>OZ010577.1:123069922-123087422 GCA_963932145.1 Acanthosepion lycidas | reverse complement strand
TAATGGTATATAGTTATATTAATGGTATATAGTTATATGAATGGTATATAGTTATATTAATGGTATATAGTTATATGAACATATATATAGTTATATTAATGGTATATAGTTATATTAATCGTATATAGTTATATTAATGGTATATAGTTATATGAAGATATAAAACTTATAGGTTAATTTTTCTTATGCATGTATTGTTGCATAATTCTTTTAATTGGATAACAGTTAAAACATGAAAATAAATACGTAATTAGTTTTATTAGCTTTTATTCTTCCTCCAAATTGTGATTATTCTTCATTTTCATATAATTGGGGCAATTGCCCGGGGGTTGGTAATTGTCCGGGGGTTGGCAATTGTCCGGGGGTTGGCAATGGTCCTGGGGCAGTTGTGGCGGTAAAAGTTCGACTGATGCCATTAATCTTCATGTGCACAAAAAAGAAATTCTAATAGTAATATTACCAAGATATTTTTAGTACAATCAATGTTTTGTGTCAAAAAACTAACTGAATTCCCGATATCCGTCTAAGTTTTCATTGTCATATCGTGGTGTTCATCATAGAATATTGATTTAATACTAAGTTTTAGTAAAAGATAGTTGAGCCGTGTCATATGAATATGATTATATATATATTATATATAAAAAGACGATAAACCGCAAACTTTTAGGTTGAAATATGGAAATTTTATATACATTATACTCTATTTTTTATAATTCTGCTACACGTGTTTCTGGTTTCGTAACTTTCTCCAAGCAAAGAGTAGATATTTCAACGTAATATAAATATTTTGCGTGGCTGATTTTCAAACATTTTTCTTGGACTGGTGATGAGAGTTTATATATATTGCATATAGTTCTTTTGTTAATATTTCATTCTTTCGCGACGTACGCCGTCATACATACATACATACATACATACATACATATATATATATATATATATATATATATATATATATATATATATATATATGTCTCTCTCTGTGTGTTTATATACGTATATATATATATATTATATATATATATATATATATATATATCTGTGTGTGTATATATACGTATATATATGTATATATATATATATATATATATATATATATATATATATATATATATATATACACAGAATAGTTTAATTCAAGCATGTTTGTTGAATAATGTAGACGATTTATGTCTATTTTATTTTTATCCTTTCAAGCCGATGAATTAATTTATTGGTGACTTTAAAAATTGATCAAGAATAATTACAAAACTTTTTTTCAAATATATTTTTTATTTTGCCAAGTCCTTTCAATCTCATCTGAGACCATCTTCAGGGTTTGTATAACTATGAATGCGTTATGGGTTAACACCTTAAATTCAAAAATATTTTCACCGCTATGCAAGTGTGGTAAATTATGTGATTTTTTAAAAGGATTTTCAATTGTAATAATTTAATTTAGTAGTTTTTGCTGCTACGAACATTTAAGAAATCTTTTGCTATATTCGTAGTTAGCTTTATTCATTTTGGCTGAAATTCTCTAATATAAAATGGCTTCCAGAATTTTAAGTCTTTACCTAATATTATCTTGATGAAGCACTGGTGTATTTATGGCTAATATCTGTCTGAAATCTGAATGTGGACATGAGTGTTCATTGAAATCTTCTGACATTGAACAATGATCGTTAACATGAAACTTAAGCCTTCTCTCTATTTTCGTTGTTGTAAAAGCAACATAAATGGTAATATTTTTTATCAGAGATGCAATCTCCCAAAAGGCATTTAAATTGATATACGATGTTGGTCTTTTGTAAGACGTTACTTGTCGAAGAAGAGTTGTTATGGATGACTAGAAAGGTTGTATTAAATTTAGTATAGTATGTATTTATTTATTTTTTTACTCGGGTCAGTGGGGTATATATTAATGTTTATGAGTCTTTTTGAACGTTGCCATCTTTCTCATAGTTACAATGCATTTGATTAGGGTATAGGAGAACATAGAATTCAACAATTAGAGGCGAGAGTTTATTTGAAACTGACTGTCGCCTCTAAGTGTTGACTTCTATGTTCACTTTTTTATATTTACACTCGCTCTATCTCTGATATTGAACACTTTATCCCGTAAATATAGCAAATCTTAAGACTATATATATATATATATATATATATATAAACTGCTATTCCCAGATCGGTGTTCGGTGTAATAATCAATATGTACGTATATTGAAATTAAGCATTATTACAACGTGTAATAGCAGAATACGCAGCATATGAATACTGCAAATTACTACTTGCACAGTAGTATACAGAAAATGCTGCAGATGTCATGCGTATATAGGCTGGGATGAGTAATTTGTCATGATTTTATATATATTTTTTTAATTTCGCATATGCCGGTTGTTTGTCTTTTATTTTGTCGACGTCAGAATATAGTCGGCTCAGGTGAGCTTCGTCTGTGAGAAAAGGGTACCATGATTCAAATCAATCCGCCCGAAATTGGGAAACAGAATTCTGGACTGCTTGGCATTCGTGCCATAATCTCAATTAAGAACATTTCAGAGAGTTTGAGTATTAGTCTGAGGAGTGTGCAGAGGATTCCGAAAGTTGGATGAGTCTAATGGTGATTACGAAGAGGCGAGGGTATGTTATCACTATTGTTTCGGGTGTTATGTCTCAATTGATCTTCTCACAGGGTCTCAGAATCCAATTAGCCTTACATCGTGCTTTGAAGAGCTAGTGCTGCTTCGGGTCAAGAGGGTGTTTGCTGGAAGACCTTATGTCTAGCAACAGGATTCTTCACCATGCCCCACAAAAAGGAGAACAGAGTCATGGCTCTTAGACAAATTTTTCGACCACATCTGGCCATATAACTCCACAGACTCTAACCCCCTTGATTATTATATGCGGGGAGCAGTTGACAGTGAGACGAACAAAACTCCTTGTAACATCAAAGAAGAACTGAAGGTGAAAATGATAGATGCATTCACCAAGTTATAAAAGAAAACAGAATAGATGCTGGAGATTGTGAAATTGTCTTGAGGCCTTTGTTGAAGCTAATGATTATTTTAATGAATAAATTATGTATATAGTATTTAAATATATATTGGTAAATATATCTGTTAAAATGAGATAACAATCTTACCATGGCGTTGATTTCCTCGATTCCAGCATTAGCAACCCAGCAATTCGTAAGAATATACCACAGAATCGTTTCTTTCCGAGTTTCTGCTCGCCGATTCAGCACCCCTACAAAGAAACATTTACCCAAACAACACCCGATACCACCGAATACCCAATACCTTGAGCGCCGTGGACAATCCTGTTATTTATGATGTTATAAAATGACAGTATAATTATTATAATTATTATTATTATTATTATTATTATTATTATTATTATTATTATTATTATTATTACTATAATTATTATTATTATTGCGTTTAGTTATTTCATCATTAAAAAGGTGGGACCTAGATATCAATTTACATGCATGCTAAAAGTCAAGGGCACCAGGCGAAACAGCTCGTCGGAGCAGATGCCATGAAAATATTTCTACGAAAGTTAGAGGGAAGCCTGTGAGAATGTGAGCGAATTCGTTGTCTTATTTGGGTGTGTTGCATTAGTGTTATACTCTTGTTAGGGTCAGAACTAAACACACAAATAGAAAAAATGAATTAAACAAATATATTAACAGAAATAGAAATACAAACATATACAAAACGAGATTATTACAGCAAGAATTTTCCGTCCGACTGTCAGAGCTGACTGCTGTAAACTTCCCTCTCCAAAAGGCAGTAACTGCTCCTATTTATTGCTGAGAATATCCATGCGTACGTGTGTAAATTACCATAACAATTAGAGATCCTTTGGATTTTGTCAAAAATCTCGAGATTTATAGCAGGAACACCTGCACAGATATTGCAACAGTATTCAATGCACGGACGAATGGTAGATTTATAAATGTGCAAGATGGATTCTTACGAGAAACACTTTCTCGCACGAAACAGCGTCCCAACATTCTTTGCAGCGTTAGCAGGTATTGATTCGATGGAGCCGCTCTACTTCGAGTCAGTGAGAATGGTGAGGTTAAGAACGCGCATTGTGACACTATTTGTCTTGCTAATAAAAGAAAGAAAAAAAAAGAAAGGCGAGAATTAAAGTTAGGTGATAAGAAGCGATCACAAAAAGGACACTAAGCGGTGTTATTTTTCTGACAAAGAAAAGTGGTAAAATTTTTTATTTCCATTGTCGAGAAAGGAAGATACTGGATTTAATCTGATTTATGTTACGAAGTGGGTGAAAATTCCAGGCTGGTCAAATGACCTACAGGGCAGAATTCTAGATAGATAAAAATTATTTAGGCCGCAGAAAATGTCCGTTGGATCAACCGCAGAATTACAAAAATAAAAGATTTAACATTAGTTATCTACGGAAAGGTCGTTTGGAAAAGGCATCAGTTTTGTGTCGGAACTGGCTAGGATAGCGAAGCTATTTTATCGGAGCAGTAATTGGCACCAAGAATGCAAATACGCCCAAATGGCCACCCACTTCCAAAATGGAAAATAATAAAATTTTCCTGACCGAAAACAAAGAAGTGGATTGTGGGTTTAGAATTAACAAGGAACCTCACACCTCGACAATCCCAACATTGTTTTTCGTCGGCGTCCATATAAGCAAAGTCGCAGTGAGTTAAGTTCAGTTGAGTTAGCGTCCCAGTTGAGTTAGAGTTCAAGTTCGCAGTTGGGGTTGAAGACAGACAGGCAAGCAGTTGCAGTGAGCTGAGAGCTCTGAAGACCCGCCTCGAAGAAGCTGACTAAGATTCGTGCAAATTCTGAACTCAATTTCTAACCAAGAACAATTTATTTTTGAAGAACGACTTAGACTCACACCACCAAAACAAGTTTTACAAATATCACCTGAAGATACACCAAGAACCAGTTTCTTAAAGAACAAACAACTTAAGATGTTAAGACTCGCCTAACAAACACAAAGTGTCACGAATCCATATTGCGGGTTGGGAAGTAGACGCAGTCCTGTATTCAGCAACCATATATAAAATATTGTTATCCTTTTTTAACACATTTGAACTTTTCGAGTTATTATTTTATTTTATTTTACATATACTTGTGCGATATCGCCCTTATTCGAACTCGTCTTGCATTACGGCCCGTCGACTGACTGATTTCGTCTGCCTAAGATCAATTCACAACGTGGGTAGGTTAGACTGGAAATCAAAGCAGTTACTTCGGTAACCAGACGTTGGAAGCGAGCTGGGAACGACAAGGCTGATACCGAATTTAACCTGATTCCCATTCGAATCACCAAAAGGTTAGAACATTACATTTGGTGCAGCGACCAATACCAAGCCAGTTGGTCGTCACAGGACAGGATAGCACGACGGACGCGGCTAGGCAGACGTCACATTTGGCGCAGCGACACCGGCGGGAGGTCACACATTGTCTTGCTCTCCGGTATATCTTCTGATGTCAGACAGTTTTTATGCTTGTTATGTGAAGGATTATCTAAATTTGAGAATAACGAAACTCAACAATCCCATGTCCTAGTCTGTTTGTGTGTCTGGAAGTAAACACCGGGATCAACATCCAGCGAAGGGAGTCTGTTTCAAGCTTAAAATCAGTCTTCAGGACAAACCTACTTTATATCTATATTTATTTACGCTGTATCGCTGATATTAAAGACTTTAACCCTTAAATATAACATGCCATTAAACTATATGTATGTGTGAGTGTGTGTGTGCGTACGAATATTTGTTTATATTAACCATTTACTTATATGAAAATATGTAGATTCTTTTTCACAGAGCAGCTAGGGATACTGTTGTTTAAAATCTATCTTTTTTTTTAAGAAACTATTTTCAATAAACGCTTATCATCAAATCCATTAAGACTCATTTCACTGTTGATAGCGGCTTCTTTCCTAACCTATTCCTTGAAATGATATGGAGCGTGAAACTCTACAATTTGTCCGTATTCTCCATTCGAGTTATATGGGCTATCACGTATAGCTGATGCTGTTGATGAAAGTCCTCAATTGATGTGATTTCTTTTATTTGATAGAGATCTATATTTGAAATTCTGTATCACCTATCGAAGTAGTTCGAAGAGAGACTAAGAGCTATGTTGTCACTTCGGTAAAAGCCATTTTGAAACGTTGATCTGAGACTGAATTGTATCCAGCTTACAGTTATATATATATATATATATATATATATATATATATATATATATATATATATATATATATATATATATATATATATATATATATGAACATAGTTCAGTGGTCTGTATAAAAGTCTTAATCTGACGATATTATTTGAGAAAAATCACTAGAAATTTAGCGGTTAATGTTTCGGTTCTTTTAGCAGTTTGCATTGTTGAATGTAACTTCCTCAAGTTCAATTTATTCTATGTTCAATTTTCTTTACTCCTTTACTGTATTTGTTAAAACAAATCCATAATTGTGTGTGTGGTGTGGTGTTAGATGCACGGGTCAAAGGGTACAATGTGGAAAATTTATGTAAAATGATTCGAATCGCTCGGATTGGAATAATCCTCTTGATCAGAATATCAGCATGTGAAGTTCTGGTTCATACTTGGAGTCAGTTGCAAAGTGATAAATCTATGTCCCAACCAGTGAGACATGAATAGTTGCTAGACTTACTAAGGTTAGTTATAACGAGAGGTGCATAAATGGCTTCAAATATAATTGCGAAAACTGTGGTGCGCCAATCTTACAAGTGTTGATTAATCTGACTGCATTGGAAAGTGGCTTTCTAATATCTAAATTATTACTTGTGTTCAAATAAATAATCCTAGCAACGGTAGATTTAAGATACCATTTAATCCAACAGAAACATTCCTAATAATATATCTTTGTAGTTTATCTTTTGTTTGGGGAATGTCACAGTATGATTTAGTTGATGAGATAAACGAATTGGCTTGTAAAACAAAATCACCAAATATCAATCTATAATATATTTTTAGCAGTATTATTAGTAATATAAATTCATTGTGATAACGTTAATTTTTCCATAATTACTTAAACTGCAAATAAACCCATTTACGATGAAAACAAATTTTTTTCTGATAATGTTAATAATAATAATAATAATAATAATAATAATAATAATAATAATAATAATAATACAAGGATCAACTGGAATGATAAAGGAATTGAAATGATACAATAAATACTATTGACTACCACTGCCCATGTATTACGCTTAGCTCTGTCAGCTTAAATGCTGGCAAGATAATTTTGTGTAGTTTTTCTCTTTAGTAAATGTTTGACTGACTAGAATGATAATCGTAAAACTGAAGAGAGAATTGAATTAACATGAAAGTAAATAGTAGGTGCTTATGTCTCAACTAATACAAATTAAAAAGTTCATATAATTTTACTAATGCCAGTAAAGTACAAACAAAAACAAATATTACACCGAGAGAGAGGGTCGTGAATGTAACGTAGTTTAAATTTAAATACAATCATCTTCAACCTAAAGAGAGCTCGTAGTTCTGTCGGTTCGACATGACAGTGTGAAAAAACAGAATTTTCTGAGATAAAATGGCGAGAGATCGTGTTTTCTCACCTTGTTTCTAACGATCATATAAAACACCTGTTTGTGAATTCTATATTCCGACTCGCTCTGATTTTGCTTAACTGGCCAAGCTAGATTAGTAGGAATACAAATCAGCATGTTATCTCCTCAGATTAAACAAAGCGGTCGAATGGAAAACTACACCATCTACATTTTCGTACCACATCGATCATAGCGCATGGGGTAACTACACCCTTGAGAAAATTAATTGAAACAACCGCTTTAGTCTCCTTTCTTTTACAATGATGTCAAGATTAGACCCATTGGAGTGACAGGTTGTAACTGATTTCTATTTTTTCGTCGGATTATGTCATTTGCAGTGGTGTGCAGTAATATGAATGTTTACGGTGTGTATGATGAAATCTGGTTGGCCGTGATAAATATTTCGTCATCCATGATTGATTAGATTTTCATCAAGCCCGGACATTATTGCCTCGACTGTCGATTATTTGTTCTGCTGCCATTTTCTGCGATGGACGTTACTCCAAGGGAGCATACAAAAGTTGTAACGCTGCACGAACACATTAGACAGCCTTACCAGTGAACAAATACAAGTACTATTGAATGGCACGGAGAATCTCCTGATTTAAATCCGGTCGAGAATCTGTAGTCAATCTGCATGGAACGACATTGAATGGACATAAGAATCACTAACATGTGCACTGGCTCATGTTCCATTGAAAAAATAAGAGAAAAAAGTAAATAATAACGGAATTATACATTTTTGTTTCAATTAATTTACACAAGGTTGTACAGTTTCGACATAGTTAACAAGTCAACACAGTTTCTAATTTGAGCGATTAGTGAGTTGGGCCTCTTTACTAGGTCCACAGTTCTGTTGTCTCGTTCTACTGAGGAAGCTGATTTCTTGGATTCAATCCGCTATAAATGCAATGAGTTTGAATGCTGCTTTTCAAAATAGCCAAGGTCATCTTAAATCGAAAAAAAAAGTTCTTTAATAATATTCCTAAAATATTTAAATCATACGCATCTCTCAGATGTTCCCTCTAAGTTTAGTAAATATATCTTGCATCAGTTGTTTTATTGCATGTTTTTGTAGATAACATAAAATATATTAATATGAATTCGGAAATTAGATCTTGTTTTCATATATATTCTTTCTTATTTTTTATTATGAAAAATACAAAGACAAATACATTATATTAACTGTGGCTGGTACTATAAATATCGTGTTTTTTGAAAGAAATTTAAGCTTTTCACAATGATCTTATAAATAATCAATAGAAATGATAGCACAATATATCTATGCATTTCATTCGCATATGTGAAACATTAAACGAACAACACTTTCCTCCATTTATTCAAATTATATAAACTTAAATTACTGTACTAATTTTATTAAACATAAAAAACAAAGGAGGTAAGAAAAATACCCATAACAATAATAATTCTGAAGCAGTTATATATATATATATATATATATATATATATATATATATATATATATATATATAAACAAGAGCTCTTTGTAATATATTGGAGAAACTTGCAGAAATTAAAAGCAAAATATTATGCACACATAAAGGATATTATAAGCAACAATTTATAAAATTCATTAGTTATACAGAATAAATACGTTAATCCATAACTTTGATCTGATGAATGCTACTGTTAATAAAAAAAGAAAATAACTGAAAATGAAGGAAAGTTTTTTAAAGTACTACTATAGAAACTTCTCTAGATATAAATCTACACCACAGATGTTTTTTTCAAATATCTCCATTCCTGAAAGAATTACCACTTTCCCAAGACAACGTGCATAACTATAAAAATTTAAAGTTAGAATATACAAGATATATAAAAAGTTAAGTCATAACGAAATGCACATTGCTGAAGATTGTGTTGAAGCATGAAACGGTCGGTCTCCGACGGTTATATATATATATATATATATGTCTCCGTCATTCTCTCTGTCAATCCGTATCTATCTATCTATCTATCTATCTATCTATCTATCTCTACAGGTATCTCTTTCTGCATATATATATATATATATATATATATATATATATATATATATATATATATATATATATATATATATTTGAAACAGTACAAAAGCGCATTACGGCATTAAAACAAGAAATTTTATATTGTAGTCCATGGTAGATTTAAACCAAAAACACACACCAGTCGACCGGTTTCGTCCCCTCTCATCAGAAATGTTAACGGGGAACTAAAATTATGAGGAAAAGAAAAAGAAAAAGTCTGTTATGGATGACATGAATGATTGGAACAAGGAGAAATAAATTGTTATAAAAATTATACCAACAAAGATGTTAGAAGATGTTGTGTCCAGCCATGAATCGGAAGTGGATAATTTTTTTCCCCTACTCAACGGTGTTCAACCTGCCCTTAAATTTACAGTAGATAAAGAGGTCAATGGTTCATTGCCCTTCTTAGATGTTCTTATTCAAAGAACTCCTTCCTCGTTTATCACATCTGTTTACAGGAAGTCTACTTTTACGCGACTATATACTCGATGGGACCCCTTTGAATCAATTTGATTAGGACCCTGACACATAGGGCGCTAATGATTTGTTCGGGTGACACCTTGAAACATGAAATCAGTTGCTTAACTGAAATCTTTGTGAAAAATGGTTATCCGTTGAACATTGTTCACTCGGTAATTCGAGATAAGACTGCTAGGTTCAACAAAATTAAACCTGCTTCAGTGGGTAAATGTCCGGTCTATCTTTTTACCCCGGTTGGGTAGGATTAGTGAATCCTTCGCCAAGCGTATTTCATGTAGTTCACGTGAGTGTTATTTTGCAGCGAACGTTCGTGTTGTTTTTCAAACTAAGTCCGTATTTCCATCTATGTGTAAAGATGTTCTACCCCCACCACCACCACCATATTAATTCTGTTATTTACCATTTCAAATGTAGTTGTGGATGCGACTACATAGGTAGAACGACACAGATGTTGGACGTTAGAATTAAACAACACGTACCTGCTAAAATACTGAATAAAATTTTTTCTTTGAGCGATACCATTCGTAAGACGTATTGTTCTTCGATTGCGGATCACTTTATAAAGAATCCCATTTGTGCGATGGATTTCAGTGTGAACTGGTTTTCCGTTTTGGCCAGTTCGCACTCATTATTCCATCTTAAGGTGTTGGAGACGCTTTAAATCAGGGCCAGGCAACCTACTGTTTGCAAACAAAGAGATTGTCTGCTTGGACTTGCTGTGCTGCACTTCTAGCATCTTTGTTGGTATAATTTTTATAATAAGTTATTTCTCACTGTTCCAATCATTCATGTCATCCATAACAAACTTTTTCTTTTTCTTTTCCTCATAATTTTAGTTCCCAGTTAACAGTTCTGATGAGAAGGGACGAAACCGGTCGACTGGTGTGTGTTTTTGTTTTAAATCTATCATAGACTACAATATAAAATGTCTTGTTTTTAATGCCTTAATATACACACATATATATATATATATATATATATATATATATATATATATATATATATATATATACTTTATAATATATATAATACTCAATATTTACATATATATATAAAGTATTAATATATCACGATATTTATAATATATGTAATACTCTCTCTCTATATATATATTTAATATATATATATATATATATATATATATATATAAAGTATTATATTGTTTTCTGAGATAAAATTTTTGTTCATCACTTCATAGTTGAAAAAACAGATGAACACGACAATTTTTTCTTGTCTAATGTATTCAAAGTAAATGAATATGTATCAATACAGTATTTTTTTCTAGTCACTAAATAAGGGTACTAAGAATCGTATCCGTGCATTTGAGAGGATCCTATTGCAAATATATAGACACATCTTGTCAAATTATTCAATGTGACATATTTCAATGAAATCATGCTGGTAAAATATACGCGATACATATATATATATATATATATATATATATATATATATATATATATATATATATATATATATATACAAACATTATATATAACACTTTCTTTGGTGCTTTTTGTGAGTGTTTACATGCGTGTTTATGTGTACGTATCTGTCTGTATATCTCCGGATTTTAGAAAGGCTTAACAATATATCAGAAGTTACAATTTCATAATGCTATCTCAAATGTACTGGGTCATATTTTTATAGTTACGAATCTCTTAGACCATTTCAATTATAAACACTGCATATGTTTTCCTTGATAGAGAAGCTAGTGTGATACCAGTTTTCTCCGAAAATGCCCTCTCCTTTCTTCATGGATCCACTTCTATCGATGGTTTTTGATAAAACTAACTACAGTTTATCGTTTCTTTAAAAAACGATTTTTGAAGTGACACTTGACAAATATTCTGATGGGTCACTGCAGAAATCAGACACCTGACATTTTAATACACAATACCCTGCTTGTGAGCATATATATATATATATATATATATATATATATATATATATATATATATATATATATAGAGAGAGAGAGAGAGAGAGAGATAGATAGATAGATAGATAGATAGATAGAGTGAGTACATGGGTTAGGGATAGATAGATAGATAGATAGATAGATAGATAGATAGATAGATAGATTGTCTGAAGATGATATGCAAATCTCTTTGCGTTGAACCTATTTTGTCATATTTGAAAGGGTTTAAAAGTCAACTCAATGCTTGAATTACATTTTTAGGTTGCCTCAACAAGTTGTATTAGAGTTATTGGATTAATTATAAAAAAGAAACTGAGTTCTGAAGTCATTTGAGAAATTAAACCATTAGTGTAAGTACTCTGAAATCGAGTAAAGCCGATTTGTTCATTTATTCCGTAATATACGTTGAAATCTGGATCATGGATGGGATCTCATAAATGCTTAAAAGCTGAAAATAGCTAAGTTATGCAGTGAGGGAAATCCACAATCGGAGTTATCAAAGGGGTTTCGTAAAGATCAGTGAACAATAAAGAGAGTGCATGAAAATCTGTCTAATTTGAGAACTATTGATTAAAAAAAAAAGTTTAATAACTTGTCTCTTCGGTGGCGGCCGTAAAGTAGATGCAGTTATAACGAAATAGTCAATTTGATCAATTCTCATGATTGAATGTTTTTTTTTTTTTTTTTTTTTTAAGCGTTTCACCCCAAGCAAGGCGAGAAGACACTAGGACGCAAGTGGTTACAGAAGATTTGGAGCAAGATCAGATAGGAGTGATAGAGGAAAGGATGAGGAGAAGGATGGTGGATAGATCAAGGCAACTGTAGATGTCGATTGACATTACACTTGAATATTTGGAGATTATAGCTCTCAGGGAAACTGGAATAGGGAAGGGAGTTCCACTGGCGAGAGGTGCGAGACATTAAGCTATTGTAGAAGAGACGGCTACATTTAGTAGTTTCGACAGTGAAAGGGTGAGAGCGGGATGCCAGCCTCGTAGGGCGCTTGAATTCATGAAGTCTGGGAACCAGCGAAATGCAGCTCCTCGGGGCAATTACCATGAAAGTTTGTAAAATAGATAGAGAGAGGCGACGGCGCGTCTGTGAAAGAGCGACTATAGACGAGATGCCAGAACAGGTCCAACTATATTGCATATCCGCGTCTGGAGCTTATCAAGAACCCCGAGGCAAACAGAAGGGGCTCCAGACCATATATGGCAGCAATACTCCATGCAAGGGTGAATTGTTGATTTGTAGATATGAAGGATCGATTTCGGGGCGAAAAATTTCCTGGCGCGGCACAGGGAGCCAACTTTCCTTGCGGTGGACGAAGCAATTGACTCAATGTATTTGTTCCATCTCAGGTCAGCAGTGAACGTGAGACCGAGCAGCCGCAGAGAGGTGCTCTCGAGAATTTGAGCGTCAGACATTCTAATGGAGGGCAGAGAAGGATCTCTGTGGTGATTAATAGAGAGCTTTGTTTTTGAGGCATTAAAGTTGACCAGCCAATTCCTTAGAAAGAGTCAAGGATGCAAAAAGGTGTAAATTACTTCGCAAATTGGGAACTGTCAAGAAATATCCTAGGCAAACTTCAATCAGAAGAGTAAAGATTTTAAAGAGTCAAAATTGAATCGGGAAATACATGAAAATTGAATTTCCTAAAGCATTTTTTACGGATGAATCTCGGGTGACACAAGATGGAACAGATAAATGGGATAATGTATGGGTTTTACCTGATTCAGATTTGCTTGTGTCTAAAAGAAGGTAACAAGGAAAATGCAGAGTGGCAATATGGGCTTGATTTCTCGATCAAAACACTATTGGAACATTAAAAGTAGATGTGGTTTTAAAACTGAAAAGTACAATCTATTGCGATCACATGAACAAGATTTTCTTTGAACGGTACACGTAACAGCCTCACAGTTTCAAAGTGAAGGGTATATATATGCAGAAAATTTCTCCGCTCATGTACCTAATGTTGCCTGGAAATTTTGCGCATAAATGTTTTATAGGATAGAGGATACTGGAATGGCTGCCTTGAAGTCAAAATCAATATCTTATAGAAAATTTACGGTCAATTGTGAAGATGAAATTATATGAAGGTGTTAAAATCAATGGGAGTAATTAAAACCTCTATGTCGTTAAATGAACCTGGTGAAGTAAGAAATTTATCATTTAGTGGATATAGGATTGCTGGCTGTTATTGAGAAGGGCTTTTATATTAAGATGTAAATTCTTTTAAAGTCTTATAAACGTTTGACATTTGTTCAGTTATAGGTGTTGTATTGTTGATCATTTTATTATATTGGTTTTTGTAGTTTTCTAGTTTTGCATAACTAAATCCAGTAATATTAACAACATATTTTGAATCTGCCAAAACATTTAATTAAAAATTGCTTTGACGTCTAAATTGATCGTTTAAAATTTGACAAAATTTTCTAAAGGCAAATTCGATTTATTGAGGTTTTAGGTGAGTTGCATAATAAATTCAGACGGATTCCCATCTCTCTCTCTCTCTCTCTCTCTCTCTATATATATATATATATATATATATATATATATATATATATATATATATATATATATACACCGATTAATTTTATATGCTTTATATTGAGAGGCATAGACATTAATAATAAAAGGAAATATGTATTCGATGCAGTTCCATAAAGAACTTATTCTATGCAAAGATCCCACCGTTATTTGTAATAGCAGTGCTTGCCAAACGCTATAATGACGAATAGAAAATTCATTTTCTAAAGTTAGAAGAAGGACATTTCCATTGTAATTTACTAATGAAGCGTGTACAATGTCGGTCTACCTCAAGTTTCCTTACTGAGCCTGTTCGTTGCCGTTCTTTGTAAATAAATTTCAAATCCTATTAATAGTATGTTTATTAGCTGTTATGCCAAAGGGGGTGTCAAGTTGTAGGTCAACCTAACGTATTTAATGTTACTAACATGCTTTTGAATTACGTAAACCATTTTGTAATGGAATAAGTTCTTAGCAAATGCCATCAAATACAGAGACTATTTTTATTTAATTTACCGTGTTCTTGCAGGATGTTAATGATCAGGAATTTCCCCAATATCTTAAACTTTGTAGATCTATGAATATTTATTTCATTAGTAACCATCTCGGTACTTTTCTGTCGTCCATTTCCAGACTATACTTATAGAAAACTAGGGTACCGTGGCGTCAAACATGTCGGTTTTTATTTTTCCGTGCAGTTATTCTGTTAATTGTCTTCAATTTACAGAGCAGATTATTTACTCTATGAAATATGTTCTCAGATTTTGTTACATTTCTCATGGTGCAAGGAATCTCATTCATCCTTCTTTTGTGTTTCTATTCAGTTTATTGTCCTAGTTCTCATGTTTTCATTCCTATGCTTCGTCATCATTCTCTAATTTTCTCTTGCATTAGATTTTACCATTGTTTCATTTTCAATCCTTTCAAAGATACGTTATCGCATAGCAGCTCTTCTTGTATTCCTCCCCCCTCTATTTAATTTTATCTTCTCTGCAGTACTCTTTCTCTATGTTTCTCTCGCAGGTCGGATCTCTTCCTATTATCTACTTTTTGTATCTCATTATTTTTTTTCTGAGATGAGCCTCTCCAGGCTTTTGATCTTATTGCTTTATCGCATTCCTACGATACTCCTGTATAATTTTGCCTATCAGCCTCCCACAATGCCTGTATCTGATCTTGAGATAGACATAATCATTACCTTCGTTTACGCTTTCCTTCTAAGTTCCTCGTTTCTTCAAGGGAATTTTCCATTTTATGATGTTCATTGAACAATTTTTTCTTAAAATCACATATTAATGTAAAGCATGGAAAATTATTTAAATTTAATTCGGCATTTACTGAGCAAGCATGTGTTGAATCATGGGTAGCAAATTAAAAACTAAAATGTATTTAACTAATATGATAACTTGTAATTATACACATTATATTAATACTAAATTTATCTCCTAATAGTCATTCACTTATATATTTAGAGGGTAAAGAAATGTTGAATCTAGCATACACTAATGGACATATTTAGATAAAATATCTAATGATTGATGCCTTTACTGTGGCAACGTTGATAAAAAACCCGAGATATATATGTTCCAAATTAATTGTTACCGTTAAATAAATGCAACCTTCAATGAATCATTGATTACTTCCGGTATTATATGAATCGGTTTTTGCTCAATATCTCTTTTAGTGTTAAAATTTCATGTGTTTATCATAACATTGAAATGGAAATCTCTCTCGGAAGATAAGATTAGAACGACACACACGGCGTCAAGAAAGCCTACTTCAAGGCGAAATTGATGCAAATCAATTACTTAACCCTAGAACACTAACCGTGAGTATCTAGGACCCATCGCAGATTTTCCTATTTTTAATTACAATTTTCAAAACCCGATTGTCTTACCTAAATAATGTTTTTCAGTTCCTATTAATGTTAACTTAAAGTACAAAGTTTGAAGTGCCTGCATATAAAATATTTCTAATAAAGGTTTATATTTAATATTTTTGTTTATATTTTCAAAATTGCGTATGACATAGCCATGTTTAGTAGTGGTGTACCTTCAAATGATAGTTACTGTTCTAGGGGTAATATATGTAAATATCTGAATGTTTCACATGAAAGGCTTGAACAAATAAGACTACAATTTAAAAAAAACGTAAAAGAGCTGATTAAGTAAACGGTACAGCTAAATATGTATTTGTATATATTATTAAAACAACAAAATGAAGTAATTTACTCCCCTTATAATACAGATGAAACAATAAATATATAATTAAATAGACATTGATAATTATTATATTGCTTGATAGTAGGATATTTGTTTAATCTGGATTTTATAATATTGAGTTGGTTCAGTGTAACAAAAGGCATTATTTATAAGCTTTAAACTTGCATCTTACAGAGTTGTGTTTTTTTATAACAATCAACTTATCAAACTATATTTACAAGAAATCTTTATTTGTAACTAGCAGCATCGTCCGACGTTGCCCGTGCTTGCTTCAAAAATCGTACGATTCATACAGCAGTCGCTGTCAGTTGACTTAAAATATTTTTGCCCTTCCTTGCCTTTAAAGGAGTGTCCTTTGCCGTGCTGATGTTGCTACATGCCTTACTTCTTGCCTATCTCACACTGCGAATTTTTTCTAAACACTATACTAAACATTAAATCTGTTACAAAAAAAGAACTAAACAAAAACAACACAAAACGATCAGCTTTAAAAAAAGACTCGTAACTGGGAAAAACGAATGAAAAAAGAATGTTAACAACAAATACTTTTTCACACCCGACTCAGTTCTGCGGAATCAGAATCAACGTTGAGTTTAAGCAAGCGAATGAGCCAATTGGAGTAAAGTGCCATGCAGATTTAAAATTTTCCCAATTTCTGACGAATGCAGCTATCGAATTTTTTTTTTTTTTTTTGCATGCTAGCATGCTAGTTAATATTCATGTCTGTAAGCTG
>OZ010577.1:122967422-123064922 GCA_963932145.1 Acanthosepion lycidas | reverse complement strand
ATAGTCGAGCATCGATTGCATAACAATGCAACCACTCGCATCAACAATGCTAAGAATCACAGAGACATCCAGATGCAAGATGTCCGGATTTACCTTGAGGCGGGTGTATACAACTGCCACTCCCAGTTGAATAACTGTGTGCCTGGAAACAAACCCAGGCATTTCTGCAGCACCGTGTTAGTTTGTTTCTTTCTTTTGCAGCATATCAACCTCAATGGGTAATTTAATGCCGACAACTTTTTCTTTTTCCTGTTACTATATTTGTTTTGTCAAATATCCATTTTTGTTAATATTTTTTCTCAAAAATCTATAGCTGGTGATATTATTTTTTCAAAAATGTAGAGCTGGTAATATTGATTTTTACCAAAAACCTATAGCTGTAATATTATATTTTCAAAAACTTATAGCTGGTAATATTTTTTTTTCAAAAACGTATAGCTGGTAATATTTAAAAAATAAAAATGTACAGCTGGCAACATCATTTTTTCAAAAACGTATTATCAGAGGCCTTGATGTTGGGCGTAGTTTAATATCATACCCAGGACGCGGATGTAGTTTATCGTCATACCCAGGACGCGGATGTACTTTATCGTCATATCCAGGAAGCGGATGTAGTTTATCGTCATACCCAGGAAGTGGATGTAGTTTATCGTCATACACAGGAAGTGGATGTAGTTCATCGTCATACCCAGGACGGCAGCACCGTGCATATGTGCATAAATACATTTATATATCGTGCCACTGAACACTAAAGAGTTTTAATAAAGAAAATGTGCTTGCGAATGCACAGCCTGACGAACATAGATTTAAACACTTTAAAATACGAGGATGTCAGTCAGTTATGTGGTATGCGTGATACATGCTTAGACAATCATGTACCTTTCGATACATGACAGACAAGGCAGATTTTTTCCCGAAATAGGTTGCCATTTCTGTTTGCTGTAGACCAGTTGCCATCCAAGACTATAGAACCCGGCCTGTCCTGCTATTTTTCCATAGCTGGGGGAGAAGAAGAGGATTCATACCTTTCCCAGTGGTATTAGCACGTGTATGAATGTAATGGATTTGGCTGGAATAAATTAATATGAACCTATGTTAGATTATAAATAAATTATTTCCATATATTGAACGACAATCAGATATACATTGCTGTGCAAAAATAAATGAACCCCTGAGATAATATTTAAAATAAGTTTGTCTTTTTTCGAGATAATTAACACATTTTAAAATAATTTATATATCCATTAAAAAACCCCGTTATTAAAAGAATGACAACTACTTTTAAATATTTCTGAAGCTGGATTGAAAATATTAATTTAAAATTAAAGATTAAGATGTGCAAAAGTATGGGAACCCTTAGGATTAACATCTGTTAACTTATCCTTTTCAGGTTAAAATTTCAATTAGTATTTTTCTATAATTTTAAGATTCTGGCAGTAGTGAGTGCCAGTATTTCACAATACTTCTTAACAAAACTCCCCTCAAACGTTAGATTTTACCAGGTCTTGGGTTGCAGTTAAGGGCAATAACACATTGAGGTTGATATACTGCAGAACGGACATATAGAAATCTGTTGATATTTCACTGAAATATAATAATGATACAATTATGGATTATTTAGTCTTCTTTGACTCAATCCGTGCAGTTTATGTTCAGCTAATTCAACTATCATTTAATAATAGATTATTTCTATCTGCTAAATTATCCGGTAAAAATAACTCTGTGATTATTTTTGGGTGTTCAATTTTCCTCATGTATATTTTGTATTAAAAAATATATATTTATACCAGTAAGTATTATTTATTTATATTTCGAATTTTTAAACTGTTTTTATTTAAGAATTAACAGTAACGTTTCAGTTGTAAAATAGAATTTAGAGGAATTCTGTAACATGATGGATATATCTAATCTTATTATGTTTATATATTTTAATACAGGACACTTAACAGTAAAAGTTCTAGAAACACACACAACCACAACAAACACACACACACACACACACACGCGCGCGCACACGCACACACACGTGTGTGTGTGTGTGAAAAATATATAGAAAATAGGTAAGAACTCGTTAGGTAAGTATTCAAAAAAATTTCGCTTGAAGATGGAACAGAGCTTAGTACTTTAATACAATTTAATTCAAATAATTATATTGAAGTTTTCGGCTCTTGTTTTGAAACATGAGAACTCTAATGTAGCGTGTTGGAATCATATTTTAAATTAATAATTATATATATATATATATATATATATATATATATATATATATATATATATATATATATATATATATATATGTAAAAAACTGTGGGTAAGTAATCTGAGTGAATCCTAAAAATATAAAATATTAAAACTGCTCCTCAAAAGAGAAATCAATATATTTATTATAGAACATATAAATGAATTACATAAAAAAGGGAACTCAGTTGTACCACATTAATGTGGCCATTTCGGTCCACGAGAGATTTATCTCTTCGAGAAATTCCCTGCTGCTCGTCAATATTAAAACTTTTGATTAAAAAAAGTGAATAGTAAATAAACGTTGCGGTTATTTTTTTTTTTTTGTCAAAAGTTTAATATTGACAATCGCCAGGGAATTTCTCGAAGAGAGAAATCTCTCGAGGAGCCAAATGGCCATATAATTGGGATACAATGGAGTTTCATTTTTATGTGATTCATATATATATATATGAGGTATCTCTTGGATAAATTATATATATATATATATATATATATATATATATATATATATATATATATATATATATATATATATATATATATATATATTGTTGTAAACCACCGTAGCAGAAAAGTTGTTTTGTTATTTATTTTAAATATCCAATACCTCTGCACTGTCAATTTTTTAAATTGTGTACTTTTTAATATAACCGTTTCTCAGATAAGATACAATTTCTTGTTAGCAAAAACAGATCCATATATATTTTCATCCACAGACTGTTTCGCTGTAACAGAGCTCATCGGTGCGGCTAAACGTACGGTTGCCTCTAGCTAGGATCGAAACCAGACTGAATTGGCAATAGACGGGGGGATTCTACCACTAAGCCATTGGTGCATGGAAGGGGCGGTTGCGAATTTAAGCGTATTTATTTTTAGATAAATACACAATGACACATTTTGTTTACAAACCCACATATATATATATATATTGAGAGAGAGAGATAGAGAGAGAGAGATATCAATGATTGTATAACATTATTTTTCATAAATAATCCGATTATTACTTGCATACACAGATTCAATTCAAAAATCTATATACTTATCTATATAGTTATGGCTTTGCTGAATAAAGCCCTTATTCCTTAGGAATGTTCCGAAACCCTCTGTACTCTCAGATAGCAAGACAAGCGCACATAAATGCATCTCCCACAGTTATCGCAATAATGCCTTTATTAGATGATGACCCTGAGTTCAGTCACACCTCGAGGCTGAAATATCATTACCTATAATCAAAGATGTCCAAAACTATCTTATAATACTTGTAGACTTCACCGGTCGCAATGTTCAATTACTGTGTCCGAATGTATCCTTGCCAAGTCCAACCGGATGCAATCAGTATCTAATTCTGATGCATTCTAATACATTTCTTTAGTTCTGAGTGATTAGTCGTTAGCTTTTTGTGGCAGAAGTAATTAGGAATTTGTGACACAAAGATGGCAGTGAATGCTGGACAATCACATCACAGATGATGAAGAGATTGGAAGCAACATAAATGTGGTTCTACAGATGGATGCTGATGATACCGTGGCCTTTGCATGTGACAACAATGCATTTTTCGAGAAAATGTAAACAAAATGGGCACCTATAATAATGATCAGATTGGTAAAGCTAAACTTTATAGAGCACCCTATGATGATAATAGCTTTGGCAATTTTTACACTCAAAGGTCATATAAAAGGCAACAGCGATAAAGGAAAAAAGTGCATAAATACCTAATAATCTTAGCTTTTAGAATCGCCTTTAAAAAATATAATTGATTGGTTTCGACGGGTTGTCAACCCTGTACAGGTTATTTTAAGCCAGAAAATGTTTTTAGATTTTAAGAAGTATTTTTTTTGAATGAATAGTGGATTAAGGATACAAGTTTTACTAATTAACTAATATCTGGGAACAGGAGATGTTTATTCACAAATTTTCGAAAGATATTTAACGGTAAGTGAATAAAGTAGAATCCCTCACAAGCGGAATAAGAAGGCCTTCCGGATATGAGGAATTGATTACAAAGTCCGGATATAAGGGGTTATATTTAAATTGAAATAAAATATCTGAAATCATGTTTAACATTTATTTTCTGTGTTCTGGGGTAAACAAAATATACTAATGGTGAGTAAACTATAACGAAATTAATGTTAAGGGAAAAGAAATAAATTATATGTTAATGAAAATTAATTAAATTAAGTATGCCACGTATGCAAAACAAGTTATGTAACGAGGATTTTTTAATTGCTGTGATTATTTGTCTTCAAATATTATTCTCAATTTTTTTTCGCATTTCTCTTTGTTTTCTTCTTGAAATCTTTTAACCGAAATATACTTTTTAACTCTGCATGCGTTATTGCAATCGTCATAACTGAATGCTGGTTTTCTTTCCATAAAACTGATAACCTTTTCAGTAACTTTTTCAATTTCAGTCCAGGTTTCATCGCAATCATGTTTTTTTTTTATTTTTTTTTATTTTTTTTTTCTTTGTGTCAGTGTGAACGATGGAAAGTAGTTTCTTTAGAATATTTTATATCATACAATGTTGATTTTCCTATGATGAGCTCAGCCATTAGTTACAATGACTTTTCATCAGTGTCTAATTTTTTTTTAAATTTCCACTTTTGCAATAAATCAAAAGTTGTTCTTTTCTACTTATTCACATCAACTTCTCCGCCGATATAAGCCATTAGGGTAAAACAGCAACTATCCAATGTAAATTTCCTGAAAAAATAGAAATTTCAAATCAGTTATTTATCATCCAAATAGTTCAAATATACACATAAACGCATATCCAGATATGCAGCATTCTAGATATGAGGGGTTCTACTGTATAACGAACTTGAATGGAATTGAATCCTGGCTCTCCGATGAACAATTCCGAGTCGTTAGCCATTAACTCACTCGCATGTAAAACCTTTTACCCATCTAGGTACTGACCAGGATCGACGTTGCTTAACATCAGTGATCTTATGTGAACCAATGTTTAAACTATATATGGCCTTAAGTAGCCTTTAGCAGAGATTAAATTACTAAATTTACTAAGCGCTAAAGTGGAGAGGAAATTGTGGAGAGCCCTGAATGCCCACGTCCAGAAATGACACGGCACATAAAAGACATCAAGGCCAGATGGAATATATTAGAGAACTGCTTCTTTCACACATTTTTTTCTGGTATTCGCATAAAAAATAATTAATTATATCAACGTTTAGTAATTATTTCTTGTGTTAATGATTTACATGAGTCCAGTGATAATGTTGTGCTCATTATCATCTGTTAATCATGATGTCCTTGAAAATAAACAATTAGTGCTGCAAAATAAACGGCGATTACTGCAAAAAAGGCAAAATAATTTTCAAATTAATCACCAGGTCTAATGAAATAAAGCTACTTACAAAGCTTACGCACCGCTTTGTAATTGAATGAAAAATGAAAAAAGCCTATCTAATAGATTTCGGCTTTCAAAGGACCACTTCAGACTAAGTTATGTTTTATGAACGGAAACATGTCGATATAGAGGAAGGGAACGAAAATAAAGCCAACGAATATTATAATTAAACTTCGAAAGAAAGGCTAAATATGTCCATTTGAAGGATGAAACGCATTACATACGAGTTTTCACTTGTCATTCAATCACAATTTAATATTCTAAAATTCTATAGTATGTATGTATATTGTCATCCTATTACTTTTTGTAAAAGTGCGCTAGAAAAGTGCATGGCACCAAATGAAGAATGGGGATTAGGCCCTTTTTCTTACCCTGTTACTTCAGATTGTAGGTTATAATTGCTCTTCCCAGTTTTCAGTCTTCTGTAGCTCAAAAAAAGACAAAAAAACCTTTAAAATACTATCAATCCCTCCAAGCCCTGTTTTGACATTCATTTGAATTAGTTTACTTAGGTAGGTTATTCTCTCAGTTTTCCATTGTTCCCGCTGTTTCAGAATATTCTGTGAGGGTTAAATTCTCCAAATCCTCCATCCGCATTACCATTCCCGTCTGTAAAAATCAGACGACTAACAGTTACACGACGGCTCGGTACTTACGACAGATACCATCCCAGTATTTCTTCAGTTAATATATTTTGGTCAAGGGCCACCTTAAAATGGAGCCCTATTCAGTTGTAAGTATCTGGGAAAGCGGCTTAATGCAAAGTATATTGAGAATTTGATCTCATAGGATATACTATCCGTATATTTTAATGTATGTTTCCTGATAGTAGTTCGTCAATACTTTATTTTATTATCTGTAAATACTATTCTGCTAAAAGCGACTGAATGTTTCGAATATAACATTATACCGTATATTAACAGGCACTGTTTCCTCGAGTCGTGAATGATTGCACTCATAATAAAGTTCCTTGGCTTGAGTCTTTATATGGACTCAAGTTAACTGCACACCTCAAGATTATGAAAAAGTGGTTTCATATACCGCCTGCCATTAAACTTTACGAAAGTGAGATCATGCCAAAAATGGAGAATCACTTTAGATGTCTAATGCTCACTTTTCAGCAATGACTGCGTTATTAGTAAGATTAAAAATTAGTTTGACCCCAAAAACAATAGACGAAAAAAATTTTAAGTAAAAAAAAATTCAGGTGAGTCACTTTTATCGAACAGCACTGTATATGTTATTTATTATCTGTGAATAGTCAGAATTTCTTGGAAAAGTTAGAAAAAAATATTTCCCCGGTGCCTTGACGTCTTTGAAGTCATTGTTTTCCTTCTATAAGACTGGCGATTACTCAAGGATAACGTTCCCACCTCTTTGGACATTGCAGGTGAGGGAAGGATATGAGTTGCTCTCATTTCGAAGAGCATCAGGAAAAGGAGAAAATACCAGGCTTGGTTGGGATTTAAAACTAAATCTCATATCCCTTTATTTCCTGTCGCTTCGCCTCATTATGTGTGTAGATGGAAAATCATAAAATAAAATAGAGGCATGAGAGTCTTCTTTTTTTTAGTTCATTTTAATTAATTTATATTTTCATTCAATTGACGTTATTCTTATTTGCACTACAGACGTGCTTATGTGAGTTGTCAAACATGAAATGCAGCAGTAGAACGCATTAGCAGGCAGGTTATGATTAAGGTTCCAAGTTCTCCTCAGATAACTGTCCTACTTTATTTCTTTATGTCATTACATGTAGATATTCTAGCGGAATTGGTGCCACAGGAATTGCGTGTTTAATATCTGGGTCTTTCAGTGTGTACGTGGATCCAGGGGAAATACCTAACCCGTACTAAAATTAAGATCTAGACGATATATCCATTGATATAGTTAATAGAGCAAGACGAGTCTATTTCGTAGATTAAAATGAAGTGCTCCATTTGGAAATTCCTATAGGTTTCCTACTTCAATATAAACCTGATGAGGGACAGAGAGCAGAACGGCAGAAACCTTGAGATGACAGAACCAATGATGAAGACAATAATTTGATGGTACCTAATAAGTTCATCCTATAAATTAAGAAAAACAGTTCTTTTAAATCTATTATTCCAAACTAAAATAATTTATCGAAGAACTGACTTGTAACAACAGAAATATGATTCTGCAGAAGGGTGCTGAAGATACCATACTTCGAACATGTGAGCAACGATAAAGTTCTAGAGAAAATGGAAACAAAGAGGAAACTTGTACTTAACATCAGGAAGAGACAGATGGAAGTTTTGCGGTATATAATGAGGAAAGTGAACTTGGAAAATCTGATACTCACAGGACAGATTGAATGCAAGAGAGACAAATACTGAATGCAAGAGAGTCAGAGAAAACAATGCATAACATACTTATTGGGTTTGAATAAATGATTAGCGGAACAAGGTTTAGAAGATGTAGAAAAAAGACAAATATTAAGCGTTATAAAGATTGAGAAAAGCCATGATTGTCCTGAAGGGAAATGAAACATTAAGAAGAAGCCTGTATATATGCATAATTAATTTTCAACACAATTCATCGCCTTTGTATAGACCTATATTTTTCATCATCTTTGTACCCTAGTTTCCACAATAGAAACATATCTATGATTTCGGATCTCCCTGCACCATATTACCTACCAATTTCCACATTCAGCTTTTTTTTCCTTGACTTCTTTTCGCCAAGAGTTATTCTTTATGATGAGACAAAGTTTCCTTTTAGTACACTATTATTATTTTTTTCTTTTCCCTTCTTCTATATCTATAAACGGTTGAGCTAATCTTATAGATTTTTTTTCAATAACTCTTCAGACATCGAGGGATAAAAGTATTTAATATTGTTTTTCTTTCTTGTTGATAGACTTAAACGCGATCTCCATTTTTTTCTATTGATTTACTATTAGAAACGCTCTTAGCTCGTTTGCAATTCTTTCACGTATTGTATTTATTTTATTTTTCACTTTTTGGAGAGGGAAGATATCACTCGACATTGAGGTCTATATTTAAAATTAGGCATATGGTCATTTAATTCTATATTTTCTTCTTCTCTATTTTACCCACGTGCTTCCATATTTTTAGCATTGCTGCAATATAACAGGATTCTCAACTTCCTCCTCCCTAATGTTGACGTCTTTTTTTACTGTCTTGTTATAGTAACTTCCATTATTTTATCGTACACTGCTGGGTTCATAGCCTAAAATCTTCGCTTAATTTCTTAAAATAAACATCTTTTTTTTCTGAAATCCATTATATATTTTCTTTCATACCAATTTATTTCCTACATTATATATATATACATCGTCGAACTTCGAAGTAAGTGTTGTATTCCAGCGTCTCTGAACGTATTCGATATTATTTCGTGTTTGCGAAAAGTTGAAAAATAATTCTGATGTGACGCGTTTGGAGAACCTTGCAACATCCCGATCGAACTAACATACACACGCACACACATATATATTTTAAAACATTTTTATGTTTATAGATTCTTTTCTTTATAGATAAGTAAATTGTTTTGTTTATAATAAACAGTATTAACAAAACATACGGGCCTGAATGTCCGAGAAATTGTCATCGAAAATATGCGTCCTCCAAAACATTCCTGACCACCTAGTAAAAAAAAGTTTACTCACCCTAAGGTATTTTATTGATAATTATAATTTTGGATATAAATGAGATTTAGGGAAATACTATGTGCAAAAAAAGTGACTCACTTATTTCTTGCAACTAGTAATCAATAGAAACAGCTTTAAATAAAGAATAATAGAGGTATAATTCATTTATAGTATGTAATATAGTTCGAAATATTTGGGTCCTCCTTTATTTTGAATAACTATTGTGAGACCGGAAATACCTACACAATAGACTCTTCCAGGCGTATATTAAGTAGGCGACATAGCACTCTACTGAGAGGGAAAGAGAGTGATAGAGAGTTACACAGAGAGAAAGTGAGAGTTACACAGAGAGAAAGTGAGAGTCTCGTACGACTACCAGTGTTGGACACTAATTTATAGTAAGCTCTGCTTACACTAGCTCTGTAACCTGTTGTTAATATATCTTTCTTACATCTGTTCCGTGTTTTACTTCTGTGGGCCCAACTTTGGCACCCACATCAACAACGTTTTCAAACATTTTTGGCATTGACTTGATTAGGCTCTAGCAAATCTCATCTCCAAGCATTGAATTCTATTCGGATATGAAAATCACAATCAAATCCTCTTTGTTGCTCAACTGCTTTCTCGAGAGCCTGTACTTTAATGCTCCATAAGTTTTCTATGGGGTTGAGGTCAGGAGATTCAGGCGGCCATGTCATAACACTCCCCTGCTTCTCATCAATGTACTCTTCCATCAATATTGATTTGTGACAGGGAGCATTATCCTGCATAAAAATGAGGTTGGTGGGGTCGATTTGCACACTTTCAGCATAAGGGAGCAGACAAGACTCTAAATTTCTCTTGTACTGCTCACTCCTGAGGATCATTTCAATAGGTTTAAGAAACTAGTTCCATGAAAAGAAAAGCATCCCCAAAACATTATACTGAACGGATGCTTGACAGTATTTACTGCTAAATTCAAAGAGCTTTCAAAGCTTCTTCGGGTTTTAGATCGCTTATCCTTTGAATTTAGCTCAACTTTCATTTCATTGGAGAAGCGAACATTCTTCCAGTTTACTACGGTGAGATTTTTGTAATAATGTACCCATTCAAGTCCCTTGGCTTTGTTGGCTTTGCTTATTAGCGGCTTAAACCTTCGTGTCCAAGATTTGTAGTACAGTGTAACCCGGATATAAGAGAAACCCGAATATAAGAGACTTCTCCGATCCCGACAACTCTCTTATATCCGGGTTACACTGTATTATTGTAACAGCCACTGACGAACTGTTGAAGAGGCAAAACTATACCCGCTGCTCTTCGCTAAGACTGGCTGCAATTTCTTGGCTAGTTATCGTCCTATTCTTCGCAACTTCTCTCTTGATTACCCTGCCAGTTCTATCATCAATCTTTTTCTTTCGTCTCCTTGTTTCCTTCCTTGTAGCAGGAGTGGCATCATTATGTGCCCTAAGCACTTGAAAGACAGTTGACTGAGAGATTATCGCAATTTCTGCAATTTCTCTCATAGACTTGCCTGCTTCTGTTAAGGCAATAATTGATGCCTCAAGTGGTTCTGAGTGGCTATTTCAAGCTGTTTCTTTATTGTATGAGGGTTTCTGGAATTTAATTTAAGCTGTTCTAGAAGTCTCTAGAATATTTTTCTGAGTGTATTATATATATATAATACTTTTCAGTATTTTGTCAAAAACTCCTTAAATTTACTAGTTTAATCATTAGAATGCGATATCTGAGTCACTTTTTTTGCACAGTTTTTTTTCCTGAATCTCGTTTATATCCAAATTTATAATTATCAATATAATACCTTAGGGTGAATAAACTTTTTTCCTAAGTGGTCGGGAGGCCGTCTTTATATTAGTAAGATTAAAAATTATTTTAACCCCAAAAAACAATAGACAAAAAATATTTTTATTTAAAATAATCAGATGAGTCAATTTTATCGAAAAGTACTGTATATTGGGAGATCTACGAAGGCTTATATGCTGAAATCATGGCCTACAAATATGTTATAAATCAGAATATATCATTTATGTCAGAGATTATCTTTAGATATTATATTATTTTTATCTCGCAGATAAAGATATATTAATTTTATAATTAGCTTATACTTACACAATATCAATAATTCAGCCCAGATAATGAGTCTAATAGACAGTGATAGGCATCACTGGAAAATACTAAAACTTAAAGAATCAGCACCTATGCTAGCACAAAAACTCCTGAAAGGATCAAGCATAAATATGAATGCAATATAGTGCTAATAAAAGTGCTAGTGTAAAGCAATGAATAAAAAAATTGCAATATAAGATCTAGTAAAAAAAAATGTAATAATAACAGAAAAATTGCAATATGAACACTAGTAAATAAAACGTTGCTGAGAAATTAGTTTAATAACTCCTACAGACAGATGCCCTCAATGACACAGAGCCTAGTGGATAAAGACGTTAGCTAGATCCAGTGACTAGACCCAAAGACTTGGGAGTTCAATACCAGGCCACAGCAGTGGTGAACCAAAACTTCAAGAGCTTTGTTAAAGGGAAATAAAATGGATCTAGAACAATCTACTCCAGTGGACAAAATAAAGGGTTCGCTTCGAAATTCCAATCACCTGAAGAAGGCCGGAGCATACAACGGCCGAAATGTTGTGAATATATCAATGAAGATGAGGACTAATGTATGTAGATTATCTACTTTTTTATAAATTAAGCGCAGGTAGGTTTTTTCAGTTGTTCTAACTGCATGTTATCGACAACTAATGGTGATTACATTTCATATACAAGAATTAATTAGACTGATGACTATGGCTAAACTTTACTAGATTATACATTGGACAAAAGACAAGTAAAAATTAATTACTAATGTTTAAAATGCCTCAGCATCTAGCACTACCAAACTCTCACCAATCTGAAATTGCTCTTGTGGAAATTACTTGTAAAACCGGATTGTTGATAAAAAATGATGTAATAATACTGATATTTGAGGCGTTGCGTGGAAGTTGATAGAGTGTTTATACACGAGGCAATGGTCAGCGAGTGAAGCTAGTTGATATATTACACTAGAGAAGGAGGTTCTATATTCGCTACATTTCTTGCTGTCGTGTTCCATATAACTCTAAGATTAGATGACTTCTAAATTGTGTCAGATGTATTGTCTATCTGCGGATAGACAATTACAGTCGAGCTAATCACGTAGGCATCGATGTCATGATGCGTATCAGAAAAGCACCCTATTAAATTATGCCCACATCACGCCGAAGCACCGATTCTCATACGATCACTGAAGTTAAGCCACGACGAGCCTGGCTAGTAGCCAGATGGGTGAAAGCTTGAACTCTTGGTCTAAACGCTTACACATTTAAATTTTAGCAAACTGATTGATACTCGACAACCGGGTCGTTTTTATGTAGATTTGAACATCAAATTTATGATTTTCCATATTTATAATATACTTCTCTATGCAACATTGATAAATTATCTGAATAGAATACGTTTTCAGGTTGAGTGTACTTTCTCAATCTCTATTCTTGATCCCTACTAATATTTTAAATTGATTCCCTAAATATTTTTATCTATACAGCCAATCTTAAACATTTACACCTTTTAGTCGTGAATAATACGGTAGAATCGTTCTATTCTGCAATTATATGCAATGTTGTAAACACAATTCTTGTTTACACTTCCACCAAATTAAGTATTCTGGAATTTACATACATATCGGCTCAACACTCCATTTATATTAACATATATACATATTGTTAAAGTGATCCACAAATTCTTTGCACTGAGGTATTTTCTACGAAAACAGCTCGATAAGAATAAAACCAAAGAGATAACATTTTTATGTGAAAATTTTCAATCCTGAAAATGTTCTGTACATATCGATAATAAAATTATCTTGATCATATTGACCAATTTTGTTTGTACTTTTCACATTAGAATTTGTCAATATACAGGGTGATCCGAAAGTCTTGTCACACCTGAATAATTTAATGGCGCGTCATCATTTTGTGCCACGAAAATAATTGTGTTCATACAGACCTTTCCTATGCGTCAATGAAATTGAATGAACTGAATCCAGCACATTTCCTTTATATTACTGCATTGTTTTTTCTTCTATTGTTCTAATTACTCTTTTGGTAGCGGGTGACAAGACTTTTGGCCCATACTGGAGTTTATTTTTTACATAGTATTATTATATTTTATTGTTAATATCACGATGTTTCAGCTAAATATTCGCTGCCATCCTCAGCTTTCATGTATTTTGGATTATATAAGAGATCTCATAGGCATTGACTGCTTTATAATTATACTCCTATGTTATCTTTTTTTTTTTGCACTTTCCGACCAAAATTTAGCGAAATGATCCAGGGATTGAACTTCCGACCAAAAAATGAAAACAGCCCTTCTTTTTTTTTTTTTTTTTTCAAATATTTCGAATAAAAAAATGAATATACGTTATAATATTAAGAATTTTAACTGCATAAGTAATATGCGTGTGGTGCAAATAATAGGCAAAATCTGAGAGGCGAATACAAATTCCAGTCGTGTGTTCTTGTATTAACTCAAATGTCTTTGGTAAAGGTATGATTCTTGATTTCTTCTCCAAGCTATGGGTTAAATAGTAAGGTATACGGGACATTACACCTTTGGCTGGTGTCAAACCTAGTAGAAAGACAATTCTGAATTCAAAACTCTATGTAGTCCTGGCGAAGCGCATACATATCGGCTACTTTACAACGACAAAATAGTCCCGAATGAAGTCAGTGAAACAATCAATCATTTACTGCTTAAATATATTGAAATATATTGGTATTGTTCTGATGTGCGACATCTCTCATTATTCATTTCGAATTAGAGTACAGTTTTTGTTTAATTTCTGGCATTCCTGACATGGTATCATCTATGCTATTCGACAAATAAATCTACATAATTGGCGGGAATGAATTAAAAAAGCGATGGCTGAGAGCAGAGAGTCAGATAGATAGATAGATAGAGAGAGAGAGAGAGAGAGAGAGAGTGAGAGAGTGTGTGTATGTCTGAGAGAGAGAGAATGTGTGTTTGTGAGTGAGAGAATGTGTGTATGTGTGCGTGTGTGAGAGAATGTGAATTATGTGTGTGTCTCTGTGTGTGGGGGGAGAGGGAGATTGTGGGAGAGAGAGTGTGTTTGGAGCAGAGAGAGTGTGCGTGTGTGTGAGAGAGAAAGTGTTTTAAGTGTGTGGGGGAGAGATTCTGTCCGTGAGAAAGAGAGAGAGAGAGCGTTGTATGAGTCGCTGAGACAGGCTGTGTGTGTGTGTGAGAGAGAGAGAGAGAGATAATGTATGTGTGTTTCTGTAAGGGAGAGAAAGAGATTTGTGTGTGAGACCTATCTATCTATCTACCTAGCTAGCCATCTCGATAGATAGATAGATAGATAGATAGATAGGTAGATAGATAGATAGATAGATAGAATGTGTGGAGGGAAGTATAGTAAAAAGGGAAGTTCGTTCAACAGAATACTAACATGAATGCTTCAGCTTCAGTCTTAAATAATTTTGTTGTTTAGATATCATTTCTTCAAAATCTAAATTACAATCACATTACATTCAATTATATATTCAACGATATTTACAATGAATTCATTGTAATCAATAGCGTTTGACCAAATTTATATAGATTAAAAAGGTTTTGGTAAACACTTGAATCTGGTTTTCATTAGCGAGAAATTCTCCATCAAAAAGTTTGTAGCCAAGATCAGTTCGAGATCAGTAAAATATGGTCGCCTAAGGTAAAACAGTTAAGCGATAGGAAGTTCTGGAGAGTCCTGACTGTATATATCCTGAAAACTCGACAAAAAAGAAACTGCTTATTTCTCTGCCAAATCTATTATATGAATGTGGGGTGGAGATAAGTTTGGAAATAGAGCGTATTCTAACTTTGTTCTGAACAGCCGCGTATTTTAAACAATTGTTTGATACAACCTACATTACTATTCGCTCACAAAATCGGAAATTATTTATGATTCAAACTAAAATGTTTATTTATTTATTCTTGTCAGTGTGTAATTCAGAATGGAATTGGACAGCATTCCGCAGATACACAAGCGCAAAAATACACACAGATGCAGATAAAACATAAAACATTATTGAATGAAGCAAAGTAATTACATTATTTTTGCCCTTCAAAATTTAATAATGACCTATAACAACGACATCTTTGAAATATTATTCGCAATGGATATCAGTCGCTTTTTTTCTCTCTCGTTTTAAAGATATTTGGGGGTACCAGTATCTGTGTTGTTTTTCTACTCTGTTTTACCAGCAAGATTTACAAATGTTCTGTAACGAAGGCAGCAAATAGTCAAATATTTTCTTTACAACAAGTCTAGCTATCTGTCTGACCCTCTTTTCAACTGATGAACACACACACACACACACACACACACACACACACATATATATATATATATATATATATATATATATATATATATATATATATATATATATATGTATACTCATCTACAAACAGACTGTTTCGCTCTTTCACAGCTCATCTGTGTGGCTAGACATCGGATTACCTCTAGCCGGGATAGAAGCCCGATTGATTTGGTATCAGTCGGAGATTTTACCCCTAATTATGTTAAAGAAAAAAATAACAGTTGACAACTTGCCGAAATATAAAATTCCGAATGTTGTCGTATGTCTAATACATTAAAGATGTAACCGGAAAGGATACTTTTTGTGGTGACATACACACACAATATAGACGATTTAATCTTAAAGATCAGAAGAAGAAGGAGGGAGAGTAAAAACAAAAGAAAAAGGAGTGAGGAAGAGAGATGGGGCGGGGGAAACTAAAACTGAAGGGCATTTACTGAAAGGGCCGCTGTGTAATTAAGAAAATTTGACAAAACTAATATCGACTACAAGTTACAAATCAATTAAAAAACATATAAAAAATAAATATAACGATTATCTAATATAGGAAGGAAATATATTTTTATGTTCAAAAACACATGCGTATACATACATACACAATAACTAATATACGTAGATACATACATAAAGGTGTGTACCCACATATATATATACCCATGTACACACATACATACATATATATATATATATATATATATATATATATATATATATATACATATATATACGTATTCCCATATACATATACATACATACACTCACATACACATACATATATACATATACATACATAAATACACGCACACATACATACATATACACATACATCCATACACATCCACTCCTACATATATATACACATTTACACACATATATACATACGGATATACACATACGTGCACATAAACATATATACATAAAACCTTACATCTCCATACAATTACATGCACCCATCTAAACAAATAAACAATGTATCCCTATATCTATCCGTCTAACTATACATACATACATACATATACACCCATATACAGATATATATGAGTACATACATACCAAAACATATACACACACATATGAACACATCTACATATACATCTACCTACATATACATACATCCATATACGCATACATAAATATACATATACATATATAAGCATACATATACATATACATCCATACATACACATATATATACTTATATACACACCTACATATATACACATATACACACATACACACACAAGTACGAACATATACGTATAAATATAAATCAAAATCTAAAATCTAAAAAAGTAAAATTTAAAAATAATTGGTCTCAAAAAATATTGAAATACATAGCGCATCACATAAACATACGCATTGATATATAGAGAGATAATCATAATAAACATAATAGTCATTCCATTAAAATGTCATGCCCGATCTTATTGAACCAAGATGAAACTGACATAAGTGACAAAATGTTACAAAACAGTGTTTATGTTATGAATCGTTTCTAATGTCTACATTTCGAAAATATCTCATTACGAAGATTCAGCATTTCATATTGATTCCTATTTTTGATAATATTTTTTCCGCCACGTACAGATCGGACCGATCGCGGAAGTTATTAGGTGTTCTAGCTCTTAATAAGTATCTCCATTTCAAAAGTAGTGTTAGTCCCTTATTCACCAGATCCAAGTAGTGTTTGGATGAGGAAGTTTGAATTCTGAGGCATCTATATCTAAATTGGCGTTTATGCTTGTATAGACGCTGCTTCCAATCACCGGCGGATATACCTATATATATTTTTTCTGGTTTATATTTTCCCCGGGAAAGATTGTTGCCTCGTATACTACATTATGATACTTACATTTACCCCCGATTGGACAATGGTCTTTATTCCTACAATTGCAGGTAGGGTTACTAGATTGAGTTTCATTATTATGATAGATTCTAAGTATTCTACAATTATGGGAAGATATGATTTTCTCCATATTTCTAACGCATGTGTAACTAATTTTCAGTGTCTTCCTATTGAAAATTTTACGTAGGGGATGTTTACTATGAAAGTGTTTATCAATTAATTTCAGAAAGAAACTTCCTATGTCAATGTTAGAGAGCCTGCAATATTGTGGGTTGGACCATATTACCTTCCTCTTTCTGTTTTAGTTCTGTTATTATTCTGATTTACAAGTTCTCCGTTAAAGTATAATTCTTGTCTAAATCCACTATTTTTGAGGGCCTGATTGTATATAAATTTATTATCATTATAGATTTTTTGGCTAGAAGATTTATTTATTCTCGTATTCACAGTTTTGGGGATGTGATCTATCAGATGTTTAGGGTGGTTAGAGTGGACGTTGATGTATAGGGGTATTTGATCAACTCTATGGAAGGGTTTAAAGGTATCATTCGATAGATTGAGTGTAATATCCAAAGAGTTGACTATTTTCAGGTTGGAAGATATTTCAGTTTTAAGGCCTAGGTATTTGAAGGCCCTAATTATCTTATTATGTAAGTTGGAAGTCAAGGGACAATTGATATTTGGGACAATGATTAGGCCGTCATCTCTATAAATTCCGACTTGGTTAAGGCTAACTACTCTACTCAAGGTGTCTGGAATATATACGCCCACCAAATCTGCAATTTGGGCAGAATCAATATATATATATATATATATATATATATAAAAATGAACATTGAAGTCAATACTCAGAGGCGACAGACTCTTTCATGCTAGACGCAATCGTCAATGTTCACTGTTATATATATACATGGGCTTTATCTCTGATATTGAGCACTTTACCCCATAAATATAGCACACGTTAAAACTATATTTATTCATATATATATATATATATATATATATATATATATATATATATATATATGTGTGTGTGTGTGTGTGTGTGTGTGTGTGTGTGTGTGTGTGTGTGTAATGGTGAAATAAGGGATGTAATAGAAAGCATTTGCGAATAACCTATTTTATTTTTGCATGCGAAGTTTTGTATTACATTTACATTAAATCATGGAAGACCAACGATGATAGCAATGAATAAGAGGTGAACAGCAATACGGAGGAAATTTAAGAAACGAGTTGCTAAACCCAAGTGAAATATTGTAAACTTTTCAGTTTACCGTTTTATTATTGTCACTACAAAATACACTCAGTGTAAAATAAATATTAAATAAACATTGTTAAAAAATAAATTAATTAATTCTTGGCAAACTTGATGCTGTTCTCATTTTCGAGGGTCACATTTTAGCTTTTATGCGTCGTAAAATCCATAAGAAAAGAAAGATTCTATTTTTTAAAGAAGAGGCATCAAGATTCTAAATTTAAAGAAAGGGCATCAATATACCAATAATTTAAATTAAGGACATCAATATTCTCATTTTTCAGAAAGTGCACCAATGTTTAAAGTAAGGGCATCAATTTTCTCATTTTTAAAGCAAGAGCATAACTATTCCATTTTTTAAAATTAAGGACATCAATATTCTAATTCTCATCGAAACGGCATCAATATACCATTTTTTTAAATTAAGGGCATCAATATCCGAAATTTTAAAAAGGGCATTAATATTCATTTCTTTTTAAGAAATGGCATGGATTTCGATTTTTTTTAAATTCAGGGCATTAACATTCTAAATTGTAAGAAAGGGCAACAATATTCTAATATTCAAGAAAGGGCATCAATGTTCCTTTATTTGATTATGGTTATCAATATTCTAATTTTTAAAGAAAGAGATCAATGTTCCATTTTTTTAAATTAATGGCATCAATATTCCAATTTTTAACATTAACGGCATCAATATTCTAATGTTTAATGAATGTGCATCAATGTCAATTTTTTAAACTAATGACCTCAATATTCTAATTTTTATATTAAGGTCATTGTCATCCAATCATTTTACTATTAATATTTATCACAAAAACATCATTTCTCCTGGAAAATTAATAATCGAAAAAAAAATAAACATTTATGTTTTGTGACAAAACACAATCACAAAAATCACAAGAACATAACACTCATGTGCGAATAATCTAAGCAACGCTAATAATTCTCCTGAAGTTAATAAACATAATTTCATTGAATAAAACAATTACACTCATTATGTTTCTTGCGTGGGATTCAATATACATTATCAACCTTTAATGGTATATTTGTAAACACAAATATTTTGTTACGAATTGTTTTGTTTGTTTCTTATTTTTATATGAACTGTTTTTAATATGTCTTTTTTATCGCTCTAACAATCTTACTTTTCCAAGAACCACTTCTAAATTCCTTCTACACTTGCAATCGAATGTCTTTCATCCGGAAATTTTTAAACACTTAAATTTTGTAAAACAGAAATGTTTTGTTTTTCTTTCCAAATCAATTACTCGACAAATACACTAAAAAAATATTACTTATTAATGTAATATCGAAGTCATTTCTTTTCCATGACTACAGTGTAGTCGCCATCCAATGTGAGCATTTTGCAATATAAAAGCATTTGGATTAATGGATTTTGATGTTAATCTGTTTTGTCAGAAAATGAAATCCGACATTAATAAATTATTAGAAACATTAGATTAAAGCCAAACAGATCAGTTGACAAATCTCTTAGTCGTTAAGAGGAAAGGAAAGAAAAAATATTTCAGTTGGCTGTGCGTTAGAAATTCGCGGACACAAAATACAAAAGACAAACACTTCAGGAAAATTTCCGAGAAGTCTCGAATAAAACAAAAGGTTGAATAAATAATTCTTATATTTAATGATATGAAAGACTATTTTTCCTTTAATGTTATAAAAATACAATTTTAGAAGTAAGGTAAATGCAATTGTATTATGGCTAGTGAAATCAGTAATCAGCCAAAATATAATTATATATTCTCGTAATTTTGTTGAAATAAAAACATACAGAATTTGAAATATCTGGGAAGTATCTTAACAAAGGTTGTAAAATCTCACACCGAAATCCGTACTCGAATTTAAATGAGAAATTATGAGTACCAAAATCTAAATAGAGTACTTAGAAAATAGATCATGGTAAATAAGTAAGAGTTCTGAATTTCTATATTACATCAATTATTCTATATGGTAAAATGTCTTCACGGAAGGAGAGAAGACTGAAGGCAACAATGATGTCGTACTGCAGAAGGATGGTGACAATACCAAGCACGAAACGTGTTAGTAACGAGGACGTTTTAAAGAAAACAAAAAGGGCGCTGAAACGTAGAAACAGTAAGAGACAGTTGATATTTCCTTGACGTATAATGAGGAAAAATAGCTTACTAATTGTGACATGGAATATGGATGGCATTAGCGAGAGATAGTGTGAGTAAACTATCTAACGTGTTTGTGTAAAGCTGTTGCAGAACAGGGCTTTGGGCAGATAGTAAAATATTTTACTACAATAGAAAAGAAGTTAGCTTGAGCAATGATTGTTCCCACCCTGATTGGACAAAACACATGAACTGAGATTATTTAAGATTTATATTCCATGAAAACACTGTATTAAAAACTATATTTGGAAAATATGCCAACAAATATTTTATTGTTTAAAGCATATTAGAATCTTTTTTATGGTGTATGTTTAGTTCTGAATAGCATAAGACAAGAACTGAAAGAAAGGAAGATCATGTTTAAATGTTTATATATTGAGTATAAAAAGGATCAGTTTATTCTCAATAAGTTTTATGTATTCTATATTGTCATGAAATAATCTATTTCCACAATTTACTGTGTGACTGTCCTTATTAAAGCAACGCTAGTTCATCATAGACTTCAGATTTCTTCAAATATCAGTCAATCAGGATAATCCTCGAATTTCAAACTGAATCTGTTTTTTAATCGACGGGGTTTGATTTTTCAACTTCTTCTGTCCATGTCTAAAGATATCTGGCTTTAATGTTATTTTATTACTGCTCAGTTATTAACCTTCGTGTTTCCAAAATATATCTCTCCATGTTATGTATTTAACTCGGAATTATTACGCCACAAAATTCGAGAAACAATGCATTAATCTTCTAAATCATTTTTCTATGTGACAATAAGGAAGCTTGAACTTAGAGTCTTAAACTTAATGTTATAGCTTTCCTTGCTGCTATCGTGATCTTAACGTAAAGCTTGACCCCCTCCGCCGCCGTTTCTCCTTGTTCTTTTTTAATTTTACAGCGTTGCTCCCAAGTTTAGCTCTCTCCACCCTCTTTTTTATTTTACTTATTAAAAACCATTTCAAACCAAGCCAGGAAATAAAAGCTACTATAATGCAAAGGATTTCCGGAAGAGAAATAACAGAGAGGACAAAAAAGAGACACTATTCAAGGAGACAGATGATTGCATTTATATTTTTGAATATCGTAGTTGACAGGAAATCACGTGTCCGGAAGTTAGTTCTAAAAGTGGAAAGTCATTAATAGCTTCCAATGGTATTTATATTTCTACTACGTCTATTGGAGGAGGTTTTTTTATGCCAAGCAAGTACAGAATTAAACAGTGAGATCAAACTAACAATAAGCTAACAAGACGATATAATAGTGTATAAGAAATTTAACCCAGTAGATTAAATAAAGAATTCAGTTTGGAATTGCCTGAATGATATCCGGATCGACGGATATTTGAAAGACTGGAGGGCATCACTGATGAAACATTTTGATAATAATGCTGAAAACATTAATTCGACTGTAAAAAAAATATTTTAAACATAACTCATGATTCCATGGATTCAAACAGGTATCCATTTTTACTAAGTTTAGCGCTTTTCTGAACATTTGATGCAATCTTCCTGAAGAAAAACGAAATGCCATGCAAACGTTCTGAAAATATAATTTGTTTGAGCGTCGCTTATAAATAGTCAAATCGCAATGTCCACTCCCCATTAAGATGTGAAGAAACAGAAGCTTTGTGGCGAATAATTGTATATTTCTTGGTCAAGGAGCCTGAAGCTCCATAGAATACTACTGTTGCTTGATGGATTGTTTGGCACTAGCGATGGATTTAGTTCAAATCCGGTGCAATTTCTCTAATTTTCAGGCTACAGCAATCACAACGATTGTTGTAGCCATAAGGATTATGAATTCAAAGTATATTAAATCCTCTCCACATCTGATCGTCGCTACAACTACAAGCTACATTAACTCTTCTCCTATTGTATCGCAAATGCCTCATCTAGCTGGCTCCATTTATACGAGTGGGAATTTACACAAATATTTCGATTTTTATGTAATATAGGTCTTCGCTATAATTTGCGTGGAATATACTTTCTGAGATTGTTCATGTCCAAGAGAGTAATTTTCAATTGAGTAATGGTAAATATGCCTATATGCATTACGATAATTTTTCTGCAAAATATTATAAGAATAATAGTGAATTTTTTTAATTATTATTTAGGAAAATATTTGTGGAAGCGAGGTACTATCATGGATAGCGGCGTGTAATTAAAAATGGGTGCTCGATTTCGTTGCATTCATTTACTCCCAAATAAACTGTTTTTTTTTTTAATCGATTTCACCGGAAGAAAGACATTAAAGCTACTAAGATGCGAATGGTTACTGGTTGGGGAACAATTATAAAACAAATATTGCTAAGTAGCGAAATTGCTGAAAATGTTGCTTTTTGTTGTTGTTTTTTTTTTTTTGTTGTTTTTTTTTTCAAAAATATATTGCTTTTAATATTCCTTTCTTCAAAAATATATTGCTGATAATGATTTTTTTTTTCATTAAAAATGTTTCACTGGTAAAATATTTTTTACTTCAGAAATGTATTGCAGGTAATAATTATTTTTCTTTAAAAATTCATTGCTGGTAGTATTTTTACAAAAATGTATTGTTTGTATTAAAACCTATTTTTACACTTTCATAGTATTTTGACCCCAGTTTGGATGTTAACTATTTGCCCATAGCTGGGACCCTGGGAACAACAGCAATTAAGAAGTGGTCTCATGCTCCTCAAACCTCCTGATCAGAGGACTTGTTGTGGGATGTAGTTTATGAATATACCCACAGGATACAGATTTAGTTTATCACCTTGCCCAGGACGGAGATAATAAAGAAAAATATGTATGAAATCTTACAAACCTGTTTATTCATCTATGTTTTCATAATTACCCTTTTTAACTCACAATAACATGCCGTGCCATCCTATCAATTGTCTTGTTCGGTACGCGCAAATCGTCCAGCGTGTCGACTGATCACTTTAGCAAACAATAATTCGAACACTAAACAATAAATAACATTCATTATATTTAGGGACATCACCTAAATATTCTATGTCGGAATAAATGAATGATTGACTGATTTGTTTGTTTAACGGCATGTTAACAAATTATGGGTCATTTAGTGCGTAAGTTAATTTTCTAGGTAGATTTGGGTGAAATGATATACGTTATTCTGCTTTCACAGTTAAATGGTAGATGATATTCAACATTTGTGCTTATACATGTTTGTGTAAACATGATTACCAGAGGCGGTGATATGTGTGTATTTTATGGTCTCGTTTTTTAAAGTTAATTTTAAAAATACCGGTTGATTTAAGAAATTGTAGGATATTATACGAACAAATATGATGAAAGAGTTTTTCACGTTGGTTGACTGGCTGGTTGATTTTGTTTGGCAGTATAGCAAACTCTATAGGTTTTTTTGTTTTTTTTTTAATACCGAAATCGAAATATTTAGTACGTAAATTCATACTTTCAGCTATCGATATTTTGTAAATAATATATGTTCATGTTTTTAGATTTATATTTTGTAGATCATAAAATCTTTTGTTGGCAAACTTAGTATAAAAATATATTTTTATATTTTAGTGTTGCTTTGGCTGTCATTTTCCTATAAATACAGTGCTGTTCGGTAAAAGTGACTCACCTGATTTTTTTACTAAATGTTCTCTTCTACGATTAAACGAAAGTTGATCTAAATTCAAAGGATAACCGATCTAAAATCCGAAGCAGAAGCATTGAAAAGCTTTATAAAGTACAGGCTCTCGAGAAAGCAGTTGAGCAACATGCTCCATAAGTTTTCTATGGGGTTGAGGTCAGGAGATTGGGACGGCTATGTCATAACATTCAACTGCTTCTCATCAAAGTATTCCTTCATCAATTTTGATTTGTGACAGGGAACATTATCCTGCATAAAAATGAGCTTGGTGGGGTCGATTTGCAACCTTTCAGCAGAAGGGAGCAGACAAGACTCTAACATTATCTTGTACTGCTCGCTCCTGAGGGTCTTTTTAATAGGTTTTAAGAAACCAGTTCTATGAAAAGAAAAGCATCCCCAGAACATTATGCTGAAGGGGTGTTTGACATTACTTACTGCTAAATTCAAAGAGCTTTCAAAGATTCTTCGGATTTTAGATCGCTTATCCTTTGAATTTAGCTCAACTTTCGTTTCATCGGAGAAGAGAACATTTAGTAAAAAAAAATCAGGTGAGTTACTTTTATCGAACAGCACTGTATGTAGTGGTTGTCATTTTATTATAAAAACGTACTTTGATTTTTTTTTTAGGCTTCACTATTTGCCCATAGCTGGGACCTTAGCAAGGGCTACCACCTCGGTTTCAGGTTGGATCTGGGAACAACAGCATTCAAGAGGTAGTTTCACGCTCATCAAAACCTCCAATATTCCGACCAGAGGCCTTGCCGCTGGATGTAGCTTATCTTTATCATGGCTCGAAAATACCATCTTATCGTGTAAAATAAAAGGATTAATATCTGCGTTAGGTAAATAGGTTTACAAGAAGTAAGCAGATATTTAGATGATCATGATAGTACAATTTACAAGAAGGGAGATTTCTAATTTTCTCAAATTACATCAGAATAACGCACGTATAGTAATCAAAATAATATCACAATGTCTCTGAAATAAATGATATCATTCGACTATCCAGGAAAATATTTTAATCTAGAAATCCAACTATTTTCCTATTAGCTTCCTACCTCATTTTGGAAAAATCTTAGGGGTACTAATACATGCGGAATTTGTTAATGATCTCTCATCTCAGGGGTCTTTTCTCAGACAGATAATACCGTTTTTCGATTGTTCAAGTCAACTGCTGATAATTGCGGAAAGAGTTTATCGTACGCTAGGTAAAAAACGGTGAAGCCAGGGATGTAGAATTAAACATCTCGAAAGCGTTTGAAAGGGTTTTGCATTTAGGTCTTCTTCTCTAGCTAAAAATGTACGGTATGTCAGGCCACATTTTTTAACTGTTCCAGTCGATCCTATCTAATGGCTAAATTAAAGTGGTCCTGAACTCTCGCAAATCTACAGGATTTCGTATTAACGCGGTTTTTCGCCAGGGCTCCATCATTGGTCCTACTCAGTTTTTAATCTTCTTTAACGACCTTCCCGATGACATCAGTTCGAATAGGACGGAAGAGTGCAGCGCACACACACACACACACACATATATATATGTGTGTGTGTGTGTTTGTGTATGTGTGTATTTAACAATAAGAATATAAAAAATCACATCTTCAGACACACTGGGTTGTATATTAATATTCTTTCGTTTTTATTATTATTTCATTTAGATTCCTCGACTAGTTTCGGCCAACATGGCCATCATCAGGTGAAGAAAAAATTCTGCTTGCTGGTAGCAGTGATCTACAGAAACGTATGTCTTGATGGAGAAAATGAACTTTTGTCTATGGTTTTAATTTTTTTTATTATTTTTTTAACATTCTGGTCATCATTGTTTTGGTCAAACAGTCTCATTTAAGTTGTTTTTTAAGATGAGAGCTGGATTGATTCATGCTGCTCTGAATTCCCTATATATATATATATATATATATATATATATATATATATATATATATGAATTCCCTGTATATATATATACACACACACTGACACTTATATATATATATATATATATATATATAAATATAAATATATATATATATATATATATATATATATATATATATATATATATATATATATATATATATATATATATATATACATATATATATATATGGAGTGAGAAATAGAGAGTAGAGAAATGATTGTTAGAAAAGAAAGATCAAGCGTGCAAAGATAAAATTAGGAGAGATCGAAAAGAGAGGATAGAATGGAGAGATAGATGGAAAAAGTGAGTGTGTGACAGTAACAGTGGAATCGAGAGGAGAAAGATAGAGAGAAGGAAAAAGATGGACAGTGAATTGCAGTGGGAAGAACACGCCGAAGGGAGATGAATGGAGAGATAAAAAAAGATAGATTGAGTAATCAGAAAAGAAATGAAAAATACACAGGCACAAACACACAATATCATAGACAAATAGACATATACACACTTACACTGACGTACACGCACATGTATGTTTGTGTATGTATAATGTCATAAATACTGAACATTTTTGATTATCAACTTGATTCTCCCAGAAATAAAATACAATTAGATTTCATTCACGTACGTATTAATGCGATACGTGAAGTAATGTTTTTCTCAGCGGAGCCTAGATGTCCAACATAGCAGGAAGTATGTGACACCTAGTGAGGATCGATTTTAATATTCAGTCGTCATTGAAGCCATGTTGATTTTTCTGTACGACGTACTGCTGCAGGCTAGGGACGTCCATCTTCTCCGCGCTCTACATCGCCACTGCCATTTGTAATTCACGTGACATTTGTGACATAATCTCAACGAAAAAGAGATAATCGTCTTTGGTATGCTCCATTAAAAGAGTTTTTGAAAAGGTGTTCTTTAATCCACTGTGTTCGATGCCAATAGCATAAGACAATGCACTCCAAATGTATTCGTAACTACAACGTGCTATTAATAAATAGTATATATATATATATATATTATCTCTATTGGTTTCAACAATTGTAGTTAAACAATGTGTGAATTTGTAATTTTCTTGGCAAAATTTGATATGGCTGAGTCATCTATGTTTGAAACAAAAGAAACAAGATACAATAACACTTATTTAATATTCAACTATCTGACTCTGTCTCTCTCTCTCCCTCTCTACACACACACGCGCGCGCATCCACACAGACATGTGTGTGTGTACATTGAATTCAACACTCAGAGGCGACAGGCTGTTCCATGCTAGACGCAGTCGTCAGGCTTCTGAATGTTGACTTTTATATTTATATTTACATACGCTCTATCTCTGACATTGTGCACTTTATCCCATAAATATAGTGTGTGAGTCTATGCAAAAATACTAGAGGAGCATGAAGACAAGTAGATTTTACGTCTGAAAACACTTTGTCCAGACTGACTTAAACACAGATTAAATAACACAGATTGAATTAATATATAATCCTATAGACCAAACCTCACCCACATTTCTCAACCACAATATCCATGCTGAAGAGTTAAGGTGTCAGTCATAAAGACACTTATACTAATATATACACGTATACACATCACGCACACTTCCAAAAAACTAAAAGATAACATACACTTAAGACACCCATCCATTCCCAGCAACCGATAAACCTGTCAAAATGACTGAGGAGGGAATTCTAATACTCAAGAATCTCGCAGAGTCTATTTAAAAAAAATACAAAAAACTTGAAATGTGCCGTTCAACCAATACAAAGCCTGACCAAAATTAACGATAAAAAACAAGACATTCATTCACTTACGAAGTTCACTGCTACTAATAAACTGGGATGTTTTTCTCCTGACGATGGCCATGCCGGCCGAAAGAAGTCGAAGAAGTTGATATAAATAATAAAAGAAAAATATTAATATACAACCCAGTGTGTTCTGAAATTTTCATTTTTTAACATTTTCTTTGTTCGCGATATAAAGAACGGTCAATTAGCTTATCTTCATACCCTCCCTGGTAGCAAACGCTGCTCGTGGCGCCAGGGGTTCCGGTCCTGCCATAGCCACCGAAACCGTGATATCACCCCTGGTTGGCGGCTGATGAAAATAGGGCATCGCACGCGCTAACAAACGTTGTATATATATATATATATATATATATATATATATATATATATATATATATATATATATATATATATATATCCGAGAAATTTTCCTGTCCAAGGACGAATATTTTCTATGAAAATTTCTCGGACATTCAGGCCGGTAAATGTTATTTAATACTGTTTATTATAAACAGAGCATTTACTTAAATATTAGGTTGGTGCAAATATAATTTCGTTTTCTAACATATGTTACTATTTCAGAAAACGAAATTATTTTTGCACCAACCTAATACTTGTATCTATAAAAAGAACGTTAAACATAAAAAATGTCTTTAATAAATAAATTGTCGGACTTTCTCCATTTCGTAATATATATATATATATATATATATATATATATATATATATATATATATATATATATTGTTGACGTACCCCCGAAATGTTTATAAACAGATACTGTCAACTAATTTAACATTTGACCTAGATCTCACAGGTGAATAGGAAAGGTGATGGCTTTTAAAATACATTAAGCAAGCGGGAATTTTCTTTAGCCACGATGAACGGCTGTATTTTCAATGACTCTCGTTACTTTAAATGGATAATGTGACTAAATTTCACCTCGAACCAAACTTTCATCATTACGAGTCTATTCCTAAAGATGTAAAATGTAAAATTTCATTTATTTTAACGTTCCATAAATTACATAGCTCCTGCCATATACTACAGATACAAGAGGTATATAAGATTTCATAAGGAGTATTGCTGCCATTTCTGGTTTGAATCTGCCTAATCCTCCCCTTCCAAACTTGAAACAGTTCTAAAGCTTTTACGTCATTGTGGGTGATGGATTAAATTCTAGTATGCGGCCCGTTGCTGCTCTATGTTTATTTTCATGTTAAACGTTCAGAACAGCTACATTCCTTAATTCCATCAGTAGAGTCCGTCAGAACTAAGACTAGCCATGTCAGTTACACAGGGTCGACTCATTCATATACCGTATCCCACTTGTTCCTCTCAGACATATTATTCAGGAAATGATGCTTCCCCGATCACTACGATCTTACCCTCTTTAAATCTAACGCCAATAGTTTGCACTCAACGTGGCGACATAATTGCACTTTTTGCGCTCACCATATGCACCCTTACAACAACAATATTCTTGCCTGGCTTTTGGGTATTGAATGAAAATTATTATATAAATAATTAAATAATAAACGATTTTTCCACGTCAGTAATGATTATTGCTTGAAAATAACATTCTTCTTTGATGCTTTTTGTTTTATTCATAGCAGATAAAATGTTAAAACTGTAATCTATTTAGTAATTATTCTCGTACAGAAATATGGGCACGTGGTCATATGGTTAGAACGTTCGTATTTTAGCCATGAGACTCCGGTTCGAATCTCACCATAGTCAATTTGTCAGGAAGGAAACTTCCTGATATTATCGGACTGAAGGGGTTGATCCCTGAGTGTGGCACCATTGCAAAATTGCTTGAAAACCATAACACGGATTGACCAAAGCCTTGTGAGTAAAATTAGATAGACGTCGATAGCTGTGATAGCACGAAGTCACAAGTCATATGGGCCGAGGTCTTGAAAGTGATAGCTTTGTTTTTGTTGTTCAGGCTAGATAATATGCTCTTTCCTAGAAACTCTAACTAAGGTCTATTGAGCATAGTTGCAGTATGTGGGTGTTGAACTACATTAACTACGAACACGGTCACAATGTGCTGATTTTTTTTTTTTAATGCTATAACTACAAGGACATACATAAAAACCCTACATATTCAGTTAATAATGAAAACATGAAATTTGTCCTTGATAATGGCTAAAATAATAGCTGAAAGCACTCTGATATATGCATAAATTTTGAATAGTTCTTTCACACTTTGTGTCCAGTAAAGAAAACACTTGTCTACACATGTGTAATTAATACAAGTAAAAGGTTTGTCCCTTAGCTGATTGATGTAACTTTCATTATTATGAGTCTAGAGTTTCGTAGATGAATCCACCGGGAATTACTGCGTACATTCATTAGGGATATGCGTGTGTGCATCTGTGTGTGGCATCTGTGTGTGTGTGCGGGGGGGCTGCGTATCTTATTTACACTCCCGGCCAGCGGCCAGTGTTCCCTCCTAGATGAAGCAACAAATTCATAGTTTCTTGTTAAATTCCTCTGAAATTTACAGTCTTTACTTATTTTATTTATCGTCTTCCTCAATAGAAGTATATAGATACGCTTCACCGGTTTACTCCTCCACGGTATTTTGGACAGGAGTAAAGGTTTATCTCTTGTTTCCTGTGTACTATTGAATTTTCAGTTCATCCTAAATAGTGGCCCCTTTCGAGTTAGTGTTCTTATCGACTTGTGAATAGTGGTAAAAAAATTAACAACCCAGCCTTACAGCGTTGAAAGTTCAACTCAACAAGAAGCTATATGAAGGTAGATGCTGGGATTTCCTCACGCGATTACAATCATTTCGCCATCGTCTGATGTACGAAGACGGTAAAAATTATCGAACAATATCGGCAGAGGATCAGATCGGATGTTCATGTTGTTCTTCTAGATTACCAAATTCAGCGAATCATTGGTTAGGAAGACGGTCTTACGTTGATCTTCCAAAAGGTCTTCCAAAAAGTCTATTTAGTTAACACGAACATTAAGATATGAAATCTCGATATTTCTACATAATTATTATGGGTGGGGGAAATATACAGAATGTTTATTTCTCGCCCTTCAATTATATATTCTTCTTGCTAATTGTTAAGATTATATATTGTTTCATTAAGTATAGGTTGTTGTAATCCCAAATGCTGTAAGATTGGGTGTCAGTGATGTAATCAGTAAAAGCTCGGAATAAGAATTTCGAAAGCCGAGTTCGAACTACAGTCTGTTTCGTTGTATAGAGTTACGTGCACATACACTTAAGGAAGGTATAGATCCAGATATTCTCCTCCCAATTATGGGTTAAAATGTAAGATGTGTATTAGTAAATCATTGTTATCTCCCAAAAATGCTTGCAATCCAAAAATATGCATCAGCTTTAAATAACCACAAAAAGTTTGATAAGACGTAAAAAAATCAATTAATCAATACATCTTTGAAGATTGAATTTTGCTAAAAGATCCACTTAACTTATCTGTTAATCATTTTTTCATAACTGTATCTCATGATGTATTAAAAAAAACACATTTAAGGAAAATAAAGTTCATGAATTTCTTAAGATTATCAGTAAGATATGAGTATAAGTAAGGTCAGGGGAAAATAAATATAAGATTTTCAATTGATTTGTTTTATTGTTTATTCAGTTGATTGCTTTTACGCACACACACACACATACATGCATACATACATATATATATATATATATATATATATATATATATATATATATATATATATATATATATATATATAATAAGTTGATGAGCCGATGGAATAAAAAACCACTGTTCGTAGAATTTACTTTTTAAATAGGGCTCAATACAAAGTAGAACAATATGTTATTATTATATTTTTAGTATAAAAGATTATACTAAAAATATTTTGCAATCGCTACACAAAAGCTTTCATGTTTCAAAACTATGAGTTACTTCTTCAGGCGATGTTAAGTAAATGGTGATTAAATAATATTAACGAAATTTTAAAAACACACTCTTGCCTCTATCCCTATAGTTAAAGAGTAGGACATAAACTCAGAATAATAATAAAAAAACACACTTGTAGGTATGTCTTGTTTAACCAATTAAATATCAGATCTATTCTAAATAGAAAAGTAATCTCAGAGGGTGGAGGGGGTGAGTTATTTTTCATGTCACCATAAAGCGGGACATAGACATGCCATCACTGATGATTGCGAAAAATATGACAGCGACAAATGATTATGTTCCGGTTTATCGTGACATGAAAAAAATAAAAACCCACTTCTGAGCTTACTTTTCTAGTCAGGACATATGTTTGTCAAGTCAGTAACTGTTACTGCTCTTTCTCGCCTTATGTTTGCAGTAGTGTGGCATGTCAATTTTTTTATTATTTCTTTATCATATCATTATACATCATTTTTAGTTGTTGTTGCGCTTAATATTACACCAATAATATAGTTCGTATTACTTTGAACAGTTATTTGTCATTTTGTCACGCCAGTATTGGAGGTTCAATTAAAGATGTCTCTTGCGGAGACCTAACTGCTTCATTTGCTCGAAGCCAACTTTAACCACTGACATGGGAAAGAATTTCTACTCAGTTGATAGTTCCGAACAAATTTGGCGCCAGAAAAGAGGCGTTAGCTTCGTTCGTAATATTTAAATGCATCACCACTATCATATTATGAATTCAAAGAAGCAGGTGCCATCAAGGCGGCTAAGCATGAGCTATACAGATGCGTCAGTCAATAAAGATAGAAATATACGCACCCTCATTTAACAAATGCTTTTTAGTATATAGCAGGCGCCAGGAAAACGGTCATTAAGAACATTTCTACTGGTTGGGGATAATTTAAATATTTTTCCTGAAAATATTAATAAAAAAAAGAAAACAGAAAAAATTATATAAATACAATTTTAACACAGCCATGAGCAGAGAAAAAATAGTTTTATTATTACCACTCATGATTATAAAAAGTAAAAAAAAAAAAAAGTTTCGTGGCTTGCTCAACAGAGTTAAATCGAGGTAAATAGAGTAAATTATATAATTAAAAAAGAACAATGGACAAAGTTTATTGGTCGGAATTTTTTTTTAATGGTAATTAGTTGGAGGCCTAATATGAAATCCTTCTGTTTACAAAGAGAAGGCTAGAATGATAGATTAGGAGGTAATTTGACTGGGGCTTACTAAGGATAGTAAAAGCGTCACCACTAAAACTAGCAGCACCCAATAAACTTCCCACCAATAAACTTTGTACATTGTTTTTTCTTATATAATTTACTCTATTTACTTCGATTTAGCTTTTTTCAGCGAGGTACGAAACCGGTTAGCCAGTCGGTTTTCCATTTTTGACTTTTTATTATCATGAGTGGTAATAATAAAACTATTTTTGTCTGTTCATGGCAGTGATAAAATTTTGTACAACCAAACATATCTTTAAATACAATTTTTATGAATCAGTAGAAAATAAATCAGTTCAGAACATATGTTTTTCTTAATTCCTCAAATATGAAAACTTCACTCTTTTTAGCGCGAGTACAGATCGGATTAAAACAGACAAGAGTCTGTCCGTTGCTTCCGGATCGAGATGCTTGATGCCAACTCCCAAGCGGTTGCCAAAAGATTGGTTAGAATTTTATCGTCGCGTGTTGGTTTGATAAGAAATATGGATGCGAGAGACATGTTGACTCTTCTAATTCCTTCTTGGTATTATTTAAAAATATAAACAATGGCAAGTTATCACTCTCAGAATTCCACATACTCAGTTCGCGTGATCACCGTTCTGACTAGCATTGTGCCATTCTGGGAGAGCCTACGCATTCGCATTTTTTGAATTCTTCTATACTTGTGTTTTGATTGGTCATTCTAGCTTTTGTAAAAGTTTTTTCCCCTTACGAAGGATCGCTAATTAATTTGAAACTTTTAAAACCATTTATTTTACATTCAACTTCATCACTGGATATGACACAGGAAGTGTTGAAAAAATGTCTATTTTTGTAGTGTTCTTATAACATACATATGTTATAATTTTTTAAATAAATAATTATATATCTATATCTATATCTATCTATATATATATATATATATATATATATATATATATATATATATATATATATGTATGTAAGTATGTATGTATGTATGTATGATTCATCAACGGTAGTACGACTCGGAGTTTTTTTGCATAATGCGTCGTTACGGTACATCAAGATAGTTTTATGCGACAACAATTAGCGAACAATAGATGTCGTACGAGATTTTCAGCCAACCAGTAGCTGTATTGAAAAAAAATTATACTTTGTTACTGGACAAATATAAATATTTACTGTTAATCCTCTTTTTACTCGGAAGCTTCATTTTCTTGCTGACATTATTTCAACATCTTTGATGTTTCTGAGACAGTTATGCTAGGCATAAATCCTCTTTGTTGCAAGATAGTAATCACAAAACCAAACTTATATTTTTCATGTTATTCTATGATTCGAATATATATATGATGGCAACTGAAGCAAAAACTAAATTCTTTTTTACTAAATGACATTATTCTTACAGTTTAGATTCTTCTCATAAAACATCATCTTCGATTAATATTTATATATATATATATGTGTGTGTGTGTGTGTGTGTATGTATGTATGTATGTGTGTGTGTGTGTGTTTGTGTTAGAATTTTTTAGTGAATAGTAGATGATGTTCGTTGTTGGTTAGCCGTTAAAGCTTATGATTCTGGGTTCAATTTCTTCAGTGCTCACGAGCGCTTTATGGGCTTGTAGATTGACTAACTTACTAACATCGCCAATATTATTAACTCTGGAATTATTCCAAGCCCAGGCTGAGATGAAGACCCCACCTTTCTCAACAGAGTGATGGTCGAACTTGACTATCAGTATGAAAATAACGGTGACCTGGATACAGATGACGTTGAAATTCAATTCAGCGGAAGATGAGACAACTGATTTATGAAGTTGAAGGTTGAAATTAAAGTAGACTATTTTGCATGCAAGTAATTTTGTCTGCTGACTCCGTAACTGAATTTTTAACACTGTGCGGAGGTCGGAACAATAGTGTAACGCGGTCTTTGTAACCCGCGAGACGGGCGGTGCGTAATGTGTTTCTGACATGCATGATACTTATGATCGTTTTTCAGTGGCTTAGTACTCATCTACGGTTCGTCTTTCCTATAGAGAGAAGCAGTATCATATTTGCTGTTAGTTTTCCGGGACCTTGTTGAATGACGTGCGTATTATGCTCTGTGAGAATGGTGTAAAAACTATATATATATTTTATTACGTAATGCCATCAATTAATTTGTGAGTTTAACAGACTAGTTATCCCCGTTTAGGATAAATCGCATCCTTATCAGATTGGAATTATACGTAAACATATTTGGTGGATAGGGTGAATAAACACTTTTCTAGAGTCACCAAAAATAAAAGAACCACCTTTATGATGCCGATATTGTATAGGAAGACTATAATATTATGATAATGATGAAATGTTACAACATGAAACAGGCTGTCTCCACTGGGTGCTGACTTCAATGGCCTTCAGTTGTTTGATAAACACTTCCTTAGCATAAATTTATTTTCGTCTGGTCTGGTGGAAGGCGAACATCTTGGTGAATATTAGTGAAATTGGTATGGCTCGTAAAATGTCCGCCACATATTCAGACGGTAGGAGTGTCCAGGTGTTGTGGTGGAGAATCAGGAAGAAGAAGAAGAAGTGGTAGTTGTAAGAAACTAAATTCCACCTAAAAGTGCCGACAAATTTAATACTATCTTTAATTTAATAGCCATTTCACTTTTCGCAGCGTTGCCATCCCTTATCCGGTATCAAACATTATTTCTTATAATCGATTTCACCCCAAGAAACGCAATAATGTCACTGAGACGCAAGGGCTCATTGGTTGTGGAAGAATTTGAAACAGAAATATTACGAAGGAGCGAGAAGAAAAAAAAGAGTAATCAAGAGAAAAGTAGATAGCGATTGACATCTCATTTATATATGAGGATTAAAATTGGCTGGAAAATAAAATGTTTGCATAGAATTTGCGCCTACATCAAACTAGCGCAACTCTTAAATTGATAAGAACTCGAGAACAATCAAGTACTACGCTTAAATTAAAAACGTCTAGGTATTATTGGGAAGAGCTCATCCATCCGAACACTTAACATGAAAGGGTTTAGAGAAAAGCAAAAGTGAAGCCACCTTACAGCGGTGAGACAGTGACTGGAGCCCAGCTGCCAGATCAGGACCAATAATATTACAGATTAATCTTTGGATTTTATCATGGAGATCAAGGTAAATAGCGACAGCGCCAGACCATACGTGCCAAAAATATTCTGAGCATGGACGAATGGTAGTCTTATATATATACTTGACGTGCTTCTATCCATATAGGATACAGGTTCGATTCCTGTCGGTGGACGCATATTTTCTATGACAATTTTTCGGGCTTTCAGGCAGGTAAATGTTGTTAATACTGTTTATTATAAACAGAGCATTTACGTAAATATTTATATCTATAAAAAAAGAATGTATAAACATAAAATTGTCTTAAAATAATTGTCGGATTTTGTCCATTTCATAAACACACACACACACACACACATATATATATATATATATATATGATAGATTTTGGAGAGAAAAATTGTCACGCGCAACAAAAAGAACCAGCTATCTTAGCGGCTAACCTTATTATAGATTCGATATTTGAGAATGTTTGCCGAAGACGGGGCTACGGATAGTTTTTCAGAAGGCTATTATCTGTCATCCAGGTGGAAAACAGAGAACTGTCTCTTACATGATTAAGAGAAGTTAAAAACGAAGATTTTTCTTAAGTACTTTCCCACGTAACATGTATTCAATAAAACTGAACCTGGTATAACCAATTTTACTAATGTTAAATCTTTAAGATAAAGGATGAAAGGAGAGTTGTTGATGTTGAGATGGAATAGAGTATATTATATTACAGATTATCTATTATAATCAATTGTGCCGAGAGTGTGTGATTACAAAAGTACAAACTTCATCGAGTTAAAAGTCATCAATCGGAAATATGAATCTTTATATGGACCCAAAATCTGGTAGATAATATGGAACTATTTATATTATTCGGACTATTGTCCTCATTTTTGTTGTCATGTTTATCATAATGCTTCGGCCGTTGTACGGTCAGGTCTTCGTCAGGTGGTTGGAAAGTCGAACTGAAATTTTTATTTCGCTCGCTAGGACACATGGCAGAGTGGATAAAGGCGTTGCTTAGATCCAGTGACAGGGCCCAAAGACTTGTGAGGTCGATACCTTTTTAAGGCAGTGCAGAACTTGGAGAGGTGAATTAACAGAAGATAACTAATAACTGACATACATTAGACATGGCACAGTGAAATAGAACAGTAAAACCCAGCGAGCAAAATAAAGGGTTCAGTTCGACATTCCCCCACCTGAAGAAGGCTGGAGCGTACAACGGCTGAAACTTTGTGATAAGTATAGCAACAACGGTGAGGATATTAGTCCGATAATGTGAATAGTGTATATAATACCTCATTTCAGAAATATAGAGAGAATATGAAACTATTTCAGCCACAAAGCAGTCTCTGCATGTTTAATTTTATATCCTATTCACTATTACCTCCATCACAAAAATCATCACTCACTTTATTTTCTCTAATCTTACTCTCATTGTCTTCCCTAAAATATTGAATATTGCTGTCTCTACCGGTCTGATAATTTGCTATCGATTTCGAGATTGTTGAAGAATCTACAAGGATATATGGAATGACCTGTCTTCTGAGATTCAATCATTATTCTCACCACCGTAACGTAGCTTCTCTCTGCTTTTTCAATATGTAATGTCATGGCAATTGGCTCTGAACTCATTCCTCTCTGTATCTCGACTTTATGAACTTGAACGCGGTATTAGATCAATAGATAGACCTAATCATTTTACAATTGAAATTATTAGATATAATCATAAGGTTAATGCTAAAAAAAATTCTCTCTCGCACTCTTCACTTTTGGAATAGTCTTGCAGCTTTCCAGTCAAATTTGATTTTCAACAATGTCAATATTCTGTCTAATTGAAACCTGTTATTTTATTGTCCTCTCTTCTTAAGAATGCTTTTCTCCGACTTTTTTTACTTTCAGTAACACCTTGCCTCATAGTGGCTTTATCACCTTGACTGGCGTGAAATAATAAAAAAATATAATTATTCTACATTTCGTAATGTACCAGCAAGTATTTTTTTTTCTTGTAAAGCTAATACTAGTAATAAATAAATGAATTAAATATTTTGTTATGAAAATATATTTTAAAAAGTTCAAAATTACAAGAGGGAGAGGAGATCTCGAATTAACGCACTTCAAAAAACATGACCACATATCAGGTTTATGTTTGTTTCTTTTGAAGGCACTTCTCACTCAAAACCCACATTAAATGGAATTGTTTGCATTTGAGGAAGCTTGCATTCATCTACTTTTTGTAAATATTTATATCTGTTCGTTAGAAGCTCTATTTTATTGAACGTACAGCCAGATACATGAAAGATCTTCCCTTGTTTTCTAACATCTGTGGCCATTAATTCAAGGAAATTCCACATCAATCAGACTATTTAGTTCAAAACATTAGCAATCTGCACCAGAAATTAGATTCCCGGTTAAAACCTAAAGGCACATTTTGTAATTAGAGTCGCTGAAATTTTTCCATCCAGCGATCACCAAAGCAATAATATTGTGGCAGGCATCTTGCTCACACCCTTTCACTGTCAAAACCGTTAAATGTTACTGTCTCTTCTATCAAACAGCTTCTCTCGCACTTCCCGTCTGTGGAACTCCCTTCCCCTTACTTGCTTCCCGGATTACTATAATTTTTAAATATTCAAGGGTAATGTCAATCAACACCTGACACCCTGAGCTTGTCCCCCTTTCTTCTGTGTATCCGTTCCTCAAACACGCATCTTTATTCTTGTTCTAAATCCTCTGCAACCCTTAGCGTGCTAGTGGTACTCCCATCTTGCTTGGGGTGAATTGCTTAAAAAAAAATCTATTTCTCCACTCACATCATTGATTAGTGATTGAAGTAATTCTGTAATTTCTACTCTTTTTCTGATAAGCAATCAATCATAGTTTCAGTTCAATTCTCTGCCATGCGTTATACACGCTTAGACGATCATGAATATTTCGATACATGACTGACGAGGCAATTTTTCCTCGCATTAGGTTGTCATTTCTTTCTGCGGTAGAATAGTTGCCATCCAAGTCTATAGAACTATGTCTGTCCTCCTATTTCCCATAGCTGGGGAGGGAGACAAGAAGGTTATTAGCACGTGTGAATGTAATGGATTCGAGTGTGATGTAATGAATATGCATATACCTGGGTTCCCCCTCACAGTAATATAATTGTCTGGTGTCAGCCATAAATACTGACTGATTTGGAGGTACAGGACGACGCCTATTGACTTCGGCTATTGACGACGCCTTCGCCTATTGCCTACGCCTATTGTGTACTATTACGACGAGGACCAGTCCATTACGTATACCTACTATTTTGTCCTACTCGGTTACAGTAGTCCCAAACCACTTTGCTACTTCGAACAAATATATATCCCTTTCCGGGGCATATCAGAATTCCGATTCCTCAATCCAAGCCGCTATTCATTACTCTACTGTGCCAAGATTAGGTAAAGTCTAAAATATAAAACATCCCAGTAAATACCTGGCTCCTCCTGTTATCATCTACCTTTACGAGAGCCAGATCGGGCCGAATATGGAGTACTGCTGACAGTATCCTGCAACTCTAAGGAGTGATACTTAATTACAGGTTCTGGAAGAGACCGGATCTTTTATCATAAGTAGAACAAGACCTGTATAGCCAAATCTTCGGTCATAAAGATTTAGGCTTTCTGAAAAGATTAATTTTCCTAATTTTCTTTCGCAATGGCATGTGTCAATCTATGTTATGGTTTCCAAACAGTACCGAAAGTTGCGGTCGTCTGTCCATCACAATATTTCCATTTCCTTGATAAACCGAACATAGGTAAATTCTAACTAGTACATAAGTCGAAATTTACTATATAGTAAAGCTCAAACGGACAGCAGTGTTAATCATTCTGTGATTAGCTTGCTTTAAGTTGAGTGATTTTTTCACTACGCTTGCCGAAATATAGAAATAGATTGTAAAGGAAGAGATGGAAATAATCGACTGCAACACAAGGTCGGTAATTCTCTAGCGAGAAAAAAAATCTTGACTCAGGCACAGATTTATGTTATTCAAACAGAGGAGCTAGGCACTCTCATTATCAAAACTTACTTCAACATTAAAAATGTCGTATATTATTTTTATAGCAACTGATAAATCGAGACATTCCTGGTATAAAATTAATACCATACTTACTTATTAAAGTAATACGTGTTAAGAACCCAGAGATTATAGAAAAATAATCTCAATATACAAGAATTATTCATTTCAGAAGAGTTTAATTTTGATAGCATTTTCTTTTGTTTCTTCCTGTATTGCTCACATCGTTTATATTCCACAATTCCTGTCAACATCGACTGGGAAACAAAAGTTGCCTCCAATGAGATTTAAATACGAATATCGTATAACATAGTGCCTAACTGACTGGATGAACTTTCTCCATGCGTTTGCGGAGACAAGCACACAAAGAAAGATACGGGATGTGAGTATTCAACTCACGTCGAGCGCTTTGTTTCCAATTTGTGTTCATTATTTGCCGTTCGTCGAATGAAATAGAAAACAGTTGGGTTAAATAGTGCCAGATATAAGATCACAAGTCAACTAGTTAGAAATATATATATATATATATATATATATATATATATTTAAAAATATGATTCCAACCTAACTTAACCAGTTCTTTCCTATTTTCTATATATTTTCACACACCAGCTATGGGTAAAATAGCAGGACAGACTGGGTTCTATAGCATTGGATGGCAACTGGTCTAGGAGAAGGCCAACTAGAATTCAAAACCTGCGGAGGGTCGTTTGGGAACCTTGTGGCATTCGGTGCACCAGGTTACTGTATTCGTCCCTCCAAAAAGTGTGGATGGTCCTGCACGAGGCCTTCACCACTATAATCAAATCTCATGTGCTGGTGTCGGGCTGTCGGTATCCTGGAAACTGATCTGCTTGACCCTCATACGTCGAATCTCGACGGGAGAGTTGACCATATATATATATATATATATATATATATATATATATATATATATATATATATATGGATTTCCCTATTAATAAATTAACACTTTGAATGATATAATTTATACCTTGCGTGTTTATGCTAGGTTTATAAATCGACACATAACCTTTGTACGTTTCTAAGGTTATATTTACAGGTTAAGAGTTAGACCATATGGATGAAATAGCAATAAGAACGTTCAAATCGTTTGAAATAGTAATGAATGTTTAGATATAGCATTCAACTTACAGCATAAATACAAAATTGTTAAATTTTGAGTAGAATTTTTTCATAGTTCTCCGGCTTTTCATGACTATTCTCTAATCACAAAGTTAAGGTCACTAATTCGAAGGTCTACTGTGGGTTTCTTCTCATAGCTGATTCCAGCTGCTTGCCAAGTGATCGTACAATGGCGATCGAAGTGTTTCCAAACAAAACAGTAGGAATGAGCTAAAAGAACTAGACAAGTAAAAATAATAATTGACAATATCTGATCTACGAAATTCAAGAACCAATTATATTTGTGTAATGTAATATAAGACTGACTAATTTCGCATACAGAAACCCTCATCATCGCCATCATCATCATCATCATCATCAACAGCAACAATATCATCAGGTTAATGACCGGGTTTGGTTGGAGGGCCATTGCGCTGCTGATAATTTGACAAATCGCCTACACATGTTTCGTTTGCATGCCAGTGTCCCAGTCAGTGCGAGGGTTTTTCTGTTACTTCAATGATGTCGTCGGCGCATTTTTAATAATTCTGTCTATTCTTTTTTTGCCGAGAGTGATACCTTGTTGAATGGCAGTGGAAACATTATTGCCACTTGTGATCTGGTCATAACATTTCAACTTCCTCTCCGTGATGGTGCTTGTGTTTTTATCCCGACGGGTCTGGTTTTTGTTTAACGCTGTTTCCCGATGTGTCATTTCTGTTGTGGTTTTCGTAGTGGATCGCTAGGATTATTCAGAAGCATCTCATTTCCAATGCTTCTATTACTTGTTGTAGTGTAATATTAGTTTCCATACTGTAAAATTGAGAGAGCTAATACACACAGCATTTTCATCTGTGATTTCATGCAGATGCTCTTGTCTTTCGAAACAGTTCTTAGTTTTATGACAGATGCCATTTTTTGTAATGACATTGAATTTATTTATATCTCTCTTAGAGCCGTTTTCTCTGATAATCGAATCAATATATTTACGTTAGTTCACTATTTAAGTTCCTGACAACCCACATCTACCATGCTTCAAAACTCACTTTAACTGATCGTCAGGTTGTTTTTTTTTTTTCGTTTTTTTTTTGTTGGAATCTCCAACTGAAGGATTAATTATCCAAGCTCCTCACGAGACTGACGAGTTCATTTTCTTTCACAGTTATATACTTTATATCTTCGGCAAAGATTTTTTTTTTTTAATATTGCGACCTCCAATGCTGAATATTTTCATGATAATTATTCCAATGATCTTTCCACTTTCGTAAATCGATTTTTCGGTTTTAAGCGCAGTACAAGATCGAAAGGTAGGTTATATTATTCTACAGATGAGATTGCTAAATATAAAACTTAGCTTCTATGTTAATACTTTTTTCTGTCGCATTTCTAACTTATGGAACTCTATTCCAGATCATTTTTCCAGTCTAATGTGATCATCATAAATTTTAATGCAGTGTGAAAAATTCATCGTCCATCTTCTTAATTCATGTTCTTTATTCCCACTTTTTTAATTTTTTTATATTTTTTTATTCGCATATTCAATAAATCCTTAATTGTCTTATTGACTTGCTTGAGGTGACATGATTAAAATGCATTCTTTTTTGGAACTAATTTAATCGTATTGATTTTTGTTCCAAGCGCTGTCGGATATTCATATGCGATTTTTAAGGGAGTTCATTGTTAGTTTGTTTAATGTGTTTATATTATAATTTGGATTTTATAGAAGTAGTCATTATTCTAAACTGTTCTGTTTGAGACACAAGAGTAATTCTATATTGCGGTTGTCTTTAAAAGACTGCCAACACATTAATTCCGTAGTCATGTAGTGTAAGGTTGAGACGTGGATAAAATATTTTTATGTAAAAAGCTTTAAACATGTTTTATAATTAGTTATCTACAGAGATTTCATTCATAGACAATTTAGGGTTCATGCACTTGTGTAGAAAATATAAGTACTGCAACGATTAAATCATTCTTTTTTCTGTTCAGGTTGCTCATTTTGTACAACGAACTTGTTATTTTCCAGATCATATTATCCGCGGCACGTCTCATTTAACCCTAGTATGTAGCATGTCCGGTGCTCAGCTATGCAATGACTGCACGACTCGGCCATGGCTCTGATGAGAAATCATTAGAGAACTTTTTTTTTTTTTTTACATCTGAACGATTTTGTATATGTTGGAAATTCCAAGTGGCATGAATATTATGGATGGTAATTTTATTAAGCAAAAAAAAAAGTACTTAAATAAAACAAGCACTTTTTTATAGTTACTGGTCGGATAATGAAAATTGACAATGTTTCCGATAATACATTTTCGCATTATAGGAAACATTGTCACGGTGAAATTATGCATAGCGGCTCGGATTGAGAAATCGGAGAGCCGAGTTCGAATACCACCAGTCAGATCGATCATATTCACTTACGTGCTAATGACATTGGGGATGGTATTAATCCTCTTCTTCTTCCCCGCAAGCTATGGGTAAATAGCAGGACAGGACGGATTGCCTTGGATGGCAACTGGTCTACGCAGAAAGTAATGGCATCCTAGTTCGGGAACAAATCTGCCTCGTCAGTCATGTATCGAAAGATAAATGATCGACACAATGAATGTTACTACTAATAGTAATGAAAGAAAACGACATTCACGTTTACAAAAAGTTTATGTTACCAGTTAGAGATACATGCGTCTCCTAAAGAATCAACATTTTTCACGTTGATTAGAGACGACTTCAAGTGGGATGATCTGTGAGGATGTTTTTTTTTTTTTCGCTTCCCGGCGTTCTTTGAGTTTTCACAGCTATCAGCATTAGATTCTACAAAAGCGATGCCAATTTCCTTAGACACAACATCTTCCCCACAAAACTAACAAACTCCGCACACACTCATCCAATTAGCCCAATTGAAAATTTCACCACCTATTTCGATGTAGACATCCAGGCGTCTAAACAGGTAGAACCTCAACTAGAAAGAAGTTGGCCATGTGCAGGTATTCAACACTCACAAGAGGATTTCGGGATAAAACATCTTAACTGTGTATTTGATCAAATCGTTATTATAAAATACCACCGTTGATAAAAAAAAAGTAAAAATAACCTTACAGCATACATACACACACACACACACACACACACATATATATATATATATATATATATATATATATATATATATATATATATATATATATATATGGGAGAAAGGGAAAGAGTTAATACAGATAAATGTAATTTGTCACTTAGCTGATTGATGTTATATTCAGCTTTATCCGCAGGTCGCCTGTACAGTTTCGTAGCGTTTAGTAGATTGAATTTTTGGTCATTGTTCAATCCTCTCTTCAGCAGGTTTCATTCTTTATTGCTATAACAGATAATATTAGTGAGATAACGTATCGAAATGCTATCGTAAACAGTGAAATTAATAATAATTGATCTTGATTAATAGTTCAGACTAAAAAAAATGAGAGGAATCGTACCTCCATCCCCTCTTCCCTCCGAGAGACTGTTTCTGTAGCTGAAAAAAATGCCTGTACCAGTAACGTATGTTATTGTACATCATAAATAGTTAAATGCGATTTATATGCATTAAATCAATTTTGATCTGTTTTCTATGCATATTTAATCATTGTACATCTGTCTACAGTGAATTATATGAAAAGTATGTTTATTCATTAGTTGGAATTAAAATAAATTAAAAAAATTATGATTACGAATATTTGTTTATACCCACTATATATATATATATATTCATATATATATATATATATATTCAGTAGTCATAATCCTTTGGAAAAATAATACGATGGTTTCAACACTTTCAAATTCAGAAATTTCGTTCACTTAAACTGATTGCCAATCAAATCTCGGGATGACAGTCTACAGGACAACTGAGATCTCTAGCTAGAGATAAGATTTTGAGGGATTTCTTTTTTTTCACAGTATATATATATATATATATATATATATATATATATATATATATACAACCATCCGTCCATGCATGGAATACTGCTCTCATATATGGTCTGGTGCTCCAGCTGTTCTCAACAAAATCCACAGAAGAATATGCAAGATCTGACATCTAGTCTACAATCGATATCCCACAGACGTGCTGTGGCTTGCCTCTCTCTCTCCTAAAAATATTTTCAATGGAACTATGTCGATGAAGTGCTTTCGCTGTTTCCTGAACAACATGAATTTAAGTGAGCTAACAGACTGGCATCTCTGTCCCATCTTTTCACTGTGAAAACGGTTAAATTTATCTCTCTGTTCTACTCTTCTACTCTTCCGCAATTCCCGTGTGGAAAAGCCTTCCCCTTACTTTCTTTCCGGATGACTATAATCTTCAAATATTCAACTGTAATGTCAATCCTCATCTAAGACCCTGAACTTGTTCCCCGCCCCTTTCTGTATCCATTCCCCAAGCATCTTTACTCTTGTTCTCAATCCTGTATATATATATATATATATATATATATATATATATATATATATATATATATATATATATGTAAAAGTGAACATTGAAGCCAACACTTAGAGGCGACAGAAGATACAAATTCGAAATTATTAATCGCTAAATATAGCGAATATATCACATTATATAATTGCTTTTGTGTTATCAAAGAGTACTCGTTGTCACTTTCCTAATGCTCGTTGTACTAGAAACTTTATATTCGCAGATACAACTATAGCACGCCGTTGAACAATACTGGTGTCAGACGCCTTCGAATATCACTCGCACTAATAGTACTTACTCGATAATACTCGCTCGAATAGTAGCCACGTGTAGTGATCAGAATAGAGAAATAGTGCATTGAATAGAGAATAATTTTTTGAGGGTTTTCTTTATTTTCCCAATACACAAACGCGCGCGCGGGCGCCCCCCATATATATATATATATATATATATATATATATATATATATATATAACAATCCGTCCTTGCATGTAATATTGCTGTAATATATTGTCTGGTGCTCCAGCTGTCCTCGACAAAATCCACAGATGAATATGCAAGGTGATAGGTCCTGATCTGGCATCTAGTCTACAATCGATATCCCATAAACGTGCAGTGGCATCCCTCTGTCTTTTCTACATATATTTTCACGACAACTGTTCCGATGAACAACTTTCGCTAGTATTAATACCATTTCGGATTTTAATTTCTGAAATCTCAGTAATGTTATTTATATTGAAATTAGATTTCAAAAATATTTAAGTAGTCTAATTTCAACATAAAATTCATTGCAAACGAACATCTTGTATAATTATGTGAACAATTCGTTTGTTACCGTCATCTTTCAATACCTGCAAAAAATTTCTGATCATGAATCGATATACATTCAGTTTGATATCTAGCACAGCTTAACACAATGTCTCCAAGTTTTACGCAGCTGTAGGGCAAGTCTGTTAGCAATGGATATGACTCTAATCACAAAAGGAAACATTTCCTCGATATTTTATTGCAGTATTTTTTTTTCAAAATGAATTTCAATGCTTAGAAAAATAACAGATTTTTATGTAATATTTTTTTATGAATACATTTTTCATACATTTTTTGATTTAATTATCCGCATTTCCATTCGAATTACGTATATTTGGGTATCTCCACTCTTTCGGCATAAATTTTCTATATTTAAGTTTAAAATGCATTTTTTACAACCAAAAAACCTTCTTGAAGTTTTCATTTTAGCTTTAATTGAAAGTCTAATAATTAAATTTATGATTCCCATTAATTAAACAATTCTGGTGTATTTCAGATAGAAACTATATACATTTGATTGTGAAATTTTATTTCAAATTTTTAAATTTTCTTAAAATCGGCCATTTTCTTAATTTTAAAGAAATTTGTAAACAAACACGAATTTATCGATTTTAAAAATATTTTAAAAAATTTCTGAAACGTTATTTTATTAAAATTAAAAAAAATAAAGTTAAAGTAATCTAATTTGAAAGAAATATTACTTACTTATAGCATAAAAACATAATATACAACCAATTATTAACGATCGGTCCTGTTCATCCGATGCAACTATTGATGGATTGTTGAATGACGAAGCGATGAAAGCTACTACGGATGACCATAAATGACATAATTTTTAAAAATCTGATTTAACGGTTTTTTGATGGGTTTTTAGTTACCTAGTAATTGTTAGAAATGAACATATTTCCACAATTTTTATTAACTTTTATTTACTTTTCGAATATGCAAAAATAAAACAAAATACCATGATAGAAGTAATTTAATAATTTATGGTAATTTAATTATTTAATAAATCAAACTTAAATGTGACTTTACAATCCAATGTATATAGTTTATGTCTGATATACACCATAATTTTTACTTGATTGAAATAATAAAATTTAATCATTAAGCTTTTAATTAATTCTAAATTTATGCTGAAATTGTAGAGGTACCTAACTGATTTATATTTTTTATATATTTTTCATTTTATTTCTAGTTATTGTTAAAAGTAGGCGAACGCGGTATTTCGTTTTTAACTAGTACTTTTTAAATATTAACATTTTTATTCAGCAATTATGTACTAGTTAATTTTTTATTTCATACTTTCTTAATTAGACAATTGTTTAAACCCTAACCCTAACCCTTACTTTTAAAATTTGAAAAGAATTTCTGAAAACACGTTAACGATGTGAATCTGAACCGGACAGAGAAGAGAAATAACCAGACGACACAAATCACGTGATCTTTTTAAGGATTATGTCCCGTATACATTTCCATACATAGAAATTATGAACGTTTTTCAATAAAAATTTCTTTTTAAAATTAAAAAAATATTTCTGTTTAAACGACTGTTATGTGCTTTTCAAAGTTCGATTCGTAAACGATTTTTGAAGTATTAAGAAGTTATCGAAAAAAACTTTTAAAATGGGGAAAAAATTTGTAAAAAATACATTTATCCATCGAAAAAAATTATTTCTTCACAAAATAATGTCCTTAGTATAACGTATCTACAAAAACAGGTGGCAGCTTTTCTAATTAATTTATGTCATACATTTTTACATTTTTATTTTACAATTCAAAGCAGATTTTCTACAAACCAGGTAATGTTTTACAAAAAAAAAAAAAATGTTTATTTACTTTCTACAAAGTGTCCTGTTTATAACTAATAAAAAAAATCCCGTGCGTGAAGATTTAATTTCTCGAAATTTCATGAAAATTTGTAAGTGGGTGGAAATCTTTTTTTAACAAGATTTTCTGAAAAAAAAGAATTCAAAATTAATTTCATTCAATTCTGAATAAGTCCTGAAAGTATCATTAAAATCCAACAATTATTTGATTTTTGCAAGAATTTCCTATATTAACGAGTGTTTTCCTCGGGAAAAGCGCAAAATAAAACAAACCTTTTTTTTAGTCATTTCGCGCTGTCGTAAAAAAAACATAATTTTTAACCAACATTTTCTACGTGTTAGAAAGGAGTAAAAAAATTTAAAAAATATTTTAAAAATACTTTGGTCTTTCCTCTTCATAACACCATAAACATAATTTAAACAAAACTTTGTTTTCGTTGATTTATGAGGATTTTTTCATCGTGATATGCCGCTTTTTTACGTGACCTAATGGAGGTACCTAGTATATATGTATATATATATATATATATATATATATATATATATATATATATACATGCTAATTGGAAATCTTATGAAATAAGCGTGTACTGTTTGGTATAAACAATCCAATGATATCATCAAACGGAAACATCTGGACCAGTAATATATCATGGAGTCTTCAGTCATCCAGTTTCCAATGAGAAATATTTCCATCCCAAGTAAGCCGTTGTGTCTGCATATGGATGGCTAATAAAATCTGAGTAAGATTTTTAATCAGTCACTTCTGCGTGTATCAAGTTGATCATTTTTAGTGTTATACAGACTGTTGTGACGTTGAGCGATAAAATCAAATGTGAGTTAGTCAGCTATGCTCCAAAATGGTTTCTGAAAAAATAGCGAAAACAATAAACCTGTTATATTCGACTGTCGAATATGTTAACGAAGTTATTTTGATATTGGCCGCTTTATTTCTCGTGTGCCTGTCCATATTGATTAAGCGTTAAAAATAACTGGATGGTTTAAAATAGGATGTGCTTATGAATTTTTAGATTACCGATTATTCTGTCCTGGTGACAAATTTGTTTTGCAGTTGTACGGTACATTTTGCAATTCTGTTATTGTCATAAAATAATTGGCTTGTAGACAATAGCAGTGAACTCATATTTTGAATACGTTAAATATTGGAAAAAACAAATTTGAAAACATTTATTGCTCTTTATATCAACAGTGAAACATAGGCATTTGTCTAACATAAATGATCTTTAAGTGTATTAAGTACAACATAATGCTCTAACAATATAGCAAGTTCATATTTCATTAAACTGAGATCATGTTTACTCAACGCCAAAAACACGGACACCAGATGAGGGATGGAGTCAATAGTTAATATTAATGATTAGCCAGATTCTCACTAATCTCATGAACGCAAGGATTAGCGCACTACTCAATACCCAATACTGAATTGCCCAATTCGCTCATTAATGTCCACTATAAAACCAATTATTAATTATATGTTTCTCTAAAAAATCCGTCAAGATAAATTTGTAAAAAATAAATCAATGTTAAAAACCTGTTATTAGTTTTAGATTTATAAATCATTCAGTCTTAATTATAGGTTTATAACAGAAGTCGGCAACGTACGGAACGCGTTCCACAAGTGGCACGCCAAACAATTTCCCATGGCACGCAGCCGCCGATGACGTCACGAAGTCCGAACCAATAACTACTAAAAGGCAAACAGATATTTAGCTGTTTCAATTTTAATATATACTAAATTATATATACTATATGTTAATGCATATAATATATTGTAGAACATGTATATTAACTTAGACATGTATAAAAATACGTATTCTCTTGACACACTGAATTATTTTTTTCGAAATCCGTTAATTTTCTTAAGTTAACACATAGTTAGGAAAAGTCTGCCAACATTGGTTTATAAAACAGCAGTATTTATCAGAATTTTCTACGCATAAAATATTAATTGTCACATCGCAATAATAAGAGGGGCCTTAATTGGTTAATGTGCATGTTATGACAATGGAATGGATATGACGCATTTTTGTGTGCATGCAATGAAGCACTATAATCGCATTTGTTATTGGCGCCAGACTTATAATATATAAATATGTTAATATATTTAAATTTACAAATATCTAATATATTTAATGGAACATACATTATCAGGTGTTTCAACGAATAGTATTTAATAGTAATATTGCTATTTATTATTCTGTTTCATATCTTAAAAAGCAGCTTATCTTTTATTTGAATCTCGTTCCTAATATACTAATGTAAGAATACTTTTTCGATCCTTCTGATTATGCCTTATAAACACGAGTCGCCAACCGCATAATATTTTGGAAATATTTTCCTCATCTGTATTGTATATACTTCTCGAGGTTTGAATTCGGTCTTAAATTCAATGTTGTCCTCCTTTTAGAGTGGTTCTAACTAGGGCTAGAAAGTACAGACTGCCTAGGACTTAATCCATATCTGTATGGAGTGTGGGATGAAATACCTAAAGTTATTTGCGGAAAAGTTAATCTAACGAAAATTACTGGATTTGGAATTTGGCTCTCTACTAAGCATTCATATGCCTGTATATTATTGTTAAGGAGTCTTCACAAAAAGTAACATCAGGAATGTTTGGATGCGCTTATAATCTAACTGGGGAAAATTTAACAACTCTCGTCTTGTAGTCTGAATTTACAAACAAAATTTGCCCAGTGTTAAATCTACTCAAAATTATCCACGAAAAATTTCATTTTATATTCAATCTTACACATCACGTACTTGACATTGTAAATCTGATTACAAAACATATTATTATAAAAACACATTTTAACGAATATTTGAAATAAATCTATTTTTTGAACAATGACTCTATTTTTTTTTTATTTTTCTTTATGAGATTGGCAATATCAGCGATCGATAAGTGGTGTTTGCCAATAACTATACGATGTGTACAACAGCCAAATAGAAAACTTTGCCCTTAGTGAATTGAACCTTTAATGTCAAAGAATCAAAGCTCATTCTTTAAAAAAAGAAATTAACAATAATTGTTCTTTCTCTTTGAACTTTTAAGAATGTTATTGATGCCAACACTTAATCTTCATTTATAAATTCAGAGGTTTAGTTTTTTCACATTTCTCTCACTCGCATTCATTTGCATCATCTAATTTCGTTTTTATTTCTATTTGCAGAGCTTAAGCCCTAGATATAACTTATAATTGACATTAAAGATCAAGCGCTAGCAAGTCATCATAATACATCCAAAATGGCCTCCTGTTTTTTAGCATAATAATGTTGTCTTGGTGAAGCCAATACTTGGTCGGTTTTCAATTTCTTCAAAATCTTTTCCGTTATATTTTCTTACAGTTATAGGCACCAATTATTCCTGGAACACCCGTCTTCTTCATATTCAATAGAATTTTCAGTAGCTATGCATGGTTTACTTTTTCTAGTTTATTCAGTTTAATTTGGAAATTAGTAGTCTACTAAACCTGTATATGTGTGACATCGTGGTTATCGGCTCTGAATATTGGACTAACGTCTCGGGTTCTAATTGCAAATGTGTCTGTTACGTTCTGTTTTGTAAAAGTCCAATTGAAATAGTGTAATTCAATCTCAAGATAGCACGGGCCGTGGCTTGGCAATCAGTCTATGAGGACAGATCTCAATTTAAGTACTACTACTACCACTACTAGGGCCAGGGTACATCAACTCCATCTCATGTAGACCTACATTTTACGAAAGGCTTAGCACAGCGTGTTGTGGCTGTAGATTTATACTGACGAAGAATTAATAACTACAACATAGTCAATATCTACAACAACAAGCCTAATACCGTTAAATACATTGTCCAATAAATTTCATTTTTATTAAAAATTATTTAGAACTAGAATTCTACGTTGGATTGAGTAGTTCATTTAAATGTCGAATTCCAATTGTTTTAGATTTACTAGAGGCTTGTTTCCGAATATGAACTTTGTATGAATGTTTCAACTAATTATGATAACCTCTCAAACTCTTAGATGCTCCAGGCGAGTGATGATAATCACTTCTCAGCTCCTATCCGCAGCTTAGATACAAAAGACTTCCCTCAGCACAAGCTGTTCCAAACAACGCTGCCACTTGCTCAGATCGAATGACTATTGATTATTATTATTATTATTATTATTATTATTATTATTATTATTATTATTATTATTATTATTTCCTTTGATTTCTGGTGTGTACACCTTTCTTTCCGGGTCCCGCCAGAGCACTAAGGTCAGAAATGGCTTTATGACATGTTCCACTGACCAAGTAAAAATAATAAAAGAAAAAAACGCACACACATATTTTACTGACATGATACCCTTTGTAAATTGTGGGCTGTACTCGTGAGAACAATTTTTTGTACTCCTTTAAGGCATGGGCTTCCAGGGATCACTTCACGAACTCTACTGGAATCTTTTCCAACCAAACAGAGGGCTCCAACTACAACAAGGATTATTGATGTTCCCATGTGCCATATTGCTGAGATTTCTATTTCAAGGTCCTTGTATTTTATAGCTTTATAAAGATATTTAAAGATACGTTGCAGTCCACATTGACTGCCATATCACTAAGGAGACACTTTTTTTTTTGTGGTATCTAATAGTAATGTCTGGGCGGTTAACTTTGATTTTTCTGTCTGTGTGTATTGTGTAGTCCCATAAAATTGTTACAGTTCTTATCTCCGTAACCGGGTCTTTCACTTTCCTTCCCGTAGAAGTTGCGGATTTTCCAGTGCAGATATTGGTCCATTCTGTCATGTAGTGTGCCGATACCTTGCAACCTTATACAAAATGATAAATTGCTCCAGATATTTATCTGAGACTCTGCATTTGGGTCTAACACAATATTATTATTATTATTATTATTATTATTATTATTATTATTATTATTATTATTATTATTGTTGTTGTTGTTGTTGTTGTTATTAGTAGTAGTAGTAGTATTCTTAGTAGTAGTATCTTCTTTCCTTTCTGTCCAGAACAGTCCTTTACTGAACCCTTAATTAAGGAGAAGTAAAAAATATATGCCTAGTGCTTACATAACTTCTCATGTTTTGTGATATTTAACGTATAGCGTGTCTATCCGTTTTACATTTGTAATATTTTCCTGTGTAGATGAGCAGTTACCCAAAGTGCGATCATTCTTAACTCTTTTAAACATTAACCAACAAAGATCTTGTTAAAGGTCTTGTCTTTACCTTTTTTGGTCGTATCCAAGGCTCAAATTATTATAGATATATCAGTAGATTTAACATGAGACATCTTTTCCAGTTAAAATTTATATTTATTGTGCCATATTCATTAACAGATATATTTATTTTTATTGCAGGCACTGAAACATCTATAAAAAATACATTTTTGATTACAGTCTTTATCATTTTATCTGCTCTGTTAATTTTCAAAAGTCTATCATAATGAGTGGTGAGATCCCAAAGGTTTATGATTTCATTGTCTAATATGATTAATTATTTGACTTTCATAACATTTCCCGACGTGGTATATTGTTTACATCATTTCTCCGCCATCAATTCAATCAAGGTGGCTTTCTAAGTTATCCACTGTCTACTTCTCGCTATCTTGCCTACAATCTGTCCTGTCAGTATCATTTTTTTTTCAGTGATAACATAATGCAATAATGAACCATGGCAAGAAAAGAAGTTATATATATATATATATATATATATATATATATATATATATATATATATATATATATATATATATATATATATATATATATATGGCTAAAACATTTCTGATCAATGAACGTCTGGTCAAATGTTAGCTTAAGAAGAACTCTAAATTTGGATATAACAACCAAGGTGATTTTTGTTGAGTATTTAAACCCATACAGAAATATATTTATCACAATTTTTAACGTATTAAAAATTCTTGGCATGAAATATCATTAGCTGATCAACAATCTAGTAGAAATACAGTTCATTCTTCTTGCTTCAAAAGTCTAATATGTCTACATGTCAAAGCAGGAGATAATCTTTCTCTTAATTATCAATCACGGTTTCCCTTTTGTACTCTTTTCATGCATTGCATTTAGGAACTTATTCGTTTGCATACTTCTTAGTATATCTCTCTTCCATATCATTCGTACATATTCCCATTTCTTTTGGTCGACATGCTACATTAATTTGCGTCGTCTGAATTTTCATGTATTTCACTACTTTCTTAGTATGAAAATTTCCTTAAATATAATTATTTCTGTTGTAAATACTTTTGGCTTTATTCGTCCAGGATTATCAATATTGACGAGGCTTAACAGGATAAAGCAACGAGTTCAACAGAAAACACTTAAAGTAACGAATACCTTATTATTTATTTTACTGAAATATCAGTAGTCATAGCTTTTGTCTCGATTCGAACACTGACTACTACTAATATGATGAGGTGGGTAGATTTGCATTCACACAAAGTGAGAAGTACCTAAGGAGGCTTGACAACAGTTGTCCGGTTTTATGATTTAGAATCGGAGGGTTATGGCATACTTAAGATGGTTGCATGGTTATTGAAATTAAATGTGGAGAACTAACTATTTATGAAGATTAATTAATTTCGAGGAATTAGGTTTAGAGGATCTTATAAAATTGAACCTGCATATTAACGTTAAGATAACAAAGTTAAACAGTTAGGAATGGTTTTACCGATAAACTCCACCGTTTTACCTGATACAATTTAAACTTGAACTAATATCAAATTTATATTGCAAAAGTGGGACAGTGAAGTCAGTTTCTGGAAAAAAAATAGCCGTGCAAATCAATAATACATGAATTGTTGCCTGTTTTAAAATTATGAGTGGTAGTCAAAGATAATGAACAATTCGGCAGAAAATCTACATTGATTTTTGTATAAAACATCAATGTAGTCCGAGATTTACCACAGGAAAATAGATAACATAGCTCAATTTTAACTGAGAAATGAAAGTTGACCAAAACCAAAATGGCCAGACAACAGAGAAATGCATAGCTTTCAATGAAACTTTAAAGAAACGGGACAAAAATCCTAAAGATTTATGAGGCGAATTGTAAAGGCAAAGAAAATGTGCCTCATCGATCCCGAGGAAGATTCAGAGTTCAAACTTAGGTTATCTAAAGGTAGAAAGAGTTCATTCAAACCAAAAGCAAGCCGGTCAAGTAGAAACATTTTGGCGGTATGTTTCCGGGATGCTAAATGCAAAATATTAGTTGAATTGTAAAGTGGAAACGACAGTAGCACCTGCATATTGCGAATGTTTTGAATAAAAATAAGTAAAATAGTAGGTAAAATCCTCATAGAATGTCACATCAAAAATGTTTTTTTTCTAAGACCCCGATAAAACTCTTCATTAATATAACCAAACAAAAGAATAAATACAATTACTCTGATGAGAAATGATTATAGTATAGAGTGCTGTTCGATAAAAGTGACTCACCTGATTTTTTTTTTTTTTTTACTAAATGTTCTTTTCTCTGATGAAACGGAAGTTGAGCTAAATTCAAAGGATAAGCGATCTAAAAACCGAAGAAGACTTTGAAAGCTCTTTGAATTTAGCAGTAAGTACTTTCAAGCATCCGTTCAGTATAATGTTCTGGGGATGCTTTTCTTTCCATGGAACTGGTTTCCTAAAACTTACTGAAAAGACCCTCAGGAGCGAGCAGTAAAAGAGAATTTTAGAGTCTTGTCTGCTCCCTTCTGCTGAAAGGGTGCAAATCAACACCACCAAGCTCATTTTTACGCAGGATAATGCTCCCTGTCACAAATCAAAATTGCTGTAGGAAGTGAGTTTTATAACATGGGCGCCCCAATCTCCTCACCTCAACCCCATAGAAAACTTATGGATGATTTTAAAGAACAGGCTCTCAAGAAAGCAGTTGAGCAACATGCTCCATCAGTTTCCCATGGGGTTGAGTCATAAAACTCACCTGCTTCTCATCAAAGTATTCCTACAGTCACTTTTATCGAACAACACTGTATGTTCCCTTATCATACATCTATTGAAGATCTAATTTTGAAACCAATTTTAAGGGTGGGGGTTACATCATAAACGAGATATAATATTAACGAATGTACGGCTTTCCCAGGGTAGGCCGTTGACCAAACTATATATCCATTTACTGTAGTCAATTCTGCTTCAAAATTATGTCTCATGATACGTGAGTATATACGTAGATATCTATTTTAGAGTTCTGACTTTTATCAATTTCCTATCCTTAAAACTTATTTCATGAACATTACTAAAGTAAAAAAAAAATGTTTCTTTGGCATGATTAAATTCTCAGGTCCCTCGTTTCTTCCGAGATTGTAGAAATCACTGGAATCATCGTTTAGAGAAATACCGCTATGTGTATGAAGCTGGTGTGAAGAAATAAAGTTTATACATTAAAATGTTTGATTTTAAATCTATTTTGTCTTGAATTTTTAGAACAGTGAAACTATTTGTGAATAAACATTTTTCTTTTCTTAGTTCAAGACAATTTTTCTCTACATTCTTTTCCTTTTTTTAATTTTTTTTGTTGGGTTTATTTTCATATTGAGGAAATCACAGTGATACAATACAATCTATGGGGAGTCATTTTTTTTCTTTTTTCGTAACTTATAATTTTATAATATTTAGAAAATAACTGACTGGCAATGATTGTTGGGGTGATACGGTCAAACGAAGAGCAATGACAATATATGGCCGCAATTGACAATGTTAGTGGGTTTTTTCACTGATATACTGCCATCATCAAGCGTTCTTATAATATTATTACAGCCGTTTTTCCAATAACGTTGTTAATGTGAATACCAATCTCTTTTACCCTCTGTAAATTTGAAATCATTAAACAATATTTCGTTATGATTGTAGGTCGTCATAACTACTCAACATCCATCTCTTTTTCAACTACTCAACATCCATCTCTTTTTCTTCAACTTTTTTAACATCAGACAGGTGCAATGAATAAAGATAGATTGATAGAAAGAAAGAGGCGAAGATTAAGCCGAATTGATCGATACCTTGTCATATGTTGACGTCATACGGCTGCAAAATTTCGCATTGTGTGATTATTAAAGCAAGTATTTAAAAAACACGGTATTCTTTTCTCTTGTTTGAAATCTTGTCACTGCTTATTGGATTTTGTTTATTCGTTCATTTAATTTTTTCTTTTTATTATTTCTTATATATTGCATAAGTAAAATACGTACATGAATATAGTCCGCTTTCTTTTCTTCATATTATGGACGTAAATGTTAAATCTTCCATATTTGCAAGTGTTTGGCTTTTTTTCTTTTTTTGTTTTCTTTTCGTTTTGTATTGCATGCGTTTTCTAATCTCCTGTTCTCAGAAAATAACATAGTGTTCGGAATTTGCTTAATTTTCTTCCATCTCTGAGTTCATAGTTATGCGGTTTTACAAAACTGTTACGGACAAACTTATAGGAGACTTGAGGCAATTGACACGTGTCTACAGAAGAAGAGGGGGGATTACAGGGACGGCAATTGTGAGTATAGAGAAATAAAGAAAACTGGAACCAAAAATACAACTTATAATTTACATCCAGAAAGAGATTTAAAGATTCTGCAACATAAGAGGAAAGAGGGCATCGAAAAGTTGAAACTTAGTGAAAGCAAAATAGTTAACAAGATGAAACATAACGATTAAAGGAATAACAGAACAGAAACTACGAGTGATAACATTGAAAAGAGTTTTAAAATAAAATATGTTGCTTTGCTTTTGTGTGGTTTGCTTTGCTTTGCTTTACGGTATGTCAACCTTAATGGGTTATTTAATGCCGACAAGATATTTAATGTAATATTTTTTGTAATATTCTTTTCAAAATGTAATACTGGTAATAATTTATTGTTGGTAATAAGTTTTTCTTCAAAATTTATTGCTGGTAGTTTTTTTTTTTTTTTTTTAATGTATTGCTGGTATTAAAACTTAATTTTAGGCGTTTTGACACCAGTTTGGGTGTTAACTATTTGCTCATAGCTGGGACCGTAACTGGTGCTACCAAACAGGTCAGGGACACCAGCAGTTAAGAGCTTGTTCCACGCTCCACAAAACCTTGCAGTCGGATGTAGTTTATTGTCTTACCCAGGACGCGGATGTAGTTTATCGCCTTAAAAAGGACGCTAGGATGTCTTGGACAGCCATAAAAGTGCAAGTTCATAAGAGACAGGCAGCATAGAACAGGTTTTCACCCGATGAGAATTTAATTTATGACCTTGTCATTAAACTAGCCTCACAATTTATTACTATTGCAAAGCTTTCCTGAGTATGACGATTAACAACATCCAATATTGTTCAACAGCGTCCTATAGTTGTGTCTGCGATGACAGCGAGCATTACGAAAGTGCCAACGAGTATTCGTTGACATTTCAAAGGCGGCAACAAGTCTTCGTTGACATCACAAAATAGCCAATGTAAAATTTCTATGTGGCACCCCACTCAATGAACATACATTAGAAAAGTAGGAAGTAGTAGTAGTAGTAGTAATTGGCTTTACCTGAAAATGTGTAACAAAACCTATCCTCGACGACCGTTTTCTACAAATCCATTGAGAGAGAAGAAATATGACGTTATGAAAAACTTGTTAAATCTAACGTTGAAATGATTGTTACACAAATTTGGAAGTAAAACGACATATTATTGATAACTGAATACAAGAGCACAAAAGCAAAGAAAAGACAATTCCTAGTGATATACTATATTTTTTTTACAATTATATTCCCGGTACAAGGTTCAGGGGTCATTCAGAGTATTACATAAAGGAAAGTCAATCCTAAACAGGAAACAATCGATAAACGTTTATGCCTTATCATAATACCGGGGAGGTGTGTAAGCAGGACAATAGACGAACCTACTTACTCCTATTAAATATATTCAAACTTGATATTATTAAAAGAAATGATTTATTTTGCAATTTCATGGATAGTGTCTAGGCTTGAGGACCAACGGGGAGTATTATTAAATCAGGAATCATATATTACTACCTGTAAACACTGAGTTATTTTGAGATAGAACGAAGTGATTTTGAATCTCACACAAATTTGCTGACTTTCTTCTACGAAATGTATACACCCATTTTCAATATTTACCCTTAGTTCAGGGCTCTAGAGTAAAAACTTTTTATTAGCTAACTCTGTTATCTCAGTTCGCTTCAGTAAAGAATTATCGCTTAGTTTCTTATAGATTTTGCCAAAGGTAAAATCATCCTTTGAAAGGAAGAAGTGATACTGTGTAAAAGATTAAAGAAATGGTGGTCACTAAATATATTACTAGTGAAAGATTTTTAAATTAGAATGTTAGTTATGATATTAGTCTGCGGAGACAATTAGATTATTTTGAAACGGACTCAGGCCCCTTGCCTTTGGTAGAATACTTTAACCTTTGAGTTAATTGGCTAGATAATGTTCGGAATGATTTCATCTGATTTTATGTATTTTATTTTCTTTCAACCCAAGCAGGGAAATCAGGCTACTAAACATAATGGGTTATTAGGAGTGAAAGATAATATGAAAATTTTACGAGAAACCCCAAACCAGGAAACAAGGTATTAGGTTGGTGCAAAAATAATTTCGTTTTCTCACATAGTAACATATGTTAGAAAACGAAATTATTTTTGCACCAACCTAATATATACCTTTATTCTTGGTCAATTGTTTTGAAAGGTGTGTAAACCGGGAGACCGGTGAACATATATATTTCTATTGCTTACTGATAGTTTCTTATTTCTTTCTTCAGCAAGCGAATGTTTATTGGTTATGATTCTTTACAGCCGTTATTTTTCATCTGTTTTTCCTTTCTCTTACTTTATGTTCTACCGTATTACTTTTTACTTTCTCAGTAATTCAAGATTTGACGTTGTCTATCCCTTTCTTTTTCTCACTATCTAACACAGTTCAGATTTCCAACATTTGCACCGGTGATCACACTGATGGAAATATCTTCTAATAAGCATTCATTCACCGGTGAAGACAAAAATTATGGAAACATTTGAATTAAGCATAACTAGACTTTCTTTTGGGGCGAATAACTGGATTACTCGCATAGAATTTGGCAAGTTAACAAAATTGATAAACAGAGATCTATTTCATACAATATATTGACCATATGTCTTCGATGGAATCGTATCAATTTTCGATGAAGTATGTTTACGTTACTGAAAGATTGGTGTAAGATGGGATAGTATTTTCTTCATGAATTATACCTCTTAACACCGGTAAAATATTGTAAAATAAAAATCCGTTGTTTATTGTGTGATTAGCTGTTTCTATACAGGAAACATTCGGTATTCATTGCCCAAAGACCTAGAATTACTGTCAGTTCAAATTTATGAGTTTTTTTGTCTTAAAAATGTTTTTAAGAAAAATATGCTTTAAATTGCCATTAACTGTTATTGCTTAAAGTAATATGGAATGTCCTTTGTTTAAAGCAATTTAAAAATTCCTTTGTGTTTCCGTAGCTCCAGGAACCTCTTCTCGACACTGTCAAACGGAGAAAAATGGTGTGGTTTGGACACATCACAAGGAACGACAGACTGCGCATGGCCATAATGCATGACACTGTTGAAAACGGAAGTAGGAGAGAACGCCAACGTAAAAACTGATTGGGCAATATCAAACAATGGACAGGTATGACAATACTAGAATTGCTGATGGCTGCCGTTGAGAGACCGTTATGAAGGAGATCTAATGTGGGTTCTGCATTCGGATCCCCCCCCGAAGATTACAAAAGTCAAGGGGATGATGATGATGATGATGATGATGATGATGATGATGATCACCAATCTATGGAATCCAATGTAGGATAGTCTTCTTTGACTCTTAATTATGTCTTTTTTTTAAATAATTGACCTGAGAAAACCCTTGTACATACGTAAATTTTAAACATTTCTGGTCGAGTCGGACGCTATCTATATAATCCACATAAGAGTCTGTATCACAGCAGTCTATTTAAGAACATAGCCAGGGTTCTTATAGAGTTCTAAAATTCCTGCTATTAATTAGATGTTTTTAAAAAAATCTGTAATAATTTAACGTTTATAAAATCCTGACATTATATATAATTTCATGACTATAAAGACTGTTTCATTAATGGTTTGTCAAAAGATTTTCACTTCTCTTGGCATAGACTACCGCCGGTAGCCAACAAAATTTACCGTCAACTAACAAAGCAACAGACAGTTTCTCTTCTTTTATAAGAAAACTGTAGGCACACTATAGAGAAATAGAGACAACTTGGGAAACCTTGTTTAATTAGAGTATGTATGACGTCTATCTCCCTGAAGCCGACGGCAGCAGGCTATACGGCATGATATATCTATCTTATATTGGCTTTATAAGGCATCTTCTTATATCTCCGTTTGCGACTTCAAATTCATCAAGATCTCTCAAGACATATAAGAATGATTCCCAAATACCTTCTTGATTGCCTCATTAGTACGTTTTAGTTAAAATAAGAAAGAAAAGAAACATTAATTCTTCATAAACCATATCGATAGATAAAATGTTTCAGATATGTTGAATGACGTGTTGAACGAGAAAACCATAATAAATTATGTTTTTTCCTTAATTTTATTATCGTCATCATCCCCGTCTTTTTTCTCGAAACCCGATTTTAATAATAAGCACAATGTCTGTAAGAATTTTAACATTTCGAAGAATCGTTGTCAAAGCAAAAAAGCTATCGATGTTTTTTCAGTTATGTTCAAATACAAATCATCCGAAAAATGCAGGATTTGAATTATTTTCAAATTATTTATCAATTTTTTCATCGGAATATAATGCGACGAAAGACCATTTTTTAAGTTACCATACACAGTTGTGTATGTGGTTTCGTGTAAAAAATCTCAGTTCAACCAGCATATTGTCACATGTATTAGTATATACATATTCTTTATACACCGTGTCTATTCAGGACGTATGCGAACATGGCTCTCCACAACTCTCTCCCCCTTGCAGCGCTTAATAAACTTTGTATTTCTGTTATTTATCGTAAGACCTGTGGTTTGGACACATCACAAGGAACGACAGACTGCGCATGGTCATAATGCATGACACTGTTGAAAACCGAAGTAGGAGAAATTATTCAATTTCAATAAGTTATTAGTACATTTCCTCTTGTCCTCAGTCTGTCCTTTGAGTATCGTATTTTCAAAGCATTCCTTCTTCGTTATGTACCTCAGAAACCTTAACTGTCTTTTCCTGATGTTAAGTATTAGTTTCCTTTTATTTTCATTTTCTATAAAACTTCGTCGCTGCTCCCATATTCGATCCGTGGTATTCGCAGCATCCTTCTGAAGAACTACATTTCCGTTGCTTCATGTTTCCTCTTCATCTTTGAGGAGATCGTCCAGCACTTACTGCTCTACAGAAGGATAAATATTACGTAGCAGTACAGTCCTCTTTTCGTGATATGTTATTGCGTGTAAATGTGTCCTCGTTTGTAAAATTCATTTATCGCCAGGAATCAGTGAGGCCGCTGCAATTATTTCTAGGTAGTCATGCGACGCAATATAAATGTTCCTTATGAAATGGGTATTTTCGAAATGTAGCATAGATGTGGCACGTCACTGAGTATATGGGGCACCTAGTGAGGGTCTAACTCACTACATGGTAGTCATTGATCCAACATAACAAGCTTGTTAATCATTACACCACACAAAGCTCTCCACGATGTTGCTTATGGAGTGATGGGCTTGTAAAATCTCACTGACAGTTTTTTTTTATAACTTGACACAATAAAAATATTTTTAATGCTATTTTCTCATGATTTTCTGTTCTTGATTTTTAAAACGTCAAGCTATATATTGGTATAATCTACTGTGATGGAATACTCTTCTTAGTAGAATAAAATACAAACGAGAAGACTTATGTTAGACAGCAGATAAAACAATAAAAGACAATCGTAGGAATAAAAAGAAACATTGTCAGAAATTAAAATTACATTGATTCTATTTGTAGTTAATATATTCTATGATTACTAATAAATGTCTATTTAGTATTTGATGAGTTTATAGGCTGAAGTCTACTCTGATATAAGCATAAGAAAATTGGTCACGTAAACCATTTCTTACTTAGCGGGTTCGATAATCACTATATAATTTCCTATTATGAATCTTCTTTTTTTCTTTTAATAGATGGTTTAGAGAGAAAGAAAAGGAGAGTTTGGAACCAGTTGAGATCGAAACTAAACTTCTTTCATAATAACTGAGAATGACATTTTTCTAGAGTGTTTTTTACATAGAGTATACTCGTTCTAAAATTTTAATGAACCAACACGAAGATGGATAAGATAAGGGTAATATTATCTATTAATATCAGCATTCATTGGCCGACGTTCTCGAGTTGCGCTTGCCTTTACTCTCTACCCGCTAGGTTGGAATCAAAATATACTATCTGCCTTTGGACGGACAAACTACATTTTATCTTTCAATTGTCTTTGGGTATAGTGTAATTCATTTCCATCCTTGTCTTTGTGCAGAGGGTAACAGAAAAAAAATCGAGAGATGCTCTGTCGCGGGAAATATTGTCCGTAATATTAACTGCCTCATTGTACAAATGAGATGGCGATCGGTAATATTACCAATGTCATTGCTACCGTCGGTTGCAGCGACTGGGCTATTTTTGAACTTGGCGCAAGTTTACTTGCTCGGGTCCCCAAATTAAACTGATCTTGTATCACATCTTACCAGCGTGGATATGCATGTACATACACTCTCGCTTCGAGCAGACAAGCAGCTTTTTATTTCTCCATTGTGTTTCTGTTTTCAGACAGAACACAAATAAATGAGAGATCCTTGGTTCTGGGGATTACAATCCTATGGCAGCACCTCCATCAAAGAGGGATCATCGGTTGAATGTCGACGTCAGCGCGACATTGGCTGTCGAGTCCTGGCAAATTTTCGACTTGTCACATGTGTACATGTTTGGTGTTCCCATTTTAAGCCAACCGTGTACTATATCCTATCACTGCTGTAGGACGATTAAATACCAAGTGTAGTATCTTCCCTAATCTCTATTTAATGCAAATATTAACTGTTTCCTTAAAAGGAAATATTCGGAATTCACTGACCATTTTCAAGTTTCGGTTGAAAGTTATTAAATGTTTATTAATACACTTTTTCAGGGAAATAGCTTTCTCAAGTCCACTAAATGTTGTCGCTCTTTCCAGTATTCATAAGTAATTCCTTCTTAATATGCGACTTACATGTTCAGTTCTTTGTTTGTGATTCAGTAACGTTAGTCCACGAAGTAAAAATGGGAATCTTCAGCACTAAGAATTAGAGGCTTCACTCGCTTGAAGCCATTCTAAACGATTAAGTTACGAAAGCAGTGGTATACAGCTGACAGTTTAAATATTTTTCAACGAGTTTCTCACCACCTAATACTCTGCTCAATCTAACAAGACTACCTATCAATATGAATCTAGATTTTAGAAAGAAAAAATGTTTTTTATAGAAATATGCGGCATCAGGCCAAACTTACTCTAGTACTGCATATTCAATCTTCAATTTCCATATCTCTTATACTAAATTTATTATAGTACTAGGGGATTGCTTTTCTTAAAACCATAACTCCGATATTAGCGTAAGTAATCGGAATCCAGAGGAGGAACGGTGGAGTAATGGATAGCGGCTCGGATTGCGGAATCAGAGAGCCGAGTTCGAATTCCAGTCAGAAAGTCATGAATCCTGTTCTTCACACCACATATGGATAAATAGCAGGACAGACCAGGTTCTATAGCCTTGGATGGCAACTGCTAAATGCAGAAAGAAATAACAATCTACTGGGGGGAAAAAGCTTCCTAGTCAGTCATGTATCGAAAGATACATGATCGCCTAAGCATGGCACATAACTGATCGGAATTCGAAAAAAATGTTCTAGTCTTCATTTTCCTGGCTGCATAATACATAAAAAATGATTGTAAGTCATAGTATTACAGTAGAAGGATGTAAATATACACTAGTCAAGTGTATTCTCTTCAAAGTGGGTAATTCAATGTACGACAATGCAGAGAATTGAAAATGGTAAGTAGGAAGTGTTTTTTTTTGTTTTTTTTTTAAGGTAGATTCTATCGATGATGCGAAATTCCAATCCAATCAACATTGCCATACGTCATCAGTGAGGAAGTGCCGGAAAACCAAACAATAAGATGACAAAATCCTTGTCAGTGAAAAAGAAATTGTTCGGAAGCAGCCGATTGTTGTGCGTGTCTAAAGTCACATGTCCCCGTGAATGAAGGTTTGAGTATATTTGCATTGACGGTACGCACTCTACCATCAAATCTAACACCCCTTCAGAGTAATTGCAGTAATTACAAGTTGCAGATACCAACATCAAGCAAGTAAAACAATTTAATTATCTGGGAACGGAAAGTGCAACACCGAAACCCAAAAGTGCATTGGGATAGCGAAAATTGCCTTTCAAAAGCAAAGCAAAGTATTAAAAAACAGGGACATTTCCTTCCAAGAACTAGAAAAAGGAGTAAACTATTATGTAATGTTAGCCATTGTCTATGCGAGAAAATGCTGGAATATCACCTCACAGATGACGAGGAGACTTGAGGCAAAGGAAATATTCGTCTTATAAAATGATGCTCAGAATAAACTGAACATGTGAACAATGAGGGCGTATTAGAAAATATAGAATGAAAAAGATTTGCATTTCAAATCTGAAAGAGACTGTTGCCACTGACAGGACATATTGAACAGAGAAAATCACCGAATAAACTTATCTCACAAGCTTGTGTAAATGAGCGGTAGAACAGAATTTGATAGAGATAGCAAACAAAATTTCCGAAGACTACAAAATTTTAGTCGGAAATAATCGTCATAGTCCTGAAGAGACATGGTATTTAGAAGATCATTCTGGTATAACCTGCAGGTTGTCTGTTCGGGGAAATGTAGAAACCGAATATATGTCTGAACATGTGTCTGAGACAGAGATTATATAGCCTCTCCAGAAGACGCATGTTCTTGAAAAATGAGCAGCCTAGCCATGATATACAATTTTTTAAATACTTATCAAACTGGTATATATATATATATATATATATATATATATATATATATATATATATATATATATATAATTATATCTATATACATATATATAATATATATACATACATATATATATACATATATATTTATATATATACATACATATACATATATTTATATATATACATATATTTATATATATACATATATTTATATATACATATATATATATTTATATATATATACATATATATATATATTTATATGCATGCATATATATAGATATATATATATTTATATATACATATATATATATTTATATATATATACATGTATATACATATATTTATATATATACATATATATATACATATATTTATATATATACATATATATATTTATATATACATATATATATTTATATATATACATATATTTATATATATATACATATATATATATTTATATATATATATATACATATATATTTATATATATGCATATATACATATATTTATATATATATATACATTTATGTATACATACATACACACACGCATATATATATATATATATATATATATATATATATATATATATATATATATATATATATATATATATATGTCTGTGTGTGTGTGTATACACCAGTGTAATATTTATCACAAAACAATTACGTAATAAAATGGATTCTGTCACTCATTAGCTTCCTTCATAATTTTAAATAAGGTTCGAAATCGAATACTCTGCATATGTCTCTGAAACTTCGCACATTTTATTCACGACCGACAACAGTTCCTACTAGCGATATTAATAGATTAACATCAGAATCAAATCGATAATGTTTAAAGATTATTCTTTGGAAGAGTCATTTCTGATTGCGGTAAATGTATATTGATTGCTTAAATTGTCAGTCTAGTAATTGAGGAATGTTGAACAGTAACTCTGGCTGTCTGCTGATATTAGAATTTTACTCTGTGTTAAAATCAGTAGGATCCACTCTTCGTTTAGATTATTTTTCTTTCACTAATGTTCAAATTATACATGAACCAACAACCTTTCGTGGACGAGGGCTACTAAAGGGAGTTGTTGTGTGAGTAGTAATAGATAAGGGGCGCAGTTTGTGAGGGTTTGTGGGAACATAACACTTAATCCGGGATGGAACAGCTTAAAATTAAAAGGCTCGTGAACACGTAGTGATTCGTGTAAAGAAACTGTTTGAGTGGGACTTAATTACTAATGAATAAAGAAAGAAATGAGGGCAATTCACCTCCGTGTATGCGGTTTAGCGAGTCTTAGCTGTGAAAATTTGAGTTGGTCGAATGTATGTAATCTGAAGTTATTCCCTTGAAATAGCGACAGAGCAGAGAAAAATTACAGCATTTCGTATGCTCGAAAGGAGTTGTTTGGTGGAATGCAATTCGTACGAAATTGCTTTATTAATAATATCGTTATTGCCATGAAATTATTTAAAAAAATTTCATTGATAATATTGTTATAGCACTTGATAATATTGTTATTAAAAAAAATTCTTCATTTATAATATTGTTATTGCATTTAAATTATTTAAAAAAAATACTTTATTAACAATATTGTTATTACCCTTGAATTATTTTTTAACAATTGCTTTATACATAATATTATTATTTCCCTCAAATTATTTAAATAATTGCTTAATTTGTAATATTTTTATTGCCCTTAAATTATTAATAAAATAATAGTTTTCTTTACTGGAATTTGCATTAACTTTCACTGGAAATAAATACGTTTCCTTCTGTCAGTTGGAGCAACTTCAGATTATTGCAATGCTTGCATGTCCTTATTATAGTTCTTTCTGTTTTCCCTTCATACTACAGTCTTTTCTTCTCAATAACCTATTCCGTCTTATTGAATTTAACGCCTTGCTTGGGGTGAAATGATTAAGTTGTACAGACTAAATATCTCATACATAACATTAATATATACTCATACCTGGAATATTTCATTTATTTGTCAGAGAAAGACAGCGGCACTTCAGGATTTTTCTTCTCGCGTGGGTTTTCCTCTTGAGGATCTGAGAGATTATCTATATCTCTTCCCTATCGGGTGACACGCTTATATATGTTTTTGTTATCCGGTTATTCTCCGTGTGTATATCCTAAACTCAACTGGCGTGAGTCAGCCACTGACATTATTTAAGGCGCGAAAACTTCAACCTGTGAGTAGAAGGTTCAAATTCAAGATCTTGTTTAATATTGATTGCAAAAATTTATTCTGATATCATCTGGCGTGGGATAATAACAGATGAACTTAGAAAAAAAAGAGGAAAATACGTTACTGCTTTCTCACCAAAGGCCAAGGTACGGATATTAAAGGCTGCTATGCCGACGACATGTGTCTTCATAGCCAAGATACGAATGATCATGAAGAAAAGCAACGAAGTATACCAAAAGATAGGGCTCAAGATAAACGTTTCCAAAACAGAAAACATGACCAGGAACTGGAATAAAATCATATACCTTGGATCCTCATAAAACTGAGGCTGTGGAATTAATATTGCAATGTCAAATATCTTGGTTTATATATCAGTTATAATACATTTCATATAGAGCATGAAGAAAATGAATACACTAGACAATGCCTAGCTGTATTTCAGTCCAATGCGGAGAGTTCATTACAAAACTGAAATATTAACAAAGAAACTCAGGTTATATTATTAAATATCTTCAGATCAGGACTTGACTTTCATATCGGTGTCATCCATGATTGCGAAACACATTCAGAAATATCTAAACGGAGAACTGGAAAAATACTTTCTAAAATCAATAAATCTATCGGCATCTATCTATCTATCTATCTATCTCTCTCTCTCTCTCTCTATATATATATATATATATATATATATATATATATATGTGTGTGTGTGTGTGTGTGTGTGTATAATAAAAGATCAAACACTAATATTCCATAGTTATTATTACTCTGTCCTGGATATTGAGTTCTACCTTGATGCTATCCTCTTGGAAATTTATATATATATATATATATATATATATATATATATATATATATATATATATATATATATAACACATTCTGGGACTTCTGTTCCTTCGTCCGTCCGTTACAACCTCTAAAATTCTTGACTGATCGAAACCAAATTTTGGGGTGATGATGTCCATCTACGTAAGTAGGTACAAAGTACAATTAGTTTTACTAGAGTGTGGAGATTAGTACAAAATATTTTAATTTATTTTTGTAGAATCTTGAGTTTTATTTAATATAAAAAAATAATCCCAGTATCTTAAACCATATAATGATTACAATCAAAATATTTATCAATCAATTTATATATCTATGTATGTATGTATGTATTTATGCATCCATGTATGTATGTATATATGTATCTCTCTCTCTCTCTCTCTCTCTCTCTCTATATATATATATATATATATATATATATATATATATATATATATATATATATATATATATATATATATATATAATTATGTAACTTCCGTTAGTCCCTCCGTCCCGCCCTCTAATTTGGCTGATCAAAACCATATTTGAGATCATGGTACTAAAATGTTGTGTTCGGAACACGACGGAGGCTATTAATCCCAAGATTAAAGTTAATTCCAAAACTTTACGAACATCGTTCCGAATTGACAAGAATTCAGTTTCTATTTCGCCCTGCTTTTTCGAGAATTATCTTCAATTCACAAATATAAACGCTTCAAAGATTTGGAATTTACCTCCAGAAAGAAATATTTACGCATAGCCAGTCGTAGCTTACATAATCAAGAGTAACAATTCCAAGGAATTATTTTTTGCTGTTAGAAAAGCAAAAGGAAAAAAAAATACATTTTCTGAAAAAATATTTTTACCATGATGTCCTGTAAATTTGAATTAATTTAAAGAAATTATTAAAGCGGTAAGTGGGCTTTTTGCGAAATTATTTTTCGAAACAAATCAGCTTATTCAAATTGCATCGATTGTTTTACGAAATTTAACGCAACGTATAATTTGTAAAGCTCGACAAAAAATATTGACGATAAATTCAATAATAATAATTATTGTTGAGATTTGAAAACACTTAATCGTTTTGCAAATAATTCTAGTGATTAAAAATAGCTTCATAAGAAACAAGCCTGAATTTAGAGAAATATTTTATATATTCCATCTCGTGGTAGCAATCACTGTTCAAGCAATGAATGCTGAACTTCCTTATAAGGAAGTGACTAATATTAATATTGTCATTGACATTAAATCCAATTCGGATTATTTGGCATAGTACAAAATCACGAGATCTAAATCTAGTTAATAAAAGTTAAACTCGAATGGAAACAAAATAACATTCTAAGCCTCGGGGTGAAAATCAAATATGCGTATAAATGTATAACATCATATTCAGTTCTCTAAGCATTATCACTGACTCCGTTGACCTTATGATAATTTTCAGCTAAAATATCTTCCCCGTCATGGACGAACGATTTTGTTTTCATTCGATTAACTCTTCGATTGTTTTTGGATATCTTAAACTTACTGGAACCGCTGACCAGAGAAGAAATGGGTCGAAACAAGTGATAGTTTTAATGTCACAATGTAATTTGAAGAATATGGGAAAATGTATCATCCCATCTCGATGTTCATTGCAGATTCGTTATTTCGACATGACGATTGTTGTCATTCACAATAAATAATTGTCGGCTTTCTTTCTTCATTCGTAATTGTCACTTCGTTGCTGTAGCTTAATATTGGCGAAGCAAGGGCAATTAGGAAAAAGATAATTCCGCTTTGAATCATATCAAACAAAGAGCAGATATTTTGTTCGGTTCATTCTGTTTAGGTGGCGTTTAAAAAAGTTTTTCTATATGTAGCCGCAATTTCCGCCCCCTATTTGAATTCTAGTGTGACGAAGGGAACCACACGAAAGTGTTGTTACTACATCAATTATAATTATTTCAACTGTTCACGTAAAACTTTATACATCACGCCAACAATAAAAACTCCGAACAATATAGATTGAAATTCTGAAGTCATTTTGACTAGCACCATTTTATTAAAACAAGCAGTTAAAAAATATACGAGAATATTTTTAAGGGGTGTAAGTGTGTCAACTAAGTGTTCATACCCCAATAACAGATATTTTGGAAGAGAATTATGAAAATGCAGATCCAAATTTGGAAGAATGTATTTATTGCTTATATTTTAGTGAGCTTTTCTGAATAACAAAGCCCATGATAGGATCTAACTCTGCTAGATTTGTACAGTCATTAGGATTTTTTTTCTTTCAGCATTATCAAGAAATCAAATAATTGTTACTGCTAATAGTTTCGATTTATGGTAGAAAATTATGTTTACATAAATAGATAAATATTCAAATAGAAATCACAAACAAGAAACACCTAAACTACAACATAATTTGCTAGTCACATTATTCCAGAATTAAGAAATGTTTATTTAAAGAATTGTCCATTTTTCTATAAGAATTATTCCCTGAGAATTAACTGAACATTACAAGATTTTCAATTATAATATATCTGTTTTTAATTGTTATCTATAAGGCTAATTACGATTTATTTTTAATATGTTACTATTAAACATGTATGTCTGTTTTAATGAAAACAAGTAATCTCCCTTTACTTATATAATTAAAAAAAATAGAATATGAATATTCCTTACTCAAATATATGTTCTAATTTTCTTTTTTTAAATATATATATATATATATATATATATATATATATATATATATATATATAAATCCCGATTATTTTAACGGCCTAATATAATTTTTTAAATTTTCAATAAAAAAAATTAATCCCAGTACAATATATACCTACGCCAACATTGTGAAACCCAGATATATTATAATTCAGAATTGTTTAACAATTAGTTCCTACTCAGCCGCTGAAGATTGAATCCTGCATGAAACTCAGATTTGTTCTAGCAGTGAGGGATTAATATTTATATTTATTAATATGTAATAAACAGCTCTGTTATATTAAACCCAGCACTGATTTACTAACACCAGCATTATATATGCGATTTATTATAATTATATATTTACATTTTAGTTGCGCACTAAGCTAAATGAGTATATAAGCTGTCTCTTTTAAGTAAGAATAAAAACAATGAAATCGAATTTCTTCTTTCAAACACAAGAACACAAGAACGAGTATAACAACTTAAAAGATGGCGAACTTCACAAATTTAAGTCCCAAAAGTACCTCCATGTGACGGCCTATAAATGAACATCGAAAAAGATCTAGTCTCCATAATAGGCAAAATTAAACTCGCGGATATTACCAACTATTTAGAGCAACGTTGTTATGATCCAAAAAAAAGATAAAGAACCTTCTCATGGTCCAAAAATTCGACAAAAATATAATTAAAGCAGATAAGTCAGGGAACCATTATAAAGTCGATGTGGATATGTACCATAAAATGCTTAACAAATAAGTTAATAAGTTTTACAAAAAGTCACCCAATAATTTGGAAAACAACATCAATAGTGAGGCAAGTTGAGAAATTTAAAGTTGATGATAGGATCAATAAATGTCAACAGAATGCTTTTATTTGTTAAAATTCATTAAGAATATTTTCTAGACACTTCTCAATACCGATTACTCAACGCCATCAAAAGTAATATCGGTATAATCAGCAAGGCCATCTTTGAAAATACATGTAAATGCACGAAATGTTCTCTTGGAATTAACCAATGGCACAACACAACTGAAGTCATAGAAATAGTTTACCAATAAAAGAAATGAAAAAAAATGTATTTACATTCATTCAATGCGATATTTGTGACTTTTACTAGCATATCAATGAGAATATACTTACGTTGTCAATCTATCTTGCACAAAAATACTGCCATATTAACGATCGTCAATTTAATATCATAAAGCAGGCACAGAAATCCATACATTTCCATAAAGGTCATTGTGGACAAAAAGTAACTCAGAATTTAATATAGCTATAGGATCGTATGATTCAGCGGAGACATATGATCTATTTAAAATTCTATTATTATGGTGACTTTTCGAAATCAAGGACAACAGTCTCTCGAGAGATGACTGTTTAATTCTCCTCTGTAAAACTAGTACATATATTTGTGTATGTATGTGCACACAGACACACACACATACGCATGCAATCAGACACAGTGAAACACACACAAAGACTTATCTATCTATCTATCTATCTATCTATCTATCTATCTCTATCTCTCTCTCTCTATCTCTCTCTCTCTCCATATATATATATATATATATATATATATATATATATATATATATATATATATATATATATATATATATAAAGAACTGGCGGCCTGACGATTGTGTCCAGCATGAAACAGCCTGTCGCCTCTGAGTGTGGACTTCAAGAGAGAGAGAGAGGAATAGAGAGTGAGAGGAAGAGAGAGATGAATAGAGAGAGAGAGAGAGAGAGATGTTTAAATTGTCGGCATTATTTTATTTTTAATTTCGCTCATGCACTTTGTTTTTGTCGACTGCACAGGATAATATGGTCAGTTAGGCATCGTCAATAAAATCTATGACGCGATTGAACGGGACTGATTATGGCAGCATTCATAAACTTAAACAAAGCGAGCAAGAATTGCAGGAGATGTCGAAGTCGCCTTGAGTGCATGGTTGAAGCCAATGACGATTTCATTTAACAAATTTCCGCTTCGGTATTTTAAGATATTTTTGTATAATGAGATATCAGTGTTATTTTCATTTTTGCGTAATTTACATGATATTAGGTTGGTGCGAAAATAATGTCGTTTTTTGACATTCAACTTTATGTGAGAAAACGACATTATTTTTGCACTAACCTAATAATTTGTCCACTGTACTCTTTCTCTCTCTCTCTCTCTCTCTCTCTCTCTCTCTTTCTGTCACTATATATATATATATATATATATATATATATATATATATATATATATATAGATAGATAGATAGATGCATAGATACATAGATAGATAATATTAGTGGTAAATATACACAAGCATATGCAATAATATATCTAAAATATATAAATATATATACATACATACATACACATACATATATATTTATATAAAAAATAAATCCAAGAGGATAGAATCCACGTAGAAGTCAATGTCCAAGACAGAGTAAGGATATAATAAAAAGGCTTAAACACTAATATTCCATGGTCATAATTTATTCCATTGGAATCGTAAACACGATCCAATTCATCAGACCTATAAATTCAAAAAGAAAACAGAAAAAACAACTCCGGGGATAAAAAAAAGATTTAGTGAGAGTGTATGTAAGAGAGTGTGGGACGAATTTTAGAATAAATGAAAGCTATAGCTATAGCTTTCATTTAATCTATCATACATACAATTTCCTGAATTCCTGTTTTCCCCAATGGCAATGGCGTGAATAATTAACACATTCTTACATTTCCGCTGTCAAAGCCTCAGAGAGTCTTCCTTTGGGTGGAAGGCTACTGTGAACAGATTAGGACTATATTTCAATTCGTGTGTGCAGTTGGGTTGAAGTTGAGTAGGTGCAGACTAATATAGCAGTTTTCGTTGAATTCATAATATAATATTTATGCAGACATCAGCTTACTGTTTCACAGGGCCACAGATATGAACCCTAATTCTTTCAGACTTGCTTAGTAACCCTTAATATAAATAGTCACCCATTTACTAATGGGATCCCGGTTATGAAACAAATGTGCAAGTATGGAATTCCTCGTAGAAGTCGTACTTATTGCTCTGTAATAAATGATTTCGGCAGGTCTATTGCTAACAATAACACTACGACAAGGCAGCTACTTATCTCAGCCATTTGCGGTAGCAAGCAAGTTTCGAACTCGCGATATAAACTCGGCAAACGTTTCCACAAACATAAGCCTTCATATTATTGTTATTATCGGTTGATAGTGGAGATGTTTTTGACGAACGAGAAATAGACGTCACATTCTTTGATGCAATGAGGTGAGCAGTCCTACTATTGTTTGCAAATTATTCTCGACTTGAAAAACATTGCGTTCAGTATCAATGAGCAGTTATAAATTCCCTTTTCTTCTTTCGCCAAGATCATCATTGATGAATATGTCTTATAAGAATACACTGGACTTTGTTTACTGCAGCTGTGGACAGTAGAGAGAAGGACGAGATGTTTTCATCGCTAGCAGTAGAAGATAAATAGCATGATGCGAATGAATATCTACAACTTTTTATTTTCTTTTCTTTAGATGTAATTAACTGGATTAACAATCCAAGCAACTGTATCAAGAAAAAAAATACCTTCTTCGCACACACGCACACATTATATAAGTCTATACCGTATATGTCAGTGTACACGGCGATATTTAACCTTAAAAATCATCCCCAAAATAGTCTTCTACCGCATGTATAAAATATGAACCTAATATCCCGTTGCTTACGTTAAGTTGCTAGCATTGTAGATTGTTGGCAAAACTCTGACCTCTACCTTGGTAACTGTTGAGAAATATATTTTAATAATTGAAAAAAAAAGCAAACAAACCGTTTAAAGAATTCGTAAAAAGTGGAGTGCGTTCATGGTTAAAGGGGAAATTAATTCAGGTTAACGTAATAGCCTACGGAAAACACAATACACATTCGTGAGGTATTTTAGATTTTGGTAGTCAATTGTCAGTATCTCCCCATAATTTTTTTTTCAGAACAATTTTTAGGGAAAATAAAGCATATCATTACAGAAATTATTTAATAAATTCAATACAATATAATGTAAAATATGATTTGGAGAGTCGTCTTGTACGGCAAATATAGCACTTAAACTCCATTTTAGCTTTAAAATATTGGCGTTGTCTTATACGCCCTTTCGCCTTGTACGCCAGCAGATACGATATATATATATATATATATATATATATATATATATATATATATATATATATATATATATATATATATAGAACATATATATATATAGAACATATATATATACATATATAGATTATATATATATATATAGAATATATATATATATATATAGAATATATAATATATATATAGAATATGATATATATATATATATACGTATATAGAATATATGTATATATATATGTATATACATATATATAGAGATAGAACATATATATATATACATATGTATATACATATATATCTATATAGAACATATATATATACATACATAGAATATATATATATATATATATATATATATATATATAGAATATATATATTTATATATATATATATATAGAGAGAGAGAATATATATTATATATATAGAATATATAGTATATATATACATATATAGAATATATATATATATATATATATATATATATATATATATATATAAACTTTGGGATATACAGTGGAGGAAATAAGTATTCGTAACCCATGAATTTAAACTTAAAATCCATACGATATTTCTACGTAATTGCATAATACAGCAATATGAAAAAAAACAATTAGAAAACTGTTTTAAATGAAATTATGCGTTATTTATAAAATTTCGAGGCGAAAAAAAGTATCTTTATAAAAAATGTATTTAATATTAAAAGGCTTAAATTACCTTTATTCACATAATTCTTTGTATGATTATGCTACATTCTTCTAATTATCTCATTACCAGAACAATCAAGATCAATCCTTAACTCATTCCTCATATAAGATTATCTACGCCCACAAAATATACACAAGAATTAGCATCATTGAGAAAAGCAAGGAACAATGAAATTCGCAAAAATAATTGATCGGCAAACAATACAATGAAGACAGCAGCTATAGGAAAATAACAGATATCCTGAATATACCATTTACTTCTATAATAAGTTAAGTTATTGCTAAATATAAAAAGTTGAAAAATGTTGACATCAAATCAAGATCTGGTACACAACGCAAGATTTCACCCAGTGCAATAAGAAGAATTCACCGCAAAATTCAAGAAAATTCAATGTCTACTCAGAGAGAAATATAGGAAGAATTAAAAGCATCAGGTATTATTGTTACGAAACGAACAAAAAGCGATAAACTTCATATACGTCAACTAAGATCGCCTTCTCCAAGAAAAACTCCACTACTATTGAAGAAACATAGGGATGTTCGCTTATAACTTGTTAAGGAGCAAAAGAATAAACGTGTATCATTTGGGAAAGTGTATTATGGTCAGATGAAACAAAAATTGAACTATGTGGGCGTAATTCGAGTATTCGCGTTTGGAGAAAAGACGCAGAGAAAAAAAAATCCTAGGTGAAATTTGTTGGTGGCGATATCATGGGTTGGGGATGTTTTTTTTTTTCTGTTAATGGTACGGATAATGTAGAGATAACAGATGGATAGAATGAATTCTAAAATATACAAAGATGTTTTGGACTCTAATTTGTTTGAGTCAATATTAAATCTTGAACTCCGAAATGAATGGGATTTGCAACAAGATAATGACCCTAAACATATGGCAATATCTACGAAAAAAAGGCTTATTGAAAATAATCTGAGTACACTGGAATGACCATCAAGGTTAGCGGACGTGAATCTAGTAGAGAATTTGTAGAGTTTATAAACAATTCAAGTTAATAAAAGAACTCCGAAAACATCGTGGACCTAAAGAGAATATGCAAAGAAGAATGGAGTAAAATGCGAAAGAAAACTTGCAACTCTTTGATTGAAAGCTATAGAAAGAGACTGATGGCTGTTGAATTGAATAAGCGATCTGCTACAAAATATTAAATAGGTATTATAATTTTGTAAGAATACTTTTTTCACCTCCAATTCTTTAAAAATTTCAATTCATTCATATAACAATTTTTTCTGAATGTTTTGGCGTATTGCAGCATTATGCCATGGCATACAGATATTCTATGGATTATACAATTATTTTATAAAATCTAAGTTAAATAAAAAAATCATGGTGTACTAATATTTCTTTAACCCCACTATATGCTACGTTGTTCAGAAAATAATGGCCAGTTTCTAAATCAATTTTATACCAGTATTAATTATTTAAATTAATGAAAATAAGAACATGAACATCTATCCAGTTCTGTTGTCGAGCTATAAGATTAAGATAAAGTTCTAATGGATACAGCCAATGGCGGAACACCAAAATTACCATAAACCTCTCTTAATGCAATTTCGATTTTGAAATGCGTTTGGGTGCTTGCCCCTGATTAAGACATTGAACCAATCATTTACGATTGTCATAAAGAATCCATTGATAATCACAATTACCTATTCGATTAAGAAATGGATTATTTAACATCCGCAGAAGCCGTATCGAACACACGTTAACAAAAGTTCACACTGACTTTCACTGAATTCATGTGGGCCTGATTTATTGAGTTTCTTCACTCTGCTAATATTTCTTTAGATGGTCAGAAATTGAAATGTTGACCTATATTATCTAAGAGATTTCTCTGAGACATTGACGTGTTTTGTTTTTTTTTTTTTTTGTATTTTTTCAAATACTGTTTTCAGATGTGGATTGCCAATTGCTAATGTACGTCATCTAACACTTTGATCTTCAAGAACCTTAATCCCCACGGAGTTTTTCTGTGTGACCAGAAGCCGATCCTTCACCCCATTCTCTGGTAATGTCGGCACTTTTAAGTTAAATTCAAAGAGAGATTAGTAGAAAATTAAAAAAAAAATAGGACAATTTAATCATTAATAAAAAGTAGTAATCTTTTGGGCAACTATTATATTATCTCACAAAAGGATCGTTCTAAAATCAGACATTATTTTCGAAACAACCTAATAATTTTCCAACTCTCACTGACATATAGAATTATAGATAGAAGGTTCATGAGTTCCTCCTATATCTAACGTAGCTATCCTATGGTTTAAACGTTTTCTTATTTTCTGGAAGATATCTTTTGATATTTCAGCATACTTTCGATTCCTCATATGTATCATAGATTAAATAATTCCTCATTCTGCCCCTGTAAATATTGACAGTGTTCGATATCATTAACGATACTGAAAGCTGATTTTCAACACGGAAGTTTTAGACAACAGAATCCTCCATGATTCTCACACCACCTCCAGTTCCCTACTCAACTATCAAATGTAGTTATAGCTTAAATGTGAGAACTATTTACTTTGGCCACGCAAGAGATTTGGGATGCAGCAGTTAAGAATTTAAAAGTAAATTTAGAAATCATAATTCAAAATATGAATGTGACTTTGGGCAGAGAATCACAACACAGTCCACTATTGTTTTTTTACATAACGTCACGCACAAGACTATGGTATCCAATTGTTTTCAAATGCATTAAAGTAGTAATCTGAGGTATGTAGAATATCTCTCTGATGTCCAGTATCGTTTGACCTGAATTTATTTGATTTTGTTTTATAATTAGCAAATTAAGACATAGAGGAAAATCCCCTGTAGTTCCTATAAAAGATTTCCAGTTTTGAACCTAACGAGCCACTTTTAAACAGGACATAACTCTACAAACGGCATATATTTTGGGGTGTTATGGAAACCGTGTATTTTTTCCTTTCCAGAATTAAAAATGCGTCAAATAAAGACAGTATGCTTAATCTTACTACATTTTCACTTTTAACGTACAAAAGAAAAACTTGCATTGGAATTAGTCGGAGCATCTGAGTTTCAGTCCCTTTCCCAACGCTGGAAATTAGCTTCCCTTTGACTTTTCTATAAATACTTTCATGTTAATTGTTCTGATTAACTTTCTGCTATGGTACCTAGATTCTATGAATTTAAGCGCAGTACTAGATTAGCGGCAACGTCTCATCATTTTACAGTTGAAATTGCTAAATCTAAATATTTGATCTTTCACACTTCTCGCTTGTGGAACATTCTTCCGGCTTCTTGCTTCTCAGTCAATTATAATCTTCAAAAATTCAAATGCAATGTCAATCGTTATCTTCTGCATTCTTAATTCTTGTTCTTTATTATTATCCTCTTTCCTTAATAATAGTTTATCTTATATTCTTTGACACTCAGTAAATTCTTGCATCTTGGTGGCTTTATTGCCTTGCTTGGGGTAAAATTTTTACAAGATATATGCAAAATTCATAATCCACTCACGAATAACAAAAATGCGCATGAAAATGTCACCTGTCAGAAAAGGTATGTTACAAATTCTACCCATGGGTAAAATTAAGTTATGCTTTCAAATGCTACGTACTTATAAATAGTGTGAACATTTGTTACCATCTTAGGAAATCGATTCTTTTTTTCCAGTAACTGGATATCATATTTGTTATTGATTTTAAATTACTAGAAATATTTATATTCCATATAGATATTAGAAACATTGGCTTTTTCCTGGAGTTCTTTTGTTTTAGTCTCCAGTGTCTTTACGTCTACATCCCTTGTAATATCTAGAAAAATATTACATAACATGAGCGTTTTTTTGACAAAACTGCAAACTATTATACTTATAATAATTTAATGTTGAAGTAGCATTGTTAACCACTAATTTTAACTAGTAATTTATTTCATTAGAATTATTTTCCACGCCCCGAAGCATTTTTCTTTTTTATCAAATTTCCTCCGAAATAAAAGCTGCTTTCAGGTCACAATAACGAGTGTTTCTCAATTAAAAAAAAATTATTTAAATATCAGTGGGTTTTTCGCTTGTTTTAATCAAATCAAATGCGAATAGATTTAAAAGAAAAAAGATTAAAAAAATATCATTGTTTTACTCTTCAGCATCTTTTATGTGTTTTATGTGTTTAAGGTCCCTCTTTTTTTTCTTTTTTGACACCCGCCCTCACACCGCTGTGATATTCATCCACCCAAAATCATTAGGCTGGTTACTCGTTGTTTCCATTGTTCCGCCTTACTTCAGTATGCCCTGTGAATAGTAGATTTTTTCAAGCTATCTTTCTTTATAATCTGTACAAGATATCCCCCACTACCACTTATTTAAAGTAAAAGTGTCTATATTTTGGAACTTCCCAATTACTCAGGTGTTCTGTCTATGGTATTCGCAGTACATGTCTGTAGAACAACATCTCAGTCAGTACTTTTTTATCTGTAAGGAAAATTTTCTAGTATTCACTGCCATAAAGATATATAGATATTACCTAGAAGTTTAGCATTTTTCTTTTCTATTTAACGAAATTTCCCCGAAATTAATACTTTGCTTTCTTTATTGGAGGTTATTTCATTATTCCGATGTACCTTCGGATTTCTGTATGCCACTCCCCGTCCTCTCTTAATACACTATATATCTAGATAAATTTATGTACCTACTTGATATTGAGGTCATTAATAACGCATTTGGCACTGAAGTCCCTACACTCCGTCTTCTTATTATCAAGTCACTTGATAGTCACTTGATGGCCGTTAACACATCAACGGTAGAGCTGGCGAATCGGAAGCCATATTGTTTTTCGGAAAGGAGGACTTGAAAAATAAGATGCTTGAACACTATGCATTGATTAAAGCCTCGAGTTATTTGTTGAAAACTGGCAAGAGATTAATAGGACTATAATGTGAGGGGTCGGAGAATTCTCCAGCGTTCTTAAAAACAGGAACTACAAAGGACTTTCAAAAAAAAAATCTAGAAAGCAGGAAGCACCATCGCAATTTTTGTAAAGTTTGGAGAGAACACGAGCCAGCTCAGGAGTACGTTTCTTTAGGACATCGGCTGAGATCCCGTCATATCCGCTTGCATTGTGTGGGTCTAATTTATTAATGATTCCTGAAACAATCTCTGGGAGATAGGTGGAGGCGTGGTGGATTTTTCCTCCTGAGTCTTTTGTTCCGAAATCGGGCCCGTTTCGTTCTGATTACCACCACCGATGATAAATCGATGTTGACAATCTCGCCAATTGGCTTATAGAAATCGAATAATATCGAGGACTAAATAAAGTACAGTGTAGTAGTAATGTTGAAGATATGCGGGTAGTGTAATGGTTATCGTCACCGAAATTAAAATAATGAGTTTAAATCCAGGGCTAGTTTGTTTTGACCACTCTTGCCGCGAGAAATTCATGAATTAGTTTCTTCCTCCACTAGATATGAGTTATATAACAGGGTAGACTAGTACTTCTAGTCTTGAATGTTACCTAATCTAAAAGAAGAAAAACTCCGATTTCCAAACTGCAGAGAAAGCAAAGCTAGAGGCTTTATTATATATTTCCTAAGAATGAATGGCAATTCACTGATAAAGAAAAATAGGTGCCTGTTGATAAACCTGTTCGTCTGCGTAATCAAAAAACATAGGATTAAAAAGACAAAAATAAACAAAAACAAAAGCATATTAACACAAATATAACTGTAAAGTAAATAAAATATTTAACTCAATTTATTACAATGTTTGTTTTATTAATTCAGAGGTGGAATTCTAATTTAAACAAAACAGGAATTTAAGTATCTGGGATGTGTTTTAACATTGAGTCGAAACTGCGACACTGGAATCCGAATGAGGGTTGGAATAGTAAAAGACATTCCAAGAGTGGTTCCTAGAAGCAAAATCGGAAATTATTCTCGAGAAAGAGCTAAAAGAGTTCTGAAATCTTACGTAATATCAGTCTTCCGATATTACAATGAAAGCTGCCAATCTCCTTAAAAGTGAAAAACAAATTTAATCGAAATTTCGTTCTACAGGGAGATGCTGAGAATCGCATGTATTGATGCGTAAGCACCTAAGAAACTTTAAGGAAAATGAAAACAAAAGTGGGAATTATACTTAGAATCTGAAAGATTCAGCTGAAATTCCAGATATAATGAGTAAGGAGAACTTGGAGAATTTCATACTCACATGGATGATCGAAGGCAAAAAAGAGGGAAAACGAGCAGGCCCCCTACCTGACTAGCTTGTGCAGATAGAAGGTGAAACGGAGATGTGGGATTGATGGCAACAAGACAAACGTTACTAAGAACTACAAGAGATAGAATGTTGTGGAGAGCCGCTATCTTCCATTCCCGGAAGTATGCTGTAATTTGAATAAGTAGATTAGACAGCTGTTAAAAGACAGGATTCAATCGATTACATTTGTTCATACATAAAAATTCTTTAAAAAATAAACTTCCACTGAAGCACTTAACATAAAGCATTCTTTATGATTTTTTTTCTGTTCAGAGATTCACATTTCATTTGAGATTGGTATAAAATTTGATGAAGCATTTATTAGCGTTGATATTTTAGTGGTAATTGAAATATATAAAAGAAATAATATTAGACAGAAAAAAAGAGAAATTTCCACCAACCTGGAAATGCCAACGTTGAGTGCATTTTAACGTTTATTTATTTCTTTTTATTTCGTGAATGCTTAAGTCAACATCGAAGAGCAAAGCGGGTAGCAACGAACACTAACGTGGATTGACATATTCATACGGAAGATTAATAGCGTTCTTCGTTCAGTCGGCAGCTGGAAATGATGGGAAACTTGGTGCGATGAGGAGATGAGTACGCGTAGAAGGCAGAGGAAACGAAATCTGCATAATTTTGTCAGATTACGATGAAAGATAAAACACACACACAGAGTAGAAGAAACAAGTACCTCATCCCATCGATGATGCTGGAAGGCAATTGCAAATACAGTTGAATCAAAATAAACTTTTCTGGTCATGTTAAACAGACCACATAGGTATTCCAGATTTTACAAACTAATTTACTCACTGCAAATATGATAATATCTTCAAGATTTCGCTTGAAAAATGTCAGCTCATTTAAGGTAATTTCTCACTTTCTTCCTCTGATATATGGTTTTGAGTGATCATGGCGCTTTACAGTTTCCTCTCTTTCATCAATAAATCATATTTAACTTTCCTTCGTTTCTTCATGGTAATTTCTTTACCCCTTTCCTACAAAACTTTTAGTGATTTAATAACCGTAATAAGCTTAGACGTGGCACAAGTTTGTAAGTATGGAGCACTAGGTAATTCAATACTCATTCGTAACTAATCTACCGAGAAAAAGCTTGCTAATCATTACAGCACGAATTACAGCACGAATTACTGCCCCTAAAAATTAAGCGTTCAGCAAGGCCGCGTGTATACAGCACCAATTAAGGATCGTAGTCATTCTTTTTTTTTCTATGTGCCGTGTCCTTTGAGGACGCAGGGGATCATGGCTCTTCACCTCCCTCTATCCATTGCAGCTCGCAACAAGTTCCTTCCCTCTGTCACCTCCCACAGACAACGTTCTGTCATCCACTTGCTTAAGATCGGTATGAGAGTTCTTTCCCTTGTTTCTCTTTCCCTCTATTTGACCCATGAGAATCTGATTCTCGAGGCCCTCCTTCCTCATTATGTATTCCACAAACTTCAGCTGCCTCTTCCTTATGTTAGGTATAAGACTTCTCCTTGTTTGTAACCTCTCTCAGACTTCATCGTTACTCACACGCTCGGTCCATAATATCCTTTTCTGTAGAACCAAATCTCCGTTGCCTCGAGTCTCTTATTCATCTTTGAGGAAATAGTCCAACATTCGCTGCCATAAAGAAGTATTCATTTTTTCATTACCAAAGAAATCCCCCTGTCTCGAATTACTCTACCTATCTTTTGGAATGCGTCCTTGGCCATCTCAATACGTCAACGCATCTCAGTGTCGCATTTACCGTCCTCTGTCAGAAGGCTTCCCAGATATTTAACCAGCCGCGTCTTCTTGATCCTAGTGTTCCCAACCTGCAAATTGAATTTCGGGATTATCCTTTTACTAATGTTGATTTCTTTCTGTTTTTCAATACATTCAATATCCCCTCTGTGTTAACTTCATCAAGTCTTATAATCTTATAATCTATTCCAAATTGTAGCTACCATTTTCTTGAATGTTTAAGGAATTATGTTGTGCATGTGCTTATTAAATCTAGAGTGTAACCCGGATATAAGATACCCTAATATAAGATAAACCCGGATATAAGAGATATTTTTCAGTTCCAAATTAGAGCCATAATTACCTAAACAAAATAGACCAAACTCGGATAGAAGAGAAGCCCGGATATAAGAGACTTCTTCTCCGGTCCCGACAACTCTCTTATATCCGGGTTACACTGTACTTTAATACATAATCAGTATTCATAATATTTCTGGTAAACTCAAAAGCTCTGGTAGTAACGTCTTTGTCATTTCATTTATTTTGTTTATCTTAGAGGATGTTGTCCTGCATTCATGGCCAAGTGAAAAATTATATGTAACTTAGCATTCTTGCATACTTGTCCTTATTTCAAGGAAGAATTTCCGATCTCTCTGTTCCTCAGCAATTTCTGAAAACTATCATTGACTATTCCTAAGCGCCACCAAAATTCTGTGTCGCACTTCAGTCTTCTGCCAGTATAATATACAGATAGTTAAATTTTGACTACGCTAACGAGATATATATTTATGGTTGGCGACTGTCATTTTGCTTTCGCCAATGACATTTTTGAAAAAGTTACTTCAGTTATAATTGTCATGTCACATGTACTCCGTTGCTCCATAAATTCTGCCTTGAGCTTTTAGGTTGGTGCAAAAATAATGACGTAATAATGTCGTTTTTTGACGTTTTTTTTACCGTCAAAAAACGACATTATTACGTCATTATTTTTGCACCAACCTAATATATGTAGGAAGTAATTATTTATTGGCTATAAATGCAGTGCTTTTGTTTTCTCATGAATTTTATATTGTTTCAGCTGTGATATCTTGGAAATCATCATTTCTTTGCTGTGTCTATTCAGGATGTGGAAGATCATAGCTCTCCACAACATCCTGTTCACTGTAATTCGACTCAATTTTTGACATTCTAACATTCCTCACTTCCCCTTCTGATCTGCCATCCATTCACAGAAATTCATTAGATAAATTACTGGTTATTTACCAATGTCTTTGGTTCCCTCGAAATGATCTTTGAAGATTAAAGTGCCCCAAAATTATTTACTTTATGTACAATATTTGGACTGTCGTGCACATTTTTATTTTCATGTTCACGACGTTTCGATCGATGTACACTCTACCCTTCATCAGGTGTTTGGAATTTTGTATTTAACTCTTTATTTAGTCAAGATACATCATTTATCCTCCTGAAAAGTCCCCTAACAGATTTTTTAAATAATCCAGTTTTTACTATCATTTCCTGAAATGAAAGTTATCCTGAACATTCACGGCTAGATCCTTTCGAATTAACGCAGGTGTCACCTAGGGCTCCATCTTTGGTCATACTCTGCTTTTAATCTTTATTAATGACCATCAGCTCTCAACTACTGCCTCGATCGTAATGCTTAGTCCAACAACTTCAAGATGGCAGAATGTTCAAGACTGGAACAAAACATGCTTTCTTAATTTTAACGCTTTTAAACTAAGCTTCTCACCATTAATCATCTGACAGACTCCTGACTGATGCTAACCTCCAGGAAAGTCACTCGTTGCCCGTTCTCGAGCTATCGATCTCAGCTGTCATGTAATCGAAGGACTATATTGAATCCATTGCTATATCAGCTGCGAATAAAGACGGTTCATTGTATCGTGCGTGACAATTATTCTCTGTAGCATATAACATACATATTTATACGTATATCATACTTCCATGTTTAGAATATTCCTACCAAATATGGTCAGGTGACCTTTCTTTTTACCTTGAGCACGTTGATAATATCCAAAGAAGAATCAACAATATTATCGGTCCTGATCTGGCCGCTCGGTGTTAGTCGCTTTCCCACGACCGTTAGTTTGCCTCATTTTGTCTTTTCTATAAATACTTTCATGGCAATTGCTCGCATGAGGTCTTCGCTATGGTTCCTAGACTTTTTGAATTTAAGTATAGTACTAGACTCGCGTCGTCATATTATGAATTTACATTTGAGCTGTCTAGATGTAATCGTAAATTCTACGCTAATAGTTTCTTTTCTCGCACTTCTCTCTTGTGAAACTCACTTTCGTCTCCATGATTTCCAGACAACTTTAATCTGTAAAATTTAAAATGCAATGTCAATCGCTATCTACTGACATACTTTCTCTTTAATGTTCACACTCATTTTTAATGTCTCTCTTCCTAATTCTTCCACTCGCAGTAACACCTTGTGTCTTAATGGCTTTACTACTTTCAATGGTGTGAAACCGATGAAAAATAAAACGATGAAGTGTATGCAAAATTTGATATTCACAGAATACATTCACAGAATACATTGGAAGTAAGGAAATCAGATAAAAGTAGTGAATAACCGAGTGAAAAATGTTTTACATCAATGGGATTAGCAGACAATGGTTACTAGGTGCTATAAAGGACATCAAGTTATAGAGAACCATATTTTCCCAAGCACAGAGAGAATATGGTACGCAATTAAGTTCAGGATTACACTGATATTGTATTCTACACCCTTTGTGCTACTTAAATTCATATATATATATATTGAGCACTTTATGATATAAATATATATTCAGCACTTTATATATATATATATATATATATATATATATATAAATCGAATATATATATATATATTTTATATATATATATATATATATATACATATATGTGTGTGTGTTTTTTTATTGTGTGTGTGCGCGCGCGAGCGCGAAAATATATAGAAAATAAGAAAAAACTCGTTCGGTAAACAATCTGAAGCTCTTTAGTATTTTTGTCTTTATTTTTAAAAACAATGCTCGATACGAAAGTAGAGCCTGAATATTATTATTTATTTAAAAACATGATTCCATAGCTACATAAGAGTTATCATGTTTCAAAACAAGATCCGAAAGCTTGATATAATTATTGAAATTAAATTGAATTAAGGTATCGGGCTCTGTCCCATCTCCAAGCAAAATTTTTGTAATAACTAATTCTTGAAATTTACGTGTTTTTATAAGCATATTCATTATTAAAATTAATGGGGTTATGTTAACGGCTAGAGCAATTATTTAAATAACGCGCGTAATGATTAATATGTTGCATCAATTACTCAGTTAAATTCAGTCAAGTTAAGTTTGGATATCTAAATTTAAACCGGAAGATGACATCGTCTAGTCTGTTTAACCTTTTAGTGTCTATGGATATTTATTTATTTTTTTTATTTTTATTTCATTTTATTTTCTTTCCTGAAAGTGTTTTGTGTATATAAAACTGCCATAAAACTAATAATGTAATTAGCTAATAATTATATTGAGGTTTTCGGCTCTTGTTCTGAAACATGAGAACTCTTATATAGCAATGGATCATATTTTTTAAATATATATATATATATATATATATATATATATATATATATATATATATATATATATAAATTGAATATATATATAAATTGATATAAATATATTTTGAGCACTTTATCCCATAAATATAGCGCATCTTAAGACTATATTTCCTCACAAACACACACACACAAACACACACACATATATATATATATGATAAATTTTTTCAACTTTACTCCTAGAGGACATAGCCCAAGATATCATATTATTTTCGAATCAGGTAGACTCCGTGAAAATATTCCAGGCTGGATCCGGAACCGCAATCCTGTAATGGTTGATTCAAAAGTTTTCTTTATTGCGATTGTTTTCGATGATTATTTTACCTTTTACGTTTGTCTGGTAAGAAGTTTTTAACTTGGAAATAAATTTGGGAATAAGTGAAATTCATTTTGAAATCCAGAATAAACTCAACATAGAAATAAAGATAATTGTTGTGTACGGAAATTAAGGAACTACTTACATCAAATTGCATTCAAATTTACAGAAGAATTGTGAATGAACTTTAAAAATGTAAACTTAAATATTAATGCAATACTTAAATGCTGCAATCAATTTTGTGTTCGTCTGTAGTCTATTGTTGCCTATCGCATCTGCTCTACCTACCTATTTTGATAAAGCCAAATCAAGAGCCCGCCACAGATACTAGCTTAAATGCCATCAGATATGTCGGCTTTTAAGCTATTATACATTATTATTATTAAACTAAAGCAAGGGGATAAAGCCAATAAGAGTCAAGCGGCTATTGAATGTGGAAGAAACTGAGAAATCTTTATAGATGAGTATGGCCAATAGATGATGATGGTTTAATGAGATATAGGATGAGAAATGAAGTTGCTCATAAACTTTTGAAGATCTTAGTTACTAAAAAACAAAAGAGTTGGGAGAGGTTTACACAAGCTAGTAGTGCGAGAGAAGAAACTGTTAGCATAGAATGAAAGGTTTCTTCTGGCAATTTCAACAGAATAATTGTGATATAGCAGTCAATCTGCTACTATGCTTAAATCCATGAAGTAGAAGTACCAAAAAGAAAAGCTCCTCGGAACATTTGCCACCAATATATATATATATATATATATATATATATATATATATATATATATATAGATAGATAGATAGATAGATAGATAGATAGATAGATAAGACAGAGGGGTGTTAAGCTACGTTTTTGGAAAGTTACTGAAGCCGAGATGCCGACAAAATTGCGGATATGTTTCAGTTAACAGTTCAGTTCACCCGTTGTTATATTATGCCAATATCTGCGTGATGTCGGTTAAGTGACAACTGACGAGGACTCACTTCCGAAGAAGTTCAACTACGCGACAGCGTTATGGGATAATTCTGAGCTATAAATTACCAACATTTTTTCTTGTCTTATTTTCTGCTGCCTTCTCTACTGTATTTACTTAGAGACGACTACTGTTTCATAGTTGGCCGATGCTGTATGATTTCCACTTTCATTTTTGTCTTTTTTTATTCTTTTACTTCCATGATTTTTTTGTTAGTTTCGGTACTAAGTGTTTAACCAATACAAGACCAAAACAAGGTACAGGATAACTGGATGAACGTAAGAGGAAGACATAAGAAATGTATATTTTATACGAAAGGTAACAGTTCACCATTGATTTGAAGAGGTCAATATTGATTCGGGAAGCAATAGTCTGTTCCATAGACTAACAATTCTTGAAAAGAAGCTTCATTCTTACTGACAGAATATGTAGGTGATGTAATGATTCCATTGCGTCTTAGGTGTAACTTGGTGAACAATTGAATGTTGCTCGTCAGAACATTTGACCTGGAAAAATCGATAGAGCAGAGAAAGGCATTCGACATTTAATGTGTGGGATAGGTGTAGTATAGTTGAAAGTATCTAATCTACAATGTTGAGTAGATTCGTTTGAACTCTGTCCACAGTTGAAAGTGAGAACTATCTTGGGCTGTAATCCATCATTTCTACATGCGTTATTTATCCCCAGCAATGTGAAATGGAGGAAGCAAGTAAAGTATCGTACATCTTACACAAAATAATATGCAGAGATTCAACAGGTTTTTATTTCCTCCGAGGCTTGCACGCCTTTCCAATTTTTTCAAGTAGGGCTTTGTATTGGCATGATTACCTTCACCTTTTCCACCAACGATTTACCTGCCTTTTTCTAACGAGATCAGATCCTGACAAGACTGTTCATAGAACGTAAAGTTTCAGTTGCTTTGGCTTCCGCTAGAGAGAATACTAATTCAACTCTTGGAATCTTCCGCTTATTCGAAGATCTTGGAGACTAGAGATAACCTAATAAGGTTGGAGCTACGATTTTGGATTAGCTGTAAGTGTTTCTCATATCTAAGTTGTTCTAATTTATAATAGTCCCTTTGTTTTCTTTTTTATTCCAATTCCTGAACAGACGTACGGTCACATTCCGTTGAAACACCGGTTCCCTTACGATCACCGAAGGTAAGCAACGTCGAGCATAGTAGCTACCTAGATGGATGACAGCTTGGGAATACCAGGTAATCTAAGATTGGATACGCGATTGGTATAATCAATAACAGCTGCTCAGTATTGTTAATCGGATAGCCGAGTTTCAATTCCAGTTGCGTTAGTTACTTACGAGCAAAAATCTTGGGAAATACATAAATTCATTTTTCCTTCAGGTATAGCTTAACTATTAAGACTTGTATCACTAGACAATTATTATCTCCAAAATAAAACTCTTACAACCTAAAAATAGTTTCTGGCTTTAAACAACAGGAAAAGGGCTGGTATGTCATAAGAAACAATTCAAACAATAAATAAATTCTCTACCCAAGCTAGTAAATGTATTTTAAGTCAACGCAACCATGTATTGATGTAACAGACCTTCTGAATTTCTCAGAGAAATTATCATTACTTATATTCATTTAGATTCGAAATGTCCTCATCATCGTTGTCTTAATGAAAACTTAACAGCCTTTGTGTATTCCCTCCTCATTCAGGTGTATGTCGATACGGGTCAACTTCAGGAGATTTCGAAGTGAGCCTTTTATTTCATCTACGGGGTAGATATTTATAGTTTTGTTGCTTACATCTAAACGTACACTTTCTTGTTTTTTGTTGTTGTTTTTTTTTCTTACGGCCCATTTGAAAAGAAAATAGGCTAATGTCTTGTTTTATGAATTTAGTATAACAGTAATTGTGAGTTCCGCCTCGGGGCCTGTTACTACAAACTTATGTACAGGCCGAACAATAAGCAGCCCAAAAAAGAAAAATATATATCGAGATGTGTATCTATCTAACGATACACGGAGCGATGGGTAAATACATGGGTAAATTGTCGCCATTTTATATTTTTTAATTTAGCGCATGCACGTTGATTGGTTTTGATTTTGTTGACTGCACAGTATAGGAGGATATGTTGGGCACGGTCTTTGAGAAGAAGAACACCATGACGCAATTCACTCCACCATAAAATTGGAAATGGCATACTGTACTGCTTGGAATTGGCGCCGGATGCTCCAATACGAACATTTCAGAATGTTTGGGTGTGAATCTCAGGACAGTCCAGAGGATTCGGAAAGAGTTGGATGATATACACACTCAACATTATGGAGTTTAGAATGATCACTAATGATGGCGATGTTATGCCTCAATGTATCTTCCCACAGGACTCAATGCGGAGGCCTACACCAAGTAACTTGAGGATGTAGTGCTGCTCTGGATTAACAGGGTGGCTGCTGGAAGAACCTATGTCTGGCCTCGGGACTCTGTACCATGCCACAAAACCAGGAGAACACAGTCATAGCTATCAGGCAATTTCTGCGACCATATCTTTCCTTACATCTGACCCCTTAACTCTCCTTACATCTGAGCCCTTAACTCCTCCTTGATTATTATGTTGGGGGGTAGTTGTGTGAGAGATCAACAAAACTCCTTGTAATACCAAAGCGAACTGAAGGCAAGGATTATGGCAGCATTCACCAACTTAAACATGGAGACAGTCCAGAAGAGATGCGGGAGATTACAAATTCGTCTGGGTGTCGTGGTTGAAGCCAATGGTGATTTTGTTTACACTTTAATATTTCGAGATAATTTCATGTTATTTTGGTCAATAAATCTGTTAAAATGAGATGTCATTATTATTTTTATTTTTGCGTAATTTAGACGACAGTTTATTCATCGCACGATATATGTGCTAATTTTTAAAACAGACATCTGTTGCCACAGTATAAGTTGCATTTTTCGAGCAGGATTATCATTTATTATAAAAGAGTTTTCAACCTCAACCCTGGGTGTGAAACAAACACCTGATATCAGATTCACAATCCGTTCTTCCTTGTTAAGGATATGGTACATAACTAATGTATTTTCCTGCTGGCTAATAAACTCGAAATTCTTTTTTCTCGGCAACAGTAAAATTTCTAACTCCACTTTGGTTCTTTTTCAAAGAAGTATCGAATAGAAATAAGGAAAACAAGGACTACGCTAGTATCGAAGTGCTGGAAAGAGAAATATTAGGTTGGTGCAAAAATAATGACGCAATAATGTCGTTTTTTGACGTATTTTTAACGTCAAAAAACGACATTATTATGTCATTATTTTTGCACCAACCTAGTATTTAATGAGGAATATTGTGCCATTTGCGGTTAAAAACCTGATAGCTTCCTTCGAGAAAAAGTGAAAGTAAAAAGTAAATGCCGGATCGTTCGAAGACATGCATTGTAGATGTTAGTGGAGGCGTTAACCTTTGAACTTTTAGTCGCTTGTATTTTTTCATATTTTAATTTCATTCTCGTGTTCATTTTATTTTCTCTACAGCTCACAATGTGAACGATTTTCTCTAAAGATATTTTTTTTCCGAGAAATTATCAGTACTTTAAGGCAAAGAGAACTATTTCAACATTTTCTGTTCTTTGCCATTATTTCAATTCTGACTTCTGACATATGAGAAGGTTTCAATATTTTAATCATCACTAAAAAAAAACCTCCATTGAAAGCGATTCATTTTCTTTCTTTCTTCCTCGTTCTGCTTTTAACAACAACAAAATCTCAATCGTTGGTAGCGTAAAAAAAAAATTACAATCACCTCCAGTAACTTCTTTTTCGCTAAATAATTAAACTAACAGATTCATTTATTCATTGTCTTCTACTTTAACGTCATCGTACTTAAATACTTCCTCTGCATTTTCTGCGTTTTAACTCGAAGTAATTGTAACTTTTCTCGGATATTGATTTTGCTTTTCAGTTTAAAATTATTATACTGATTGTAAAGATTATTTTTCTCTTTCCTTCCTTAGCAAGGATTTAAACATTTAAACCAATGTACGGTTAACAGCACTTAAAAAAAATCGGTGTTCTGAGTTTATATTCCAACAAATTTCGTTGCAATCACTTTTGAATGTGCACCTTAGAGAAAGGTATGAATCCATTTCTTCGCCACTCGGAAAACATTGTAGAGTAGAATTATCATGTAGCGACTGAGGAAATACACTTGCTAAAGTATGAATCATTCACTTTTCTGCCTATCAGATCATTTCTCTAGGCTTGGTTGGTAACCTGTCTCGGAGAAGAAAGCCTTGGAATTCAGAAGTGATTAGTCGTGATGCTGGTAACTCCACACTGTAAAAGCGTACTAGCTATATAAACCACAGTAGGCGAAGTGAGGCTGTGGTCATATACACTACTAAGTAGGGAAGGTAGGAGGAATGATTTTTGATTAAATCATTTGATTCAGCAAATACAAATTCGTTCAGCAAATAAAGGAAATCCTATTTTCTTGGAATTAAAATATGAACGCATACTTGTAGACAAACAAACATAAATTACGAATTTATCATTACTGAATTCCATCTTATACAAGGCTAGGGAACCAAATAAATTAGAGGAGTACAATCCAAATTGTAATAATAAATGAGGTGCGTACTATAAATGAAATAGGAGGTGGTATGAAGAAAATGTTATCAAAGTAAGGGAAGTGCCGATTGATTACAGGCCTGAAATTATCAGGGAAGCACCCACTCACGACACTCTTTTACAAAATGGTAATGCATGAGGAAAAGGCTGTCTGAGTAGGACATTCTTTGGCAATTTGGAACGCGATGTTAATGCTTCGATTCCAAAAAATGAGCATGTCTTAGCTTTAAATGTCAGAACTTGGTGAATCTAAAAGGTACTCATCTTAATAATTGCGTGAAATAAGCGAGCAGTTTCCAATGTATCAATAGTAGAAAAACGTCTGAAAAAAAAGCAAGGGAAATTTTGAAATACATCACGTTGTAAAATATCAGCAATATAGCATTTTTGGTATAATCTGACTCTTTCGAACCTAATGCCCCTCAGAGGGAACAATATTTCTATCCCTGCTTTTATTAAACATAATTTCATCTGATACAAGACTACAGTAATGCATTAACATGTATGTAGTTAAATAATTAACCTATGTATTAGGTTGGTGCAAAAATAATTTCGTTTTCTAACATATGTTACTATGTGGGAAAACGAAATTATTTTTGCACCAACCTAATATAAAAGTTATAATAATTTAATAATATACTATTTACATTATTCGGATCATTGTCCTCATCTTTGTCGCCATGTCTATCACAGCGTTTCGACCGTTGTACGCTCCGGCCTTATTCAGGTGTTTGGAATGTCGAACTAAACCCTTTAATTCGCTCACTATGGTAGACTGTTCTAGTTGGATGAACATGATCTCCTAAAATTTTCAGGTAATATTTGCTGTTTATTCAACCATACAGGGAAACTATTGGACTGAGACATTTCCATTATATGGCAGCCCAAACTATCACTGATCCACCTCCATGCTTCACTGTTGAAAGAAGGCAGTCAGGGTAGTAAGCTTATTTGGGCTGCTTTAACACATAAACTCGCTCTGAAGTTGGAAAAAGAGAAAAACTGTAATTGTTTGAGAATATGAGTTGCTTCTATTGGTCTGCAGACCAGGCATTGTGATCTCTGCACCACTTCAATATCTTTTGAATGTTGCGAATGGAGAGTAGAGGTTTCCTCACAGCGGCTCTTCCATGATATGCAGCCTTATAGAGCTCACGGTGAACAGTTTTAGTAGAAACAACTATTCAGATAGTTATTCAACTCAGCAGCCACTTTGGCCGCATTTGTCCGATGATTTTTTGCCACATTGCGTTTCAATGCACGTCAGTCCCTGTCAGTAAGTTTGCAAGTCCGGCCCGAATTGCTACGGTTTCTAGAGCTCTTGCTCTATTTCTCGAATTGCATCAGTGTTCTTGATATAGTAGCTCTTGAAAAACCATACAGTTCAGCAACCTTAATGATCGAGGCTCCTGCCATACGAACTCCAACAATTTGTTTTTCGAACTTGGCGAGGTCAATGATTTAGCTTAAATTTTACTAAATTCCAAAAATAAATAAGACAAAGACAGTAAATTATATAAATAAATGTATTTACAATAGATATAACATGCAATTACGAGGTTTTACTTAAAGTTCTTAATATAATAGGTCTTTGAAAAATAGGATTGGATTTTGCAACTGTTCCAATTATTTTGTCCAACCCCTGAATGTTGATGGTAAAGACAGAAGGGAAACTAAAAGAACTTCCATGTAAGGCAGTAGAAGAGATCGAAGAAAAGGACTAAATATTAACTGTCAGTAAATATAGGGATTTTCCAAGCGTAGCTTAGATCTGGCAGAAGGCCGAAAGTAAGGGGCGCCCAGTGAGGATCGAACTCACTTCTCAGTCGTAATTGTTTTAGCGAGACAAGCTTGCTCATCATTAAACCGCCTCGAGTTGCTCGATATGACCATCGACAAGAAAGAAAGCTCAAAACGTGAACTCCGAACTGGAGATATCAAAATTAAAATGTACAAAATTGTAAATATCTGAAAAGTGTTCATACGGGGAATAGAAATGTAGCAAAGAAATCCTAATCCAAGCACTGGAATGGGGTAAAAAGAAGCGTTGTAAACGTATGAAAACTACTAAGAAACAGAAAGAAAAACGTCTGCTGAACTGCTATGTAATATCAACCCTCCAATATGTCAGTGAGTGCAGGAGAGTTTTGAGAGTGAAGACGAGGCGTAACTGAAATGTTTTTCAACAGACAGATGCCGCGAAGGAGTGTGTAAACTTCGAGGACGTTTAAAAAAAAATGAAAACAAAAAAAGATACTTATTTTCAATTTCAAAATGAGATAGTTGAAATTTTACAAGTTCCAACCTGTAGACTCATTATTCCGTATTTCTTGGCTCCGTTTTTTATACACATTTGTTTATTTCACACCATAAACATCATGGTTGTTTTTTCAACACCAACACGTTTATGGAATGTTTATACGAGTATGAAACATAACAAATGCCGCTCGTTCATAAGTAAGTGTATTTTTTAATAATTTTAACCCATATTTCTAGTGTATGAAATCTGAAAGGAACTAGGAATATTTGTAAATACTTAATAATGTTCATGCGATGTTGAATAAAATACAGAGTCCTTTGTAGCGGCCATGTATTTATTTCCGTAGATAAAAATTTGAATGTATATACTGATGGGGATATATACGTGAGCTAACCCCGAAGGTGAAATTAAAGATTTAAAATGCTTAAAATCTGGTTGTATATTTGCATGCACATCATTGGATAAAACAGCCGACAAAGTGATATTGCATATTCGTTTTGGTTAATCACCTATCTAAAACATGACATAA
>OZ010577.1:122902422-122962422 GCA_963932145.1 Acanthosepion lycidas | reverse complement strand
AAACAATCCAATAAAAATTATAGCGTTGCAAATAACCATTTAATATTTTCAAATATATGTAATATATTTTGTAACCTTATGCATCGGAACTAATTATGTGTATTAAAATCGATGACCTCTAAAATATTTTAATACTTAGTAGTCGTAGCAGTAATGTTATTATTTTATATGTGGCTTTTTGTCGACAGCTGTAATTTTAATCGGATTTTATTACGGATAGAAAACGTATACTGTATATATATATATATATATATATATATATATATATATATTGCTAAATGAAATATCAAATCAGTGATGTATATTTGACATCAATTAATATTCTTTAAAGAGATTTTTTTTTCTCTAATGAAATGCTGAATTAAAGATTTGAATATTTTTCGTTTTTACCGTTAATGAAGTGGGCGCGTAGATTACGACTATTAGAGACATGTTTCGTATATGAACATATTCGACTTGTCAGCCAGATGATTTCTTGATATTATTGTTGGGAAACGTCTGAGAAAAGTGTAAGACTTGTGTAGAATATCGATATTGCCAGATTCTTCGAAAATTTCGAAAATCTGTAGATACTGTCCGCTCAACATAGTTGGAGCATAAACTATAAGTTGTTTCTGTTGCTATTGGAGAAACGCAAAGGTCTCTTTGAAAACGTCAGAAACAGGAGTTACCGTGCCACCCGAGCAAATTTAAATACGAGTAAACAGTTCGAGTTCCAGTCGAATCCATTACATTCTTATGTGCTAATACCCTTGAGAAAGGTATGAATCCTCTTCTTCTTCTCCAAGCTATGAGTAAATAGCAGTACATACCGGGTTCTATAGCCTTGGATGGCAACTGATCTACCACAGAAAGAAATGGCAAGATACTTCAGGAAAAAAAAATCTGCCTCGTCAGTTATGTATCGAAAGATACATGATCGCCTAAGCGTGTATCACGCATGGCACAAGACTGAATGACTGGATTTGACAAAAATATTACTTATGTATTCTTCTGGACATATCCGGAGACAATGTCAAAACAGCAGAGCACTGATTCGGGTTCATTTTTCTACATGGTCTGAAATATAAATTTGTTAACCACAGCGATATGGCTAGATACCATGAATACTTATTAAGACCGGTTATTCTGACACGAAGTCAAATTGAAGAGAATGTATGTATTTAGATTGTATAGAACAAAAATTTACAATGATAGATAATATTCTTTCTTTCAGATTACCATGCGCAAGTATTGTTCCTAAGAATCGAGATTTGATTTCTATAGTCGGAGACGATACCATAGAACTATTATCACTAGACAATGACAGCTTTCGGGATATTCAAAAAAAAATAGTTAAGACCCATTGAAAATTATTGGATCTTATTCATATATTTTCACAGAATATGTGAGTGAAGAAATGAACCCATCTTACTGTTACAATCGAAGATTATTTAACATCACCATCAAACGTATATGTTGAAAATATATACAATTAATTGTTATTAAATAGTTTTTTTTTTATTTCTAGTTGATCTTAAATTTTATTCGAGAAGAATCATCCTCATACCATGTAATTTATTAAAATATAAACAATTAAAAACATTTAAATTCGTTAGCTAAAGTTTATTTTTATATATTACTATCATTTAAGATTTCCAGCATAAAACAGAAAGCCCGTTGAATAGGCATAATTGTTTTGGCTTTTGTAGTGAGATTAATTTACAATGAATTTGCATATGAAGCTAGATTCCCATACTGATAATTATATTTTTTTATATTTATCTATAAACAGAATCCACCAAAACTGTGTGCATATTTCAGGAAAGGAAAATCTGTATAGATTTTGTAATACTAAATGTATTCATACATTTATTATAAGGTTCAGATATTTAGGTATTAATACAAGTTAACTTTGTACTCTGCATTCACAAGCGATGTTCAAAATCGTGGCTTTACAGATATTTATTAGACTAGCGAACTTCTACTTTGGGGACGTTGGTCGAAATTTCCAGTGGTATTGCTGCACATGCATGTAGTCTTTTTTCTGCGATGCGCAACATCTTGCTAAAGGGTAAAGCCACAAGGATATTGTCATCTATCGAGAAAATATCGAACTACATTAAAAAGCGCTATCAGAATTTGGTAAGACTACTAAAGACAATATTTTCCTCTATCAAGTTCCTTTACATTTTTGGGCGGACATTTTTGTATATGTTTTTTTTTTTTTTTTTTTTTAAATATTCGTGTTTTGGACTGCTTAATTTAAACTTATATGAAAAGTAAATGGAAAAATATTTCAAGTGTAAGTGCGTATTGTGCCAGTCAGAAATCTGGCGATGTGACTTAGACGCCTTTCGAGGAGCTACTGTAGTTTCAACACGCCATATATATATATATATATATATATATATATATATATATATATATATATATATATTATGAGAAAAAAAATAGGAAAGTAACACCTCAAAATTTTACATATTATTTCCCTGGAAATAGGTTGTCGCTTTGGGATGTTTTCCACAAGCATAACTCTGTTTGCAACACGAGCGGAAGCATATAGCTTAGAGGATATTTCAATATACCGAAACATACGTAAAATGCTGGCGAATGAAACCGCACAGAATAATAATCAAGGATTCGATTCAGTTGTTTCTCTAGAAAAAAAAATGAATAATCACAGTAAAGTATAGTGAACAGTAGAGGAGCAAGGAATCTTGAAATGAAAAAACCTAAGAGAAAAGGTTCATGCTTCTATTCTTAGATTAATATCAAAAGACCCCTTGAAAAGATGCTGCAGGATGACTGGCAGGCTTCATCGGAGAGTTTTATGCAGAGTTTCCCAGCTAGTTGTTCACGCAGTCGGATAGAAGTTGCAACCTAAAACTTTGTGAATTTGACATTATTTGTAATGCATAAATAAACCTAAGTGAAAATATTTACATACAAGAAAGAATGATTAAATTTGCTACGTATTTTCAGATTGTCCGAATCTATTATGGCGACAGCAGAATAAGAATTCAGTCAAATGTAACAGCGTATATATTGTCACTTCTGTTTTCCATTCTTCAACGCTCATCCCTACACAAACGCAAGAGCGCGCACACACACAAGTGTAACTTAATTCCAATTGTAAAGAAGATTTGCATATTTAATAATATTTTGTTTTTTTAACATTTTAATATTTTGTTTTGTCAAAAACCTATTTCTGGTAACATTTTTCCTTCAAAAATGTATTCCTGGTAATATGTTTTTAAAAAAAAATGTATTGCTAGTAATAATTATTTTTTAAAAACATTGTTGGTAATATTCTTTCAAAACATAAATTCTGTTAATAATTTTTTTACAGTATTTCTGGTATTCAAACTTATTTTTACACTTTCATGGTGTTTTGCCCCCTGTTTCGGGGTTTACTATTTGTCCATAACTGGGATCCTAACAAGTGCTACCACCCCGAGTCCTGGCGGAGCTGGAATAACCAGCAATTAAGAGGTGGTTCAACGCTCCTCAAAACTTGATCACAGACCTTGCAGCTGGATGTAGTTTATCGTCATACCCAGGTCGGTATATATATATATATATATATATATATATATATATATATATATATATATATATATATATATATATATATATATATATGTATATATATATATATATATATATGTATGTATTTATATATATATATATATATATATATATATATATATTTATTTATATATATATATATATATATATATATGTATTTATATATATATATATATATATATATATATGTATTTATATATATATATATATATATATATATTTATATATATATATATATTATATATATATATATATTTATATATATATATATATATATATATATATGTATTTATATATATATATATATATATATATATATATGTATTTATATATATATATATATATATATATATATATATATATATATATGTATTTATATATATATATATATATATATATATTTATATATATATATATATATATATATATTTATATATATATATATATATATTATATATATATATATATATATATATATATATATATATATATATATATATTATATATATATATATATATATATATATTTGTATGTATGTATGTATTACGTATATTTTCGCGGCATTTTTCATTAAAGAAACATGAAATTGAGATGTTAGAAGGTGTCGAAAAACTTTAGGAAGAACAACTTATCACAACACCAGAATTTCGGGTCTTACTCTAGGCTAATGCAGTTAAGTTTATATATGAGAAATATAAAATCTTTTTTTTTAAATAGTAATAAAACCATAACTTATTGCCACTAAGTAACTACGAAATCATCCGGATATAATAGATAAAAAAACAAAAAACAGACAAAACAATTATCTTTGTTGTTTTGTTCAAATCGGATTATAATAATAAACTAGAACAAATACTTAGTGACCGTACGAAATTTAAAAAAAAATCAACAGGAATCTTAGTTAATAATGCTGAAAAAGACAGTTTAATACTTCCTAAAATAGTAGGGAATTATAGCCTAGTTTACGTACATAGCACTAGAAAAACACACAAACAAAAATATCCTCTCCATCCTATTACATCACAATTTCCCACTCCTATTTATCAATTAATAAAAATCATAAACCAACATATCACACCATACATTCCCAGTAAATATTGCATCAAATCAACCCGTGAGGTAAAATAAATTCTAAAAAAAGAAAACATAAACTAATAATGAAATCATCACCTCACTTGACGTTGAAAATTTATTCCCTGATGTCCAAGTTAGTGAAATTATTGATGCGTATTATACGAAACATATACAATAATCCGTCTCTACCTTCACTTAAAATTAAACTTAGTATATTACGGAAATTATTCTTAATTTGCCTTATTTAAGTCCCATTCTACGATCATAAAAATAAAATATATGTACAAAGGGATGGTGTTTCTGTGATTTCATTTCTGAGCAGAACTTTTAGTAATATCTATGTCTTGTTTGGAAATTAGTAGATTTAAGATATTTTTTAAAAAGTTCCCTCTACATAACGCATGTCATTTATATCCTTATATTCGTTAAGAGTATCGATGAAATAAGATAAACAAAATTCCAAATTAATTCTCTCCTAAAATTTACATATGAAATTAATATCAATAAAATTCCTTTGCGAGATATAATGATAAACGCTGATAGCAATAAATTTACTATCTCCCCATATAAAAATCTACTTGCATAACTTTATACATTCTGAGCTATAAGAGTGAATGTCAAAATTACTATAAAATAGCAATTATAATAAAAATCCTAATAAATCGTGCAAAAGTAAGTCATCCTCAAAACAGGTTTTCTACACAGAAGTAAAAATATAAAATATATTCTTATTAATAAAAATTCCCATAATTATATTATTGATCAAAAAGTAAGACGTTCTATTAGAAATTTTAATACAAAGGAAACAGAATATAATACTTCTTCAATTAGCACGAACCATATTAATCTTTCATATTTCAATCAAATATAAATTACTTATAATCAGGTCGAACAATATCCTAATAAAATTAATAAATACGAATATATCCATCACAAATCATCGTAAAAATAGAATTAATCATATACATTACGCAATTAAATAAATCCAATTTAGTCATTCCTAATGTATCCTCCCTACTAACTAATGTGATGCAGAAAACCAACATGTCCTTTTAGGGATTTAATCTCCAGCAGAAAAAAGTAATATATATGTCGGTCATACTAATTCTACGTTGTCCCGAAGGTTGAGTTTTCATTTGAATGATGCTTCTAAAAACTCACAACATTCACAACAGACTGCCTGACTACATTCGCAATTTAAGAAAGTTCATGTTGAAAATGCATCTATATTTTTTCCCGAAAAATCATTAACATAAGCTAGAAATTCTTGAAGCTATCTATATTACAAAATTGAAACCAACACTTAATACAATTAATAATGAATTCTGCACATTTTTTTAAAATGTTTACAATAGATATTTTAAAATATCCATGTTTTAACTAATCATTTTAAATAGATTTCTATTTAAAAAAATATATATTTAGATATTACAATAATAGAGTTACCCCATCCCATGACGTATATACGGGTGCCTATATAAGATTTAAAAATTGTACATTACATAACTTTACCCCTGCCCATCCTACACATACAAATTTATGTGTGTCGTTGAAAAATGAACACAAATATTCTCTGTCTTAGAAAAAACAAGGTTGCCCGTGCTTGATTCAAAAATCGTACGACGCATACAGCAATCGCTATCACTTGACTTAAAATATTTTCCCCTTCCTTTAAAGGTGTGCCCTTTGCCATGCTGATGTTGCTACATGCCTTACTTCTTGCCTATCTGATACAGCGATTTTTTTCTAAGCTCTATACTAAACATTAAATCTGTTACGAAAAAAAGAACTCAAAATGAACACAAAACGATCAGCTTTGAAAAAGGATTGATAACAGGAAAAACCGAATGAAAAAATAATGTTAACAACAAATACTTTTTCACATCCAACCCAGTTCTGCGGAATCAGAATCAGCGTTGATTTTAAGCAAGCGAATGAGCCAATTGAAGTAAAGTGCCATGCAGATTTAAATCATTCCTACTTATGATGAATGCAGCTATCGTTTTTGTTTTTGCATGCTAGCATGTTAGTTAACATTCGTGTCAGTCAGCTGTTGGCTTTCACGCTGGCCAATAGAATCTTCCTCCCTGTTCGTGGCAGCCAGCTATAGGGTCTCACTCTGGCCAGTAGAAAATGGCCGCAAACTACATGAAAACTGCCGTAGAAGCATGAAAAAATCGATTATTTCAACTATCAATGGGAGTTGGGAAATGCAAAGTCGGTCTTTGACTTCCCGCTAACTTGGAGCATGTGCATGTAAATTTTGGTGCAAATCCGTCGAAAATTGCGGTCGTTCATTCGGTACACACCCATACACATCCTGACTTATATATATATATATATATATATATATATATATAAAGGTAAAAAATCCGTTGGTATATACTCTAAGTGGATCCTAGTAACATAACATTAAAACTGATCCATGAAAACAACTCAGTGTATTTATTATTACAGAGGAAATAATTAATAAACAATAAAATCGTAAATAACCTCATATGGGGAATAGCCTATTTCGGCAGACGAAAACACGGGTCTTCTGTCAACTCCGGCGTGGAGTTCGTGTCAGAAATAGTAATTTAACTGCAAATGCTAAAAGAAAAAGGAGTCGTAAAACTAATAAATAATTTATCCATATAAATGATTCATTCAGACAAAAAGCAAGTGGCAATGGTCAAGGTAGGTTGAAAGGGAAGAAATTATATACAATTAAACCCGGATATTAATTTGGGATTATATGAAAAATGTAATATTAATTTAACATTAAAACAGGAATAAAAAGTGGTTTAAAAATAATTTTAAAATATGTAGATAAAAGGATGTAAAGTTATAATGGAATATATATATATATATATATATATATATATATATATATATATATAGAGAGAGAGAGAGAGAGAGAGACAGACAGAGACAGAGACAGAGATCTTTAGAAATACTTAGAATACACTCCCAAGGATATTTTTTAATTTAAAAATATTGCTGCCTCTTATTTTGTGCAGATACTGACAAGTTAATTAATACCTATTGACCTCACTTGAATAGTTACTACATAAAAGTTAATATTTTTTTTATACATTAAGGCCATGTCTCTGAAAAACTGGAATATGTTTTGTTGTTTCTCCATCATTCCGAGCCCATGTTTTGGCTTCCTTGTACACAAGCTGGTTGTGTAAGTTACTGGCTGTTACTGTTTGTCCTTCCTGCTTTCAGTATATCCTATCACCGTCCATTTCTTCAAGGTTCTTTTCTCATTTCGATTGGAACTCAATGATACTAAGAAGGAAAGTGTATTTTCGTTGAGATTTTCCGTAAAACTCTCTCGTTGGGCACATGTCCCGTCTGCAGTATCCTCGGCATCTTTCGGTAATATCACGAATCTGTTGCTTCCATTTTTCTTTTCATCTGAAGAAATTGTCCAGCATCTAATGACATATACCAGGATTGATATTACATAGAAATTCGTCATTATTATCTTTGTTTCTATTTTTCTCTTTGTTAATATTTTGACGGTAGAATCTCTTTCACTATTCTCATGGTACTTCGAATTTCTGTACATTTTCCTCTCATTTGTTGAAAGAGAAACTTTCGAGATAATACTTGTTAGATTTCGATAATTTTATTTCGTAGATCGTATAAGTGTTTTACTATTTTTTTATATTAACTGTAGTGGTGTTCTCATCAGCCCAATGTTACATTTACACATAGTCTGTTTTCGCATTGAAGTCCGTTGAGATGGGCAACTCTCCGAATACCTTGATATTATGATACTGAAATAAATATTTACATCATAAGTAGTATGGTACTGTCTATCTTAGGAATGTTGCTGCTGCTTCTTTGCATTAATTATACTGCTGTATGTGTATTAATGCATTTCTTTTCTCACTATATTTAACGGTTAATATTGGGTGGGAATAATTTATTGAAAATATTGTCTTGTTTTACACTTATAATATTTATTTTCCAAAATAATCTCCAGTATTTTCTATAGAGTTTAAACTCCGTGCGAATAGCGTAATTGTCAACGGCACGGAAAAGTATGTCTTGAGCTTTTCTTAGACCATTAGAGGATGAAGAAAGTCTATGTTCTCTAGGAGAAGGATGACTCTCTATTCAAAGCGGGGAAAGCAACAGAAATCATTTCATTCTCTCTCCCTTAGAAGTCGTAGCTATTCACAGATAACAGAAAAAAAATTATTGAAATCCATGAATGCCTACGATTTAAGCAGATTAAAAAAATAGCAATGCTATCTTATCTTAGAAAAATATTTCACAGTTAATACATCAGATGAAACTATACTTAAGGATTTCACATCAGGTTACAGATTTATCGATGCTACATTTTTGTAGTGAAATGTCTTTCAAATTTGCGTCATTAATGTTGATGTCCTACAAATACGTATTCGTTTCTTTGTTATAAGTTTTTTATTCTTTTGCTTTGGTCATTTCATGAAACATTTTCAAGGTGGATAAAGGTTGATTTTACGAAAATTATTTTTGTTTCATATCAGGGAGAAAAATATTATCATGGATATGCCACAAGAAAACCCCAAAGACAACTTTGAATTTCTGTTATCTTGACTTTCGAAAGTCAGCAAGACAGACACTTAAAGGCAAAACAACGAAAGAAAAACTTCCCGGCTATCGCCAATATATATAAAAAAAGAATCAATCCTTGCGGAGGCGGAGAAGAGACAGAGCACTGAAAATCGATTCCTCTAGACTTCTACTCCATTTCCCAAATGCTATGCCATACCCCCTGCTCTGGCGTATAATAGCCTCATCAAGCAACACTTGTTCGTGTAATAACACCACAAACTAAATGGAAACACTCAGGACGAAAAATAATTGTTTTAATGAAGTTTGAAACGAATCAGATAAGAAAGTTCTGGTGGTCATATACACTTCTATCAAACTAGAGTACACATCTTTTGAGAGATATATGTGGACCTATCAAGTAACGTATCGCTACAAGCGAATGTCACAGCTATGTGACACCTAATGGAAAACTCGAAAAGTTGCTTTCTAAATATTTCTCCACATTAAAGAAAATATTTAGTAAATTTGTAGTTGATAATGATATGCCATACAGAATAAAATTACTAACTTATCTCATGTGAACAAATTAAATTACGGGATACGCTGTTCGCAACATTTTTGGAATACATCGAGCTGAAGAATCTTTGTCGACATAATTCCTGGGGAAGTTTGCCACCTTTACATTATAAGTCACGAACTGAACCACATTTGAATACAGGCGTTAAAAAATTCTGAATTAACTATCGACTGATCTGTACCTTAAGTAAGCAAGACTGAATTTAAAAATATCTAAGTCGACTAGGAGGAAAATACAAGTGGATCCCAGTTAGAACCACATTCAGTCGGACAGACTAGTTCTCTCAGACTGTCACCGAATGAGGGATATTCCTAATTATCTAAATGTGACTTCCAGTTTGTTTTGAGCTGTAACATCCTTCATACTGAAAATTACCTTCTAAACACCGATCCTAAAATTTCATGAATCGCTCATCAGTTGATATGCACACGTTAAGGCCAGGCAAGCAAATTTACGGATCTGGACGTAATATTTGACGTTAGCACATAATTCAGCAAAGCAAAACATGTAGATATTGATATCGTTTTTCAGCTATTGTCACAAAATTAAAGACCTAAAACCCACTCAATGTAGAGGATTACTGGATGAGGTTAGTTATGGGTGTAAGTATTATAGATAATTATGATATGTAGATAATTTTTGGCTCTCGGATTAAAGAGGAAAATGTCATTTTTTTTAGGAAGAATCTTAACGAGTGTCTGCAACAGACATCAGCGGCTTTTTTGAAGAGTCTGTCTAATTGAAATTTCCTTGTTACTAGGTGATTAAGAAAGGGAAAAGGATGCTTTGTCCCTGTGTACATATGGCAGGCCTAGGGTGAAATGGTGTTTACTGGTGGAAGCAAGGAATATTTTCCATGGAAATAGCGATATAGTATCGAGTCTTGCGATGTTTCGCCTGTTGGGAATTGGTTGTTGAGTGAAAAATATTGTATTGTCTTCAAGGCCGGGTAAATGATTTCGAACGTTGGGAAGAGATGATTGGGAGGATCCAACGCAAATACGGCAGCAACACTCCATTTTTCTTCTGATCTGACACGTGTAATGATAGAGCATGAAATAAGTCAAGTACTTTCTTCAGTCTTGGTATAAAGAACCAAATATTATTCCGGCATCTTTATATTGCGGATGAACTTAGGACACTCACATCAGATAATCTTTTTATGAGTGCAACCATTCATAGATATTGAGGAGTATTCAGTATCCACTTCTTAATGCCCTCGTGTCGCTTCAGTGCATTTCTTCTCTTGTTATTTTCTTCCTGTTTTCTTCTTATTATTATTATTATTATTATTATTAATTTTTTTTTTCATTTTTGTTCTTAATCGATGAAGAAGTTTGCATATAATTTCCCATATTATGCTTTTATAGGATCACCACTGTTTATTCTTGAGGTTTGAGATAAATATGTGTTAGAGAATGCCCTCTGAGACTGAAGTAGGATACGCAAATACAGTGGTGCGTGTGGCAAGCAACACCGACTGAAAACAAAATGTGTCAACATATTAGACGCATCTGGTTGGGGTCCATATGTCTGGTACAGTGTACCAGTCTCTTTGTCATGAACAGTAAATTGGGTAACTTATATATTTACCCGAGCGATACTTTTTGACTTCCTGTTGTCTCAATCAATCAATCAATAATTTTAATGATAATAATAATAATAATAATAACAATAATAATAATCTATAAAATAAAAGAGGAGAATCGCTGTCCATCACACAGTGTCTCCGTGTATATCACACATTGTCTTATGCGTGAATGATATAAATGTGCTAATGCTATATAATTTATACGCATGAACACGTACACACATATACACACAGTTGGGACAAGAAAAACTCAATATTTTAAAGCCATATCAAAGCAGATATTTTGAGAGTTTATTGATTTTTTAAATTAATTTTGTTAATAATAATAATAATAATAATAATAGTATTCATCAACAATCTGTTGTAGTTGGATCCTCAGATTGGTTGGAAAAGTTTCCAGTAGACTCGTTGAAGGTATTCCTGGAAACCCATGCCTTAAAGAAAATAAAAATATTGTTCTCACGAGTACAGCCCACCACTTACGAAGGGCTTTATCTATGTAAAATATGTGTGTGTTTTTTTTCTTAGGTGTTCAGTGGAAAATGTCATGATGCCATTTCTAATCTTAGGTCTCTGGGCGGGAAACGGAAAGAAATGTGTACACACTAGAAATAAAATAATAATAATAATAATAATAATAATAATAATAATAATAATAATAATAATAATAATTATTATTATTATTATTATTATTATTATGAAATCGAAATCTCTAAAATGAGGCACATGGGAACATCAACTATCCCAGTTGTAGTTGGAGCCATAGGATTGGTTGTAAAAGATCCCAGCAGACTAATTAAAGGGATTCCTGGAAGCCCATGCCTTAAAGAAATACAAAAAATGTTCTCACAAGTACATCCCACACTTTGTGAAGAGCTTTATCTATGTATTTTTTATTTTTATTTATTTATTTATTTTTTTGCGTAAGTAGAAAATGTCTTGATGGCATTTCTCACCTTAGGTCACTGGGTTGCACCCAGAACGATATATGTACAGACCAGAAATCAAAGGAAATAATAATAATAATATTAATATTAATAATAATAATAATAATAATAATAATAATAATAATAATAATAATAATAATAATATTTGACAAAAAACGAAAACAAAAAAAAAGTTCAAAATTATGCCAACAAAACCAAATAAAAATTAACATAGTGAATATTTTTTAATTTGAATTACCAAAGAAAATTATATTTTTTTGTTTTATGGGAAATGATAAATTACCGAATTGATTATTAAAATATCATATTTTATCGGTTACAGATTTAATTATTAAATCTCTTGAAATATTTATCTTGCACTTTTACTTCGGAAACAAACCACCTAGATTTTAGTAACTTCTAAACTTACTTGTGATATTTGAATTAGCAAACAGTCAGAGATACTAGCAAGCCCGGCATTATACTACACCAGACATTTTTTTTTCTACTGGAATCAAACTTATTCACTATTTCATGGCGACAACAAAAAAAGACAGACTTGCTTCAGTGAAGAATATAGGTTTTATAACTCCTCAGGTAGGATCTTATTAAAAAAAAAAAGAAAAAGAAAAAAAAACTCGAAAAGCCAAGTTTAAATGTATATAAAGTTGCACATCGAATAACATCAGTTTTTCGTTGATCATATGTTTAGCCAGAAGTAAATCGGAAAAAGTTAGTTCTTAAAGTTTTCGATAATATCTACATCCATTAAGAGTAGACATGAGAAAATTTAACTAAAAATTCAAATTGTCTACAGTTTTTAATCAAGCGTTTATTCATATTATAGTGGTGCCTAAAGTCACTGGCACACATACACACGCATCTATACATACGTACATATATATATATATATATATATATATATATATATATATATATATATATATATATATATATATATACAATGGTTGGTACAGACGGAATAAAATTCCAGTAAACAAAAACACTATTTTTAAGAAAGTGCTGAATACAATGTTGTGCGAACTATATTTATTTAAAAATTATAACATAAGTATGGCATAATATCACTGCAAAAATAACCATAGGGGAGGGTGAACGAGGTGCGAAATTGTCAGTCTCGTTTTCGATCTCAGAGATCCTACATTTATATCACTACATCTTCCTTTTAAGGCTAATAACTTCCACCCTCCCCTGACTACACACTGGTAAATTTCGTCTGAATGAGACATTGAAATTCTGTATCACTTTTTCAAATGCAGTCACAATTAAATTTCTAATTTCGACAAGAATTCTATCTGTATACCGGAGGTGAATACGACTAACAATGTTTTACTGGATTGAAATAAGCCTATACCCAATATGAGGTAATTTTGGATCTTATGGTTTACTACTACAACTACGACGACTACTACTACTACTATCTAGGTTTGTGTTCTTGAAAACTACAGAACTTTTTTCGTTTTATAATCTCCCTTGCGATATTTTCTTGCCTTAGTGCAAGTTTTTTGTATTTGGGGTTAAGTTCAATAGCACGTAATTCAATAATTACATGCTGTCAATTTATATATATATATATATATATATATATATATATATATATATATATATAGTGATATACAAAGGAGACCACATCTGGAGCAAGTGTGAGGATTGTGAGATGAGATCACTATTAGATTAGCTGACCTTTTAGATCTTGCTCTCGTTTCTTGAAGATGATTCAGACAAGCAGATTAAAAATTCCTGAGTCCGCTAAAACAACGTTGATCTCCATTCTACCCGTTCCAAGGCTAAGCGCTCAAGTGTGTTATGTGGTATATTGACTGCTATATATATATATATATATATATATATATATATATATTGTGAAAGAGACAGAGAATGGTGTATATACAGTTAAAACCTGTCCTACGATAAATCACAGTGTAGAATTGAAATCTCATTCTTCATGTATGATTAGAAAATAGACTGTCAGAATCTCTGAAATATAAATTTAGTAAATCTTGATGAACCTGTCAATCTCACTAGTAAAATAATCTTTAGTGTAGAACATCGTTGAAAGTGCCTAGCGTATTTCCGCGGAGATAGTAAATTCAATGTGCCGCATTTATGACAAACATTCCCTGAAGACACATGAATTTATATAAGATATTAAACACATTTCATGTAATATGAAAAGAAACATGTAAATTACATATAAATATTTATATACATTTATGGAAACTAAATTTACAACAATTTGAAGGAGGTGGCCGATTTTTTACATGCACAGTTTTTCTGCATAGAGAATGTTAACCGATAATCTGACTGAGAATTTAAAATATTCGAACATGTCGGGACGTAATAAACTCATACAATGAAGTGTATGACGCTGGCTTTAGACAGTGTTTCAAACTATTATAAGCTTCAGTATTGTGATCGAAAAGAACGCGTGTTGTTATATTTAAATAATGAACTCTTTGAAAGAATTGTGTGAACCTTCGATTAGCTTATGGCCATCTCAGAAAAATTGTATGTATTTTGAAGCAGACATATTAATGGTTCTTCAATGTTGAGAAATCGTTAAATGAACATTCATAAACTCCCTGATGCCCAGGTAAAAAGGCTTGCAAAATCTGAAGCCTTTCAAGCTGCATGAAGCTATTGCACGGTTTTCCTAGCACAGATAACCTTTAGCTCCCAGTGGGTCAATATGTTGAAAGACATATATTTGTATACAGAATAATAACACGTGTGCTTATACCATGATTAAGACTTCATCATCATGCATTTTTCAACTGGTATTAAAAGATAAACCTTGGAAATAAATCAGCTTGACCTAGAAAGAACACTTTTCTTACAGTCTAGTCATATGAAGGCTCGTTTGAATTTTGTTAAGTATCATATTTGTGAAAATTACAAATTTCGAACCAAAATAGTATAGTCTGTTGAAATTAAACAGGTGTTATATGATCATACCGTTATTTAGAGGTAAAATGCTGAATCTTACCCAAAAGGAAGTCCCTCCATTGAAGTATGGAAGGAGCCTAGGAACATTGGCCGTTATTTAAAGATGGCAGTATCACGTTACACGACAATACGTTGAAGTTTTGATTCACAAATTGAAAGGGTCCGCAATTGAATTCAATCTGAAACATCATTGGACATTCACGCTGGTTAGATATGAAAAATGTATTTTTTTTAAATAGTAATAAAACCATAACTCATTGCCACTAAGTAACTACGAAATCATCCGGATATAATAGTTAAAAAAAACAAAAAACAGACAAAACAATTATCTTTGTTGTTTTGTTCAAATCGGATTATAATAATAAACTAGAACAAATACTTAGTGACCGTACGAAATTTTAAAAAAAATCAACAGGAATTCTAGTTAATAATGCCGAAAAAAACAGTTTAATACTTCCTAAAATAGTAGGGAATTATAGCCTAGTTTACGTACATAGCACTAGAAAAACACACAAACAAAAATATCCTCTCCATCCTATTACATCACAATTTCCCACTCCTTTTTATCAATTAATAAAAATCATAAACCAACATATCACACCATACATTCCCAGTAAATATAGCATAAAATCAACCCTTGGAATTTAATCTGAAACATCATTGGACATTCACGCTAGACAATTATACGAAGTATAATCCAATGTTAATGAAAGAATAGTAGGAGATAAATGAAATTGATACTTTACCCCGACCAATTCAAAATGCAGACCGCAGTCAGATCGAACATATAGTGAGACAGGTCAAGTTGAGAGTAGGGCAAATGAATCCTGAAAATCCCGAAAGTCATTTATCAAGAAGTTTGTATCAAAATAATGATGAGATTAACAACTTCGGAAAACACTTCCAAGAAGATATTACAAGAAAGTTATCATTTTAAATGACTATAACGTTGCTCATTAATGTCTGCTGATCAAAGTTTTGTTCTTTTTGTTATTGAAATAAAACAAAGAATATGATTGTTGGAATGAAATCTACGCAATTAATATTTTTAATTATTTACCAGGTTAAAATAAACTATACCTATAAAATGTACTTTCTATTAAACCGTTGCCTCCAATATTTAAGGCACATCATTGGAGGATAGAAATTCTACAGTTAAGTGATTTTATTTTTATTATTATGTTTTGTCATAGCGATGTAAGTTTTGAGTACACCTGCTACATTACGTTATCTGTCAGATCAAATTAAGGAACTCATCCCGAAAACACTTTCATCAAAATATGCGCAGTTCCAAAAAGAACCGCTTTTTTATGATTCCGACTTGGCCTGATATTCCCAAATGGTCAAAGAGTTGCCATAGTTTTAATGAGATTGATTTCAATGTGCCAATAACCACTAGAATCACCTTGACATTCCCTTCTCGCATTTCAAAAATCTTTTCAACTCAACTTTCAAATCAATGTAGTTTGTCATTTTTTCAATCATCTTTTCTCTATACTTGTGTCATTTGGTATGACAACATCAACGATTATGGCAGTTCTTGGGGACTTTATCGAGCAAAGTAATATCCGGATGCTGATAGTGTATCACGTTGACTGTCTGAAAATCTTATTCACAGACGATTGTTGGCTTTCCAATCTCTTCAGTTTCTTATGCGAAGCACATGTCTGCACCAATTCAATGCGACTAGGTGTTAATACTTTCGTAAATAAGAAGCAATGTACATAAAAGCATTATTATTATTATTATTATTATTATTATTATTATTAATAATAATAATAATAATAATAATAATAATAATAATAATAATAATAATAATAATTTGTGCATTTCCTTGGATATCTATTGTATTTACATTTCCTTCCGAGTTTCAACCAGAGAGCTAAGCTCAGAAATGGATTCATGACATTTCCACTGATCATTTCTCTAAAACAGAAAAAGAAAATACTAAGATCTCACAGATTTTCTATAAATAAAAAAATAAAAAAATATTTATTTTCGTAGTGTATGAGCTGTAATTGTTAATACAATTTTCAAGTATGTACTACCAGGGCTCCTTTCAATGAGTTTATCGGCAACATTTTCAAATCAATCAGCTCCAACTACAATTGAAATTATTGATGTCTTCATGTGTCAAAGTTGTTAGATATCCCCTTCAAGATTATCGTATTTTGATAGTTTTTGAAATTATTTAACGATACATTACAATCTAAAGGAAAACCCATGTCAATAATAAAACACATTTAGTTCTTGACTTCTTTGATCATGATGTCTGATAGACTAGCTCTGATTGTTGTGTATTGTTATTCCCATGAAATAATTCCAGGTGTAATCTCTGCAACGGGGTCTGGAGGATGTTCATAACAGTTTCGTGCAGTTTACTTCCCGTAAAAGTTGCAAATTTTCCAGAGCAGATCTTGGCTCACTCTATCATACGGAGTTTTATATTCAGAGAGTGCTAATACTGATATAAAATATTCAATTGTTTCTGGATATTTATCACAAAATTTACATTCTTCTTCTTCTTCTTCTTCTTCTTATTATTATTATTATTGTCATTATCATCATCATCATTATTATTATTATTATTGTCATTATCATCATCATCATCATTATTATTATTATTATCATTATCATCATCATTATTATTATTATTATTATTATCATTATTGTCATTATCATCATCATCATCATTATTATTATTATTATCATTATCATCATCATTATTAATATTATTATTATTATCATTATTGTCATTATCATCATTATTATTATTATTATTATTATTATCATTATCATCATCATTATTAATATTATTATTATTATTATCATTATTGTCATTATCATCATTATTATTATTATTATTATTATTATTATTATTATTATTATTATTATTATATGAGAAGGTTAATGCAATGGACGACTGCAGTGTGGAATAATGTATGAGACAAGCTTTTTTACCTAAGTACATCAACACATAATCCATCGTCAGAATTCTTGAAAAGCAGACCAGGTCAACCATTATTTATCGAGTTGCATTGATAATTGTACGTGATAATATTATTTTCTTGTCGGGGTAGGAATGAAAAGATCTGGAGTAGCAGATTAAAATTTATATTTTTTGTGAAGATCCATAATAGTGTCAGTAAGGTATTCTATATTTTTAAACGGCTTATGGTGATGAGATTTTGAGGAAATCGGGCGTTTTAGTGTGCCAGAGAAGGACTGCAAATGTGCATGACCATGCAGGATATGGACATTTAAAAGGGTCAATAATAGATGAAACCGTTCATTCTGAAAAACTGAGAATCTGTATGGAAGTAAAGAGCGGATTAGATTTTCCAACATGAAGATTCTTCTGGCTATGATGTATTTGGATGAAATAAGATGCCGCTTAAAACATTCATTTTGGAAATGGTCCATTGTCCTCATGCATTATACTTACTCCCCTTGTGATTTCTGATCATTTCAAAATATAAAAAATGTCAGTAAGCTACATTAATTAGCTAACATAACTGGGATATAGTAACTACACTACCGAAATGTATTCTGAAAGAGTACTTTCTGGTATGTATATGAAGGAATTAATATGCATACAACTGGGTTCCCTCTCACAGTAATATGATTGGCTGGTGTCAGCCATAAATACAGAGTGATGTGAAGGTATACGGACGACGCATATTGTCTTCGCCTATTGCCTACCACTACGAGGAGGACCAGTCCATTATGGTTACCTACTAGATTGTCCTACCGGGTTACAGTAGTCAACAACCACTTTGCTACTTCGAACAAATATATCCCTTTCCGGGACATATCATTATTATATAATATTCTCAGCGAATCAGGAAGTGAATAGCTTCATACTGAGTGGGAGTTGAAGGTGTCAGAATCAGTAATGACCAGGTAAGCAATCTTTGTTTTTAACGGGTGATTTCAGGAATTATCTTTCCACACAACGAATATTTAAAAAGAAGTATATGTATAAGCAATAAATCATTATAGAATAGCTCGTGGCTTTTAGATGTTCTTAATTATATATGAGCGTGTATCTAGAACCTGATTGCCAGACATTAACTGAATTTTTATCTGCAATATTATTTACACAACGTTTGGCCTGCGTTATTAATATATTCTGGAACCTTTTCTTACGTTAAAATCAGTGATTCGTCACTCCTCAATGTTGTATGACATACTGAATGAAGGACGGAGAATTACCTTAGATTTCTATTACTTGCTCTATTTCATTGCGAAGTCAGGGTAATAGTTGCCTTAATACTGAAAGGATGAAGCATATTAATATGATGGATGTCAACAGATTAACATACTGCCTATTTGGAGCCTTCACGTATTTGGATTTTTATTAAAATTTAAATAATCTGTCGATAATAGCCAAATTCCAAAACAACGGGATTAAAATCACTCCCACCTATTTCGGGTACTCAGAGTTCTGACCATAGTGTGTGGTTTGTAATTTTGAACCCGCATAGACATTCTTTAACAATATACATGACAGGCGATTATGTTGCACTTCATAGCCTGCGTAAAACATTTTTCTCGTTATGCTATGGAATTATTAATGTAAATATGTAAATATAAGATTGTGTGTACTGATGTGGATACATCTGTGTGTTTTGATCAATGACAATTTTCTCTAAAGCGATTTGTTCCTCAAATAGAATCCTTTCTTTTAGTTCTCGACGTTGATTTGCTAAATGTGAACCGGATGGAACTGTCTGGGATGAATCTCATGTAATAGTGAAATTGATTAGGCTTTATAAATATATGTTATGTTCCTTTCATTCCATCCTCTGCAAAGTGCAGCGGCGACAAGGGGATATTCTTAGTAAAGAGCATTAAACCACATCTAAACTTTTCTGCGTAGAAAACGGGTCGCGTTGAGAAACTATATATATATATATATATATATATATATATATATATATATATATATATATATATATGTATATATATAGTGTTCTATTATAGGTAAATTGAAAGTAAATTGTTTCACTTGACGAATTTGCAGACAATCGGACCGAATTGTCCCGCTGGGTATAGACGAACTTCTAAAACAAAGCACCTGATTTTTGTTACTCTGACATATACAGTGGCTTAGTGGCGTGCAAACAATTCTCGAGTGGTAATTCGTTAAATGGATTAGTTGAACACTCACTGAGATAGTCACAGCAGTGGACTTTGACTAACGGAAACGACGGTTACATTTACAATAGCGGGAAATTAACACGTATCATACACCTTAAAAGTAGTCAGTTCAACCCTTATATAATTCTTCATTCCCTTGACAATAAATAAAAAAAGTAAATACATTTTTCATGAGATATAATGTAATTATGAAAAAACAAATAATTTTAGGAAAGGATCGAAATTGTTACTGATCAGAGAAAGCTGATCTAGGCCCAAATTGACCCGTCATAACCTTGAAAAATTCTGCTACATTACAGGTTGCGATGGGTAGTTTGTCGTCATGTTACATTTTTAATTTCGCGCATGTGCGTTGTTTGGTTTTGATTTTGTCGTCTGCACAGTATATGGTCAATTGTACACCATCTGTGGAAAAAAGTGTATCGTGACACAATGGCAGAGGATTCGGAAAGAGTTGGATGTTATATCCAGTCAAGATCAGAGTCTTTGGCGGGATCACGACCGATTGATATCTTATGCAACAATTCATGTTCCCATAAGGTCTCAGACTTAACACTAAGGTCTACTTAAAAAGAAAACCATGATGCAATTCACTCAGCCAAAAATTTGGAAACGTCATTCGGTTCTACTTGCCATTCACGCCTCAAGCTACAATACGAACATTTCAGAGTGTTTGGATGTCAAACCAAGGACAATGAAGAGGGTTTTGAGTGAATTTGATTAATCTGATGGGGATTACGAAAATCGGGTAGCTAAAAAAAACTGACTCTGATCGTTTTGATAAGAAAATAACTGAGACTCAACACAGAGAATTTGAGCAAGTAGTGCTGCCCTGGGTCAAGAGAGTAAGTGCTGGAAGAACCTATATGTGGCAACTGGACTCTCCACCGTGCCATACAAACAAGATAATCCAGTCATGGCCTTCAGAGAATTTATGTGGCCAGATCGCTCCCTTACACCTTGCCACCTAACTCCCCAGACTGCACCCTCATTGATTATTATATGTGGGCTCTGTTGAGCATAGAGATCAACACGTCAACTTGTAACACCAAAGATGAATTGTAGCCATTATGGCAGCATTCACTAATTTAAACAAGAAGACCGTCCAGAAGAGCTGCAGGTGATTTCGAATTCGTCTGGAGACCGTTGTTGAAGTCAATGTCGACTTATTGAATGAATTTACACTTTAGTATTTCAAGATATGTTTATGCAATGTTGAAATGAGATATCAGTGATATTTTCATTTTTGAGTAATGCAGATGACAATTTATATATCGCATTCTCTATATGTGTTTCTGCTTCTAGATGGTGTAATTAATTTCCTGGATGTTTAGATATAATTAAAAATTTTAATGTTATTTTTTTTACTTCGAAATTATAATGAACAGGAAGTGTTTAATATATTTTTTCATGGATGAGTTAGTAAGTTAATACAAGTAATCCAGTTAAGGAAACTACGGAAAGTCCATCAGAATCTGGTAAAATAAAGCAAGAAGAAATGATTAAATATCACTTGTAAGAATGCATGTTTGACAGAAAATAAGAGTCCGACATACGACTTACAAATTGGAGATACCAACTGTAATGAAAATAGTCCATAGGTGTAGACTTTAAGAAATCTTTATTCAACTGGGAATTCAAGTTTCGCGTATCTACTTTGATAGTACCGATAAACAGAAATAGCTCTCTCAAAGAGGACAGTAGCAAAATAAGGGGAGGGCACACTTTATTATTCATAACACTAACATCAAGCAAGTATAAAAAATTAAATATTTATGAAGTATTTTAACAGAGGACGGAATGTGCAACATCGACATCTGAAGGCGCATTGTTGTATTCATATGCATATAACAGCTGCTAACACTGGAGGCTAAACCAATTATGACCTTGGTTAGGATTGGTATGCCCAAGTTCCAGGGGACTTCTCCCGAGTTAGTACTTCTCCCCTTGGAGGGGGCTAGGTTTATTGTCTGGCGCCTGAGACCTCCTTAAAAGGGAAGTGCCGATAGTGGAAGTGCCGATACTTTTGCACGGTGCATCTGATAGACCCACTTTAAACTTAGACTTTATGTCACATCCGGTTGTGAAGTAAGCGAAGTGAAAGATACTACCCGCCTTGACCTTGAAGATTGAACTACTAGAGAAATATTAGTGAATATTTAACGTTAATCATAGTTTACGACATTCTATTTACTACTATTTTTATTGCTTCAGATATCAACAGGGACTGGTTGCTAAAACTTAAAATTCTGAATCTAGATAGTAAGACCCCTGAATCACAGAAAATGTGGAAACAACGATACCGAACATTTTTAAACTTCATCAAGCATACTGAAGGTGAGGATTTGGATATTCTTATAAACTACGTATCGTCTGATGTCTACAAACTCTTCAGGGAATGACAAACTTTGAAGAAGCTTTCAATATTCTCAAATTGTGTGGAATAGTTAGCACGAGGATTTCGTCTCCACCTTTTTTTTTAAATTTGTCGCCTGCATGTAGTTTTATATCTGTGAAATCCGGAACATACGCTAGAGAAGTAGAGGCATTTATAAGTAAGGAAATAAAAAAATGTCTGTTGGATTCAAATATCATTGAACCAAGTAGATGACCATGGAGATAGTAATGGTGACTAAGAACGAGAAACGAAAAAAAGTTAGTCATAGATCTTTAAAAACCATAAATCGTTTTAACTTAAAAGATGGCTATTCTATACCTAATATTACAACGATAGTTTCGGAAATGGTAATGTATAATCTGTAATATAACCTAGGCCTCGAAATTGCCCTTACATAAATCAGACCGCCCTTACGTAAATCAGACCGCCCTTACATAAATCAGACCGCCCTTACATGGCTTTTGAAACCGGCGGGAAATTGTGTAATTTCAAATAGATGCCATTTGGAATCATAAATGGAATGGCTGGGTTTCGAAGAATTTTGGATAAAATAATCAGAAAGTAACGCCTAAAGCGAACATTCGCATATATAGAAGATGTGACCATTTGTGTTATTAATGAAAGAGAATATCGCACTAATTTTGCAAGATTCAAAAAACTGATTGAAACTTATGGTATCAAAATAAGTGAGAATAAAAATGTTTACAGAATTGTTGAAACTTGACTAATGCATGGAATAATAATGCAACACAAAATGTACTTAGAAGAAAATGTATTGAAACAAGAAAGTGTACACAATATTTACATATATTCTTTTGTATATTCCTGGGAAGACCGTTCCTGTAGAATGTGTTGACTGAGTCGCAGTCGGGCAGAGTCTCTGGTTGGATCTCGTGATTCCTTCCCGGTACCAACCATATTTATATGGTCGGTACTCCACTATGCAAATTAGGTGGATCCTACCAAAACAAAAATAAATAAAAGAAAATTCTGGTCTATGAAGTAAAGGGACCGTTAGCTAGACCCTGCGAGAAATCTCTCCATCAGGCAACATGAAATCTCAGAAGAAAATTGTCGGAATCATACTACAGTCGATGGATCCCAAAATATTCACTAAAAATCACGCCCCGAATAAAAACACTATATACCCCTTACCTGCTAAAATAAAAGATCCCTTTGAATATTTGAAAAGGGAAATACAAAGAGCTGTAGTGTCCAGTGCAGACGAGGAAAACCCACTTGAAATTGAAACTATTGCTAGCTACGTGAGTTAGGCAGACGACGCTAAATCAAAGAGGCAGGCCTGTTTTATTCTCGTCCAGAAATCTAAACCTCCTCTGAAAGAAACCACTCTCCAGTAGAGAAAGATGCTAACTCGATCATCGAAGCAATCAGGGATTGGAGTCATTACCTGAAAGGTAAATAATTTATTCTTGTCACGGACCAAAATGCTCTATCCTATATTTTCGACAAGCATAAAGCTTCGTAGACTAAAAATGAAAAGATTCATTGCTGGCGAATTGAATTTTCCACTTATAAATATGGTAACAGATAATGACCGACCTTCAAAAACGTATGTGTATATGTGTGAACGAGAGTACATTTTGCTTCTGTCCTAAATATCAAACTTAAAGAATTACAGCCCAATGCCGCATTCAGATGGAAATAACATACCAAAATCAGAAAATATTATACCACAACAAATGATTCAACTAAAGGGGCTAAACCAGGAAATCGCTAAATCAAAGAGGCAGGCCTTTTGCATTCTCATCAAGAAATCTAAACCCCCTCTGATCGAAACCACTCTCCAGTAGAGAAAGAAATTAACGCGATCATCGAAGCAATCAGGGATTGGCGTCCTTACCTGAAAGGTAAATATATATATATTTTTACGGGACCAAAATGCCCTATCCTATAATTTCGAGAAGCATAAAACTTCTAAGTCTAAAAACGACAAAGTTAATCGCTGGCGAATGGAACTTTTCAATTACAGATATGGTATCAGTTATCGATCGGATTTAAAAACTCATTTCCATATGCATTTACAAGAGAAAAATGCGCTCTGTCGTAAATATCGATCGTAAATAATTACATAATAATCTATGTTTACCTGGAATATCAAGAATGATGCATTTTATCAGTTCAAGAAATTTTCCCTACTGAACATAGGAAGTAAAGAGAATGACTGAAAAATATAATGTGTGTGCCTTAGCTAAGATTTAAGGGAAGATGAAGCAAATTAATCAAATCCAACCAATCCCTCGAAAGATGGATTATAGATTTCAATGGACTGCGCCCTTCAAATCGAGGAGGAAACAAATATTTATTGACTATCATTGATGAATATAGTCGTTTCCCTTTCGCTTTTGCGTGTAGGTCCATACTCGCTACAACTGTATTGACTTAAGTAAATTATCTTGCATATATGGTATACCAAGTTGTTCACATTCTGATTGAGGACCTAGGTTTATGTTCGTCCTGGGTAAGACGTTAAACTACACCACGTCTTGGGTAAGACGATAAAATACATCCAGCAGCAAACCCGCTGATCAGAATGTTTTGGGGAGCATGGAACCACCTCTTGCTGGAGTTCATAGGTCCACCCTGACCCGGGGTGGTAGCACCTGTTAGGGTCCCAGCTATGGGCAAATAGTTAACTATTACCAGCAATACATATTTCAAAAAATTATTACGAGCAATAAAATTTTGAAGGAAAAATATTACCAGAAACAGATTTTAGACAAAACAAAATATTACCAACAATAAAACATTTTTATCGGCATAAAATAATCCATTGAGATTGATATGCCGTTAAACAAAATAAACCAAACGAAACCTAGTTTTATGTCGGATGAGTTAAAATGGTTAAAGAAAAAAAGAATATTTACTAGTAGATCAGCTGTGTACAACCCACGGGGAAACTGTCAGGTGGAGAGACTGAACGGAACTCTGTGAAGGACGATAAACTTATTCTTAAAATAGAGCCGTTTACTTGTGCATCAAAAGGGAAACCGCTTTATCTGATGCACCACAGAAAATTGGTTGCTTACTGCTTACAGTCCCGAATTTTACTCCTCATGAACGGATATTTTCATTGCAAAGAAAATCTAGCTTCGGAGGATCAGTTCTTTCGTATTTACTGATGCCTTGGAAAGTTGGCATGACAAATTACAGTCAGTACCATACGAGATGTTGGGATGATTCATGCGAATTTCCATTAAGCTATTGTAAGGTTACCAAACGGAAAATAAAGTATTGTTTATCTACGCTATCTTGCTCCTGCTGGAGTATAATAAAACAGGTGAAACCAGGGAGAGTACAAGGCAACTGCTGCCGATTGTTTCAAGAAGAGAATTTGATTATTGCTACACATTAATAGAGATATACTGCTGAATTAGAGAACAGAGATTTAGTCAAAGTTCAGGCTTTTAAGTAAATAACTTTTGGCTATGTATGAACCCGGATGAGTACAATGAATAAAATTTTCCCTCGCCCCCCACTTTCCTCCTCTCACTTTTTCTTTCGCCTCACACTTAAATATTACATTCTCTTTCCCTGTGGTCATATAAGTTGGTGGAATGTTCATACTTCCTGCCTGCGGTGACCTCCCGGTCGCGACCCAGATAACATGACAAACTGCTTTTTATTATTTTCCTATATATATATATATATATATATATATATATATATATATATATATATATATATATATATATATATATATAGAGAGAGAGAGAGAGAGATAGATAGATAGATAGATAGATAGATAGATATGGGTGTGTGTGTGTCTGTGTCTGTGTGTGTCTGTGTGTGCGAGTAATAAAATGTACGCATGTCTTTATTCTGTCTGAATTTATTGGACGAAGACCTGCCATTATTTACTCTATTTACATACGAACTATTTCCCTCATCATTGTTGTTGTGAACACAAATGGTCGGATGATGTGATCTCCGGCCTTCATCAATTGTATGTCGATCCGTGTTTCCATATATTAAATTCAGTAGTTTCAGTTTGGAATTCGCTGTTGGTTACTCGGTCCGTTAGAGACCTGATGAATGCAGGTGGGACACCAGTCAAAATGTTGTAATACAAACAACAAAGATGTGGATGATAGTCCGTATGTAAATAGTGAAAATAAAGATCGATCTCTACTGGCTTTTTATAAAAATTTGTTAAAACCTGATTACGTTTTATTTTTGTTAGATTTTTTTTTTATATTCACGACTAATAGAAAAGCATTTAACAATCATCTGGAGGACTTATATTTGATAATCCGGAGTTCTTTAGTGTTTTGGTTTTTATTTTTTTTTAAACAGTGCTCAATACAAAAATAATAATTATTTTTTAAAACATATGATTTCTTCACTAGATAAGAGTTCCCATGTTTCAAAAACCCCAATATAATTATTAAAATTAAATTGAAATAAGTTTTCGCTTGAGTATGATGCAGGGCTTGATACTTTAATTCAATTTGATTTTAATAATTATATAGATGTTTTGGGGTCTTGTTTTTGAAACATGAGATCTCTTATGTAGCGTATAAATCATATTTTCAAAAATAATTATAATATATATATATATATATTATGCAATTTGTATTTATTTGGAATAGCATGTGTGTTTATGCACCACATACCTGTAATTCGTATTTTCAGTTTGTTTGTTTATATTAAGAGTGTTTATGAAATTACTTTTCTTAAATTATCTTCATATGATTTATTATTGTTACTATTATTTATTGTCTTATCTTATGTTTCAATTTCCTTATATTTTATCATTTGTTCTTATATCCTTTATTTTCTCAAATATTTCGATATCGCATCCACAATTTCACACTCATTTTTATAGCGTGTTGTTTTGCAAAACCGGTTGGTAGTATCTTTCTCTTCTTCATAATATTTCTCCTCTTGTAATTATATCGCGAAACTAAGTTATATGGATGTGCGATTGATGTAATGAATGGCGGCTTTGAAATTGTAATCGGTGTGCTGATTTCAAATTCCAGACTATTCTGCTGCTTTCAATTCTTGTTTAATCACTAACTTAAACGATAAAACACAACAGGAAATTCAGATACAAAACCGTGAAATTCTCACGGGAATTTCTAGTTATTATTGCTATTATTAATGCGATATAAAACATCATTACTTCAATTTTTCTTTTGCTGATTAGACTTAGCGTGCTGTGACACTATTTAGGGTTGCTAGAAAGAAATAAGAAAAAAGAAAAGGCGAGAATTAAATTTAGGTGATAAGAAGCCATCACGAACAGGACACTAAGTGATGTTATTTTTCTAAAAGGAAAAGTGGTAAGATTTTATTTTCATTATCGAAGAAGTAAGACACCGGACTTAATTTGATTCATGACAACGCACCGAGTGGACGATAGGCGCCTGCCATGACAACCATAATGAAAATTTCAGGTTGGTCAAGTGGCCTACGAAACAGAAACTGGGAGATAATGATAATTAGGTCATGCTCTGACCGAAACCAAAATGTCCGTTGGACCACCCCCATATCATTTTGAAAAAGCCACCTGTTTTATGTCGAAGCTGGCCACGATAGGAAAATTATTTTATCAGAAAGAATAATTGGCTCGAACGTGGATCTCGCCAGATGACCACCCACTTGTTTGGCGAAGATTCCGAGTAATAAATCCGAAAGGACATTCAGGATGAAATTGAGATTAAGAGACCACACTATGGGTCGTATTGGTTTGTTGTGGGGCAGGAAAGAAAGAAAGAAAGAAAGAAAGAAAGAAAGAAGGAAGGAAGGAAGATAATTTTTTTTCTTTGAGCAAGATTTTTTTAAACCGAGGCCAGTCTGGCCACACCCACACTGCTGGGCGGCCATTGGCTGAATGGTGGCATGAGCGGTAGGGGAAGGTAATCATGTGAAGAAGGAGGGGAGGCCTATTGAGATCCACCTGAAGGGATAGGTGTGAGATGCCACTGTGAGAGAGAGGGGACACCCGTTGACACCGTCTGAGGGTATGGGTGAGAAAAGAAGAAGATGATTGGACGATTCCTTACCCTAGAAACTAAAGACCACCGAAAATGGAAATTAGTAAATTCTTCCTGACCGAAAATAAAGAAAAACCTTTAATATGGATTTAGAATTATCAAGGAACCTCAAACCCCGACAGGCCCACTCCGGTTTTGGTTGGCGTCCATATAAGCAGAGTCGCAACGAGTAAGACGGCAGTTGCCAGGGCAGTTCGCAGTTGAATTAAGCAGTTCGCAGTTGCAGTGAGCTGAGAGATCGCAGACGCATCGCAGAAATCTGACTGAGATCCACGCAATTCCGAACTCAACTTCTAACCAAGAACAATTTATTTTTGAAGAACGACTTTGACTCACACCACCAAAACAAGTTTTACGAATATCACCTGAAGATACACCAAAAACCAGTTCCTTGAAAAAACAACTTAAGATATTAAGACTCGCCTAACAAATGCAAAGTGTCACGAATCCATAAGCGGTTTGGAAGAAAGACGCAGTCCTGTATTCAGTAACCAGATATAAAATATTGTTATCCTTTTCTTAACACATTTGAACTTTTCGAGTTATTACTTTATTTTCTTTTACATATACTTGTGCGGTATTGCCTTTGTCCGGACTCGACTTGCTTTACGGTCCGGCGACTGATTGATTTCGTCTACCTAAGATCAAATCACAACGTGGGTAGGTTAGACTAGAAATCAAAGCAGTTACTTCGGTAACCAGTCGTTGGAGGCGAGCTGGGAACGGCAAGGCTGATACCGAATCTAACCAGATTCCCATCCGAATCAGCAAAAGATTAGAACGTTACATTTGGTGCCGCGACCAATACCAAGTCACATTGGTCGTCACAGGACAGGTTAGGACGGCGACGGCGCGGAGACAGACATGGTGACGTCACAATTAGCACCTCAACCAGGACAACACGGCGGGCGCGGCCAGGCAGACGTCACATTTAGCGCAGCGACACCGGGGGACGTCACCGTGCTAACCATGTGTATCAATTAGTGTATTCAAAATAACAGACTGAATTTAAACCATGGTAATGGCAACGAGGAAACCACTACACTATTTTCCCAATAAGTAATTGGCAATATTAAAGTTGTTTAAGCTATGGAGAACTATGATTGCCTAATTCTAGAATAGATACTGCAGTCTATAAGATGTAAGTTTATACAAATATCATATTTCATTCGAAATACATGCATATAATTCTTATGGAATTTATAATACACGTAATAAGCTCCGGCTTTATGAGATTCATAAATATTCTTTAGATCCATGATAAGTATAAAAACAAGAATGATTTCTGCCGATTATTCTTAGTTGAATAAGTATTAATGTTTCATTAGTTGTCATCTTAGACAGTCAATGAAATATTAATACTTTATAAAAACCGGAGCTTAGTCATAGTCAAATAAAACAAAGCGCTTAACGAGAAAACATATATGCAGAATGAACAAAAATGGTAAAGTTAGTATCAGCCGTTTACTTCCGGAGAATCATATCGTTTTTCTTCGTTTCCTATTAATCGGATTTAGAAAAAAAATGTAATATATGCTTTCAGGTGGGTAAACTATTGTTTATCTCTCAGTTGTGATTTTGTCTTCAGAAAGAACACAAGAAATAAATTACGCATGCTTGGCCACAAGGATTTCAACCCTTTGGCAGAACCTCCGTCATTGCATAAAAGAGTGAAAGGGAATGTGATATCAAGACCAGCACGATTTTGTTTGCAGGACAGGGCAAATTTTGGCCTTAACCCATGTAAACGCGCCTAAAATCCCCACTTTAAGCCGGTTTCGTCCCATATCCTGCCACCATGAGGTAGGGCAATATATACTAATGGCAATATCTGATCTAATCATCTTTTATGTTAACGGTAATATTAATGAGAAAATACTCGGTATTTGCTGAACGAGCAGCCGGTACTGTTGTCTACTGAAATTTATAAAATCTTTTCATTAAAAGAATTTAGTAGAAAACCTGGTTTCTAAAATAGACAAACCCTTATCACACTTTCCTGTATTTCCTAAGTTTTTTGTTGGATGTAGTCTGTAACGTCAATAATGTTATTATATCTTTACTTTCTCTCTTCGGGCAACATAGGGTATCCATTTTAATTGTTGCTTCGTTTGAAAGTCCTCAAGTGATATTGTGTCTGTTATTTGGTACAGTACTTTAGTATTTGGGATTCTTTCAATGCTCGTGCATGAAGTTCTAAAAAGTACGCTTCTCTCCAAGAACTACAGATTTCATTTGCTTGAAGCCATCTTTAATCCTTGAATTGAGAATTTTCTTGTTGATCGGATTCGTTTTCTACTTCTTACCAATCCTTTGTAGGTTATTGAAAGTCAGAATATATTTTTATTTCGCAAAAAGTATTTTTTCTTTTGTCGGGCTAATAAAGTTTTCGTGATATAATTCGTATTAATTAACCCATAGCTATAGGGAGAACGGTTAAATTCATAACGGTCTCAGGGGTATTTGCCCGAATCTGAACATAATGAACACAATGGGAATTGGAACTCGGAATTCTGTCTCAAATTTCGAGGTGTAATCCGTTACATCACTCAGACATCCAAGCTTTCAGCACCTGGTATTCCCAAGTGAACACCCATCTAAGCACTGACCAGGTTCTACGTTGCTTAACTTCGCTGATTTTATGGGAACTAGTGTTTCAACGTGATGTAGTCGTAAGTGGTATACATCTGATATTTTAGATATTTCTGAACGGGTTCAGCACCATGCATGATATCAACATGACGCGGATATCTAAAAACGCACAAGAAAGCAATATTTAATTGCCACCAAATAAATGCGTAAATATTACAAGTCATTATATATATATATATATATATATATATATATATATATATATATATATATATATATATGAAGAAATATACTTTTAAGGTGTGCTATATTTGTGGGATAAAGTGCTCAGGTGTGCTATATTTGTGGGATAAAGTGCTCAGTAACAGATAATATTTAAGGAATATTTCAAGCAATAAACCAGTTTATCAAATTCTGCACATTATCTAGTCTAATAGAATATTTGATAGTCATTTCATAAAAAAATGAAACTATGGTTTTATAATTAATGGAATATCAACTAGAATGTCCATAGTTTTTGATCTGCCCAAAACCCCCGAAAACAGTCATTTCAATGTGTTCCATTATATGAGGTATTGGTAGATTTGACCACATACATGAGAGCCATAACTAATGGAAACCTATTACAAAATTATAAGACTGACTCGTCGAAACGAACGGTCTAAAGCATGTTGAAAATTCAGGCAACCTAGCTGAGAAATCATTAAGTTGTAATTAAAAATATAATGGAAGTAAGAAAGAGGTCAAGTATGTCAGAATTACTGAAGTAACGCGTGGGGAAGTCTAATATTAAGTGAAAGATTGAGAAGTTTAAGGTAATTTCCTATTGAACCCTTTATTTCAGATACGGATCGATGGTTCTCGTTCCGCTGGCAATGTCTAATTTGTGACTTTAACAACAAAGATCGGTTTGTAAGTAAAGTAAATAATGATAAAATGTCATGTCATAAATACATATATATATAAAATTACAAAGAGAGCAATAATATTAGATGTATGTTGTGATTTCTAATTACATTATTCGAACTATTGTCCTCAACTTTGTCGCCATATTTATTACAACGTTTCGGCCGTTGTACGCTCCGACCTTCTTCAGGTCGTTGGAATATCGAACAACCTTTTATTTTGCTTACTGGGGCAGACTGTTCTAGTTCCACGTGACATGTTTAATGCATGTCAATTGTCAGTTATCTCCTGTTAATTCCCCTCTCCAAGTTCCCCACTGTCTTAACCGGGTATTGAACTCACCTTCAGTATCTGACTATATTTCCGAAATGAGGTATTATGTACACCATTTACATTATTCGGACTACTGTCTTTATCGTTGTAATAAATATGGCGACAAAGATGGGGAGAATAATGCGAATAATGTAAATAGTGTACATAATACTTTATCTCAGAAATATAGACAGGTATGTTATGATGTTGCCAAAAAATTAAAAAAATCAGACCTATTAAAGGCAATATCCTAGAGAAGCGATTATAATAATAAATAAGCTCAATTTTCTGTATGCTTTGCCCCATTAAGGACATGGGTGAACATGACTCTCTACACTTTTGTAGTTCTTAGTAAAGTTTGTCTTTCTGCTATATCTTATAATCTCTGTTCTATGAAAACTTTAATCAGAATTGTTAGGTACGTTATGTTCTGTTTTCTTCTGCCTATTATACCTGTCTTGTGAATGCCAAATGTTCGAAGTCCTATTTCCTTATTACATATTCTAGAAATTTCAACCTTCAGTTGCTGATGTTATGTATAAATATACTTTTTGTTTGCATTTTCTGTAAGACTTTGTCTTTGCTCACATGTTCAGTCCAGGTTATCCACAGCATCCTTCTGTTGAACTACATTTTTGTTTCTTTATTTTTTTCATTTGTGAGGAGATTTTCCAGCATTCACTGCCATACAGGAGGAAGGGTGCCAACAACATTTAAAGTATAACGAAATATAAAGGGTTAAATTTCATATTTAGCCTCGTTACGCAAACGCTTTTTATTCCTTGATTGGATATTGAAGTGAAAGAAATTATAAACGGCTATTTCTTTTTTCAATGTGTATTTTCATTTCTTGTTTCATTCAACATAATTTGCGATAATAATAATAATAATAATAATAATAATAATAATAATAATAATAATAATAACAATAATATATATAAATATATATATATATATATATATATATATATATATATATATATATATATATATATTTCTTTTCGCTCTTAATCGCATGTTTGATTCAAAAGATCATTGGCTGCCCTGAAATAGTGTGCAGATATACACCACATCCTCAGTCTCTCCATTATTCAATAAATTCGAAGTCCGAACATCTTCAGCTGATTAGTTTGAATACTTTGCTTGGAAATTATCATCCAACTCAACACACCCCTCATCCAGAGTACACATACTTGATTTTCATCCTCGAAATGAGGCTATAATGCGTGAGATATGCATAACACCGTCGATGGTATTAGACATGATCTCTAAATTACTCCCATGAAGCAAGTGGTGGCAACAGTTTAGTCCTAAAGATATGTGCCCCTGATCTAACTCCAGTTCTCTCCAAACTATAGAACTATTACCTCACCGATTCTTGCTTTTGAGCCTGTTGGAAGTCCTTCTCTGTTGTCCCCGCTTTTAAGAATGCTGGAAACGCTTATAAACCATTGAACTACCGTCTTGTACTGTTTTTCAACTAAGTCTTCCACTCATTAATCAATGCCGAAGTAGTTAATCATCTCACCACGCACAATCTGATATCTGACAAACAATATGGTTTCCACTTTGCCCGGTCTACCGCTGATGTTCTTACGGTCATAACTGAATATGTATTCAAAGCTCTTGATAATAACGAAGAAGCTTGAGCTGTTGCTCTAGATATATTCCAGGCGTTTGATATGGTTTGGCATAATGGCCTTCTACGTAAGCTTCAAGGATACGGCATTACAAGACGATTATTTTATTTAATCCAATAATTACTGTCTAACCATGAAATGAAGGTTGTCCTAAACGAGTTCTCTTCCAGTTTTTTTCATACGTATGCTGGTGTTCCTCAAGGCTTTATCGTTGGAACTACGCTGTTTCTGATCTTCATCATTGATCTTCATGACGTCCTCATTTCTCAAGTAGGCCTCTACGCAAACGCCGCTACCTTTCATTCCATTGACATTAGTAAATATAGCATTGCTGGCAAATTAACATGGCTGCTGGTTTCGAAAAGGCCATTTAATCTGTTGTTGATTCTAACAGGAAATAGCTTGTGATTTTTAATGCATCCAAAACAAAACTGTCATTTATTCAGCATAGAGAAACTTCTCTCTCTCCTATCGGAATGGTTGATTCTTAACTCTAGGAGTGTGTCTCACCGAGATTTCTTCGTCTCACATTTTCCACAAGCCTGAGGTGGAACAACTACAGTAAATCAATAGCTGCATCTACCGCGAGGAAAGTTAATTCTCCGTGTCGTTCCAGAAGGTTTTTCTCCCCTGAGTTCATCCTTCACATGTATAAATCTACCATTTGTCCATGCAAGGAATACTGTTGCCATATATTGTTTGGTGCCCCCGCTGATCATCCCAAGGTTCTCAACAAGATCCAAAGATGGATATGCAATATGATCGTTCCTGACTTGGGTTCTCGTCTCCAGTCTCCACCCACCGACGTAATATGACTTCACTCTTTTCTATAAATATTTTCATGGCATCTGCTCTGATGAGATTAGGCCCCGAGTTCATGAATTTAAGCGTGCTATTAGGTTGGCATCTTGGTCCCACACCTTTACTGTCGAAACCGTTAAATGTAACCGCCTCTTCTACTTCAACAGCTTCTTAGGAACTTTCGGATAATGTAATTCCATTCCGCTTACTTGCTTCCCTCATAACTAGAATGTTCAAAAATTTAAATATAATGTCAATCGATATCTTCTCATGCCTTCATCCCTGTTCTTCTTTTTAACCGGCACCGTTTTTCTTTTTACCATTTCCTCAATCCCCGCTTATACTCAGTCTTTCCCCTTACTTTCACTCACTGTAGCAACTTGCGTACTAGATCCCGATTTGCTAGGCGTAAAATGCTTATGTAGCGGGGTACCAAATTTATAGGTACTACTACTATTTATATTAATGATTCTTCCACGTACAGGATTCAAGTAATAATAACAACAACTCCAATTTTTTACCCAACAAATATATATTAAATAAAATAAAACAAGCATGAAATAAAATCGTATTCACAATGTAGATTAAAGAGAAGGAAGTTGTTTCCTTTTTAACTGTAGATTGCTTGTAATCAATCATTTGAAGAAAGTTCTCTTGGAAGATAAATATTCCGAAATAATTGTTAGAGATAAGTTTGTAGTTGAAGAATAAATAACACGAAGAAATACAATTGCTTGATATGTGCTGTGAATATACTGTTTGAATGAACAAAGTTCTGGTTGATTGCGCTTGGCGAAATTTACAGAGAGAAAATGTAAGTTTCTAGTTACGATATTCTGTGTCTGTGTGTGCGTTGAGCAAGATCGTGGATTTGTGTTGACGGCTGGGATCTTATTGAATCTTACTGACGACTTGCTAAAAGTCGCCCAATTTAAGGAAAAAAGGTAGGCTCCTGAGGAGCCGCGGGAAAACTTGATCTTACATTAAAAATAGTGATTGGTTAAAAATCAACCAATCACTACACTCGTATTAAACAGAATAGGTAAGTATGCTCAGAAACAAAAGATTCAAAGGAACGACTGCGATGGCTAAATTGTCCTATACGAAGGTAGTAGTAAATTATTAGCCAATCGCAGGCAAATAAAATGAATTGGATCGTATGTGGGTGTGAAAAACAGCAATCGCTATATATATATATATATATATATATATATATATATATATATATATATATATATATATCCGTTTTACTGTTTTGCTGCAAAAACAAGAATTTTCTATCACACCAAAGAACTGTATGCTCAGCTCGGAAAGTAATTTCAGAAATCGTTTACTTTTTGAGCTGCTGCAATTCTCCAAGTTCTATGGTGTCTAGAATAGAATTAAAAAATGTTACTTCCCTGGTAAAATACGGTCAGCTAACTTAAAACTACCTCTTCAGAAAACGCAAGTTGTCAGCCTTGTTACAATTTTCCAATCGGATTAAATTCAGTCGCCCATACGAATGTCTTTGAAAGGCATTGTATCTATATATTCATATTCATTAATGTTCTTAATAGAATGTGATAGTTTGTGAGAATAAACATTCGGAAATCATTTATTTTATTTAAAAACAGACATTTACAAGTGGGTGTCAGAGACATAAATAATTTCTAAGCTCAAATTTTATTACCATCTGTAACTCCCCATGAGCTTAATACTTCATCCTTTCTAACACCTGCCTAAAACATCACACTACCTAAGCTTTCCTGACATCTCAAGCAGCGAGTCAATTTTCTTCCAGTAGCCATCCAGCCGACCGAGTGTAGCATGGCAGAAGATATTGATTATTCATATATTATAGGAATATATGAATCTCTTTATGTGTGCCTGTTAATGTAGATTCTCCTCATGGATGTATTTTAAAAATGAGATGTGTTTTTCACATGATTTAAAACAAAACCCGTGTTCTTTTCGACATTTCCTCACTGTCAAAATGCCTAAAAGGTTTTTAGTTTGCTACAGACAGATTATTGTATTTCTCTTTAGATATGTACACCAGGCCGTTGATGTAATGTCCTCAAACCCGATTATTGCATTCACCTATTTCATATTTCGCTGGAACCCACCCAGCAGTTTTGCTAATTCCAGCTTACTTTTATTTTTGTGATGTCTAGTAAATGTTTATATTTATCCGTCAAATTAGCTTTCCAAACTATTTGAAAGATCGAAGCTAGCAACAATTTTATTTATTTGAATCTTCGATATGAAGGACCTTTCGGGAAAAAAGGCGTTTAAGGCAATATATCAAGCTTTTATCTTAAATGTACAGTTGTGGTCATTTAGTCACAGATATATATTTATATCTTTAAATTAAAATGCTGTATCCGTTTCAATACATCGAAAATACAATATTACTTAATTATGTTATCTGTGGTGTACTTATGCTGGTACAATGATATTTTCTTTATTCTGTATAAATATTAGCATTTGTTATGTGCCTTTAAACTATATTTCAACAATTGTTATATTAATGTGCAAAAAATCTTTTGAAGTTCAGCTTATTGCATAATAAGAATAGGAAACAAAATATGCTATTGAAATTACGTTCTGTATCGGTGACATTTTATATTAATAAATATACATGAGAATTCTTAAATATGCGATATTTTAATGAAATTCCTCTATGTTTTTTTCTATGAACAGTAAATCAAAATAGTGTTTAATAGATTTACCTTTGATCGTCAACAAACCAACTTTTGTTTTCAATGAGCTTATATAATAATAATAATAATAATAATAATAATAATAATAATAATAATAATAATAATAATAAACAAGCATTTTAATACTATATGTAAAAAATGTCATCCGAATTGAATAGCAAAGTTTTAAACAGTAATTGGAATTAGTGAGGCCGGTGAATATGGTAAAAAAAAAAACAAATATATATATATATTTTTTTTTTCCAGTTGAGTTCCTCTCAAAAATATTTGGCAAGTATAGGTTCTTTGATTATCACAGGGAATAACGACCCATTTCTCTTTTTTATTGAGTAAAATCTTTCATTTTCCCTGAAACAGGCAGCTTTGAGCGTGTTAGTTTGACTATCGTTTAACAGTTCCTAATAAAAAGTTCCATTGGTATCCCACCATAGGCTCAGGAAATGTCGCAACACTGAGCCTGGGCTCGTATAAACACTGACGCCTCTGCTGAACACTATGATGAAGCTTCAACTTATTATCACCGGTAATGATTTTGTCCCTCCCCCACCACCACCACCACAAAAAAAATCACCAGAAGCCACTGAGTATGCAGTGATGCAAAACAATCGACACATTGTTTGCAATTTTCTGCTGTCAACTCAAGTGGAACCCATTTTCCAGCCGTTAACACTTGCACAAGCCTTCTCATTAATCGACGGGCATTTATGTGGTTAAGACTGAAGTGCCCTTTAGCTTCTGTTACTCTAAATATTGGATAAGCATTAACAACCGCTTCCATTCCGTCAGAATCAATCCTCTTTTACGACCTTATCTTGGCTCATTCTTTAGATTAATTCGGCCTTTCTGAAAAGGAAAGTAAAATATCTTCTAATTCTGGATTCAACACCACACCAAAATATATTTTGGTGTGTTTTTTTTTTATATTTTAAATAGCATTTAAGTTATGTTTTCATTGAATTTCTTAGAAAATGCTATGATGAATATGTTCTTTATTTGGAGGAAGCAGATTGTTAATTCGAAAACGATTTTTCAAATAATGTTCATGCTGGATGAATGAGAATGAGATATATTAATTGTTATGAATAATCAATTGTGGTCTCGCCTTATTTTGTTACTCTCCTCGTTGAGAGAGATATTTCTGTTTACTGGGACTATAAAATGTCTCTATACGCGACCCTTTTATTCTCAGTTGAATAAAGCTTTGGCAGTTCTGCCAATCAGGAGTTGATTTTTTCTTCTCGGAGTGTTTTGTTTTGGTTCGCCGAACTAATTTTACGCTAAATTTTTCATTTATATTTTAGTTATCTTTGAATATTTTAGCGATTTATTTTCAGTTTGTCTTTCTTTGTGTATTTGCAAACTTTTATACTTTACTATATTTTCTTTTTGCTTTACTCACTTCCGTTTTTCATTCATTTTTATTTGTTTTCGTTTGACTTGTTTTTGGCAAGTCAAGTTTATTAATTCCGTTTTATTTTTTATAATTCACTCCGTTTTTCTTTCTTTACACTCTTTTGTTAATTATTATTTAGTATTTTATTTTGTGAGATTAATTTTAAAAAAAGAAACTGTAAAAGGGGAAAAAAAACTGTATTTCCGTCGTAATAGTACCGAACTCTCGTATGGCGGATTTAACACAAAAATCCGTGTCACAAACACCCGTGATGGGTGAAGATGTATCCTCTAAAAGGACGGCCTGGTCAGAAACCAGACACCATAAATTCGCTGCATATTATGCAGAATTGCCAAAAAATATGAGGAGTTTAGGAATGGTGACAAGCTCCTCGCGATAACAGAAGCATTGGACGCGTTTAATACAAGGACAATTTCCCTGTTGACGACCGACGTAAAAAATCAGAATTTAATTGATGTCAGCAGGAAAACTCAAAAGTTTTTAAAATTAGACCGAAAATATTGTCAAGAAAGTCGAGGCCTATGTGGGATATCGTGTTGACAACCGAGCAGGAAGCCCAGACTTAGGCTGGCAGTGTGTTAACATTGAAGACTTCGCCTTCAAACCGAGTACATGGGCACCCGTAGAACAAAGGTAACAGTGCATGGGGTGACCGGGAACATCATGGAAGAAAGGATGGGGGCCTTTGTTTTCCAATATGGTAAAGTAGAATAAGTAGCGGGTGTAACTAGTAAAGCAGGTATTGCTTCCGGCGAAATTGTCCTGGAAATAACACTTACCCGCAAGAGCTTCGTGGTTATCCCCAGCAAATTGATGTAGAGAAGAATTTTGGTAGCGGTGGAAGGCCGAAGACCCTACTGTTGGCCGTGTGGGGCCTTGAGATACATGGCAAAGGTCTGTTCCAGGAAGAATGTGACACAACAGCGACAGCAACAGCGACAGTGGAGTAAGAGTCTGGCAAGGACGCTGATGATGGCTGTAAGGAGGTGGTGACTAAGGGACGGAAGTCGATAGCAGGCCCCCGTCCCCACCAGAAGGACGTTCTCCCGAAGCAGCAAAAACCACGCAAGGAGTAGCCAGAGGAGCAACCGAGGGAATGAATTCAACAACAGAAGCAACAAAGGCAGAAACAACTGCTACAGAAGCCAAATAAACACCAACAGAAGAGACAACAGGCGCAAGAAGAAAAGTAGAAGCAACAAAATCAGCAGCAGCTCACAGATCAAAGGTCGGACGATGACATGGAGGTGGACGAATTATCTCCAATATGGCCCTCTTCCACAAAGAGGAACAGAAAAAAAGAACAGGAGAAACCCATGGAAAAAGCTAGGTGCATATCCGTTCCTGTCCAGAAAAGGAGAAAGACACTGCTCCAGCATCAAGGCATCTCACCCCGCTTCACTCATTTGTGTTCGGCTTCCTCCCATCACTCCCACACCTCCACACACGCCCACACCCACACCTTCTGACTCGTCACCCCATCCACTTCCACCCCAACACACGCGGACAGGGACAAAAAAGAAGAAAAGAAGAAGCTGATTCTCAAAGCTAAGGAAGTGTTTAAGTTGAACAATGCGGAATTGAAGAAGGACCCTCTCCAGACGGAAAAGATCCCCCTTGGGTCCCTTATTCAAGTTAGGCTCCTTGGATGGAAAATCGGTCTAGGACCCTAACAATTTCCCTTCGGGAAGGTATTTGATGGTATGATCTCATTTATTCGTGACTAAAGACGCCTTTCCAGAAATCAAAATGGCCCAGTTGGTCACTCCCGATTTAAGAAAATTACAGATGTTTTCTTTAGTGAGGTTGTGATTAGGGGAAGCAAACTTAAAAAAATGTTTCCCAAGTTAGTAGTTTCAATGTGAGGAGCTTGAGGGATCGGAGTAAGGCTACGCACCTGCATCGTAACCACCTGTCCTTCGGCGTAGATGTAGCTGCGATTCAGGAAACACTGCGAAGTTGATGTTCTTGTGCTTCCCCGGCGACTTTGCTGTCTATTCGGCATACAGGGACCAGCAGGCCAAATGTGCTTCCTTGCAGGTTAAACGTAACCTGGATGCGAAGGTGGACCATGTCCACGTCGATGCGCGTTTGGGGGCAGTTGATCGTGGCTAATATTGCCCTGACCAATAGTTTGGTTCGGGTCGTTGCGGTGTATACGCCCACCGACCAGACAGAGCGTCGTTCGTTTTATCGTCAGTTAGGGTAATTCCTGGTGGGTTCGTTGCGCTTATGTTTAGTGGGGGACTGGAATGACATCCTGGTCCACGATATAGACAATGGGCGGGGAGCTAGCGGAAGGTCACTGTGTGTCGTAGCCTGGTCGATTTGACTGGCGAGTTTGGTCTCGTCGATAGATACCGGGCCGAGCAGCCAATGGGGGAAATGTGGATGTTGGGACGTAAGATACCGTCTACCAGGGTAGCCAGCTAGCTGGATAGAATGTTAGTGAGACGGGCAGATATAGACTTATTAAATTGTCCTACGTTCCACTGGTTAGGCTATGCGGACAATGGATTCGTCTCTGCCCGGATAGCGTTAGGTTCTAGGTCTAGAATAGCTGGACACTGGAAGTTCAATATGACTTTACTAGACAGTCGGTACTCCCAGCAACAGCTAATTAAACTAGTGCAGCGGGGACTAGTGGAGGCGGCTATTGAAAAATAGGTGGTGGTAGAGGCTTAAGGATAGGATTAGTTAGTTCACCACCGAATATAGCTAGCGACTCGCACCAGATAAGGCTAAAATAATGAAGGCACTTAAAGATAACCTGTCCCAGGCGGAGGCTGGTGGATCCCCAAGAGATAAGTTTTGCTAGGCATGCTCTTGAGCGATTGACTAGCAGGCATAGATTAAAAAATATGTCTAACGAAGCTCTCAACGGGGGTGCACAATTGCGCAAGGAAGAGTTCCGCCGAGGTTCAGATCGTTATATTCGTGATGTCAAAAACCCAAAGGGGAGTACTCTGATGTCGACTGACGATATGTTCGAGAGCGGATGTAGCAAGGAGCCTGGTCTCAGCGACTAAGAGTTCTGCAGTAATTTGACTGAATTTCCTCGGCTTGCGCCGACTGAAGAGGCTAGCTGCGAGTGTGAGATCACGGCAAGCGAAGTCATCTTAGCATTGAAAAGGGTCGGCAGTGACAAGTTTCCGGCACTTGATGGTTTACCCTATGAATTGTTCATGAGGTTGTCGCACATCTTTTTGCAGATTTTGACTGCCGTGTTCAACAACTGGTTTCGGCAGGGGTCCATCCCCAGTCGGATTACTAGGAGTGTGGTCACGCTGTTGAAAATGTGCGGGGATACGATTAACACATGCACATAACTCTGCTAAACACAAAGTTAAATATTTTGACAAAATTCCTGACGGAGCGTTTGCAGTCAGTTACCGAGAGTCTGTTGGAACCCGATTAGACTTGCGCTTTGTGGGATCGAACAAGTCAAAGCAACCAGCATCTGATCTGCACGCTCCTAGAGGGAGCAAAAGACGACGCTGAGACCGAGTCGATCAATTTGGACCAGTCCAAGGCATTTCATAGGGTCGATCATCAATCCTGCAGGCCGCCGGATTCCAACCCGATTCTCTAAGTGCTTTAGCCTCCTGTATCCCTCCCTCCAGTGCTGTGGTACAGGTGAACGGAAAGCGCTGTCTTGGTCGGTTAAACAGGGTTGCCCACTGTCGCTCCTACTTTACGCTTTGACGTTGGAGCCTCTCCTACGCCAACTAAGGAACAGATGGAGCAGTCCGGCCCTACGCGGAATCGCTGACACTGGTGAAGCTAGAGCCAACGTTTCCGCGTACGCCGATGACGTATCCATTTTCGTGCCGTGTCGCAGCGATATTTATGTGGTACAGATGGCGCTTAAACGGTACAAAAAGGTCACGGGGGGGCAAGGTTAAAGGTAACAAATCTTCTAGCTTGCGATTAGGTTCCTGGAAAAGGGGTCGATCTTCCGGGACCCTTTCACTGGACGAATGGTCCTGTCCACATTCTTGGATGGTGGTTTGGATCCGACGTCCAGCTAGAGAAAAAAATGATCAGAAGTACAGTCAGAGCGTTGGTCTCGACTTGGCTTCGAAAGGAGATTGTCCTCTTATCCGTTGCCGCTTGGCTGTACATCCTCTTTTCAAGGATCATCGGAAGGCAATCGAGCGCTTGTTGTTCTCCCTCTTGTCGAGTGGCCGCAAGCAGAAGGTCCTCAAAGATTGCTGTGTCCAGCGTCCGTGTCTTGGGGGATGGGAATGACACACTTGTTGAGTCACCGAAACGCCTCGTTGGCTTTCCTACGACGCGTTTTGACTGAGGATTCGATTTTGGAGGGGAGTATTAGGAACGCCTCCCTAGCCTTATTATCACTCCTTTCCTGGAGTAAGAGCTGTCGTAGGCCCTGGAAACTGTCGACTTTCCTCATCGAGTTTCGAGCGGCGTTGAGAGCCTTTCTCGGTCCAGCGATCTATCCCGGCCTCGAAAGGTCTTTTATCGTGAATTTGTGAAGGGGGTCGCTAGGGATCCTCTCTCTGGGTGGTTCAGCTTTTCGTTGGTCGAGTTGCACTTTTTCTGGTCTTGGCCGCTAGCGATGAATTACCTCCGTAACCCTGTGTTTTCGCTTACCTGGCGATTGATTCGGAACGCGCTATCTCTCAATAACAGGACCTTGAGATGGGGCTGGGCGGATTTGTCCGATTGTCATCGGTATGACCTTGGCTTAGAAGAAACGGTTTCACACGCCTTCTACCATTGTCCAAAGGTGCGCTATTTCTGGGATTATGTTGGCTAGTTGACGGCTAATATCGCTCCTATGTTCTCGTGCTCATCGATCTCGCATACGTGTGCGATAATATGTTGCACCAGTATTCTGGGGAGAAACATGGTGTTTCTGACGCTGCTAGCCGTGGCTCGAATTGCGATTTGGCCGTCACAGATGGAGGGAAACTTGTCATACGAAAACTATTCTCATCATTCTCTTGTCGGATTCTTTCAGCATCATCTGAAGGTGAAGATCAGAACTGATAGAAAGCGTTTGTTATCGACAGATTTCAGCGAAATGTGGGTGAAAGTAGCGAGCTTGGTTTGTGTGAAAGGCGCTAACACTGAGTTCCTTTTTTAAGTCCATTTGGTCACAACGGGGCGGTTGCGTGTGATCTCTCCCGCTGGTTTTCCTAGTTAAGTTTTGATCCTGATCTGTTCCCGGCACTCTCTTGTGTTATGATCCATGTCGAGATTGCCAACCTCTCCAGTTTGATGTTGGTCCCTTTTTCATCTCGGCTAGATCAGACTTTGATTTTTCCCATTCCGTCATTTATTTTTACCCTCCCTATTTCATTAGTGAATGTGCTACTTGATTCTGTCCATCGGCAGAATACAGCAGCCACTTTGATCATTTTGAGAGGTGGACGGGTTTTACTAACATCTGTTTTCTTTTAGTTTGTCTTTGGTTTAAATTTAGTTCGTTTCCGTGGTTCATTCCCTCCTCCTCTTTTCATGTTTCATGAAAATTTTTATAAAATTTTTGCATTTAGTCATTTTAAGATTTTTATATCGTGGAGTGTTTTTGTAGGTCCCCCCCCCCTGTGAATATGTGGTATTGTGGTGTATGTAGGATTGAATGGTGATTAATGAATTCTTGCGGTAAATGGATCAATTGTATTGGATGAATGGGTCGTGATCGTGATTAACTAAGACTAGGATAGTTATCAAAAACCAGCCCCTTCTCAATTCCCCTTTGGACATGTGTCACAATTATTGTATATTTTACAATTATAAATAAACAGTTGAATAAAGCTTCCTTAAAGCCTAGACCTGCGTACTTTTGCCATTACATTAGTCATCTATACTCTAGCAAATACGAAACAAAGATTGGACCTTTTCAATCTTGTTCAGAAAACTGTAACTGAAATTCGTGCAGAACTTTTGTTACAGCATGATAGTTTCCAATTATCTACATTTCTATTCACATATCTCTCCTGATAATTGCTTTCTGCGTTATTCATCCGAACAGTGCGATATAATCATAAAAACAAATTTAATTTTTTAAGAGTAACGCATTACGTAGCATAGGTAAATTAGGATTATGCTAAGCTGTTACGAAACGATCCATACTCGAGTTCATTTTTACAAAGACTTCTGAAAAGAGGTAATATACTAATTATTTTTGTCTGATCCGGGGATATAAAGACTGAAAATAGACCGAGAGCTTATCCTTTAAATGTCCTTAACATCAATTTACATTTTAACTTAAGTGGCTGACCGCTAACCGTATCTCTTTTTTTTATATAATTTTTCATTCGATTTCCTTAAAAGGCTTTCTGTATAATCTATATAGCAGTTTTATTGATAGTCTTTTAACGCTATTCTTACTCTTCTATTATCGATTTTGTATTTCACTTTTATCGTCAAAGGACAAGGTTTTCGTATACGGATCTCAGCTTATGTTCTGAACAGCAATTTCTATGAGAAACATGAAAAAATTTAGCACTCAGAATAGAACCACACTCTTTCAAATGCATTTGTTTATTAGGTGGGGGTATCGTTAATATATTGGTTTTGCTTAAGCTTTGGCCAAGAATGGAAAGTGATATCATAGCGTAGGTGATCAATGCTTTTCCCAGATTCCTTTTAACTTATTACCACTTAAATAAAGCATTGTTTTCACGTTGTCTTCGCCACGATCATTTGAAATCTTGGCGTGCTTCTTCTTTTAGACTTGCTATCATTGCTCATTCTACATTATGGTCTAGTCCTAATCTGGATTGAAGCGGTAGAAGTGATAAGTTCATGACTTTTATAGTGTGTAAGCCAACATATTAAATAGCTAAGACTCATAAACATTAATTTCATTGTTATTATCTTTATTCGTCTTTTGTTCGCTGATCAAAAAACTGGATTGGTGTTATGTGGGAACACACCTATTCTATAGTTAATAGACTCTCCCACCTATTCTATAGTTAATAGACTCTCCCACCTATAATAAGTAGGAGTAGTAAGAGTAACGAGGGAGTCAGTCGATATCGGATGACAGTTAGTCTAATATTAAAATATCAGCGATCACAACTAGATTATTCTGCGTTATACCTATTGTATCAAGTTCGTAACGTTTTGTACGTCGAACCTATTTTAGGACCGATTTAGTACAAATACAAGCCTCCACTGTGAAATCACTCCACAACAATTGGTAAATCAAGACTGAACAGGAATTTCTACCAATATCAATCACCTTTCGAAATCGCTTGCGTAATGACATTTGTGGATATGAAATATATTGTTTTACCAGCGATATGGATATCTTGATACAGTTAAGTTATTCTTCAATCCTTACTAAAGTTTATTAGAAATTCATATCGACCGAGATTTGAATTCAGCTTCTAACTTCTTTTGCTAAATGTATTGAAATAATCATATAATATTTGTCCTTGTTTTATATTTAGTTTAAAACAATGTCACCGAAAACAAATGACGGATAAAAAAATGACTATACATATATATATATATATATATATATATATATATATATATATATATATATATATGCCGACGAAAAACTACAATTCGGCCGAGCACTTTAGAGAGAAAAGTGCGAATTTGTAAACTGTGACTAATACTGCTGAGGCAAAAGATCTTTAAAACATTCACCTTCCTCTCCGCTGGGAGCTGATATCTTAGGGGGAAAATCTCCGACTGGTGCCAAATCAGTGGGGTTTCGATCCAGCTTTCCAATAGGATGTCTAGCCACACTGATGAGCTGCGGATGACACCCCCCATATATATATATATATATATATATATATATATATATGTGTGTGTGTGTGTGTGTAATAGATCAGTTGGTATATAATACAGATGGATCCCAGTAATAACAAAGAGAGGCACCTTAATCATGATAAGTGGCTTGTAACTGGGGTAGAGCGTGATGTATATCATTAGGGGGGATGTATATGTATATGTATATCTGAGTGTGTGCGTGTGTATGGTTATTACATATATGTATGTATATTTAAACGCCTAGACACGTGCATATATATATATATATATGGGTCTGTGTGTGTGTGTGTGTGCCTCTTTTGGATCGCATGATCTATTCCATTATTATCCACAATTTATGAATCATTCAATCAATTTACCTAAATTTCATTGATCTTAAGGTTAAATCTCCCATAATTAATATAATTAAACCCTTATGGTCTAAATACTCTTTACTGTGAGTCATAGGATAACACACTTCTTTCTAAGATACGGAGCACCCAATAGTTGGAACCGAAATTTAGTTACAAACGAAAGGCTCTAGCCATAAATTAACAACAAACTTAAGCCACTTCCCCCGTAATGAGATTCCTTACACGCTCACACAGTCACCAGCACAAACCTCTTATCATCAACAAGGCTCGAAGGATGACTGATATTGAAAATGAATTAATTTCCCTACTTACAGACAAACACTTAAAAGCTGATGACGCTTGGGTTCAGACCAGCTTGAAATAGCGTATACACTTGTTGAGGCATATATGTTTTTTGCTGTAATATATATATATATATATATATATATATATATATATATATATATATATATATATATGAAAAAATATAATTTTAAGGTGTGATATATTTATGGGATAAAATGCTGAATATCAGAGATAGAGCTTATGTAAATATAAATATAAAAGTCAACATTGAAGTCAACACTCAGAGGCGACAGGCTGTTTCATACTAGGCGCAATCGTCGAACCGTGAAAACTGTTTTTTTCCTCGACTATTTTTATATCTGGGTCAGTGGTGCATCGTGGGTAATATATTCTGGCGTTTATTTTTGAGGGATGTCTTGTTTGTTTATTTATTTGTTTGGGTTCATTTATTTTCTGTTCATTTTTATTTTGTATTATTTATTCTTTTCGGTTTTTGATGTTTTATTAACGTAGTAAAAATATTGGGGGGGATTTGCTTAGTTCACATATTTAATAGTTAGTCTTGGTCTGGGAAGATAATTAAGGTTATTTATTCATTCAATGTTTAGATTGCTTACCGTAGACTATTCTGCTATTTTGGCGGGGCGGGACAGTTTTTAATTTATTTATTTATCTGGATTTATTTGGATTTATTACTTTTACTTATTTTTGCTTATTTATGCTTATTTTTTATTCGTTCTAACAGTTATTTTAGCGGGAGCGTTTTATTAATTTGTAAATGCATGTTTTTATTTGGATTAATTTTTATTTATTTATTTACTTATATTTTATTTTGTTATATTTATTTACTCTATTTGGTTTTCGAATTTTGAATAATGTATAAATGCTTTTTTATCGTTATATAGCAATTTTTGGAGTGTTTGTTTTCTCTATTCTAACAGTTATTTTGGGCGGGATTGGTTTGTTAATTTGTTTATTATTTTTTACTTTTATTTTTTATTTTTATTTATTCTATTTCGTCTATTCTAACAGGAGGGATCTGTTAATATTATTTTATTTGTTTGAGTGAAATTATTTTACATATTTTTTGTAGTTATTGATTTCAGTTTTCGATTTTTAAGTAACGTAGTAAAAATTTGTTTTCATGTCTGCATTTTGAGAGGAGCTCATATCGTTTATTTTGTAATTTATTTTGGTCTGGGAACGTAATAGTAGCTATTTTTCCTCCAAGCAATATTTGCAGGTTTTTGATTGATTGTTGTAGAGTGATGGTCTTTTCCTTATTTCCCATGATATTCTTGGTGTGATTTGTGTTTTGTTTTTAATTTCTCAGACATACTTGGAAAGCATTGTGCTGTTCGCGTATTTACTGTTTTTGAAAGATGTTTTGTATACATAGATTTTTTTGTTTCCAGTGTTCTTAAGTTACTTCTATGTATACTTTTTCTTCATTATCTGGTGATTTTATATATAATATTAAAAATTAAACGACGTGTCTCTTCCTGTGAGAGAATTTATCAAGGCAAATGAAAGAATTTTATTTTGTAACATGTATTTATATACAGGCGCAAAAAAGTTATTGTTTTTTCAAATTTTTTAAACCGTCATGAATATTCATTAGGTTAACCGAAAAGTCTGCACGAGCTATGGATGATGCCAAGTATCAAAATTCAATGTATCCTAAAGCTGGCAAGTACTGATTAATATCCCTAATAAAATATCGCGTATTATTAATCGTGGTAATAGTAATCATGACATGTTTTTCTGTCGGTGTGCTTCCAAGCAATCATCATTTCAACTATTGAACTCAGAGAGCCAAGTTCAGTATCAAAGGGGAAATATTACGCTATGTAAAAAATCGACACTCACATGTACGCTTTGTATTTTTACTTTAAAAGCCTCTGGTGCTGTACGTCACCCACACGGAGGTTTCATAAATACAGTCACCCAGATAATAAAGATAATTTCAATTTAAACAGGATATTTATTTCAGAACAGTATCTATCACTTTCTATTTAAAAGGGGAGATCTAAAGTCAATATTTGAGATTGTAACATGCTATGAGCAGCTGAAAAAGATTTGAAACTACACCAATGATTCCCAACGCGAGGAGCATGCCCTACCGGTGGGGCATGTTAATATTTTGGTGGGGCATGCGTAGGATGTGCATCCTTCGGTTTGCTATACCAACATAATGAGGGGGTAATTCGAGAATGAGTTATTAACAGTGAATTGTTTTCTAGTTAGCTCAAATTTCATTTCGCATTATTTCATTATTAAACTGATCAAATTATATTGCACAATAAGCTTTCATTCAATTATTTTATATTTCTGTCTTTCGCTTCGCTATTATATGTTTTGAAATTTTATATATTTTACTGTCTTTTTGTTTGTTTATTTTTCTCTTTCATGGAAGTCATGGTCTTTGGAGGTTTGTTTAGAGACAAAGTTAATAGCCGTTTTAGCTTCCTTCAAGTGAATTGCAGTATACTTTTGAATATGTAAGAATTAAATATTACAAGTAGGCTACCAGAATGTCAGAAATACTAAAGTGTGGCGTGGCCAAAATTCGATTGGGAAAAACCTATCTACACCTTTATATTCGTGGATGATATTTAACCGGCTCAATATCAGGTTTGTCATTGCTAAAAGGCAGAAAACTAAGTCTGGTCTCCTGTTGGATAGAACTTCACCTGCATATTATTTTTCATCTCATTATTGAGTAAGTAATCACCCCACAAGTGAATTCTATTGTCGACGTTGGATCCTTACAGATTAAAGACTTTCTAAAAATTGACAAAGACAAATCGCCTGTTCGGACGAGGAAGCAGCTGTTTTAATTTTGATTAAAGTCATTTCTTTTCCTTTTCCATCTTTTTTTCTGAGTTAGTTCTTTTTTATATTATTTTTCTTTATTCAGCTAATCATCCTGGTCTCTTTTGATATTTCAACCAAACCAATTGTTGCTTTTTTTACTGTGTACATTATGGTTAGTTAAACCTTCACTGAGATGCTTAATGAGAAGCGTCGAAGATATGACGCCCCCATGTATTTGAAATGAAGTATTATCGTCATCAACCGCCAATTAGATCCAGTTAATATATTTAAATGCGTTTTATGTCTCATTTAATTCCCAAATCTAAATCCCTAAATATATTTTATTTAATGTTTTGTCTCTTGAGAATGTAGGCGATTATGGATCCCCCAGATTCGGTTCGCTTTTATAATCAGTGAAGTGACATTCATTTCAGTGTTTGTTGATTGGTTGGTTGGTTGTTTTGTTTTATGGCATATCAAAACCTCAGTGGGTCATTAAATGTTAACAAAGTTTTTGAAATAGATTCATAGCGATAGCTTGGTAAAGAAAGTGTGTATGTATACATATATATTTGAACCATTTTTCAATTACTCATAATTTTTTAGTGAAATTTACAATCTTGTATTATTTTATTTTCGTAAAAAGTATTTAAAAATACTTGGTAATATTTTGTTCACACTAGATCAAAATCTATACACTCTGACAATATATGTTTCACTGTAAATTTCTCTTGACATGTAGTGCATATTGGGGATTCTGTGCCGTCTAGTAAATAATGGTGGGTGATCTAGGTTAATAATTTTTTTATTACAAAGTATTTCTGGTATTAAAACTTATTTTTACACAAGTTTGGGTGTTAACTATTTACTCATAGCTGAGACCCTACTATGTGCTACCACCCCGGTTCAGGGTGGACCTGGGAACAGCAGTAATTAAGAAGTGGTTCCACGCTTCTCAAAACCTCCCGATCAGAGGCCTTGCAGTTGGACGTAGTTTATCGTCTTACCCAGGACGCGGATGTAGTTTATCGTCTTACCCAGACGCGGATGTAGTTTATCTTCTTACCCAGGACACGGATGTAGTTTATCTTCCTAACCAAGACGCGGATGTCGTTTAACGTCATACCCAGTGCGCGGACGTAGTTTATCGTCATACCCAAGACGCGGATGTAGTTTATCTTCATACCTAGGACGGCATTTCTGTGTAATTAATGAGTGTTTTCCCGTTACATTCGCCACGGTTGTAATTCACTTTTCGCATTCTTTGAGATTGATCTCCACCTAGAGCTGGAGGAAGAAGTTACGGATGCATGCCCTTTCTAAGGGAATTTCTGAGAAAGTGCGCAGAGAAGGCCAGGCTTGAATTTTATCCCGTCTCGCTTATTCTCCTTTTCTCACTGATAGCGTTTACACCAAACGTACCTCACTTTTTAAACAATTTTATTATCTCAGTGAGGTGTGACTTCAGCTGATGAATATTCGAGTTCAGGTAGAGCTGATAATATTCCATCTTTAATTATGTTCTTGGAAAAGGCATGCATTCACGCTTATCTACTTACTATTTCCACACCAGTTATATTTACATAATGCCTCGAAACCTGAAAGACACACGATACTTTTTACAAAGAAAGATCAGTGAGTATACACCATATTTTTATATCCACAGTATCTGCACCGTCTAAATTTCACAGGATTTAATCAGTCAAGAAATATATCTTATTTATGAGTTGAAGAGTTTACTTCGATTACGGTGTCTAACAAACAAGCCTCAGACGTTGGATATTATGTTTATAAATTAAGATATATTTTATAAATAATAAATTTCACCCAAACCAAGCCCTAAAAAACTACTCAAAGAAGAGGGTAAATGTCAAATTATTAATTAACAATTAGATTCTATGAATGAAGGAGAAATGGCAGAAAATTAATATTATGAGATTACTAAGGGTCAATACTGATTCACCCTTTATTTGAAGTGGTTAAAATTGAAATTTTTAATAACCCTACCCACACACGATTATGTACTGCACAGTGTAGATCCCTGGGAAAACCTTTTGAAGCTAACTTTCTTTTTACATTTGGATGACATTGTGATTTGTCCCTGTGGATATATCATGGCATATTTTAGTTGTAAAGTTCTGAATTAATGGAATTAAAGAATGGAGTTCATCTGAAAAATTAGCATGGGACTACCAACAGAATAACGATAGCCTTGCAACATTGGCTCCTTTGGAAAGAGCAAGGAGGCTGTTGAATAACTCTGTCCAGATATGTCAGCAATATTCCAGGTTTTGTAGTAAAAATCTAAAACCAATATTTGATCAGTAAGTGTTGATAATTTACATGTAAGAGATTGTTTGTGTAAGTTACAATTATTTTATAAGATAGCTAAGGATTCTATAACCGTGTAGAAGAACGGATTACTCCCGATCTTGTCTTTTATAAATAAATATAAAAAAACATTAGCTTTAGGTTCAGTGACTATATTTAATAGCATGTTATTATGCATTTACATTTGTAGGATTTTCTATTTATCCAATTCAAACGCTGAATGCACATCTAATGAAATAATATTGACCAATATTTTTCGGAAATAATAGTAATAAATATAGAATATAAATTAAAATCCTATTCAAAACTGTTGTGTTGACAGGTCATAGAATAAACTGACTGCATTACTTGAATATAGGTCCTCCTCAGCAAATGAGGTCAGCACCCAAATCGATTCTTGCATTCTCAAGTAAAAAGCACATACAATATTTACTTATAGACTCACGTATAAATTGGACCAAAATTTACTTAGAAATATTGTAATAAATCTGTCAAATGTCTGTTTATATAGTGAATCAAGTAGAAAATCCGACAGATATTTAACTGCTGACTCAAATATGTTTCCAAATAATATTTGCCTATAGCTAAAGGATAAATCCAACAAAATCTTAACTAGAAGCTCCAGTATAAATATAACCAGTGGTTTCTTAGATATTCCTGCATAGACATTTTTAATAATTGTCAAGAGATTCATTTATTAACCAAACCTATACCTTCCTTTTATTTCAAGCACAAGTCTGACAAATATTTACCAATAGACTGTAGTAAAATCCCGATTATTAGTTAGCTTCAATTTTAAATCAGTTAATATTTAGCTACGATATCAATTACAAATATTTGCCTATAGGTTCAAATTACAAAAGCGTTCTATGCTCTGCTATAGATTCTAATGTAAGCTTGGCGATACTTGTATATAAATTCTCATATCTACACCATCATATTTTACATATATACTCTATTATAAATCTGACAAATGATTATCTGTTTATTCAATTATGAATATAACCAATATTTGCCTGCAGACTCAAGTATAAAACTCAAACAAAAATATTTACCTATATATTTTCAATAATAAACCGGTTAAGTTTTACTCATATTTTAATGTACTAATGTTTATCTAGTGACTCAGTTATAGACCCAACCAAAGCTTTCATATCGTTTCAATAAACATAGTAGCATATAAATACAAGTATTTTCCCTAGCAATACTTTCAGAATATAAAAATCAGATACGCTTAGCAAGGCTTGATATTCCATAAAATACAACAAAACAATGCAATCAACATCAAATTTGAATCAGAAATGAATGATAGATTAAATGAAAATTAATATAATAGCTGATGCTCTTGAGGATTTGGGGAAGGCAAAGATAGGTTTGAAAAAAAGAAAAACATAAAGTCTATTCTCGTCACTAATTACCCAAACATTTGTTATTATCGTCATCAGGAACAGGACGATAATAATAATACAAAAGACACAAGTGATGCGGTTTGTACAACAATAACCACAATTAAATATACAATTACACCCGACAGAATCAATGTTAATAACTTCTATGTTTACAATGACTGCACAAATGTTATTAATATCTTTATGGATGACGTTCCCATTAACTCGAGGATCGAAGAACAATGTTATCGTTGAGTGAGGAACGTTAGAATTAATTATCATGGCCGTGTAGTAAAAATCATAAAGTGCGACACCACAAGTAAGGCAGTAAAGCCACTAAAACGCAAGATGTTTCTGACAGTGAAAGAACACTAGAAAAAGAAAAGAAAATATTATCATCGAGACAGAACAAATAAAAATAAAAGTGATTAATAAGGCAAAGATAGATATTACATTTAACTTTTTGAGGATCAAATTTTCCTGGACAGCAAATTACCGAAATAGGCATTCAAATGAAAGAAACTCTAGCATAGAAATTATGGTAGATGCGTCATTATTATAATTTTTTCCGAGTGTAGGGTAAATGATATTGTTGCGGAAATTAGAATTAGAGAGCCTAGTTCAATGTCTGGGCTAGTCTTTTGCGTTTAATTTTGCACAAAGGCATAGAGAAAGATATGGAACCGTCATTCTCTCTCCAGATATTATTTAAATTGATTGTTAGACAAGGCACTTTAGCTTTTCGGTTTAACCTGCCTATAAGATATCCAGGGAAAATATTCCAATTATCTCCCTTTTTGGTACCACTTGCGCAAACCTGTACAGTCAATAGCCACATTGTTACCTCTACAGAGTTGAATCATACTTATTTCTCTAGAGATCCTTTTGGGAAGAAAGGTGTTTCATACTGAAACCTACTTCCCCAGAACCGTTATCAGAAACAGACACCCGCCTGGATAATTCACAGAAAACTACAATCTTAACTTCTTCAAGTCAAGAGTAAATCGTTATATAGCAGCTACAATCTCCGAATATTTATTTCTTGCTGTCTGCTCTTCGCTTTATTTACCTAATTCAATAAATGTTTAGATTCAGTGGATCTTGGGTTTTGTATTGGGTTAAAGTCAGTAAAAGCAACTCGAAACAAGTTCACTATTTTTCAAAAATTTCCATTGCAATTCACAGATAATAAAGAAAAGGAACGTGTGGAGAGCCATGATCGCCTCCATCCCGAACAGATGTCATTTTAAAAAAAAGGACATTTTAAGTGATACATTTTTATTCCTTGCAAGTTTGTGTAATTTCTGTCTTGTATTCCAAAACATTTGGAAATATTAGGTTGGTGAAAAAATAATGACGTAATAATGTCGTTTTTTGACGTTAAAAAATACCTCAAAAACGACATTATTACGTCATTATTTTTGCACCAACCTAATATAAGTAGATCATTCCGAAAGTTACTCAAATTTTGAAATATCAGAGGATCCTTCCGAAATTTACAAAAATTTTGAAATATCAGTGGATCCTTCCGAAATTTGCAAAAATTTTGGAACACTTGTAGATCATTCCGAAATTTACTCAAATTTTGAAATATCAGTAGATCCTTCCGAAATTTGTAAAAACTTTGAAATATCAATAGATCCTTCCTAAATTTACTCAAATTTTGAAATATCAGTAGATCCTTCCGAAATTTACTCAAATTCTGAAATATCAGTAGATCCTTCCGAAATTTACTCAAATTCTGAAATATCAGTAGATCCTTCCGAAATTTGTATAAAATTTGAAATATCAGTAGATCCTTTCGAAATTTACTCGAATTTTGAAATATCAGTAGAACCTTCCAAAATGTAGCTATAATTAGACTAGCTTTGCTTAGGTTTAGTGGAGTACAAATTCAAGCAAGGAGTTGATTGTCTGACTTTTAAATCAGCATGAGAAATCATATCTTCGTACGCAATCAAGTATATTGATTATTGTACCAGTCGTCATATAAACAAAGATCACTTCCACAAAGCAAGTTCTTTTATTAATACTTGATAAACGTGTACTACCATCGATTGTCACAATTTATATGCAAACACTGGTAGCAAAATATTTTACTATAGGAATTAAAGATGCAATTTAATCAAACTAAAGAAAAGTTATATATAAACAAATGAACTTCATTATCTGAATGTGAACAGAAGAGCAGATGGCCAATGTCATTACTCTGCTAGAGGGAATGGAGTGTGTATGAACAAAAGTAGTTCCTTTAAGGCCCAGCCATTGTCCTAAGATAAAAGAGACTTTCAAACAAGAAAGGAAGTTCTACTTCGAAATATGATTACAAATCAGAACAGAAAATTCATGAAGGAAATAACATTTAACAGAAACATTATTAAAACATTATGTAGAATATAATTAGCGATTCTAGAGGAAGCTTTAATTAATTCTGGTATCCAATTACTGAAAAACTAGAAATGAATTAAACGATATGTATCCTTTTCTAGGATATCGGAATATCTCTAACAGTGAGAAAGTGTCACCTTATAAAGTGAGTGAGCCGCTTCAAATAATCTTCCCGCCGGGAACTTATTTATAAGTTTAATAAACACGAAAAAAAATCAGATGTCTGAGAAAATTATTGGACAAATAATAAGTGTACAATTCAAATATGATTTTGGGGTAAATCTTCATAGTGGAGTACAGAAAATTTCAACACCCATTATATATATATATATATATATATATATATATATATGAAGAAATATAGTCTGAAGATGTGCTATATTTATGGGATAAAGTGCTCAATTTCAGAGATAGAGCATGTGTATATATATATATATATATATATATATATATATATATAGAGAGAGAGAGAGAGCGTGTGTAAATACACACACACACACTTATATATATATATATATATATATATATATATATATATATATATATATATATATTGTCATCCACACAAAGATTCATAGGTCATCAGTGTAGCTAGATATCCGATTGCCTCAAGCCGAGATCGAAAACCGACTGATCTGTATCAGTCGGAAATATTATCCCTGGACCATTGGCGCACGGCAGGGATGAAGGTGAATGTAAACGTATTCATTTTATGGCAAACATCCCAGTGACGGAGAAACCGATTCGTTTTAACGAAGAGTCTTGCATCAGCATTAGTAACAGTCACTGTTTATAAATTCACTTTTCTCCCCGAAGCCCTCAACTGAAATAATTTTTTCAGGAGCGTGTATATATATTATCATCCACACACAGACTGTTTCGCTGTTTCACAGCACATCGGTGTGTCTAGACATCCGACTGATTTGTTATCAGTGAATATCGACGTATTTAATTTTAGATAAACACGCCAGTGACGGGAGAACACGATTCGTCTTAACGAAGAGCATTTATATATATATATATATATATATATATATACATATATATATATATATATATGCGCGTGTGTGTGAATATATATATATATATATATATATATACATATATATATACATATATATATATATATATATATATATATATATATATATATATATATGCGCGTGTGTGTGAATATATATATATATATATATATATATATATATATATATGAATGGCGCCGGGACATGGAAATACCCAGGTTGGTGTCTGGGCGCGCGTTTAAACCACTAGGAGTGATGCACCCTTAGCCATCGTTAAGGCATGCATCTAGGAGAAGGAAAACTCTGATACAAAAACTGAGGACTGTTGTTCACCTATTCTGTGGCAAATATTTGCACCGAATTTCTGTTATCAACCGCTCCAAAAAGTTTGGATGGTTGTACACGGGCTTTCACCACTTAAATCAAACCATTTGTGTGGGTATTCTGACAACATTAAATCTTAGTTTTACGTAGTCCTACATGCAAGGAGACCACTGGCGATTGGTGGAAGGCGACGGGGACAGGTGAAGGATATCACTGGGAGTCCTTATCTGGATATCTACACGGTGGCGGTCGATGGGTGATGGCCGTTCTGCACAAACATGTGAGCAATTGTTCAGTTCGTGTCCTCCTTCGATGAAAAACCATCCCTTTTCAGGGATAGCACTGCTTTCCCCATGCCGGGGAAGGGGCGATAAAAGGAGCCCTAAACATTGCTTGCTCACATATTCACCTTGGCAGCTAACTGCAGCTGTCTGGGTATCCAGCATCGCAGTCAAAACAATCGAAAATCAATGAAGAAATTTCTTTTTGGGTCTTGGAATGTTCGCACCCTCCAGGACAATGACGATGCGCCTGAACGCAAAACAGCTCTAGTGTCTCTTGAACTTTCAAAGTACAACATTAATATTGCAGAACTTGGTGAAACTAGTCTCTCTGGAATTGCTCAGTTCAAGGAAGAGAAGAGTGGTTACGTTTTCTTCACGTGGTAAAGGTCCAGATGAGCCACGTCTCTCTGGAGTAGGCTTTGCTGTGAAATCAGAACTTGCGCGTTCATTGCAGTCCCTGCTCAAAGGTCTGTCAGAGCGCATCATGACTCTAACCCTTGAGTTAGAGCTTGAGACGCGCGTAACACTTGTAAGTTGCTATGCACCAACAATGAGTAGACCCGATCAAGAGAAAGACGACTTTTATCAGGAGTTACGGGAAGTGATCGGTGGCATTCGCCACAAGGATAAGATCATTCTGATGGGGGATTTTAATGCAAGGGTTGGTGCTGATTCCCAAACGTGAGGAAGGGTTTTGGAACATCATGGGGTTGGGAAAATGAATGATAATGGTCTCCGTCTCCTTTCCTTATGCAGGGAGCTTAATCTCACTATCACCAACACAGTATTTCAACAGAAGAAATGCCACAAAACTACTTGGATGCATCCCCGTTCAAATAACTGGCATATGATTGATTATGTTATCACAAAGAAACGCGATATTCGCGACTTCATGATAACGCGCGCATTTCATACCAGTTGTTACCTATCTGACCATGCCCTGATGCACAGCAAAACTTCTCTTTGTCTTCATCGCCGGCGAATTCAGAAATCAACTGTCACTAGACGTATTAACGTTAAGCCATTGAAGAATCCTGATGTACAGATAGCATTATCCGACAAACTGGATGAAAACCTAGAGAACGTGGAAGTGAATGATGATATTGAAAAAATACGCGATGCCACACACGCCACTGCCATGGAAGTGTTAGGCTTGCCAATACGTAAGCATTAAGATTGGTTCGACGATCAGAATTTTGAAGCGAAAGATCAAATCCAGAAAATACACCGGGCCCACAAGGCATGGATTGATGACATAAATTCTGCAATGAAAAAGAAGGCTTACAAGACCTGTAAAGCACAAGTGCAAAAACTACTGCGACAGATGAAAGAGAAATGGTGGACTGATCATGCAGAATCTATTCAAGCAGCATTCAATAGGAAAGACACAAAGGCCTTTTATGAGGGAATCAAGAAAGTGTTTGGTCCTCAACAATCTGGAGCTACGCCTATTTCCGCGGAAGATGGAAACTTATTGACTGATAGAAGTGATATTTTAAATCACTGTAAAGAACATTTTGAGACAGTATTAAACACTTCCTCTGTTACGGATGACGATGTTATTGGGTCAATTCATCAGTTTCCTGAAAAAACAGAATTGTATGAGCTACCGACTCTACAAGAAGTCTTTGACGCTATAAAACAGATAGCCATTGGTAAGGCATCTGGCAACGATGCTATACCACCGGAAGTGCTTAAGAATGGTGGCTAAAAGTTGGCTAAAAAGTTGCATGCTCTTTTTTTTCATTTGGATAACTGGGAAGATTCCCCAAGACTTCAAGGATGCCTCCATCGTTCACCTTTACAAAAACAAAGGTCTTCGAAATGTCTGTGATAATCATCGCG
>OZ010577.1:122884922-122897422 GCA_963932145.1 Acanthosepion lycidas | reverse complement strand
GTCCATGCTGTCGAAAAGACAGAGTAGACTGTTCTAGTTCCACGTGCCATGTCTAATGGATATTAGTTATCTCCTGTTAAATCCCCTCTGAAAATTCTCCACAGATTTAACCAAATATTGAACTCACACTCTGTCACTGGATCTAACTAACAAACTTATTCAAAGACACATGGCACAGGGGATAAAGGCGTTAGTTAGATCCAGTGACTGGACGCAAAGAGTGTGAGTTCAATACCCGGTTAAGGCAGTGGAGAACTTGGAAAGGGGAATTAACAGGAGATAACTGATAGCTGGCATCCATTAAACATGGCACGTGAAACTAGAACATTCTACCCCAATGAGCGAAAAAAAGGGTTCAGTTCGACATTCCAACCACCTGAAGAAGGCTGGAGCGTACAATGGCCAAAATGTTGGTATAAACATAGCGACAAAGACGAGGACAATAGTTCGAATAATGTAAATATGGTACATATACTTTTGAAACGTCAAAATATCACATTGAAACAACGGTTATCATAAGATCAATCAAATTAAGCAACGTCGAGACTAATTTAGTATCTAGATGGTTTTATTTCTATATTATCACATTTTTATATCTAGAGTTGAGGTAGTACACCTGTGAATCTGTGGTATAATGAATCGATTGAATGATAATGGATTAGTTATTGTGGTGACTGAATCAATTATAAAGATGGATGCGTAATTAATTAGATTAACTAGAAGTAGGATAGTCAGTAACGACCAGCGTTCCCCAAATTCCCATTTTGGCTTTATGCCACACGAAATATACCATTTCAAAATACAGTATCTAGATGGGTGACCCCTGGGAGGAGCAGGTGCTGTAAGCTTGCATGTTTAGTTTAATAGATAACAAGTCCGAATTGAATCTCGGAGAGCAATATTTCAATTTTAGTCGAGTTCTTTATATTCAGCTAAGTGCAAATGCCGATTGCACAACTTATTAATCCACCTCTTCTGTCCCAGGGTTATTTAGTAGGAGTCATATCAGTAAATCCATCCACAACAAAAAAAATTACAATCCAAAAGTATTGTCTGGCTTTAAATCACATTTAAAAATTTGATGAGTAGTAGAAAACAAATCCATCAATTTAGAAAAGTGGATCTATAAGTTATTATGTTTTACTGTTCAGAGTATCATGCTCGTCTAGGTTGTTATGCCTATAATATTTCGACCGTTGTATTCACAGGTCTTCTTCGGTTATCTATATTCATACTTAATATTAAAATTTTAAATCGAAATTTTTATTCTATCTACTTGGTTGTATTCTTGGCATTTCACTTTCCAGGCTTAGTGGGTAAATCTTAGAAATAGTCACCAGTTTGATTCACGGTTTTTCACTGAACCTAATTGAAATTCTATGAATCTGGATTTTGTTGAGCCAAGTAATTTGATGAAACATCGACTCCACATGTAAAAACAGAGTAAGGTTTTATTTAAGGTGCGGGGCATTTTAGTAGTATAATCGCTATTGAAACTGTCAGGATTGCACGAATAATATCATCTGTGATACATCGCTACCCTTTTTGCAAAGTATGTTTACATATATATATATATATATATATATATATATATATATATATATATATATATATACACACGCACACACACACACACACACACACACATATATATATATATATATATATATATATATATATATATATTCATCGATGATTGTTTGTGGAAAAATAATAGACTTTTGTTGGGTGTAGAGTTAATCACAGGAAAATGATTTCAGTATATCACATCCATGTACAACCTAGCGCCGAATAACTTTGTCAATCTAGCGACCGTTAGATTTAAGTTAACGGGCAGAGAGAAAATATCTTTAGGATATCGCTATTATTGTAGACCGTGGGACAAAAAATATACCAAGAATAACATCTGTTTACTTGTTTGAAAACTAGAAACTCTGTTTAGAAAATAGTTTCGAGCTCAAACTATCATTTATCTCTGGGTGGGTTTCGGAAAGAACATCAATCAATTTCTCTCATATTGCTTGCGTATATCATAATGGATTCGGGGTGTAGTTACATCTAATGAGTGTGCAAACATAATAAGGATTCGTCATAATAAAAATTGTCTGACAACTTTCGAAATCTGTTATTATTTTTCGAAATCTGTTATTATTTTTCTATATTTGTCATTATTTGAATCAAATTTTATTGATATATGTTTGCTTATTTTTATGGTAGAAATCTGTCATATTTAAAATCGAATTTTATATATTTGAATATACTGGGGGCAATGGTAAAATTGTCCAAATTGGGTAACAGCGTAATTATTCATCCCACAAAATTTTTCAGGGCTAAATACCTACTAAACTAACTGAGTTTCTTTTATCGAAGTTTTCAGACAAGATGCTTAGCAATCTTGACTCATTTTTTGTAAGGATCATAGAAAAAAAAAACTTTGATTTATTCACCTAAAATGAGAGCCGATTAAAATTGTTTTATGTCAGCCTCACTTTCATCCCAACTGAGCAATGGTGAGAGGAAAAATATCATTCACGCCTTCACTAATGTTACCAAAATTCATACTCTGGTTTTTATCTTCAAAGTCCATTCAAGAACCATCAAGAGAACGGTGAATAAGTTTTAAAAAAGAGGAGGCAGTAGAGAGGAAAACTGGATCAGGAGGCGATCATTTCAACCTAGAGCTAAAGAGATCAATTAGAAAATAAGACGAGAGAGAGAGAGGGGTTTCAGGAATGACAGTCCAAAGATCAGTGAAAAAAGACTTGAAAATGAAACCGTACGTGAAACCTGTGAGGCAGTTTGTTACTCCAGCGTAGAACATCGTTATGTTAAAGACGGCAAGGATAATTTTAAATAATTTGAAATATGATCCTGAATAACATATATATTTGAACTTTAAAGAGCTTCCGATACTTAGCAATGATTAATTAATGATGGACATGTCATTTTCGTTTATGATCGATTTAATCATGATTCTTCTGTTAATCTTGGAGAGCAATTATACATTCTTATTGCTCAAAGTAGAGTCCAATAGAATTATAAAAAAATCTAAGAATTCAAGTAAGATATCTTTAATGATTTCTAAGGTACAGCGGTTCAAAGCTTAAACTTTTAAAAATGACATATTTTCTGTTACACTATATGAACAATTTTGCTGTTACACCCGGTATATGTCACTTTTGTGCTTCTGATAAAATAGTGTCACGTGACTATAAACACATATGTAAATACGTTATAATTCAGAACACTGACATGGCACTGAAAGACGCGACACTCGACAACCACAACATGCAGATAATGTACATATATAAATAAAACTTTGTCAATACATAGATAATGGCTTCTAATAGTCAAAAATTCTGAGAACACATTAAAAAGTTCATGTTCATATATTGACGAGAATCAAAAGAAATATCCAAAATTTAGAATAATTAAAAAACAACGTAGAGTGAGAAGAAGAGACAAAGCATAAACTACAAGAAAACAGAATGCATGATCATCAGTAAAAGGATGAGTCCGAAATGTGATTTGCAGTTCAGGAACTCTAGTATCAAGCAGACGCGGACGTGTAACTATTTGGGAAGCGTTTGGACAGAGGACGGTAAGTGAGACTCTGAGATGTGTGGACGTATTGGGATGGCCCAAGACGCATTCCTAAAGGTGGGCAGAGTATTGCGAGACAGGAGGATTTCTTTGGTAACAAAGAAAATCATACTGAGCTGTTCCGAAAATCTGCCCTTGTTTACGGTAGCAAATGTTAGGCGATTTCCTCAATATGAAGAAGAGACTCGAGGCGACGGAGATGTGGTTCTACAGAAGGATGCAAAAATACCAATGGACCGAGCATGAGTAACGATGAGGTCTTAGAGAGGAAGCAAACGAGGTGTATACTTAATATCATGAAGACGCAGCTGAAGCTTCTTGAACACAAAATGAGGAACGACGGCTTGGAAAATCCGATACTCACGGGTTTAATAGAGGGAAAGAGAGACAAGGGAAAACAACGCGTGACATACCTGGCGGACTTGAGCAAGTGGGTGACAGAACGTGGTTTGGGGGAGGTGACAGAAGGAAAGAACTTTTTAAGAGGATCAAGTGATAAAGGGGGATGGAGAGCCATAATCGCTTACGTCCTGAAAGGACATGGCACATAAAAAGAAAGAATGTATGATTGTGTATTGAACATCATTTGAGGATGCCACTGACTGTTCAATAGTAATAGTCAATCAGAGAAACCTCGTTAACCATTACCCCGTGCTGAGAAGCCAGAGAGAAATGCGTGCATTTTCATAACGGGATGTGGGCAAATTAATCATTGCTGCTCCACCCACTCTCACCGTGTTAGCATCCCGTAAAAGATATCGGATATCAGTTATTTCCGGAGACGGTCATATTTGAATACCTGTCCTGTCCGGAGATTTGGCATTATTCCGGAAATAGGAAATTCGATGACCATCTAACATCCGGAGGGCTTATCAAGATATTCTGGCAGAGAGTGCGAAATTTTGTATCCGTTCAATCAGAAAGTCTTTGCTGCTTTTCACTTAACTTTGCCCAATTCATCTTTAACAGTAGTCTAACTGTTCCGATTAATTCTCAAGCACTACCCTCTTTTGAAATGACTGACATGGATTGCATTAAATAGATAATAAACTTATCATGAATGTTGTGTCAGCTTTAAAAACGTTTGCCTTAAAACATCTGAAAAAGTTAAGAGTGATTACGGAATCCAGAACTAATATATAAGTCACCTTACCCAAAAGAACTGTTACATGTGCAGACTGTCGACTGGTTTGTGAAGTGCAAGCAGTGTTGATGCGTCACAAGAATTGCAAACGTGAACTAAACAAATTTTATTCTTTAAAATTAGGTATCACCAAAGGAAACACGATACTTAAATTTTAAAATGAATTTGAAAAACTGAAAACCTTCCTTGAAGATTTTATTTTAATTTTAATTTCAAGGTAGTGGATTAAATTTATTATTTCCCAGAATTAAAAAAAAGGTTGCTATATTTCAAAACTATTTTAAAGTGACTAAAAGAGAATTTTGGCTAAAATCGCTGATTAGCACCCTTTTTTATCCCAAGTTTACCACAATCTAATTTTCTTTCTGGAGAAATCTTCACAAAATAAAATATACTTTACTGAATCTTTATTCGTGGTATATTAGCTTAAAATTCTTTTTAAGATATTTATGATTGATTATTTTTCCTACGTTTGAGGATTTTGTACTATGACTAGTAAATATAGTTTTTACTTAATAATATCATCTAAAAGGGTGAAATCAATAGAGAATTTAAAAATTAATAAAGTATTACAATTAAAATTTTTAAAAATGAAAATAATTTTTGTAAAAATTTATTAATCATATTTTTACCTTCAGACAATAGTGTTCTTAATTTTATTTATAAAAACAATTTAAAAGCTTCTTTAATTAAATATTGTTTTATTTTTATTTATTTTTTTTTATTTTACGATTCAGAGCCGATTTTAAGTAAATGGTGTTCCTTTTTGACTAAAAAAAATGATGACTTAAAATGTTCAAGGGTCTTGCTTTTAATATAAATATGATGGAGGGATTTTAATTTCTCTAAATATCACAAAAATAATTAAGTAAAAATATTTTTTCTCTTGTTTTCTAAATAGAAAAATTCATAAATAATTGTGGATAATTCCTGAAAATATCATTAAAATCCGATAATAATTTTATTTATGCCAAAAGTTGCGAATCAATGTGTTTTTTCTTACTGGAAAAGACGCTAAATGTCCCATAATAATTCTTAGCACATCCGCAAGAAAAACGAGATCTTTAACCAAAATTTCGAACGTGTTAGAAAGGATTAAAATATATATATTTATATAAAAATAATAAAAAAATGTTTTGGCATTTCCTCTTAATAATAACATTTTGTCGATAAATGTTTGTTTTTATTGAGTTTGGGAACTTTTTGACTGGTTTCTTAGCGAGCTTTTGGAGGTACCTATGTATAATGAAAATTTAGCCTTTGATGCTTCCTCAGACAACATGAGAAAACTTAAATATGCATGTGTGTTTTTGAAATCTGATTATGCAGTGCTTGAATTACACGTGTGTAATCTGTCTGTGACATTTTCTTTGGTTGAGTTGACCGTATCTTGGGAAAAGATGAATCTCAGCCTTACCATAATTAGATATATTATTTGCTCCGGTAATCTCATGGCAACTTTTCCGAAATTTAATGATCGAAAATTGGCAGCGTCGCTCTAATTCTCCGCAAAAAATTCTTGCCAAAATGTCCTCGGAAATCTTAACGGCAAATATCTTCTTCAAAGACGGAAAAATAATTGTAAAAAAAATGGTGAAGTGTATTAGACAGAGGTGATTCATTTCAAGCTGTTTATAAAAAGGTTCTATAAAAAATGTAACAATACACTATATTTTCTTGAAGTATGTGAGTTTTGTATCCAGTGTAGCAATTACTGGGGTAGAATTAAAAAATGGAGGGAGAGGTTTCGAATTCCAGTCGGCATTTTATATTCATATTGCGCAAATAACCTTTGAAAATGTATGGGCCTATCTCTACTTACCTAAATAAATATTACGGCTTATATACGAAAAAATAATTCTCTTTCTCAAAAACAATTTAATGCAATATTAACCTGCAAAAAGATTTAGTCTTACAAATCGAAAGGTGTTTTGAATTTAAATAATCCGCAAAAAAGCTGTAAAACTCAATCAATTAATACTGAATTATATATAAATGTATATTAATTCCAAAAAATATCAAAAGGAAAAATAAACCCAATATAAATGTTTCATAATTCAACTACAATATAAATAATAAGCCAGAATGAATTTTCTAACCAATATACTGTTACGTGGCTGTAATTATAAAATGAATGTAAATCACATTTATAACATGGAACGGTGATACTTTATTTGTCACGGAGCATCTAATTGTTCGAAAATAATGTATGTTATTTATATCATTTGTAAAATCCAAAGATTATCATTATCCACACAAGAAAATACCTGTCAGCACTTAGGCTTCTCAGTTTAGCGGGGAACAACTTGTCGGCTATTTTCTCAAAATAGTACGAAAAACCTTTAATTGATACCTAAAATATTTTTGTACAAAACATTCTTTTAAATCTTTGCCCACCCCCACATAAACAGTACTGTCAACCCGTTTTGGCGTTGACAGTCAACATCGTAATGTGTTTATCTCTTCAACATTTAAGTGTTAAGATGCATTCATTGTAAGATCATTATTATTCTATGTCCAATTTCTGATAATATGTGTATTATATTCGATCTGTCATATAACAATGAATTATGTGCATTGACATTAAATTATAATAAACAAATACTGTTTAAGGTCGTTGTTGTTGCAATTCTCAAGAAGAATGAAAATTTAAAATAAAATAAAATATTAGTGAAACAGTTTAAATAAAATACAAACAAATTCTCTAAAGTTTATAAAAGTAATATGAAACAAAGGTGAGACATTTCAATTTCTTGATACGAAGTCCTACCAAAATATTCCCCGCCATGTTAACGCGAAATATCTTCCTCAAAGACAAAAAAAAATGGCGTGAGGTAAACATAGGTGAGAATTATAAACTTATTCGCACATATAGTAACGTCTCGTCGAAGAAAGTGTTTACAATTTCAACCGGATATTTTTCGGTGAATTCATGATAAAATATGGAAGAAACCATTTTTATCGGAAACATCATTTTTAAGGAAAAATGAAATTTCACTGTCTGAAAAATTTAGCATGTCAAATAATTCTTGCCTATAAACATAAAACCTACTGAAAATTTCCGCATGAAATTTTGTGATTATATTAGCTTCTTAAGTTTATCCTATAGAACTTTCATCTTTCCAGCTTTTTTTTCCATTAGATTTCTTTCGATCTATCGTCCAGCTTTTATTCAAGTGACATTTGCATTCGAGAATGTTCAGGAATTTCTTAAATGAGATATTTCTTTATTGTTCTGATAGTTTGTGAGGTTATTTTTCATTCCTTACCTTCTGATATTTTTGGAGAAATTTCAAATATTTAGTAAAACATTATGTTTATGCTAAAGCAGAGGACATCAGTAAATCAATCTTCCTAATATTACCTAAGAATTCAAGTGCAAACGAATTCGAGCTCCATCGGACAATCAGCTTAATGAGACACATAACTAAGCTAATTAAGCAAATAGTAATTTACCGAAAAATAGAACAAGAATAATCCAGTTTTCTTAATGATACAGGTACATATGATATTCATGATTAGAATGATATCGGAAATAGTCTATGGACATTATTATTAAAATTCAATAAAAAGTAATAATCATGATTAAAATTATAAATGAATTAAAATAAATAAATAAATTAAATACGTTGTATGAAATAAATAACTAAAAATTAAAATAATAAAAATACTCGCAGCATGCAGCAAAAAATGTTCCTTCCGGAAGCATGGACATCGCGTCGAAAGACTTTAACTCTATTAGGTTGGTGCAAAAATAATGACGTAATAATGTCGTTTTTTGACGTATTTTTTTACGTCAAAAAACGACATTATTATGTAATTATTTTTGCACCAACCCAATATCTCTTCGCCTGGAAACCTGGTGCAGGCAATGCGTGTCCAATTTTTCTGCGTGATATGTCTTGCAATCTTAAGGGATAAATTCACCCTTTTATCACATGTACCATAAAATAATTGTAACCTAAAAATTCACATACAAATACACACAAGAAAAATATAAATAAATTGTATGAAATTAATTAATATACAATTTACCTGCTTTTCCTGCTATTTCTGCAAGCTTTATTTCCAGTTTCTTGTGCTTTTATCTCCGCAAACAAGAGGCTAATCATTGTTGCTAGGATGTGAGTGATACACCACAAGAGAAATTCGAATGCTCAAGAATGTACACTTAATTTTTAAATATGATGAAAAAGAGTTTATCATGGCAGGGTACAGAAATCAATTTGAATTGTTAGTAAAACAAGATCTATTTCGATGTTAGAATAATGCAGAACACTACACTAGAAACTACCTGAATACGGATAGCAAATCAGTTGAGTAGACACAATGTCTACATTGTGTCTACTCAATTGATTTGCTATTTGTGTCTACTCAACTCATACATCCTTGTCTTACCCACAAAAGTGGGTACGACAAGGATGTATTCAACCTATACAGTAATGCTATATTTTAGATTAATCTGGTATTTCCGAGTTGTCACAAAAGAAGAACCCTCATTAGCACAGTTCCCAATAGGAAGGTTAAACATAGGAAGGGGCGCCGTGAGGAAAATGAAATGAATCTAAATCGTTAGGCTGATGACAGAAAGAAGTCTTTGTGAATAAGTGACTCATGGTTAACTGACGAGTCAATGAATTATCAACAGATAGTAAAGCGTGATCTGAATTTTCAAGAGGAAAGATTTACGACAAGGTCCAGAAACGAGGTAAAGAGCAAATCAAATAAAGAAGCGTGTTTATCGGAAATGTTTTGGAAATGAGTAGGGAAATCTAGTGGAATTTAACTTAGTTTCGCAATGCGCTAAATTATCTGGAGAACGTTATAAGAGAAAATATTCTAAACGACAGAAATTGGTACGAATGGCACGGATATTGGAAAAAGCAAAGGCTGAAGAGGTAGATCTTTCTATGTGAATCTTATTTATTTTAAATGATAGTCTCATTAAATGATTATTTTAAATTTTAAGGATAAAAAAGCCACACATAAATTTCTCTGTTCATCCTCTATGGCAATCCGGTCGGAACTGGGCTAGATTAAAGCATAATATGGCCTCACGGATGCCCAGCAGAAGTAAACGCATGGATATCTAACCATGCGTGATATGGTATTTCAAATACGACGATATTATGCAACAGTTCACGGAAAGAAAGGTTTTATGTCAGGAATTTTCAGACACTCCTGCGTCTTTCATCAACGTTGCGCGAAATAAACATATAAATGGGAATTCCTCACCGACAGATGTTTTTGTGGACGCTGTATTTCTGGTGAAGGTCATATTATTAGCAAAAACCTGATATCTGTCTGATTCCTTGCTATGCGAAACCTTTTTTTGAAAATAAAGTTAAATTTAATGTTTTCATCGGTGCAAAATCGTTAGGCCGTTCTATTATTACTATTAGAGGGAGTGAGATTGTAAAACTAGATTAGGAAATTTGTAGGTTGCGGACTGGGGTAGGCGTCTCGTCAGTGTAGTCGAAAAATGTTCGAAAAAAGTTGTCACTTTCAGAACGACGGGCTATATTTAGAATAACTTGTCAATTTCAGAAAGACTGGCTGTTGATAGAATAACATCTAACGAGAGAAAAAGTGGGGAAAAACAAAGGAATATATAGTAATAATATATAATTACATGAAATGAAAATAAAAAATGGAAGGAACAAATAAAAGGTTAAAACTTTTGGATAAATATCTGGAAATCTGTTCTTAAAAAATGGGGATGCATAATAATAATAATAATAATAATAATAATAATAATAATAATAATATAGGAAAAACAGCGGGGAAAGATTTGACTATGTACATAAGTGCACATAAGGGTGTAAATGTAGACAAGTTACCACACAAACTTACGAATCCCAATACACTTAAATATATAAATACATTACAAGATTAATATGTATCTACATTAACATTCCACACAACTTACATTAGCTTATATGTAAAGGAATTATAGAACCAAAGATGGTATAAAAAGGGTGACCAGAATGTAGGCCTTAGTGTACATGGCAATACTTCTATTACTGAATAGGGCGTAATGAGGGAAATCCGAGTTGGCACAATACAAATATATAGTAGTTAGGCGATACATGTTGTAAATATAATAGGTAGGTGATGGTTGTTAAAATCTGGAGTTAAAATGTGAGTGGATGACCTACACAGTCCAGGAGTGATGTTGATGATAATGGGTACCATTGCCGAAATTATATTCTCTGAGTAAACCCGAACCCATATGCTAAAAGCACGCACTCGACATCGTCGATGCTATGACCAGGTTGGTTGAAGCGTATAGAGACCGAAAAATTGTTGTTTTGTCCCTGATTCTTTTCTTGTGGTTACTGAACCGTAAACGGAACTCTTTTCCGGTTTCTCCAACATAATTCCCCTTCTCGCCTTTGTGACATAAAAGGAAATATACGAGATTGGAACTGACGCAGCTCATAGCAAGCGGTCTGAATACTATATGAGTACCGTGGGGAGGGGTAAATGTTATGAATGATGATGTATTTGCAGACCTGGTAGATTTTTGAGGATGTTAAAATTCTGAAGATGTTGCGGGGTTGTCGCCTCTCGTGTGGGTCGTTATCGCTAAATAAATTACTAATAATTGCCTAATTTTAAATGTTGGAAATCTTTAGTAATTGTTTGGGAAAAGTTTGTGGATGTTATATTTAAAATAAAAAACCCTGGGGGCTCTGAAATTCTTCTTTTTACTTACATAGTTGAAGAGAGTGCTTAAGTTTGGAAAGTTTGGCGATGGATTCTTTGATTAATTTAAGAGGGTAGTTCCTATTAAGATAGAGATTGTAATGTTGTCCTACGTGTAAGTTGTAATCTTCCTTGTGAGAACAGATGCATTTGATGCGTAAGCATTGTTTATAGATTATGGATATTTTTAGGTTGGTTGGGAGGCAGCTATAGAAATTAAGGCAACAACGACCATCAGTAGGCTTGGTGTATAGTATGGTGGATTTGTTTGTTTGTTTGGGTTTTATGGCATATCAACCACTGTGGGTTATTTAATGCCAAATCCAGTTTATATGAATTTTAAATGCCTATTTTGTATGGAATAAAAAATGTATAGCTGGCAAAATTATTGTTTCAAAAAAAAAAAAAGAAACAAAAAAACGTATAGCTGGCAACATTACTCTTTTACAAAAAAACTTAGAGCTGGCAACATTATTTTTCTGAAAACATTATTTGAGACTTTGCTGTTGGATGTAGTTTATCGCCGTACCCAGGACGCGGATGTAGTTTATCATCATATCCAGGACGCGTATGTAGTTTACCGTCATACCCAGGACATTAGTATGGTGGAGATGTGGTTAGCATTGGAACATACCGATATGTCCATGAACGGAATGGACGTGGTAGAATATTCCATAGAATATTTGATGGTGTTGTACAAATTATTAAGCTGTTTTTTTAAGATCTAGGTGATTGTCCTCTCCATATGAAAAAGATGTCATCTATGTACCTGTGGTAGTATGGGGTGCCGGGTAATATCTACAAAACATATCATGTTCAAAGCACCCATGAAAATGTTAGCATAGCTGAGGGACATTTTCGTTCTAAGTGCTATGACTATAACTCAAAGAAAGTGGAGCTTGTTGAAGTGGAAGTTATGTGAGCGTATAAAATATATAATGTTTGAAATATCGCGTAACAGTGGTCACGGAAATGTCTGGTGCTTACAACATTTTGCAGGCTAGGTCACAAGAGGTGAATTGTGAGGTAAAGTATCTATATTACT
>OZ010577.1:122794922-122879922 GCA_963932145.1 Acanthosepion lycidas | reverse complement strand
ATTTCACTAAGAGTAGCAGAACCAAGGAAAACTTTATTGTCTTAACAGGTGTTTGATAAGAACCCTTGAAAACCTGATACAAAGCGATATAGTGACTTGCGGTGTTTTGTGGGGACATAAAATATCTATAATACGAACTTTGCCTACAGATTACAATGCAGTTTGACTAATTCTTAACGTTGAATTGGTAAGTAGGATTTTACGGTTATATTTCCCGCAATTTTTGTTAAGCCATAAATGTTTCAAATTTTAGTAAATGGAATTCATTTATTTCTCATTGTGCTGATTTTTTAACACAGCAATTTTTCTTTTCCATGTCCTCATCAGATCCATGTTATAGAAATAATTTTCATTTACACTTAAACAGAGGACATTCGTAATTTTCACTAGATATTCTGGAGATTCTTATCTTAGATACAAAATATGAAAAATTGTTTTACTTATTCTATCAACTTAAATATTTAAATCTACATGTTAAAACCATTATGCCGATAAAGATTAAAAGTTCCATTGCATCAAAAATTAATAAGGCTTATTCCACCTGACTAACTCGATAAGGAAGGCATCGCTGAAGAATGACATAGTTGCAGGTCAATCATTTAGACTCTTTTTCAAAGAATATCTTGATACGTACGCAGCAAAGAAAATGCACTTCAAAAACGTCCACCTAATTGTATTAAAGAAACATCACAGACAAGAGAATTTTTTTTCTTACCTTCATTAACCACTATTATTCAAGTTTCTTCTTTTATTACTTCTTCACAATTCATTCAATACAACGGCTAATTCTACTGCCAACGTGTTAAAAAAAATATATTCCCCAATTCAGTCTTTTTGCCTTCGGTGCTTTTGAAAAAATATATTATAAATAAAGTTAGTTATTATAAGCATGGTTAACGAATACTTTTAGTCATATTTCATCAGTGATCTTGTAAAATATGTTATGAAGGTTTTTCTCTGCGTTTATTGTTCACTGTTTGCTGCATTCCAACAAGATGGATATTACAACTATTTAGGAATCCTCAAAACAGCACATGAAGATAAAAAAAAAAGACGCCGAGGCCATTGATTTTTGAGTAGAATCAATTGAGCGACACCTAGCACTTCAATTGCTGAAAACTCCAAGCTTTTGGCAATGCTAGGACATTGCCTAATAATACATAAAATAAATCCAAAGAATTAAGTTCGAATTCGGAGTAAGGTTTTTCACTTTTTTTTTTTATTTGATTCTTTTTAAAAAAATATAAAGAATATCCTACAGAAAAAAAATCATGCAATGATTTTAGATCAGTAATAGAAATAACATTCGGTTAAACTCTACTTTAAAAATATTTAGGAATTTATATAATATATATATATATATATATATAGATAGATAATTGTAATTTTTGCATGTGAATTTTGTTTTTGAATTGTTTTACTACCACCATCCTTGCAGAAATATTGATAACCTTATCAGTAACTGGACAACTTTACTATTCACATTGACAAAACTAAAATAGTTCAGTTTCAAACGAATATTTCGATATAATTACGTTGCATAATTTCTGGGGTTTTTTTTTGGGGGGGGGCGGGACTGTGTTTCTCTTAATAAAAGTAAATGCTTTCTTCACCTGCACAATCTTAGACCGGAGAATCTGATATACAGTGGCTCAGGCTTGCTGAAAGGTGGCTGATTTGTCGTGTTGCTACATATAGAATGGTTGCCAACAAAGGCTATAGTACTCTGTCTGGGGGAGGACAGTTTGGTTCATGCCTTTTCCCTGCTTTACTCTGCTCACCGACTTCTTATCTCGAGACACAACCCGTTATACCACACGCACATCCAAAGCACTAGCATTTAGAATTTAGAAAATATGGTAAGATTTCGTAAACCCAAAACATTTAAAGAAAAATATGTAATATAAATCATTGCATTTCCTACAATAGTTTTCGTTTTGATCTATGACTTCAAATACAATGTTGGCTTATTTTATTCCAATTCTGAAGATTGTTCACAAATATTAAAACATTCCATTTTTACTTAGAATAGATTAAATAAATAGTATTTCGATTTGAGTTAAATTGACATTTTATGTCGAGCCCATGTATTACAACCCAAAGGAAGACACACACACACATATATATATATATATATATATATATATATATATATATAAACAAAGAATCTAAATAATTAATGCGCAGAATTCATGAATTTAACTTTTCACACTTTTAAATTAGATCAGCCCTAATTAAGTACAATGAAAATGACATTTGAAAGAAATACAAAACTCGAATTCGGGCTCGAATATCGTGTATTACAGATTTAATCAGTATTAATACTTTGTTTTCAAGAAAATGATTTCAGTGTAACGATATACATTTTGCTGAAACTTCAAGGCCTTGAATTATTTGGTTGTGCCTCTTATTTTAGAGGGCTGCTATTATACAATTGGTTCACACAAGGTTTTTAATCTCATAATCCACTTGAAAAATTTAATGGACCTGGGTGGGCAATGAAAATAAGCGATTATATATATATATATATATATATATATATATATATATATATATATATGATGGATGATTGCAGAATTTGTGTAAGGAATTTCAAAGATATGTTTTGTATTTTTCTATCACATTGCCGCAAAATTATATACTGTTTAATAATACTATTCTTGAATTCATATTGAAAACATGCACTTCCAGACAGGCAATACAGATGCACATTTTAACATATGCGATCTAAATATATAGTGGACAGAGATGGGTTGCAAGAGCAAAATTACTCCTTAACCCCACTAAATATTATATTGGATGACTATTTCCATGAAGGAATCAACACTGTAGGTTATATCTACCTACTGCACATGAAGTCATCATTAAAATTACTTAACTAATGTTCATCGTTTATTTTAATATATATATATATATATATATATATATATATATATATATATATATATATATATATATACATATCTATATATATATATATATATACACACACACTGTGTGTGTGTGTATTTAAGCAGCATTTTTTTCATTGAAAAAATGCTGCCTAAATACACACAATTTAAATTACATGATCCACCAGCCCACAAAACTATCAACACTTTAAATTATAAATGTAGCCTTGTGGAAAAGCAAATTGAAATAATATATTGTAATATAATCATCTTTGATAATAGCTTATGTAAGCTGAACGCTTAGATAGGATTAAAAATATGTATCAATATTGTGAGTTTCTTTCTTCGTTTAATGATACTGTTATTAAGCTTATCAGATGATATGAAAAGAATTTAGATAAAGTAAAATCACAACACTTGTCTATATTATTTAATAAGGAAGAGTGTATCATTATATATATATATATATATATATATATATATATATATATATATATATATATAATTTATTTTTTGCAAATGTTCCCATTCTGGTATTTTGTGGATGGAACGGGCAGAAAAGAGGATATTTACCAGAACAATAAAATCTTTACCAGTTCTAACCTCTTGTCATTATCATTATCTATCTTTTTATCTTATTTTCTTACAATGGCATCATTCATTCATATCATAGTTCATTACTTCAGAATTAGCCTCTCTCTTGACTCTCTTTTGGCTTATATTGCGTGAATATCAATAGAGAAAAATGTTACATATCTTTTAGTTCTATCCATTTATTTCTTACCATAGTTATCTTTTAAATGTGTATTTTATTAAGGACGATATTTTCATACCAGGAATTCAAATCTTAGCTCGTTCTATCTCCTCAATTTTCTGATTTGAGATTTTTCATAGCATTCAATATTAGAATATATTTCTTTTTCTTTAAAGTCTTTTCAATCCTAGAATATATTTTGGATTATGTACCAACATAGGTTAGACATATTCTTTTTGTAAAATTTTTTATAAGACCAAATATTTCGTATACGTCTTGGGACGTAAACAATGTATAAAACATGCCAAACGAAATCGGTGTTCGTAAGATTCTGCTAATCCTATTTTCGCAACGTTATCATATATCCAATATTATGAAGATTTTCTTAATGAAATTCTGATTTGCTTAACAGATTATTTCATCTGTTGCAATATTGCATCATTGCTAATACGTAATTAATCCTTATTTTACGTTTTCAAAATATTAGGTTAGTGAAAAAATAATGTCGGTTTTTGACGTTAAAAAACACGTCAAAAACCGACATTATTTTTGAACAAACCTAATAACTTAGTCTAGTACAGAGCCACCTAGTTCGTTATAAGACCACAAATAGAGTAGTTTGTAAGAATCCCTACTGGAAATATTCAAGCTTGTTAACTCATAGAAAGGTGTTATTTTAATAAGGTAGCAACAGACTGTGAGAAGAATGGACTAAGCATCAACTACAAGACAGAATGCATGCTTATCAGTAAAATGAGCCCGAAATGCGATGTGCAGGTCGTGAACACTAGAATCAAATAGACGTGGAAATTTAAATATCTGGGAATATTACTCTAAGAGAAATTAATGTCATAATGAAGATGATGTCATTCTACGCTACTTATAATAAAAAGTTAGGAAGGAACTGCAAGCAGTTATTTTGAAAGAGGACGGTAAGTGCAACACACAGATCCGTAGACGTAGTTGGATAGCCAAGGACGCCACTCCAAAAGCTGAGTCGTTTATTGCGATAGAGGAGGATTTCTTTGGTAAAAAAAAGAATGCTCAGCTGTTACCTGATATCAGTCCTTCTTTACGGCAGTGAATATTAGACGATTTCCTCATAAGTGAAGCAGACTCTCGAGCCGACGAAATTAGGGTTCTACAGTAGGATGTTAAGTATTTCGTAGACCGAGTGTTTGACCAACGATGAGGTCTTAGAGCGGATGCAAACAAGAGGAAGAGGCAACTGATGTTTCTGGGACAGGTAATGAGGAAGGAGGACCTGGAGAATCTGATACTCACGGGTCGAATAAAGGGAAAGAGATATACCTGACGGGCTTAAGCAAGTGGATATCAGAACGTGGTCTGGTTGAAGTAGCAGAATGATGGAACTTGTTGAGAGCTGCAAAGGTAGATGGAGGTGGAGGGTCATAATCGCCTACGTCCTGAAAGGACATGACACATGAAAAAAGACATGCACGTATAATTTAAAATGGCCGCGAAATTAGAAATAGCCAAGAGATTCTGAGCTTTTCAGCCTTTGAAAAAAAAAGAAAAAAAAGATAGTTCAATTTTTGAGAATGAGAATATTGTACCTATTAGATTGAGTATAATGCTAGATTTAGAATGATATGGAGGCACGGTGTAGTAATGGAGTGTGGCTTACGTGCTAATAACTATGAATCCTCTTCTTCCCAGCTATAGGTAAATAGATCAGATTCTATAGCCTTGCATTGCAAAAAAAAATCTGCCTTGTATCATGCATGGCATATAACTGACTAGATTGAGTTGAAAGCGGGATTTACCTGGCTGCAGAATAATGTTCTTAAATATAAAATCTGGACAACTATCTCACTTCCCTTCCTTAATCTCAATGATGTAGCAGTATTATCCTTGACCTGTCTGAAGTGCAGCAAACAGTCTGAAATCAAATCACCACTCCTCTTCCGCATTGCCTGGGGTAATATAGAAAAAATCGCACAAATTCTTCAATCTTCAAACCACATCTAAATTTACTAAAAAAATAAATCACAGAAGGGTATAATGTTGGCCTTAGAAAAGCTGCAGCAGCAGTCCATATAAATTGCTTGTATCTCTATCAAAGCGTAGTTTCTGAATTTTAAGTTTCCCATCTATTATAATACCTTTATATTAATATCATGGAAAACACACGTGAAAATGAGCTGAAGGTTTTAAAATAAAGGTTTTTAAAATGTTTTAAAGAAAGCAACAGAAACTGTAAAGCATTTTTATTTTTTATTTTTGCTCTATTAAAATCCGGAGAACTATTTACTGAAAATACTTGGAATGGTTTATTTACCTAAGAAACGAAACGTGAATAAAAGAGAAAATGCAGGTTTGTTTTCATAGAAATAAATCACTAATATTCACTGAAGATATTTTTATCTCCCATTTTAAAATTCTGCTGGAAAACATTTTAATAAATCGTTAAATTTTCAAACTTATTGTATCCGTAAACACTGTTTACCAGTAATTCTCACTGGTAAAAATGTTAGATGTAACTGATTGTTATACTTTCCACACTTCTCGTTAGTAGAACTTATTTCCCGCTTCTTGCGTTTCTGTCTATGGTCTTCCGAAAATTTAAATGCAATTTCAATCGTTCTCTTTGAGTCCTTTTCTCTCTCTCTCAGTAATTCATTGTAGGAGTAGCCTTTATCGCCTTGCTACATATGTAATGACAAAAAAAATCTATACTGCTGCTAATGATTTTTGTGCTTCTATTTCAAAGAAAAAACATCTGTTTAAAATACTGATTAAATTTCCTTATACCAGATTGGTAAATCTTCAATATTACAGAAATGTTTACCATTTTTCAAGGGATATAAGGGAGACATTCAGGAAGGCAATGCGTGGGAGTGCGATTTCTTTGTTAAAGACATTTCAATAGCAAGTCCGTGAAAGACATAATAGAAAGTTTCCCCCCCCCCTTACAGAAAATAAAACTATTTTCTATTCACTGTAAAGGCTTTACGTGCTATCTGTTTGCAAATGAAAAAAAAAAGTTATTTCCGTTGTTGAGAATGTTTGTATTCACTGTGGATAGTGAATGTATTTTAAAATACTGAAGTTAGATAACGAGAAAAATGATCTGAAAGCATTTCAATTTGTATATACCGCTGTAAAACTATAAATGCATATACCATTTTCATTGTTACTCTGAGATTTAATGTTCTAATTGGTGCAAGATTCCCTTGTTGGTGATGTTCATATGATAGCCATAAAACTTTAGAAAAAATTTGGCGCCTAAATTAAGAAAATTGTACATAAATAGCCAGTCTGTATAGAAAATGAGAATATAAGGAAATTACATTTCAAACTCTTCAAAATCTTGACTTTGAAATATAAATCGAAATGAATAAAAATGTTATCTACTCTCTGGACGTAGAACTAAACCTGCATGCTGGCAGTGTCTCCCCATGCATGAAACTGAACGCAAAATTAAAATACGTGAATATTAGATCTAACCACCGTGCGAAAATAATAAAGGACATCTCTAAAAGATATATATCTTTATATATATATATATATATATATATATATATATGAGAGAAACTGCAAAATTTCCCAATTTTTAGATTAAGATTTGAACCGTTGTATCTTAGAAATGGTTAAAGATATCTTAATGGAATTCATCGTGTTTTTCCTAAATCTATCGGACTGTACTTTGAACAACAACAATAATAATATATTTAGCTCTAAATTGAAATGATAAACTCTTTTGTTATTTCCTGATCCAGTTTTTCTTTTCATTGTGTCCTCTTTTTTAAACTTATTCCCTGATCCATTGATGGTTCTTGAATAGACTTTGAAGATGGAAAATATTGGTACTATTACTGAAGTCCTGTATGATATTATTTCCCTCACACAATTGCCCAGTTGGGAAAAAAAACAAAACGATTTTAACCTGTTTGATTTGTAGGTTAATAGCTCGATGGGTTTTTCAATGATTCTCACGACAAATGGTGTCAAAATGGCTAAACGTCTGATCGGAAAACCTGGAAAAATCTATTAATTTTTTTTAAATATTAAAAATTTCGTGGAATGTACAACTATCTCATGCTGTTATACAGTGTGGACAATTTTATTGTTAAATCCGGTATACACACACACACACACACACACACAATGCACACACGTTTAAAAATATTTAATAACGCATCTCGCATCCGAAAACGAAAGAATGAAATATATTTGTTTCTACTTTAATAATGAATCTTGGAACTCTTTACATCAGCTGGCTTTTGTCGGAATTGAAGAAGAAAGAAAATGGATGACTTTTAAAGAAGTTAATATTTATTCTAGTATCTCTTCTTTACTCTAGGTTTGAATCGAAAGGTGTTAATTTATTTTCTCAGGTTTCTTGTATCGCAGTAAAGGGAAATGCTCATCAGAATGGCTCGAAAGTCAGAAATTCAGTTTGTCTTTTCTGTAATGAATACAAAGCAAATCATTGTGTATAAAACATGTACGCATCAAGTGCTCCAGACCAGGTGCAATCTTCAGCTGAGTGCCGTGCTTCAGCAAAGTTTCGTCCCATTAAGCTCAGTACCTCTCCCCACAATGGGCCCGCAACAGCTGGGTGATGTTACGTTGCAACCGGTCTATGTTATTTGGATGCGACTTGATAAGAATTTCTGGGTAATCCATACACTGACACCGGTCGCTTTTTCACCACAAGTTTTTTCTCACCTTATTCGGCTTGTTGGATACCAGCACACTTGAGTAATCTCTTTCTGGAATCCGTTAAGCAGAAAATTCTTTACAGCCAACTTCAAATGGCACCAGGGCGGAGCCGTATCCTCTCGTACGGACTTCAGCGACCAGTTACTCATACCAAAGCAACTTTCATGAGCCTCTTCAATCCCTTCTTTCAATTCCACTATCGCCAAGCAACATATATGCTTTATATCTGAAATAAAGAAAAGATCACCGTTAAACTTTCGAATTTAACGATTTGAATGAAACTCATGCGTAATTGTGAAAGACTCAACCGTGCATAAGGATAATTGTTTGAAAACATAAATACATGTAAATGTCAAGAGATTTACCAAATGTATTGTTTGAATATCTAAAAAATCAAATTGTACAGCCAGTTGCTCACATCTGATAATTATCTTGGCATTGCTGCATCTGAGTTGGCTTATTTGTTAACTTACGTTTTATAATAGGCACACATAATTGTGTTGACTGTCTTGTCTCAAACCATTTTCCTCAAAAGATGAACTGAACTCTATGAACGGTATTTTTCGTATGTGAAATAGCAGGATGATTAATGTTCCGTCAGGCTATCATATTTACAAGAATGCCACTTTTGGGAGAATGTCTTTTACTTTCATAGGATAGATAAATATTTCATTAAACAAGATCCTTTACGTCTTTTTTTATAATCATTTCCAGTTCTCTAATCATTTGCTTTATGTTGAGATGAAATTCATCAAGGAATATACTGTAGTGTTTTTTGTTTTGTTTTTTTCTATCCAAGTACTTTCTCAGGATATGCTTGGATGAAATCGAAATTACTTGGCTAGGAAAAAAAGTATGGCGTCTTCTGTGATGACTAATCTTAACTTCAAGAAACTGGTTAGATATCTGTAAAAGATTATGAAAATATTTATATTTAATGAAACAGGTTTGACTAAAGATAATCTGAATATATATATATATATATATATATATATATATATATATATATATATAATCCGATATGTGTTTATGCAAGTGAAATATTTTAATTAAATAGTTTCTTTAGAAAACAGCTGGAAAATAGTCTTCTTACAGCCATGTTTTAATTGATCTAGCAGGATGTCAAAAGAATTATCAATGTTTCTATTAGAATAGCCTACGTATATAGTGGAAACTCGACAATGCTGAATTTGCCTATTTAATTCACAGAATAACTTAGCACTGATGTTAGGACTCTTTCTCACTAACTCATTCATGATAACCGGTCATGTGATGCACGTTTTTACTTCCGGTAATCCTGTTTATTTTCAATCATTGTTCAATATTTTGGCTCCAATCCTCTAGATATTTAAGTGCTAATGTTTATTAGGCTGCTTGAGTGATTTTCATCCATATGTTTCAAAGCATGTGCTGCATCTTTAATTTGCGTTTCTCAAAAAAAAAAACTAATTTTTAAGGACACTCAGTTCAAGTTTATTGTGCCAGTTTAGCTTAAATCCTTATTGTGGTTTCAAAGTAATTTTAATTAAGTGCATATGAAAAAAGCTGAATATTTGTTAAAATACAATTTGAAACGATAAATGTTTCTATTATATCACAACTGAAAATTTAACCTGCTTCTACATAATGGAATCAGTATTGACCGAATTAAGACAGTTACAGGAAACAAAATATAGGGTCGAGCACTTTTGAACAGACATACGTGAGGTTTATGTTGATGTAGTACGGAATTATGTTGACACAGTACGTAATTGACGTAGTACGGAATTATGTTGACGCAGTACGTAATTGACGTAGTATACGTAATTGACGTAGTATACGTAATTGACGTGGTACGCAATTATGTTGACGCAGTACGTTGACGGCGTAGTACGCAATTATTTGTACGTTGACGGCGTAGTACGCAATTATTTGTACGTTGACGGCGTAGTACGCAATTATTTGTACGTTGACGGCGTAGTACGCAATTATTTGCACGTTGACGGCGTAGTACGCAATTATTTGCACGTTGACGGCGTAGTACGCAATTATTTGTACGTTGACGGCGTAGTACGCAATTATTTGTACGTTGACGGCGTAGTACGCAATTATTTGTACGTTGACGGCGTAGTACGCAATTATTTATGCTGTTAGCCGCTGAATCTTCCTTGAAATGTGCACGATATTATTTGGATCCTTTCGTAATTTTATTTATTTTAATATCATCAGTTCCTAAGTAGTCATCTTCGTAGACGACACTGGTTGGTGCAAAAATAATGACATAATAATGTCGTTTTTTGATGTATTTTTAACGTCAAAAAACAACATTATTACGTCATTACTTTTGCACCAACCTAATATTTGCTCGTGTCTCAACAGTAAATCCGGTATTGCTGACAAAACTAACTTGGCCCTTGTTCTCGAAAAGCACATCCGATCTGTGGTTGACTGGGACAGGAAATGGTTTGTTAACTCTAATGTCACCAAAACGAAACTGCTCTCATTTACCCAACGTAAAGAAGCCCTCTGCCTCCTATCAGAATTGCTGATGCCTAATGTCACTAGAGTTTTTTTTTCCTGTGCCTTTTGCTCTCACGATTTCTACTGACCTGAGGTGGAATAACTACATTGAATCAACAGCTCCATCTGACGCAAGGCAAGTTGGTTCTCTGTGTCTCGCCAGAATGTTTTTTTCGCCTGAGTCCATCCGTCAAATCTACAAATTTGTCCTTTCATTGAATACTGTTGCCATATAAGGTATGGTGACCCCGTTGTTCATCTCGAGGTTCACAACCAAATTCAGAGACGGATATGCAATGTGATAGGTCCTGATCTGGCATCCCGTCTACAGTCACTTACTCACAGACGTGATGTGGCTTCCCACTGTCGTTTCTACAAGTATTTTCATCGCAACTGCTCGGACGATACTCTCACCGGTACCCCAACTGAATGGGTTTAAGCGTGTTATTAGGTTGGCATCTGTGCAACACCCATTCACTGTCGAAACGATTAATATTACCGTCTCTTCTACCCCAACAGCTTCTTCTCACGGACTTCCTAACAATGGAACTCCCTTCCTCCTCCTGACTTTCCTGATGGTTATAATCTTCAACTATTCAAATGTAATGTCAATCGACATCTTCTGATGCCTTGATCTTGACCCCCGTCCTTCACTATATCCTTTCCGAAAACACCCCACTTTACTCTTTCTCTCATTCTCTGTAAACCCACTGCGTGATAGAGCCACTCACGCTTTTTGGGCTTTAAAAATCCTTGAAAATCACCATGGTTGTTTGCAGTTCTAATCGCCTTATTGTTTTCTTAATTATTTTCTTAGGTTTTTTGTCTTTTCTTTCGAATTTCTACTCTGCGTGAATCGAATGTTTGACAACACAATTTTCTCTACGACAACATTACTGAGTATCTTGAACGACATAATCACGAACGGCAAACAATAAATAATGAAAGGAATAACTATTCGAGCTTTACTTTTGTTGATATTCAGCCAATTAAATCGGTTTTGTGTAGAAATTGGAGATACGCCTGTAGTTATCTGTGCATGGTTCACTGTGTTCACATTGTCAAAGGTTGTTGGTTAGGTGACGCACCTTAGCAGATGTAACCTGAAGCAGAAGAATTAATCATGTTGGAATCGACAACCGCATTAATGCAGAAGATTTTGCCCAATACGAAAGCGTTAATACATTCACGTGCACATTTTCTGTCACCGTATACAGAGAGTATTTTTTTCGTATATTTCGAAGCAATTAAAATTTAAGTTTTTTTCTTATTCTTAGATAAATAACGTACATTGTTTTCTAACAGAATGTCAAATCACAGTTATTTAACATTAAAATTTTGTTCGTAGTGTTGAAATATTTTTACCTTTTTTTTTTTTTTTTTTCAACGTTTCCCAAATAATTCCACAGTAGAAATACTAAAAACATGACAAAGATGTTTCTGCATAAACTTATCTCCCGAAGAAATATTTTCAGTCTTTTTTTTATGACTCTGGTATACTCTAGATTGCAAATAGCAATCCCTGGTCATTCCACATAAATCAAATGTTTATTTATGAAGCTTCAAATAATCTTGAATAAAAATACATTTATATTTACGTTATGTAATGCATAATCTGCTTAACTTTTGTGTTAATATAATTCTTGCATAAAATATCTCATTTTAGAGAGCCTCGAAATAAGAATTTAATGCATATTCTTCATAAAATATTTCACTAATATTATTAGTAGTTGTAGAAGTAAAGTAGTTTTTATCATTTCTTTTGATTTCTGTTGTATACTCATTTCCTTTCGGGTGCAACTCAGACCTAATGCTATAAATGGTATGAAATTTTCCATTGAATATTCGTGTAAAAATTAAAGCCGCCTGAACAAATTTTTCAGAGACAAAGCCTTTCATAAGGTGAGATCTATGCTGATGGTAACAATATTTTTTTTATTTATGGTATCGGCTACCAGGTATATTTTCCTCACAGCATTTTCCGATCACGCCCAGACCTCAAACTACATTTGGAATTATTGGTGTCTTCATGTGGCACATTTTTGAGACTTCCATTACAAGATCGTTGTATTTTGAGAGATCTATAGTTGTGTATTTTACTTTTTTTGTTTCGTGTGTGCATGTGTGTTTAACCTATTTTTTTTCCTTAACTTTTTATTATGGCTTGCATAATGGGATTAATTTACAATGAATTTACATAGCCGACTGAACCCATTTAAAAGAATATTCCCCCGGGATTTGGGGAAGATAGTCGATACTAATATGAAAATTCTACAAACCTTAGAGGGTACCGTGTCTGTAGAAACGCAAGAACTTGAATAGCAGCGTAAAAATATTGCCGCCTAACCCAAAAGAACCTTGGGTCTCGGAACTGGAATAATGGTTAATAATCGATTTTTTAAACTAACGTTTAGGTAGCGAATTTAGTTCTGAGCTGATGCTCTATATTTGTGAACTGATGCTAATATTGTCTCAATATGCTTTTCCCATTATCGCTTGGCTTTCTTGGTGGTTCATCCCCACGTGAAAAGGATAGATGTGCTCTAGGTTCAATCTTGCAATAGTCATATTTATAAGCTACAAGTATGTTCTTCATATTTTTTATACCAAGCTTATGGATCTTATTAATAGAAAATTCAATTATTTATGGCATTTCGCTTAAATTGCAGTGTAACACCCAAGCTCATTTCGCATTAAAAATTTCCAGAATACTAAGATTTATGTGTAATTTTACATGCTCCATTCGCATCTGGCTTGATAAATTTGATAAAATGTACCGATTTTGAGTTATTGACAGTGATATTCGGATTCATTCGCGTCGCGGGCAGCCATTACTGACGTTGTTTGCATACATTCACTGCAGAATAGCTATCACTAGATATCATTGCGTAAATTGAGTCTATCTACGTAAATAGTTCTCGTGCGCAGTAACTGCGACAAATTTAGACAAGAAAGATTAGTTCCGCACTTAGCTTTCCGTAGTCTTCCGCGTTTAGCTTTCCGCAGCGAATGTATGCAAAGAACGACAGTAATCGCTGCCGCCAACAACGCGAATGAATCCAAAATTTCACTGTCGATAACTCCAAAACGGTAGAATTTCTCAAATTTATCAAACAAGATTCGAATGGGGCAATTACAATTACACATAAATGTAAGTACTATTGAAATTTTTAATGCAGACTGAGCGCGGGTGTTACACTGAAAATTAGCCGGTATTTCATCAATTAGGTTTAAAAGGGAAACAAAAGTCAGATCAAATGTATTATAGGGGAGAAGGAAATTGAACATAGACAAAGATGCGCCAGGATTAATTGCAGCCAAAACCGCAAATTAATGCATAACCAAAACATTAAGCTGAACATTCGAGTGATGTGCTTAAATATCCTCGTCAGATTGACATTTTCATAAGGATGTCATGCATTGCAACAGACTCTTTCTTAAATAACTAAACCCACTCTTATATAGAGCCGTTTTCTCATACCAGTGATTTATCGAACCAAATGTTATATCCCTTTTGCCCTATCACATCACGTTTTCTCAGTACAGATAATTTCTATTTTGCTTAAAATAGGTCAAAATGCCTAATTCACAGGGATATGCCATGGCTTAAATATGCGAGTAACATAGTTGAAACATTTAGTTTCATGCTAAAATTATTTATCATTCAAGGAAAAAAGTATCGATATAACTTTCAAAAGTAACTCTAAAATATTTCAGTTCAACTAAACTGACCTGAAAATCCGAGATTTTATGAGAGTTATCTCATTGGAAATTGTTCTTGTGCCCTCGCCGTTCGTAGCTTGTTAAAACATTGACCTGTTTCTTCTCTACTTTTCATAGAAGAAGCTCTTTAGAAGTCATTCAAGAACAGCGATTTTATTTTTTATTAGTAGTTTTCATTTTAAGCCTGAAACTGTCATAAGATTTTATATCGCTTGAATTTACAGACGTCTGGAATTGTAATGCATGATCATGGAAATGATCTTCGGTCCACTATGAAATTGTCAAAGGATTTTCTTATGTTCAGTTCATTTGCCAAAATCGGTACAGTTTAGGAGAGTAACAAAGATTTTCTTTTAAAAAACGTGTCGATACCGTTTCAAAATCCGTCTAAACACAAATCACGTCTTACAGCCATATCAAGTTGAAATAACGGTTCTTCGACTATCACCGGAATTAAGCAAATACGAAATTTGTTCTGGAAATGATATCGACTTAAGGGAGATCACCTCTCAATAGATCGTAGCTTTATTTTACCCCAAGATCTGACAATTGAAGTTTTTCTTTCCCTTTGTGTAGAAATACATCCAATTGAGCTAATATTGTTTTTATCACCATTCGAATGAAGTGTTCATTTCGTATAATAAACCAGAAAGATCAATAGTAGCGAATACACGTGAAAATAGCCTGTACATTGAATCCGTGGAAATATTAACTGAACACGACTTGCTATGGTAAGGCCTATTCTCAAGATTAGTTCCATTATCCTTGAAACTGTTAGAGAAAAAACAAATATTTGAGATCAATTTTAATTAACTGACCAAAATGTTTCTTTTGGATAAGAAAACAACTATATATATATATATATATATATATATATATATATATATATATATATATATAGCGATTTTCTAAGCGTAGTTCAGATGTGGCACAAGGCCGAAAGTATTACACCGCCTCTCTCTCTCTCTCTCTCTATATATATATATATATATATATATATATATGATTCTCTATTTGGCTGTGATGTAACGTGTTATTTAGATTATAAAAGCATAAAGCACCGATACAAAACAATCTTCCGATGAGACTTGAACTCTAATGCTACATCTCCGAAGTTCCTGAAAGACAGTAGCACCGATTATTAAACAAGGGTGAAAATTCAGTTACTATCTTGACGTATCATTCCTGTTCGTCATATTATTACTGTATATATTTTTAGTCATTTTCTTACATAAAAAATCTGTTGTAGCAGCTTTTTAGATTAGTAATTGAAATCCCTCACTTTTTAATGCATACAATTTTCCTTCATTAGAAAACGTAGCTTTTGCGAGTAAATCACAATTCTGTTCGATACTCTCCTTCAGAATTAGATATCTTACGGGAAAAACCATTCATCAGTCGTAATCTTTTACAAGAAGTTGCTGTAAGGCTGCAACGGAAAAAAATTTGTGTAAGAGATTCAATTCTTTTTCCGGAAACAACGCTGTTTCATTATTTTGTACTATTAAATTCATGCGAACCGGAATCAAATGGCTTGTGAATGAGGTTGACACTCTAAAACTGACAGTGGCCAACTCTCCATTTTCTTTGTTTCTAAAATCTTATTTTTATAAAAAAAATACTTAAGTAATGTGTGCGATTGCAGTCCATAACTTGAGAAGTTTCTCTGCTTTAATATTAGCCTTATATCATCCGTTCACGAATTGTTTTCACTTTTTCTTTTTTTTTTTCTTTTTCTTTTCTTTTTTTTTTTTGTTTGTTTTTTCGTGTAGAGGCGAGGATCCCTTTCGTAGCCCAACTCTGTCTTGCAGACTGATAAATTCTGACGACTTTAGCCTTTAACCAGATTTGTTTCGTTTTTTACATTACGTGTGGGGTAGTGCTTGGACTTAAGGTAAGACGAACATGCACTTGCCATCATGTGGACGAAAGCGGACAACCACTTTCTGCCCTGTGTTAGTATAATTTCGCTCTGCCGAAAACTGATTTTCATTTTTCTAATTTTTTAATTCCTTATTTATTTATTTTTCTCTCTCCCTACTCGTCAGTGTCTTCGAAGATAGTAACCTATTTTGTCCCAATCATTCTAACGTATTTGATGGTTTAGTTAGAAATCCCGGTTCGAAAGGAAAATCAAAAAAAATGGAAAATTGAATGTCTTTGGCTAGACACAATAAATCCGGATAAACTTATTTTCTTCAATCTCTTTTTAGAATTGACAATAGGACTTATACTAAGTTAAAACTTAAAACTTAATGTTGTGAAAGGGTAAAATCCAAGTGTCAGCCAGGACTCTTTGCCAATTCCCCGCCTCATCCTTCCATCTGTTTGTGTCGTCTTTGTATGTGTTATATGTAATAGTAGGTAGTTTTTCTTACCGCCCGGTCAGCACTCCTCCCCGTTCTCTTGGACATGAGTAGAGGCTTACGCCTTGTTTCTTGTTTAGGAAGGAATTCCCGGTATTCTTTCTCTCTCTGGCGTCTGTATTAGTGCAGCTCTGTTTCTCCCGTGGTGTGCAGTCTGTGGCATCACCTCTTCATTCTGAGAGTACACGGTTGACAGTTCTCTGGTTGCTGTTTCCGACTGGTAGTTAGGAGCCCTAACTCGTGCGTAGCGTCTTGATCAACAGTTGTATAATACCGGGGTGTTTGTAGTGCCATGTCGCGCATGGAAAAGTGTCCCTGCAATCACCTCCGGTGGGCAACCGTGAGGCCACATTATGATGCAGGTTGTGCAAACAGCTCACTGCCCACGTCACGGTCGAATCTGTCTGCTTCATTTACTTCGGGCCTTCTCAACTTCCAACCAAAATTCAACATGACTTACAAAAACTGAAAAATTAATCCTAAACCAGCCACTCAAAAATCACCTAAACCCCTCAACATTTCGTTCTCCAACATCCGTGGCATTAGAACACACTTCTGCAGTATGGAATATTTCCTCACTGCAAACTGCGAGGATATACTGGCTCTCTGTGAGAGCAACCTTGTCTCGTCTATCCCCTCCTCTGATCTGTCGATCCCAGGCTACCTTCCTCTCATCAGAAAAGTCTCTCTAACCTACATGCATGGCCTTGGTGTCTACGTCAAGGAACATCTCCATCTGGCCAGTGAGTTCTCTCTCGAATCGCCAGACCAGTCGTACATGTGTCTCCGACTCTCTCTCCTCAATGCGGTAAGCTATCTCTTCTTCCTTCACCGCTCTCCATCCTCTCAAGTCTGTGCGATACTCGATAGCATTTCTGACAGCATAGACAAGGCTCTCTCCCTCCACCCGTTTGCTCACATATTTGTGTTTGGCGACTTGTGGCTTAAGAATGCTACTACTGAACACGCAGGCATTCAAACGCTCAATTTTTCAGTCTCTCAATCCCTCACACAGATAATTAGGTTGGTGCAAAAATAATGTCGTTTTCTCACATGTTACTATGTGAGAAAACGACATTATTTTTGCACCAACCTAATAACTTCTCCACTCGTTTTGCCTTCAACCGAGAAGGTAAAGCCTCTCTTCTCGATCTGTGTTTTACCTCCATCCCCGAGTCTTGCAGCGCCTCGCAAATCTGCCCTCTTGGTAACTCTGATCATGCGGTAGTATCTGTTAACATCTTCAACTCTACCCCCTATGAAAAAACCTCCTACCACTAGAACTTCGTTCTACTATCAACGAGCTGACTGGGACTCGGACTCGTTCCGTGATTTCCTCCGCGATGTCCCCTGGGATGGAGTCTTTACGCTTCCCTTCCAAGAATGTGCTTCTGCGGTCTCATCCTGGGTTAAAACTGGAATCGACGCTTTCATCCCATCAAGAAAATATAGGGTCATGTCGCGTTCCTCCCCCTGGTTCTCCGCTGCTTGCTCAGCCGCCATCGCCCATAGGAAGCACTACTTTCACCTATTCCGTAGCGAGATGTCTGACTGCCTCCGCCCGTAACGATTGTAAGCGTGTCCTCAACGATGCGAAGTCACTATTTGCGGCTCGGATGAAGGAGCGTATTGCATCTCGCTAATTTGGCTCCAAAGATTACTGGCATCTCTGCAATATCGTATTGAACAATTGCAAGCCCTCTATACCTCCTTTATTCAACCAGTTCGAAGTCCTGACCTACTCTGAATGCTTTGCTCGGAAATTTTCATTCAACTTGACGCTCGACTCTTCCGGTGTATCCATACCCGACTTCCCTCTTAGAACTGAGGCTCTGTTGAGTGGGCTATATATAACCCCGTCTCTGGTATTGGATGTTATCTCCAATTTAGAAATTCATAATGTCTGATATCTTAGATGGTCGATTAAATATGTGATTCGCGTAACTCAACTGAAATAGTTACTACACCGTGTTCCTTCGACATTTAAAAGTTTAAAAACGCTTTCTTTTTAAATCCGTCTTTGATTTTATAAATAAATTAGGCTCCTATTTACAAACCATTTTGACAGTTTTTTTCTTTTATTTCTCTTTTTTTTTCTTTTTTTTTTTTTTTAGTTCTTATTCGAAATAATCGAATTAAACTATTTTCGGTTAAATATTCATAAAACAGATTTCGTATGTCCCTATATACGAAAGATTAAGTTTTCAAAAAACCTAATTATGTCCAACAGTAAACATAGGTCTAAATCTCGCATTCCTTATTTTAGCATATGTATTACGTCCAATATGCTTAAATAGTAAGCTGTTCAGGTTATTCAAAATCAATTAGATTGGGGTGTGACTTTTAAAATACAAGTTTCATTTTACTATGAGATATATTCTTACGACACGCACATGTAAATCATAGTCTTTGTTTATATTCTTTACGAGAAACAATTTTTCTTTGTTTTTATTTCAATATTTTAATTTTAATATAGTTTAATAAGATTTTAATAGCATTCGTAAATACATTTAGGAAGCACAGATTGTACATAAGGGAAAATAGAAATCAATACGAAGGACTGTTTAAAAATGTATAACACTTTATTGCTAAAACGCATACTTATTTTTTGAGGTGGCCTTTGTTACTGCTGGCAATTGGTCACACTTCTTTCGCTTGTAAACATGTCATTCGATATACATATTATAGTATTTGAGCCCTTGTCAGAGGAAAAATAGGTGTTCAATAAACTATAAAATGACCAGAATAATTAGCAAGAAGTCCACTTTGGCATTATTTGGATGAGAACAGGATTATGAAATGACCGGTAAAAGTGAATTTATGTCCCTGAAGTTGCACAATGAAAAATACTGATAAATATGGAGAATATAATGAACAGGATATACGAAAACATAAACTCATGAGGAAAATGATCTAAAAAAGCTAAAATAGATAACCGATGTAAATTCCACGAATAGGATATTTAGGACATAAGTAGAAAAAAAACAAAAAAACTTTCGGGAAAAATATCCTCCACGAGACATTGGGAAGCTAAGTGTAAGATTCAGTAGAAAATTTGAAAAAGAAAAAGTATGTATGGAAAACTACATTGCAAAGAGAAAACGTTGGCATAAAGTTGAATATATTGTTGAGAAACAAGACGAAATTCTGTGGAGAGCCGTTTTCGCCCATCTCTTAATTTATAGATTTAAAGACAATGAACTCTATCTGACATCAATACTAGAGACCATTCAGATTCAACTAATGGTTAAGCTAGGATGATGCATGATGGGCTTGATAAATTCATAATCATTTGGCTTTAATGAAGGATTATTTCTCCGACATCCCCAGCAAAGTCTTGATAGTGAAGAAGTCTTTAAATGTAAATTATTCAGGGACACCAACAACCGTTAGAATATTATTGTACCGAGATTGATGAGATGAATATAATCAATCTAGGTAGAAGGGATGGAAATATAGAAATTAGCAATAGTTATATATTCAACATTTGAAGACATAGAGAATAAAAAAGTAATAAATGTCTATATTATAGAAGCTAAAATCTTCCTCTGTCGACATTTGAAAAATAATTCAGTCCTTTGTTTTAAATGTTATAAATACATTGACATCTTTTTGTGGATCAATTTCAATATTGCTAGTATTCACTTGTATTATATACCAACGGATTTATTACCTGTATTATATATATATATATATATATATATATATATATATATAGACAGGCTAGTGCTGTGTTTAAAATTCTCATATGAAATATACTTATATGGTTATAGTAGCACTTTTTAAAATTACCTTGGGTGGATCCTATCTAAACTTTATTGTTCTCATTAACAATATTGGGCTTATTTCTATGTATTTCAACTTTATAGACTACAAAATCGTGTTGGCAATTTCCCTTAAGTGGACAGGCATCATTATGTCTGCTGTTACATTTAGGGGGTTGGGATGTTTTTTTTGTTTATAATTTTTCCATATTATATTCATTAATTAAATTACCCATATCAGATATACAACTATAGCTTAATTTAATATAATTTCTGTTGAAAATTCTCTTCAGTACGGATTAAAATATTAGTAATTAAAAAAATAGATTACCTCTTTTGGTTTTGACTACTAAGTTATATGGAGGATTCAACCCTATCTTTTAGTCCTTATTTTCCACTTTATCTTGCGTGTAGGGAGAATTATAAATATTTATATACGTCAATTTAGTTTTATGCCCCCTATTTTCCAAGGCTCTTTCATAAGCTTATTTATTTGATTAAAAATATTAGCACAGGATAAATTAGTAGAGAATCTAAAACTAATTCCGTTAGTTATTTGTTTTAAAATACGCTTTGGGTGGTTTCAACCTACGTCGATGTAATAGGTTTAATTGCTTTTACCTAAATGGAGAAATACTGCCAATTCGTAAGTGTAATGTCTAAATAATATATTTTAGGTTTGTCTGTATCTTTAACTGAAAGCCGAAATTGTTGAACATCCAGTGTAGTTTCACGGATTATGTCAATTTCTGGGGGTATATTTATCTACTATAATTAAACCATCATCTCTATATAGACTATGGTTACTTGGGTCAATTCACTCATTCAAATTCTTTAATAGGAGGCCTTCTCATTCGGAGAATTCAGCTCTGTCATGTGTCCCCATAGGATTGTCAAAATTTCAACTATCTTCTTTCTTAATCGAAAACGTATCGTTATGGTATAATAACGACTTGAAGCAGTGCATAATAACGTCAATTTTATCATCAGATATGTAAATGTCCTCATTATCATACCCTGAAGATACATTTACGTGAAACCTAGGTAGGTAGATCCTGGTTCTTTGATTTTATTTACATTTGCTCTATTTAGCGTATTGGGCACTTGCCGTTTTATCTTAGTCATTCGCCTTTTTTTCTTTTTTTTTTTTTACTGGAAACTAAAGGCATTAGACGATTTCTTTTCAACCTGTTCAGACGTTTCTAGTTTTTCTTTTTTTTTTTCATTTTTTTACTCGTTGTGATATACTTACATATTGTGCCATCCAGGTTTTTCCCCCCGCCAGAGTATAATTATTAGCATAATTTTAATATATTAATCCAAATGAATCCGAATAATATATTAAAACTAACCCACAATGCTCAATGAAAATTATTTGAAAAATACAATGCCAGACGTATAAATCCGGTAACAAATATTGTTTATTAAGTATGGAGGAGAATTTAACAAGAGCTACCTTCAATAAACCAACAATTTTACAAGACCAAAGATCTGAAATCTTAAATAGGTGCAGGCATAAGAAATTCTGATTATTGGAATAGAAGCTCTGTTTTTGGAAATACTTTTTTTTTCTCACGTGGTTTTAATCTAATTTTATTTTTTGCATATATATATATATATATATATATATATATAATACAGGTTATAATTCAGGTCATAATTCCATTGGTTTATAATCCAAGTGAATACTAGTAATATTGAAATTGATCCACAAAAGGATCGCAATGTATTTATAACATTTAAATCAATGGGCTGAATTATTTTTCAAATGTCGACAGGAAGATTTAAGCTTCTATAATATAGACATTTATTACTTTTCAATTCTCTATCTCTTCAAGTGTTGAATATATAAGTATTGCTAATTTGTATGTTTCCATCTTTTCTTGAATCTCATCACTCTAAGTAAAATTATGTTTTTACATATATATATATATATATATATATATATATATATATATATAATACAATAGGAAAACTGTAATATTTGCCGAAATTCTTCGTTTTTTCCTTAAAAAAATCAACAATAAACGAAAGGCATCGGATAATATTACTTTTCCTATTGTCTTTTATATTTATAAATGTTGTCTCTTTCTACAGGTTAAATCTGAGAATTCTTTCATATATAAAAACACACACACACACACACACACACAGCAATTATGATTAATCTTTCTTAGACAAGAAATACCATCAGAAACTCTCCGAAGTTTTTCGGAAAAATGCAAATATGATACAAGCTTTTGACTTAAATTATCATCAGGCTATATAGAACTAGTGAGTGTTGTGACGTAACTGAATTGTGATGTGTGTTCCTTTATATATATATATATATTGGCCGCAATTTTTCATTAATGCTTGTTTCATTAATTTAGACAAGTTTTGTCTTTTTTTATTTTGTGTTCCTTTCATATTGTCTGATAAGCTTAATCACATTACCATTGAAAGACGAAAGAAAAATACCATATTGATACATGTTTAAATTCAGTTTGAGCTTTCGGCTTACATAAGCCATTATCAAAGGTGACTGTTTCAATAAATCAAACAACACACGGGCAAAACAACAATGATTGCCCGCTCTTGCTGCATGAAAATTTCCATATAAAGACAAACTCGTATATACGTTACATGGAATGGAAAATCGCGTCGCAGCTCGTGACGTCACACACGACCACGCAAGAGTGAAAAACGAGAAGTATTAAATATGGGAAGTTGGTATAAACCAATGGCTTCTGTTATAAATTATAGGTATTTAAGTATGTCTGTGGAAATTTCATAGTTTATTTTGTTCATGTTTGGTTTTAACTGTTTTATGTATAAAACTTCAAGAATTTTTATTTTCGTTTATTGTTTTCATATTTAAGTATAGTGAATGTTGTCAATGATTTTTCGGAATTGAGTACGCGGACAGGCATATTGTTTTAAATCTCTCTCTCTCTCTATATATATATATATATATATATATATATATATATATATAATGATTAGGGCTCAGCTGTTTCTAGTTATTGATGTTTGTATTTTCTTGTACGTGTATATGCCTAAATATTTTGTAATGTAATTTCATGTAATGAGTCTGTCACAAAAACTGCATTTTTATCATTGAAGCAGGCAATTTTGTGATGTTACTGAAATTGATGTCAGCGATTGAGACGATAAATAATATTTTGACGAAGCCATTATGATAGATTGTTAACATAATTATTGATTTTCAAAAATATTTTCATTGCAGTCATAAATGGCAAGACGCAACATACAGATTACAAGCGATAAGAAAATATATGCAAAAAAATAGAATTATCGTAAAGCATATCTACTAATTTCTAATCACTGAATATTTGCCGCTACTCCACAAAACTTTCCATATTCGAAAACTAACAAGATTCCTAAGTATACAGTAGCGTCGAATATCAGTGGATTAAGAATTTAAATTATAAGTAATAACGATAAAAATCTGTTGCACAGGTTCCTAAACTTAACTATTAGCGACTAATTCCTTACAACACCTTTACTGTAGATTTTTTTTTAAATGACCCGTGTGTACCTTTGTCAGGAACCCTTAGACATTTGGAAAGGAATCATGTTTAATGTTGGCAAATAAAATAAGCTGTAATGCTAATGTCTTCAGTAACTATTTGACATGTGGGCTCTGTGGGTGTTGAACAAACTGTGCCTGAACCGATGTCTGTAATAAGGATTGGCTAGCTACCCTAGTAGACATGCATACTCGTATACAGGCAGTCGGCCGTTATATTCGTCATTTTAGTACTAAAAGTAGCTTTAACATCCAAAGTAAAAATAAGACGAAACTTTTATTTAGAACATTAATCTATTTTTCCAGAATAAATTATTACTGATCCATATGACTTGAAGGAAGATTTTCAAATTTCTGCTGATTTGTTTTCATTACTAATCATGCGAAAGCCTGATAAAATGAAGTCTGGAGCCGAATTCTTAAATGCACAATAAGCTAAGACTCGCCGCTACCAAGTAATATTTGTTTCTTCTCGTGTCAGCATCCTAGAGAAGGTACAGTAGCCTCAACTCACCGCAGCAGTAAACCACGAGTTGAATCAACGTTTACCAGCCGTAGACATGGTTTCTACGAGACCGAGGAATGTTAACTAAAGCAGACGTATATATATATATATATGTCAAATGTTATACGAAATCAGGCACAAACGTCAACTGTTTATGTGGATGTAAATGTGCTACATTTGGTATTCGCAAAGAGCCGAGTCTGATGTGGAAAAAGATACAAGAGTGGATTAATTTTACCCACATAAATAGAATGTTATGACACTCCGCCGTTGTTTAATGGTTAGCAAGCAGGTCTCGATAAATTAATTACAACTGACTCGCGTGTTCGATCTTCACTGGGTGCTCCATTATTTCTGCCTTGTGCCACATGTAAACTATGCTTAGAAAACCACCACGAGGATTAGTTGATCAAATGTTTGAAAATTTGGATACTTCAAGGTCGTGTAATTGTTAGCAAGCTTGCCTGGTTAGATCAATTACGCCAATAGTGAGTAAGGTCCTCACTGAGTACTCCATATTATCGACTTTGTTACATCTCGGCAATGGTTTGTAAATGGCTATGACGTGTAAAAATTTCTGGCTACGGACATATTGAAATATTTGTGTATTGATTCGATGTGTGCAAGCATATATTGCAAAGAAATTCTTTAAAACTATGTAGCAATTGAATTCACCAATCATATTTTACACCAACCATATTAATGTAAATGCTATTTTTCAACAGATTTTTTTTTCTAAAGGGCGCTACTTAATCAGTCCTTTTTAACGAATGAGGCGAACATTACACAAGAGACATTATGGCTTACGCTATGCATATTTTTATATGCCAAAAATGTTTCATTCTGCTTCACTAAACATGGCACCTCATAATCAATGTATTCATTAGAGGCGTATTTATTAATTACATCAAAGTGCCGACTAACGAGTTTGTATAATTGGATATAATGGTCACCATATTATGTTTATGCAATAACCAATAAAAATTTCTTTTCTGACTGAACTAAAATGCCTGCATTTCCAACTGCTCCCATCGATCGTTAGTCAGTGTGCAGTAAGATGAAAAAGCTGGGATTGAATGCTAATTTTGAAATCACGTAGGTGTCCACCGAGAAGAGGGGGTGGAACAAAATCTTCCTACCGTCATGTGAGTTGTGGTGTAATATATAACGTCTCAGGATAAAACATCTGAGAGAAGTGTTCGAATTTTAGTCTGGGTTTAATTTGCTTACGTGCAAATGCCCTCAGGGAAGGTATGAATCCATTTATTCCCCTCCAGTTATGGAGCGAATTGCAGGGCAGACTGTCTCATAGCATTGATTAACAATCACTCTACCGTAGAAAGACGGGAACGCACTGCGGGGAAATCTGCCTAGTCAGTCGGGAATCAAGAGAGGTATGATCGCTCAAATCTGGCACCTTTCTTTAAACTAGGCTTCTGTGATACATAAAACTTACCAAAATAAATGAATGCCACTTGAGTTTCTGATTCAATGACTGATTTGCAAGGCGAACTATTTATCGTATGAGAAAAAATGATGCATGAGAATCTTCCTAGGTAAATTCTGCTCTTTGGGGGCTTACACCATTCATCAGTACTATCCCCACCCGACCAAAAAAAAAAGACACAATTCAAAATTAAAGTAAATTAGGCAATCATTTGTGAGAAAAACAACTATATGTATGTATATAATGAAATGCTTCTTTAACAGATCGTAGCGTAGTGTGTAGTCAGTCGATACTCATAGTATGTCGCCATTTTCTCTGTCATGTCATCGGCGAAAAGTTTCTTAATGTGACAAGCATGGACAAGCGTGTTAGTAACAAAACGTAGTTTTAAAAAAAGAAATAAAAAAAACGAAACAAACGATAATTAGAATTGGAATAAAACCTAAACACATGACAACGCATTTATACATTTTCTTTTATTGAGAAGTAGGAATACTATTAGATTATTTACATTTTTTTTATTATTGATTCGGATGATTAACACATGCTAATTGCCAAATGATTTACACTTTCTAAAATAGTAAATAAGGACTTCCTTATATATGGTTCATATATTTTAAATTATTAAATGCTTAGAAATTTAAGAATAAAAAAATACGTATTACTTTAGCAATTATAAAATGATAAATATTGCATTGCATTACTTCGAATTATATGCCATTTTAGAATATTGCAACTATGAAATTATTTCTGTAAATAAATTATCTAATAGTGTTTAATGTTTATAACTTCTCAAGAAGAAAAAATATCTGAATATATTTGAGATTTAGGTATTGTAATTATTTACATTGTTCCGACTGTTGCCATCAACTTTATTGGCAAAGGGAATCAGTTCGAAATTCCATTCACCTGAAGAAAGTCAGAACATAGAGCAGTCCAAAACATTGTGAATATGGCAATAAAGATGAAGTCAACAGTGATCAATGTAAATAATGTGAAAAAAAATGTATAAAATCCCTTTTTTTGTTTGGGTGTTATTCCAAATCTAATCACCGCTTTTTAAATCAAATATTGCTGAAGAGTGGGGACAGTTTCATAGGGGAAAAAAAACAACTTTTCACACTGTTTTATTGCAATCATGGACATAAATACATGTTTACCCTTAATGTTTCTTTCTAATATTTTCTCATGTGGAAAGGCAAAAGTAGGTATGATTCCTTGGATGAAGTGAGGTCGGGGAAAATAGCTCGGACAAATGTCACCTAACTTCCTCTTTCTCATTATGTGGCTTGTCTTCGTAAAGCTGGAAGACCGAACATTACAGCACTTGACTATTTTACTGACGCAAGAGTTTTCTTACTGACGCAAGAGTTTTCTTGTTGATCGGAACCAAATCAGTGTTATATGGTAAAACCTGTCCATATAAATGGCACTGTTCTTCTATCCGGTCGGCCATGATGTGGATCGCTCTTCTATCCGGTCGGCCATGATGTGGATCGCTCTTCTATCCGGTCGGCCATGATGTGGATCGCTCTTCTATCCGGTCGGCCATGATGTGGATCGCTCTTCTATCCGGTCGGCCATGATGTGGATCGCTCTTCTATCCGGTCGGCCATGATGTGGATCGCTCTTCTATCCGGTCGGCCATGATGTGGATCGCTCTTCTATCCGGTCGGCCATGATGTGGATCACTCAACCCTCTTTGAAACGATTTCCTATGATTGTTAATACAAATAAAATCTGAATGTTATCCTATAGATTAACTGAATTCAAGAGGTTTTTTTTTATTTCTTGGAATTATGATCAATGAGTATATAACCGAAATATCATGCAAGTTTATATATATATATATATATATATATATATATATATATATATATATATATATGTATATATATATTAAAGTTAGAATATTCCAAAACATGTTTCTCGAATCAATGGAAGAGAATATAATTACTGAAATTTTGAAAATATAAATATCCATATAAGTTCCATGACTACAAAAATGTATGATGTTTAGATGTATATTCTATTGATTTTGGAATATTCTATTCAATTTTGAATTGAATAATGAATACATTTTAGTTATAATTTCCAGTAATCTTAATTTACTTTTTTCAACCGTCTATTAAATATTTGGAAATTGAAAGTACATCATATGACAACTCGTTGTATTTGAACCCCACTTACTGTAGATTGTTTATTTGTATACGGTGGAGTAATAGCGACTTGGATTCATAAATCGGCGAGCCGAATTCGAATTCCAGTCGAATCCATTCGCTTTCGTGCTAATATCCTTGGGAAACGTACGAACCCTCTTCTTCTCCCGCAGTTATGTGTAAATAGCAGGACAGACCGGGTGGCAGCTGGTCTACCGCAGAAAGAAATGGCAACCTACTGTGTGTGTGTGGGGGGGGAATCTGCCTCGTCGGCCATGTATGGAAAGCGCGTATGTCTTCGGCCATGTCTCTAAAGCGCGTATCACGCGTGGCACTTAACTGATTTGATCTAACCCAGTCGATACCTAACAAATTTTCATTCAATGTCACATCAGAACAAATGTCGAGCACAGGAATGACCTGAGTGATGGAGGCGTAGACAGGTGGTAATCTGTGCTTTCTCAACATGTGAATAATTAATCGACTTGATAGTCTAGGATATGCGCTGTTGGGAAAGATGTGCATGGCAGATATGTATACCGAATGGTTAGTTTCTTAGTTTGGCACGTAAATTTGAGAAGTTCCCTGAGCCAAAGACCAAATGGCCAATGAAGTCCGGAGTGAAATGAACGTTTGTCTCGCATGACAGATACAGTCTCTGGTTTTCATTTGTATACGTGAGAAGTGCTACCTTTTATATATCGCCTCGGTTATTTGAGAGATAAACGTACCAACCAGGCGTATATTGGGCATTTTGTATGTGGAAACAGGGGCTGCTTTAATTTAGTTACCATCACATCATAAGACATTAATTAAACCTCGTATCTGTGATGCAAAAAAAGCAATTTTCCTTTTCTCCATCAGCGAATAGTAAAAAAAAAAAAAAAATGAATTGTAAAACTAATTCAATTTTTACCGATTTTTGTAGTTATTAGACTAGAGTATATCTGAAAACGAATCTGTTATAGCGATAAACGAACCTGATATTTTGAAAAATACCTGTAAAATTTTGGCGGCAAACAAATTTATAGTTAGAAAACTAGAAGCTCAAAATATATAAAGTAGAATAATGTCTAATGGCCTAGCAGATCATCCAAGAGAGAATTTAATGGAGATTCTCGAGTCATTTGTAATTACTTGGCATTGTCCATCTCAAGAAACATACTACCGTATTTATTCTGACATCTGCATTGATAACTTAAAATATATTGTGAATTACGCAAAATCTATCACCGCCCATATTCGAATTCACTCCGCCATTTCAACATCCCCGAAGTTATTTGCTTAAATCTGAGTCGTTTTAATAGATTTTCTGTACATAAAAATTATAGTCCTCATCTTTGTCGCCATATTTATTACAGTGTTTCGGCCGTTGTACGCTCCGGCCTTCTTCAGGTGGTTGGAATGTCGAACTGCACTCTTTAATGATAGGTAATAAGGAGTGCTAGAGAAAAAGGATAACAACAAAAATTGCAATATGAACTCTGGTAAAAACATGAAATGATAAAAGCAAAAATTGCAATATGAGCACTCCTAAAAACGTTTGTGAAGACATTAGGTTTATAATAAACAGAAATTAAGACACAGATGTCCTCAAGGAGACATGGCACAGTGGATAAAGTCGTTGGTTAGATCTAGTGGCAGGACCCAAAGAGTGTGAGTTCAATAGTAAAGCAGTGGAAAAATTGAAGAGGGAGATTATTAGATATGGCACGTAGAACTTGAACAGTCTACCCCAGGGAGTGAAGTAAAGGGTTCAGTTCGACATTCCAACCACCTGAAGAATACCGGAGCGTACAACGGCCGAAACGTTGTAATAATTATGGTGACAATGATGAGGGCAATAATCCGAATAATGTAAATAGTGTACATAATACTTTATCTCAGAAATATAGAGATAAGGATAATTATATTTACAAAAACATTAGCTTTGAGGTTTACTATTCTTAGTAATTTAAATAGCCTTTTTCAAAAGCCATTTTTAATTTTGTACCGATATTGTATTAGGTTCGTGCAAAGATAGTGACGGTTTTTGACGTTAAAAAATACGTTAAAAACTGTCATTATTTTTGCACCAACCTAATGTCAGTATAAAGTATTAGGTTGGTGCAAAAATAATGACGTAATAATGTCGTTTTTGACGTATTTTTTAACGTCAAAAAACGACATTATTACGTCATTATCTTGGCACCAACCTAATATATACTGAAATATTTATAGCTATATAAAACTGATTTAATTATCAAGTGTAGCAATATGATTAACTAATATGATTTCATTTTCTTATTTAAGGGGAGCACTACATAGCTCCTAATCGGACCGTCAAATTACATTCATGAATATTGAGCCTGGATCAATCCTAACGAATGATCTCTGTATATTGCGAGATAATTAAAACCTGTCACTGTTATAGGGTTTTTTGTATTATGCCATGATGTTACCTCTAATTACATAGAAGTTTTGATAAGAAGCGTTTATGTGCCAATAAATGAATTAATCGAAATTGAATTTAGTTTAGAAAGACTGTAGAGCGTCAAATAAAACTATCACCTGTGACAGTCACACGGCTCAATATTTTGATTAGATTGGACTACGATTATGAATGTTCAAAAATCTCACATTTATATAATCTGCCGTGTCGACATGAGAATGTACTGGAAATATGCTTAACTTTGCTAGAATTCTCAGCACGACTGGATTGTCATGAAAATCATCACGAATTGTTCTCTATATTTTATAATTATCAGAATTAAAAAAATATATATATCGTGTAATTTAAAACATAAAATTTCATGTGAAATTTTCGAGCGTTAAATAAAACTTGGGATGAACCAAATATATTAGTTCCACTTGAATATTACTATCCGTAAAATATATAATAATCTCATCCTTATGTTTTACCCTCGTTTTTCAATAGCTTTGATAAAATAGTTAAAACAGTTTTCTGTAAATAACTGTTAAAATAGAATTTATGCACATTTCATGAAAGAGTAAATGATTGATGGAAAGGATTCATTATAACTGTAACAATTTCAGAATATCACTTTAAATTGATTAAAATTTGAGACTGTTCAGCTAAAATTGTAGAATGTGCATTAAAGGTGACCGCCACACATGAAAATACATTTTATGTTTTAGACAAAATAGTTGCTGAAAATTATCCGTCCAGCTAAGAGAATCTCAAAAGAATTCTGATAGATCCTGCAATAAGATTCGGTTTACTCTAACCCTACGCAGCTAGAGTACAGATTTTTTTTAAAAATTGCAGAAAAATTTATTTTCATTAAAAAAATTATAAAACTAACTTTCTAAAATTAAACTAATCAGATTCCTTCAAATTATTTTAGTGACGCTTAAATGATATGCATACCGGTGTTGTGAATGTTCGAACCCTGTGGGAGCGTAATTTTTTAAAAGCTTTCTCTGTGCGCAAGTCAATAAGCGTAGAAAGCACTGTTAAAAAAAAAATCTTCTACTGAAAAAAACAGCGTAGGAAGTGTGTGTGTGTGTGTGCCTGCCAATAATTCGGCAGCAAAATATTTAAAATATGCTTGATTGTAAAATATCGGCATGTTCTGTCTATCCATTTTTTTTTTTAACATTTTCGACTTTCTGAATTGTTTTATGCGATCGGTAAATTTATCAAAGTTTCTATTTTATTTTCATCGAATGTCTGGCGTTCTCAGATTTACTAGAATGAAAGTCTCTCAATCTGACGTCATTTATACGGTCAAATGGATTTTTTTTTTTTTTTGTGACATTTTTTATTTAATGTTGTCTGTTTATTTTTTATTACATAAGTTAATTACGTAATTTTTAATGGACTTAATTTTTTTTTATTGTCTGTATTGAAATTTCACCAAATCCGTATATGACGCTAGGCCGCTAAAGTCTAGCGGGAAAAGGAAAGAATTTCACTCCTATTTATATCGTTCTATTGAAAAATGTTTGAACAGTTAACTATAAACAAAACTTTAATTTTTATTTTTTTATTTATTTATTTATTTGCTATCCTCTGTCAGGCGCAATACTGGGGGAAAGCATAACCTCGAACCATCGCCAGTGAGACACGCTGAAAGAGCCTCTCCATTTCGCGAGACCCATCTCTTAATCGAGATGCAATCGCGCCAATCCTCCGAAGGAATACCATGAAACGATATAATTGTGTTTAAACTATCTTCCACAAAATAGAATTCTTGAAAACACATGCAGCATCATCTTAAAATAATCAAAAGACAAAATAGAAATAAACGTTAAGTAAATTCGGCGATTACATATTACAACTAATTCGGAAAGTTGAACCTGAACATATCGATATTATTCAAACAAAGATATTAGAAATATATATTTCACATCTAATATGGTCGAATGTTATATCGTGTAGCCAAGCTAAATAAATTTAGGCAGAATTTAATTAATTGTAATCAAATGGTTTTCCCGAATATGTGAAATTCGATACTAAGGTTCCTTACTGGTTCACGAATTGTTACTGTTGTGTTTAGCGTCCTGGGTATGACGATAAACAACGTCCAACAGCAAGGTATCTGATCAGGAGGCTTTCAAGAGCGTGGAACCACCACTTAATTGCTGGTTTTCCTAAGACCATCCTGACCGGCACTTGTTAGGGTTCCAGCTATGGGCAAATAGTTATCCCCGAAACTGAGGTAAAAAGCACTTTCAAGGCGTAAAAAATACCAGAAATGCTTTGTAAAAAAAATTATTACCAGAAATAAATTTTTGAAGAAAAATATTACCAGCAATAATTTTTTCAAAAAAAAAAACTATTATCGGCAATACATTTTGAAAAAAAAAAGTATAGTTATCAATACGTTTTTGAAAAAACAAACCTGTTATCAACGATACGTTTTTGAAAAAACAAACCTGTTATCAACGATACGTTTTTGAAAAAACAAACCTGTTATCAACGATACGTGTTTGAAAAAACAAACCTGTTATCAACGATACGTGTTTGAAAAAACAAACCTGTTATCAACGATACGTGTTTGAAAAAACAAACCTGTTATCAACGATACGTGTTTGAAAAAACAAACCTGTTATCAACGATACGTGTTTGAAAAAACAAACCTGTTATCAACGATACGTGTTTGAAAAAACAAACCTGTTATCAACGATACTTTTTTGAAAAAAAAAAAACGTATTTACGATACGTTTTTGAAAAAAAAAATTTTTCAACGATACGTTTTTGTAAACAAAAACCTATTATCAGCAAGTCTTTTTCGGGAAAAAAAAGACTATTATGAGCAATACGTTTTTGAAAAAAAAACCGTATTACGAGCAATTCGTTTTTTGAAAGAAAAAAAAAACCGTATTACGAGCAATCCGTTTTTTGAAAGAAAAAAAGAAACAACCTATTACGAGCAATTCGTTTAGCGAAAAAATACCCGATTACTATTTTTTGAAAGAAAAAAATCTACTACGTGCAATTCGTTTTTTGAAAGAAAAATAAAACCTATTACGAGCAATCCGTTTTTTGAAAGAAAAAAATAAAACCTATTACGAGCAATCCGTTTTTTGAAAGAAAAAAAAAACAACCTATTACGTGCAATCCGTTTTTTGAAAGAAAAACATACCCTATTACGAGCAATAGGTTTTTTGAAAGAAAAACATACCCTATTACGAGCAATAGGTTTTTTGAAAGAAAAACATACCCTATTACGAGCAATAGGTTTTTTGAAAGAAAAACATACCCTATTACGAGCAATAGGTTTTTTGAAAGAAAAACATACCCTATTACGAGCAATAGGTTTTTTGAAAGAAAAACATACACTATTACGAGCAATAGGTTTTTTGAAAGAAAAACATACCCTATTACGAGCAATAGGTTTTTTGAAAGAAAAAAAAAACCTATTACGAGCAATCCGTTTTTTGAAAGAAAAAAAAAAACTATTCCGAGCAATCCGTTTTTTGAAAGAAAAACACACCCTATTACGAGCAATAGGTTTTTTGAAAGAAAAACATACCCTGTTACGAGCAATAGTTTTTTTGAAAAAAAAAAAAAAAAATATGTATAGTCAGCAATAAGTTTTTTTTTTAAAAAAAAAACAAAAAAAAACACGTATAGTCAACAATACAATTTTGAGGGAAAAAAATGCCAAAAATAAAATTTGCCTGCATTGATGACCCATTGAGATTGATATGCCGTAAAACGAAATAAACTGTTTTCTTTATTAGTCGCTTATGAATTACTCCCAATATTATACTTACTGTTTTGACGATACCACAGAAAAAATCACGTACGTATTGCAATATAGCGTCTCTCTACTGTATTGTAATTTAATTCTGAATAAGAAGTTATAATAACTTCATATGACGTAATAAATGTTAGTGCGATAATAATTCAAAGTGAATCAACACGCCAAATATATCATGTTGCACGGCCCCTACTAATATCAGTTTAGTTTGCTTTGTGGTAATATTTAGTTTATTTTGGGGTTCATTCCCTCCCATCTCATTTTAGTCACCCATGCATTTTTAATTATAAAGTTTATAATCATTAGATTTGTATGGCATAGTACGCGTTTTGCAGGGACCCCCTTGAGAGGATGCGGTATTATGGTGTATGGAGGAATGATTGGTGACGGACGAGTTTTTATGGTGAATGCTAAAGTTGTAATGTGTGAATGGGTCGTGAATCAGATTAGCTAGGTATCAGATAGTGATGACCAGCCTCAATCCCTCCCGCTTTTTCGTGCCATAATTTTGTATTTTCACAATAAATCTTAAATCAGGTTGGTTTGAGTTGCAAACAAATACATTCATGTTTTGAGTAACATCTAGTCTTAATCTAATCTGTGTTTTTTCTATTGAATTTAATTTGAGTGACTAGTGACATCCCAATGCATCCATTGAATATAGTATTTTAGAATCTTAACAATGGCATATTAGTATATTTGTATCGGGATAGATAATAGATTTAAAACTGAAATTTAATTTCAGTGGACGATAAATAGAATATTCTAAAGTGATAATTTCTCAACATATTTCATTACTTTTAAAGTTAAATTTACTTTTTAGACCTGTTGCGTATAAAATAAACTTTCGTAAACTCTTCACCTCCTAGCCCGACAACAATTGTACTAGTATGCAAAGGGTAGCCGAATAAACTAAGGAAATATAATGGCAAATATATTTGACATTAAAGCAAGAACCCGGGAAAATAGCGATAGGGTAAATTATTAGAATATAGCTTACTTATAGGACAGTGCAATACCAGTGATATCCTGAATTTCCAGGAAGTGGTTCTATAATGGGAGGTAATCTTTAAGAATCTATTCTGTTTATTTTCTTTTCTATCTGAGAATAGAAACAAATTATTTTCTAGTGTCAAAAAGGATTCGACCATTTTGAAAATTTAATAGAAAACTTTTGAAGATATTTCCAGATTGAAATTCTATTATCGTCATAGTTATGTTCAGAAGTCGGATGCTTTTTGACTCTAAGGTTATCATCTTTGTTAAAGTTTCTTAACCACATTCGAACTGAATTGATGCAGTTCCAATGATCTAATGGAAGACCTATCAAATTATGACTAGAATATTTGTCACTTTTTTTCAGTGGCCATGCGCACGAGCGTAAAGTAATTAACATTTTAACTAGACCATCTTCTATTAATGATTATTTTTAGGATAATCCAATAATTAATTCCATAATCATTTATGATTTTAAAAATCGTTTCACTGGTTATTACATTGTGCGAGCTCACTTATAGAATGGCGTAAAATGTAAAATATTTTTGGATATTTCATATAATCCATTAATCTTTGATATAACTAACTTTTCATCAGGCGACTCTTGCTGCTTTCGTTGTAGACTTTCAAGAAAGAACAATCTGCAATTAAAATTCTGATTATTTGTCCATCAACAATATTTGAAAACTTTAATATTGTATGCATATAATTACTCCAATTAAGGCTTAAAAATGTCGTTTTAAAATATAAAAATTAACTTTTCAAAGAACTTGCTTATTACATTCATCTTTCTAATGTCTTGTAAATTGTAATATGCAAAAATTTATTCGCGTTGGAATTCTACAAGGATTCATTCCAAACAATTGCTTTTAATCGAATAAGATTTCATAATTATCAATGCTACAACATTCAACACCATTTTCATTCCTTGCATCTGAGTTTTGCTGCTTAGGACATGTTAAATCTATTATTTTTTAGGAACCAGTAACTTTCAAAGAGAAGCTTACAGCAAATATTTTGTAAACTATTATTCCTGGCTTATTCAGGCGTAAAAATCCGAAAAAATAAGGTCTTACTAAACGAAAAAAGCTGGCTAGAAAAATGATTCCTATAACGTTACCTAGATTCGCCAATTGCCTTCTACCGATCATATATGTCCATATAGAGATGTGAGCTCTTTTGTTCCATCTTTGTTGAAGAGATATTTGCACTGGTTACATTTTCTCAACGTTCTCAATGAAGCGAGGAAGATATTACTTTCATATTTTAATGAGTTTTTTGTCCTCTACCAAACATGTAAAACTAGCCAATTTATAAATGTCTCACTTTCTGACCTTCTGAAATTGTATTAGCATTTTACTCCACCGTTTATTGCTTATTCCGAAAGATTATGATGACCCTAAAAAAAAAAAAGAATGTTTCATTATATGTGACTGGGCGTCTGCGTCTGAGAGTAGACATCTTGTCGTACAAGTATTGTACTCGGTTCTCTTTGTCTCGCTATTCAGCGACCTTTCTTTTATAAATATACTTCATCCTATAAATTATATATATACTGCTGTTTATATTTTTTCTACTCTCCACCATGAGACTAAGTGACCAAGATTCCTCAATGAGAATCTGTCTCTTTGTCTGTCTCTCTTTCTCTCGCGCGCGCTCTCTTTCTCTCTCGCGCGCTCTCTTTCTCTCTCGCGCGCTCTTTTTCTCTCTCGCGCGCTCTCTTTGTCTCTCTCGCTCTCTTTGTCTCTCTCGCTCTCTTTGTCTCTCTCGCTCTCTTTGTCTCTCTCGCTCTCTTTGTCTCTCTCGCTCTCTTTGTCTCTCTCGCTCTCTTTGTCTCTCTCGCTCTCTTTGTCTCTCTCGCGCTCTCTCTCGCTCTCTTTGTCTCTCTCGCGCTCTCTCTCGCGCTCTTTGTCTCTCTCGCGCTCTCTCTCGCGCTCTCTCTCGCGCTCTCTTTGTCTGTCTGTCTCTTTCGCGCGCTCTATAATCTCTCTGATTGCTTCACAATCTCAGTTTGTTAGAGATGTATGTTCAGGAAAATGTCGTACACACACATTTCCTACTTCATTTTCCTAGTGCTCATTTAGAAACTCAATTAGTGACACAAAAATATCGGAAGCATAAATGAAATCTACAAAAGTGGTGCTATTCCGGAAGACTTATGGAAGTCTCTTTTTTTTTTTTTTTTTTTAGAGTCAAGTAAAAACGAATGTGAAAAGATTAGTACAATCAGCTGAAAGAAACCTGCCAAAAAAAAAACAAAACTGAACGAATTCTCCTGAATAGAACCTGCTGCTGGATTAAACCGGAAAAATGCAGATGCATTAAAGTCACTGGGATAATATATTTGCGATATTTGTGATCAGAATTATCTCTACAAGTGTTTCACAGATTATACAAAAACAGTTGATAAAGTAACGTAAGGCTATTTACACGTAAGTAAATATAATGAACTCGACTGGAATTCAAACACTAAATCTTTTAAGGATAAGTATAAACTGATGCTGAAATTATATATTGCGCATCGTGATACTGTTAGTGCCAAATTTATTTTGAAATCATCGAATTTAATGTAACGCCATTCTTAGAGTAGATATTCACTTAGGTAAATCGATATATGATAACAATAGTGATACTTGATTTCAAGTGAACACTCCAAAATTCTCTGGCAAGTACGTAAATAATGGATTTAAATTTAACAACCTCTGGCAAAAAATTATTCATCGCGAATCCAATTGGTGTACAATAATAATTCTCAAAAAATACAGCACCAGAGGAGGACCTCTATTCAATACATGGATAACGGTAGTTATTAAAGTATAAGACTGATCGATGTAGGGTTTTAAATAAGGGGGATTATGGATTAACAAAGATTCCATTATTAAAAATATAAAAAGGATAAAATGTTTTCAGTTTTCTCCTGATTAGAATTGAAAGTGAAAAGAACAAATATTGTAGCACTTAAGGTTTTGTGAATTACTCTGCGTTGCATTTTATGCCTCAAGTCCTGTTCAGCCAAGTGTACAAACTTGCGAACAATCGCCTCTTGAGAGATATATTCTGTTAGCATATTAATTGCTAACGTGAAGTTATTCTAAACTTGTCTTGATTATTTTTACTCAAACTTAAAGATAATATCGTTCGTTTCACAGTTTGCTTTGATCACAGTTGTCTAGCTTTTTTCTTTTTTTTTTTTTTACTTTTCGTCCAGAAGTCCAAATACTAACGAAATTAATTAGAATGCAGACAGAGAAATTACTTCGCTGAGAAAGATGAAAGCGAGTTTATAGTAAGTTGCCCTCCATAGCACAAATGTAATAATCTGCACTACAGTTACTTGTATTAAACGATAAAAAGAATCGTGTCGCGAGGTTCGGAATTGTATATATATATATATATATATATATATATATATATATATATATATATATACTAAACTTTGACATTGATCGAATACTTTTCCCTTGCTAACCAGTTAGGTTATTTACTAATCAAAGATTGATTTAGATCCAGATCCCAGCTGAGTGATTTTCAAAAGTCATTTTACAAGCAATAATTTTAGTGATTGAGCTACATAAACATTTAAGCACAGATTCTATAATGTATGATAACTTTCTCTTTATAATAGAAGGCTTGATAACTTTCTCTATAATAGAAGGTTTGATAAATTTCTCTCCATAATATTAGGTTAGTGCAAAAATAATGTCGTTTTCTCACATAGTAACATATGTGAGAAAACAACATTATTTTTGCACCAACCTAATAGAAGGCTTCATAACTTTCTTTCCATAATAGAAGTGAATAAAAAAAAGAAAGTGCTGAAATAATCAATTTTTGTGTTATACGTAGAAAATATAATCTATGCCAGACTTTTTTTTTTTCTAGCAAATGATAGATATTGCCTAGCATTTTTGTAAATCTATAATTGATGCTGGAATATAATTAATGCCGGATTTTTTCTTTAAAAAAAATACAAATATTTCCCATGAAAAAATCCGGTATTTTATGTCGGATTTGTGGTGCCCAATGTGTTAATGAAAAGATTGATTTTAATGAGTTTTTTTTTTATTTTGTTACGTAAAATTTTTACATGTCGCCTATTTTTGATTAATAGCTTTGTATGAGATTTTGTTAAATCTGTAGAAGCAAATGATAAACTGTATTTCATGAATATTCTAAGGAGATATTAGCCAGTCAGTCAAGGAAATCAGCATGTAGAATCTATTACTATAATGTGACATCGGACGCCATTATTAGAAGAATATAATGATGCAGAAGTTTGTCGTGACTGGTTCAAAAATAATTGCGTGTTTCTTTCGGAGTATTTTATCGTTTCTTCTCATTGTACGAAGGAAAATATTTTTAATAGGAAAAAACTAATTCCTGACACACACACACATAGGTGACAATTCTAGTTGTCTCGTTCCTCTATAATGAAAAGTATGTTACTTGGTAATGTCTTAATGTTCCTGAGCAACAGGTGACAATATACCATTACTTGTTATTATTAGGAAAGGAGTCCCTCGGCTTGCTTGCATGTAGCCATTGTTTGGATGTTATATTCTTTAAGAACATCTAAAGATGATGAATTACTTTGTCTTTTTCTCCAATTAACAAGATACATGTAGCACTACACTGGCAGCCCAAAAATACTTACAATTTACTCTAATGAAATCATTCGGATTGTTTGAAAAGTAAAACTACTCTTCGGAGCCGAGCGGAACATCCGATCTAGTCTACGGCGTTAGCTTTAGCACAAATGACACGAGGAAAGGCATGAACTTATCTGTTCTCACTAGAGCTATCAGTTATATATCAGGGTATATTCGTTTCTCTAACCTTAGGTGGTGTAAATAGTGTAGGAGAATGAAAACTAATAGAGGATGCAGCGGGGAAACCACGCCTACGGGAAATTCCTCGATTCAGATAACTAAAAAAAGAAATATCAAAGACAATATCGCCTACACCCTAAAGAAACATAGTATAAAAAACAGCTTCATGTTGTGTTGAGGGTGGTAGCACCAGTTAGGGTGCAAGCTATGCGTAAATAATGGACCCCTTCCCAAGCAAAATAACGTGAAAGTGTATTTATGTACCAGCAGTGTATTTTTATGTAACGAAATTAACGGCAATGAATGATTATTACCAGCAATACATGTTTATGGTGAATTTAGTAACAATACATTTCATAATAGAATCCGGTTGGCACATCTCCTCGATATTTTTCCTGTTTAAAATTAGGTCTCCTGTCTCTTCTAAAATCTTATTGGTATTATCGCATTGTTTGAGGTGACTTGATTATTAATAATAATGGATCACACATTCTACATACGAGCAATTCCTCATTTATAGGCTACGCTTTAAACTTTCGAAGCGTCAATGATTAGGCGAAGAAGAGACTACATTTCCCCGATTATCTACGCATGTTTTGCAATATTGTTTCAATTTTCTTTCATTCAATGTTTTATGTGCCCTATATTTTATATTAGGATAAAGTATCTATCAGCCTTAAGATACGCTGACGTACACAAAAATGAGTGCGAGCCGAGTAATAAAATAGATAAATATACTCTAAAAATGTGTGTACATAAGAATTCACGATGTAGGAATATTTAGTAAATTTTTCTCGGCGCGACCAAAACTGCAACGAATCGACTAGTCATTGATTTTACTCAAGTAAGCTCTGCGTCTTCATAATTAAAACATATGAAATCCATTTATTCCATATATTTAAGAAACATATGGTTCTTTTAAGACACTTTGAATGTCGATCAATTATATGCTGGTTCTAGGTAGAGATCGCAGATTATTTGATCTTTGAAAGAAATGGTAATTCATGCCTACATAGTTTGGCATTGCTATCCGAAGCTTGATACGTATAGTGATATAGAACTTCCAGAAAATAAGCAATATATTAAGAGATTTTTCCGAATTTGGATATATTTAAAAAATATATATATTTGAATGGAGAATCGTACATATTAGTAAGTTTGGCTCCGTTTACATAAAAACCAAATAAGGGAAATGGAGTGTCATAGCTATCTAAACTCGAAACCTAGACTTGGCCATCAGTTGACATTACGTTTGAATATTTAACATAGTATTTAGTAAAATGTTTCCTCCTCTTCCATTCAGTCAAGGATTACACTGTGATATGTAGCTTTACAAATAGTAGCAGGTTACTTGGGAGGAGATGAAGTGGCTTCATTGTACCAAGGGATAACGTCAATCATTCAGAATATTACATCATCAGTATATTGGTAATTATATGATTTGATTTACTGTATATTTGTAGATATTATCTTTTGCATCAGCTGTCTAGGATATTTCGTTTGAATTGTTTATCTCTCTTTCGTGTATCTCTTTGCAAATAAATTTAGATATTGCGAGGATTAGAAACCCATCCAGTTCTTTTTCGTTCTCACTTTAGCTGAGTATATCATTGATCGAGTTCTAGATTTTACATAAATAAGGTTATAGAACTATGTAATTATTTTCCGCGAGTAATTTTGAAGGAGATTTAAAGTTGATTGTCGGATGTTTCATGCTCTTAAAAATGTATGAATACTGTTTTCTTCAATTTGAAATTCGGAACAAACTATAACAGTGAATGTTCAAGTGATGTCATTTTAACTCATGTAGAAATGGCCAGGATCACTTCTCAGCTATTGGTGTTCTGAATACGATTAAAACACTTTGTTACTTTCATGAGATAAGGACGACCTGTCAAATGGCCTACTAAGCTGAGATATGGCAAGAAAGTGACAGGATGAAAGGTGTACTTTCAAATCATACGACCAAGCAAGTCATATGTAATTATTTTTTCTGAACTAAATTTTTCACGAATCTAAACGTGAAATTCTACAAATCTATCGTTAATAATGTAGGAACCAGCATGGTATTTTCTCCATAAACTTATATTTCCTTTGGAGTAAAAGAACCTGTAATTTTCTGAGATTTTTCTTCTAAACGCACTGTTCTATTCATTACTGATAAGTCGTCATGTTTAAAAATTTTCAGCCTATCAGGCTTTGGTTCGAATTAAAGAGGCAAATCCTGAGCAGTGTTTGCCAACTCCGCTTCAAAATATATATTTGAATTGATAAAAACACAGGAAGACTGTCTGAAAACATCCGATTCCAGTGATGCTTCAATTTTTAAAATTCACTTGATTATGATCATATTTCTATGTGGTGAAAAGTTATTGGTCCAAACAAAAAGAATATCCTCTAAAATTAGGAAATCGGATAGCACAATACATTTTAGCACATTACATATATAAATAGAGAAAATGATACATTAAAAACTGACACGTGATAAGATAGTTTTAAAAAAAAGATGGAACACATTCACGCATGAAGATGCAACACTGCAAAAGCGTCACACCCAGTGCATAACTATACACATTTCATTCAACCTATAAATTAATGCATATTTTTGTCTATGGCGCTAGCTCTTATAAGTTTTTATTTTATGCAAAAAATATGCGGTTGCACGATAGTTATTTTTTTTTTAATAGGTTAATCATGCATTTTTAGTGACCGCTTCCACTATACACAATTTTTTTTTCTGGAGGCGGTTGAAATTAAGGCAATATTTCAGGGATCGCATCACAGGAGATGCTTGCATATACCCGAATAGATACGTTATTCCTTGAAAGAACTGTAGAAATCTTTTAATAAAATAAACCTTAAAACGTAATTAACGCAAGGGTTGCACATGACTTATTACATAAACGTTATTATTACTAGTTACATGCTTCAGTTGGTATCCCAGGTTTTATTTTTTTTTAAGGGAAATTAAAAATACACCTAAATTTGAAATTACCTACTAAGGAGACACACACACACACACACACAAAATAGAGAGGATGGAAACCGACATTAATAATAGAAAGAGATATCAACTACTAGACTTGAAAAACCTTTATTCCTGAAAAATGATTTTAAATACTTTATAAATTTCAGAAAGACGTCCTAGATAATCGAAAAATGAATGCTATTACTTGTATAGTAACTTACAAATATTACCATATGCCTCTTCGTGGGTCGCTTTCTTTAAATATAAAGAATGGTTCTTGTTTAGATTCGTCTAGACTGTAGAGCACGTTAGATTGACAAAGATAGTACTTTTACGGGTGTTTCTTTTGGGTGTGTTCACTGGTTCTCATCCGCTTCAGGCATTCGGTTATCAACGTAGTGAGTTGACCAATGTCTTGACCATCCAGGAATTTGCATTTTGGGTTTATCCTGGTAGGTATTTGCAGCCAACACAATAGCAAAACTGTCGGTGGCCTAGTAATTGGGAACTAACATATGTATGAAGTTTTATATAAAGGCCGACCATAGCAGAGACGTTTTTACGAATATTTACGTCTGCCATGAAGACTTGAGCAGTTCTTGTCTCTCTGATATCCATGTCTTACTCTTAAGTGGGTAATTAACATACCTAAAATCTCTGAAAACATTTTATTTTTTCCATTTTATAATGATGTTACAGTAGCGTTTCAGCACAGACCAGACACCACATTCCTTCGAAGGGTGCAGGCTCTTCTGGTCGAACGTCGTTGGCGTATATAAGGAAAATAATTCTTTGGCTAGACCGTTACCCAAGAAAAAAGACATGAAGTGGTAGCAGTCTGTAAATTTTACTTAGTTGCCCACTTCTCGTAAAGGTTGGCTGTAGGCGAACGAAGAATAGCGAGGTTAGGAGGAGCGAGCTTTCATAACTGGCATGTGCCTTCCTTTTCATGTGGCGGCCGAGCGACCTCTCTAGTTTAGGCTGCCAGAAATCAATGTCTTTTAGAGAAATGTCTTTTGTTCTGTTAAGTTTTGTCTAAAAATTGTCATTTATCCTTGGTTATCAATCAGCTCCACTCAACTGACCTAATTCTTGGGAGATCTGCTCTATATTACTGATATTCTTTGCCAAGACAATAACTATTTAAACGATTTCTCTAAAATCCACTTGCAATATCATTACCAAGATATTATCAAACTGCTTTTATCGCTACATTATATAGCGTAATCAAAATGCTAAGTAAATTCTCCAGAGTTAATTTTATACTGTTCAAGTATTTTAAAATGTGTCGGTCATTATCAAGAATTTGGTTTGTTTCATTATTCTGAAAAGATTTTCTTGGCAACATAATTTTTAGTGTCCTTCAGGTTTATCATTCTACGATATTTTTAGTTTGTCTTGCACAGATAACAACAGTCAAGGTTGATAGTAGGCGGGAAAGCTTTCTTTATTCGACAGTCTCAGCAGTCAAGTGACCAATCATCCAATGTATTCTCTAACCACAGAAAATCGCGACCTGACAGCAATGCATAGTGTAGAATCGTCTTATTAAAATGCATAGTTAATTAGCTTCACCTAAGTTCGAACTTGATTTTCAAGTGTCTGACTCATTTTGGGTACAAGATCTCACAATATGTAAGAAGTTCAGCTGTACAGATCTTTTTCCGTCTTCAACACTTCCTCAAATATGAAAACATTTTCAGATTTTTTGAAGAACGTCTACGCTTGTTAGAGAAATATTCAGTATTGGTTCGTGTATGTTGACTTACGAGCTAAGCGATTGAAAAAAATTCCCGGGCGTTGACAACTAAAATATCCTATTATTTGTTTGGCATTCCTCGTGCCTTCCAATCTTCGTTGCCGGTAGATGTTTATGTCTGCATATTATACAAACATGGATTAATTTCTCATGCGAATAATGACTGCACAAATATTTTTCTCCTGGAATTTATCTTTATTTTTCTCGGTTTCTCAGTAAAGCATTTCCATCAATTACAGTCTACGTAGATTACTTTTCATATCTGCATTACAATAATTCCATCAATGCGTCTTGATTTCAGTCCCACAATCACGTCTCTTTTGTGCCACTGTTCATTTATTTATTTCTTCAGGAATCCTTACCATCTGTATTTGCTCACTGGCAAATCTATTTTCGTTCATGAATTTCCTAGATTCCTTCCCACTAATTATTGTTAGATTTCCTAACATATAAAGGATATAAGCTCAAAATGATCGTGGTTCAGGCAGTTACACCATATTTATACTTTGAAAGACATATAGGACGTATATTTAAAAAAAATTCCATTACATAATTCCACTGATTTATCAGATAATTATTTAGATATTGTAACATGGTTTCATTTCTATGTGCCTTTAGGATGCGGACGATTCTTGCTTTCCACATGTCATTTGTAATCTTAATAAATTTTATATTTTTGCTATCTCTCATAATCTATCCTACTAACGATTTACACAAGCTAGTTGTTTATGCACAGCTCTTTTCTACCCTTGTTTTAGGAGTGTCAAAATGTTATAGACCCACTTTACCTTCCAATTTCTTCAATATGAATTGTTTCGTAGAAGTAATATATAAATATGAAATCGCAGCCTATTTAGCTGAAAATTTGATTGCATTTGATAAGCTTAAAATTGTGATAATACTAAAATTCCGTTATCTGCTTTCGGGAAATATTACTTTTGCATTTCTGAATAAAAATCAGCTGTGACTTTGCAGATACATTAGATATTAATGATAAAACATAAGATATTACAGATAAATTGATATGAAAATTAGTCGCCTGATTCAAACTACGTTTGTTCACATGATAGGGGAAATATTTCTTTTATGCAATCATGTAAATTTAAAATGGCTCCACAAACCAAGTCTGCTAGCGTAGCCTGGAAAACTAGCTGCTAAAAATTGTTTGCTTTAATCGATTCTGGAAAATTTACTGTTGTTCCAAAATTGTAATGTATCAATCAGGCAGGACCTCCTCAGAGTTTGAAAACACTTGATTGCCCAAGGCTCGTCTGCGTGAAAGATTTTCTGGTATGATCAAAATCTTTCAAATATAGTTTTTCTACCTTTCCAACGAATTTTTGCGACGCCTGTCGTTTACAAAATTCCAACATGACACCCAGCAAGCGTATTTTTCAACTATCGGTTTTTATTCTGAAAACCTGTCGTTTTTTTTTTAATTTTTATTTTAGAAGGTGGAATAATGTAGCAGCTCGGATTGAGGAATCGGAGAGCCCAGTTCGAATTCCAGTCAAATCCATTACATTCTCTTATATGCTAATACCCTTGGGAAAGGTATGAATCCTCTTCCCCCCCCCACCAAAAAAAAATAAAAATAAAAATAGATAAATAGCAGGACATATCGGGAACCAATGTTGAATATTGGATGGCAACTGATCTACCGCAGAAAGAAATGACAAGCTACTGTGGGAAAGAATCTGCCTCGTCATTCATGTATCGAAAGATACATGATCGCCTAGGCGTGTATCTCGCATGACACATAGCTAACTGATTCTTTTTAATCCAAGTGTAAGTATAAATCGCTTGAAATTTTCAGAAATTTTGACTCTTAAGAATTCTAATTATCGAGGGTAATGTACAAAAAGATTTAAGTAGAAGTGATATAAAATTATTTTTATTTTATGCCGATTGTATACATATATATTCGGTTGGTGCATAATTATCAGGCGTTTTTAAAAAAAATTATTATGAAAGAAGAAACATTTTTCAATAACATTTTCAAATGATTATTACGGAGCGTCTGATTATCAACACGCATTTTTATAACCTGAAAATATTTTTTTTTTTTTTTATTTAAAAAAAGTAAACAAAACAGCAAATTTTCTACCAAATAACTCGATTACAAAAACGCCTGATAATTATGCAGGAACGCAATAAAATGTCAGCACTAGGAATTTAGTAATTGTTCAGGTTTCAGCAAAAGGTCTCGAAGAAATATGATCAATATATATGATATTGTTTATCTTTAATTATATATACGTAGTATAGTGGTGGAAATTCTCATTGTCGGGAAAAAAATATATATTTTAAAGTAATATACGGCGAAAATAAAATGTTTTTGACAGAATACTTGAATCATTTCATTATATTAATGCAACAAAAATGTAATGATATTCCGCAGCCATACCTACGGTTTATGCTAACTCATCTCATTGCATAGTTACGGACTATAAACGAAAATCGAGCTTGAAATAGTGTGTAATCATCTCTATTTTTGTAAAATACTTTGATACTATATAATGAATAATTTTCAGTGAAAAAAGATCGTTTTTTTTGTTTTTTTTTTTTGTTTTACTTCGTGCCTCTTCTGCCGAACACATCATATATTAATAAAGCAATATCAATATAGCGTAAGTATGTTCATTGTTTAGGTAAAATATTTTGGAAAGGACCAGATCTGATATATTATACTAAGAAAATATATGCTATCACTCCACTGAGAGACGATCCTATAGATAATCCAAATTTTTGTTTATAAAAATTGTTAAATGTGAAAACTTACGGATTGATGATGAGACGCCATATTTTGTATTTTGACTATTGGTATGAAGATGTTTCTTTTAATAGATTTAAGAATTTTTCATCCGGGATATCAGTGCAAAGTAGTTTTATATCTGTACTAGTAATGAGTTTATTACCCAGGTTTACAAACTGGCTGAAGCCATAACAAAAATTTTAACCCATCTCCTTGGAACGATGGAATAAAATATTCAGGCAACCTGATTGAAAAACTAAGAGGAAACAAATATAACTAACAAACTGCAAGAACAATAACACGCGCCGAATCAAACTCTCTTGGCGTGAATATGAAGAGTCCGAAAATTCTGGAAAACAATCCAGAAGGAAATGGAAGTATACTAAAACTGCAAAAGTTTTAGTAACTTACACAAAAATATTAAATCAGCAAAGAAAATGTGGGTCAGCAGTTATCAAGAAGGTATTGGCGTTGAAGCGTTTTGTAAATCTGCTATTTATAGATCCACTATTAAATCTACTGTAGAAAACACCATACTTAAAAAAATTGATCATTACATTTTGATAGTAAACGAATTGGTCAAGGATATCAAGTTGTTGTTTCGAAGAATGAAAGAAAAGTTAATTTAGAAGCATTAGATATACCAAATGGAAAAGTGAATACTCTTGTGAAAGGAATAACTGCTGTTCTGGATAAATACAATTCATGGAATTGCATAATGATGATTGTTGCGGACATTGATAATTTGAACACTGGAAGCAGGAATTCGATTGTTATTTAATTTCAAAAAGTATGTACTAAAAAGAACTGGAATAACCACAGTTCTTGATAGTTTTTCGCATAGTAATGTATGACGAATTTGCAGGAAACAACACCTCATCCGATAACGAATATCCGTGTATCTGTTAAAATGTAAATTACAAAAAACTCAAGAAAAATTTAATAATGTTAAAGAGATTACTTAAACAGTAGAACGACCTGATATGAAATTTCTACATCATTTAACTCGTTTCCGCTTTTTCGAAGAAAATAGAATATTTCCTAAAGTCATGTTTCAAAGGATAGCTAGTAATAAAGAATGCAATAGGGAATTCTAGAGCAATGCTAGCTCTTTTGGCATTTATACTTCTATCACAGAAAAGACTCGCTACTTAAAATTTGAAGATTAATCTCTGGGCGGATCATTGGTTTACGATAGTGGAAATAATCGATTTTTTCATGCTTCTACGGCAGTTTTCATGTAGTTTGCGGCCATTTTCTACTGGCCAGAGTGAGAGCCTATAGCTGGCTGCTACGTATAAGCAGGAAGATTCTATTGGCCAGCGTGAGAGCAAACAGCTGACTGACATGAATGTTGACTAGCATGCTAGCATGCAAAAAAATCGAAAGCTGCATTCGTCACAAGTGGGGAAAAATTAAATCTGCATGGCACTTTACTCCAATTGGCTGATTCGCTTGCTTAAACTCAACGTTGATACTGATTCCGTATAACTGGGTTGAGTGTGAAAAAGTATTTGTTGTTAACATTCTTTTTTCATTCGGTTTTTCCAGTTACGAGTCCTTTATAAATCTGATCGTTTTGTGTTGATTTTGTTTAGTTCTTTTTTTCATAACATATTTAATGTTTAGTATAGAGCTTAGAAAAAATTCGTAGTGTGAGATAGGCAAGAAGTAAGGCATGTAGCAATATCACGACGGCAAAGGGCATTCCTTTAAAGGCAAGGAAGGGCAAAAGTATTTTAAGTCAAGTGATAGCGATTGCTGTATGAGTCGTACGATTTTTTTAATCAAGCACGGGCAACGCCGGGCCATGCTGCTAGTGTTAGATATAATTTGTTATACTTATGAGAATGTCTGGTATCGAGGATAATATTTGTAGATACAATGTGGACATAGAAATGAACACTGCATGTTTATCCTCATTCGGTATTTCGTGATGATTGGCTTATGCAATCAGAAGCTCTGATGAATATTTAATGCTTGAAGCTGTCAGTTACAATGCAACGTTGAATTGCTCATATGCAACTTATATATATATGGATGCGTGCGTGTATGATGGAGAGAGAAAGATGAAAGTTTTTCAGCCTAAACCATTTCCCAAGATTGATTAAAGAGCAAATATGTGTGTAATTGCTTCTTTGTCAGGTCACCATAGCACCTTGTGTGTGTATATATATATATATATATATATATATATATATATATATATATATATTAAGCGTTGAAAAGGAAAGGAATCGCAAATATTGTCTGTTTGTCAGTTTTAATTTTTTAAGACATTATCAACTACATGTGCTAGACGTACTTGTCATATTCTGATATTATGATGTTCTTATCAGTTCTGAGATAATGAGTGTTGTATGTCACAGCCTTATAATATATTTTTAAAGTTAATATTCTGTATGGAAAATAGTTAAGTGTTTGAAATTCATGTATAGAACGCATTCGATTTATGTAAATCATTGGAATATTGTTTAATTTATTTATATTTCAGATGATTACTTTCACTTAAATTATGTAAACGTAATGAAATGTGCTGTTTTGCATGTCCATTTATCTATCTATATCTCTGAGATGAGGTATTATGATTACTTGCGTTATTTACGTTATTCGGACCTTCGGTGACATATTCATAACGTTTCGGTCGTTGTACGCTCCGTTCTTCTTCAGGTGATTGGAATTTCGAACGAACCCTTTATTTCGTCCACCGTGATACATTGTTCGAGTTAAAGGAAAATAAGACATCCGGAAGAGGCACAACACGTGGAACTAGAACAATGTACTAAATAAAGAGATAGGTTCGAAATTCCGACTACCTGAATAACGCCGTAGCTTACAACAACTTACGAAACGTTGTGAATATGAAGATGAAGATGAGGATAACATTCCGAAAAATGTAAATAATGCCAGTTAATTTCTTTTTAATAACTACGTAGTTTCAATTTTCATAATTACATTTATTCGGATTTTAGAATGTTCTGACTTTTTTTCCTTTTAGAAAATCTAAGGCAAAATGACGTGAAGGGAGTAAATGTTTTCTTTGATTCAGTTTCAGAAAAAATATGAAAGCATACTGGAATATAAGTGTTAAGAAACATAAGGTTATCCATTTGGAATGGATAAAAGGATGAAAAACAAAATGAATAAATATTCTATTAGACGAGAAGTATCTAAGTAAAAATAGCATATCGGAAATATTTTAAGCTTGCTAGCGTTATTGGTAGAAAACAATAATTAATAAAGCTTTTTGCGTTCTGAGTAAGACGATAAACTACGTTTAACATCAAGTCCTCTGATCACAAGTTTTTGCGGAGCGTGGAACCATATCTTAATTCCTGGTATTCCCAGTTCCAGCCTGACCTGGGATGGTAGCATCTGTTAGGGTCCCAGTTATGGGTAAATAGTTAACCCCCAAAATAGTGTCAAAAGACTATGAAAATGTAAAAGTAGGTTTTAATAACAGAGATATTTTGTAGAAAAATTATTACCAGAAATACATTTTTGAAAAAAATAAATACCAACAATACATTTTGGAAAAAAAATATATCGGTAATAAAAATCTTGTCGCCATTAAATAACCCACTGAGATTGCTATGCCGTAAACAAAACCGCCTAAAGCAATAAAGCGTTTTTAGAAAATTTTAAGGTGGGATTTGTTTTAAATTCGATGCAATAGAAATAAATTGCAAGAGAAAAATATGAATTTACAATTAGTTGCAAAACCACGAAAGAAAACTAACATACTTTAAATAATCAAACAACCTGAATGAATAAGTTAATAACTCTTAACTTGGGCGAGGTGCCACTAGGACGCAAGGCGTTACAGAAGATTTGGAGCAAGATCAGATAGGAGTGATAGAGGGACGAATGAGGCGAAGGATAAGGGATAGACCAAGGCAACTGGAGATGTCGATTGACATTACATTTGAATAGTTGGAGATTATAGCTCTCAGGGAAACTGAAATAGGGAAGGCAGTTCCACAGGCGAGAGGTGAAGCTATTGGAGTAAAAGAGACGGCTACATTTAGTAGTTTCACAGTGAAAGGGTGATAGCGGGATGCCAGCCTCGTAGGGTGCTTGAATTTATGAAGTCTGGGAACTAGCGAACGCAGCTCCTCGGAGCAATTGCCATGGAAATATTTGTAAAAAAAGACAGACGCGACGGTGCGTCTGTGAGAGAGTGAATGTAGACAATATGCCAGAACAGGGTCAATTATATTGCATATCCGCCTCTGGAGACCCGAGGCAAACAGAAGGGGCTCCAGACTATATATAGCAGCAACACTCTATGTAAGGGCGAATTGTTGATTTGTAGATCTGGAGGATCGATTACGGGGATAAAAATTTCCTGGCGCGGCACAGGGAGCCAACATTCCTTGCGGTGGACGGAGCAGTTGACTCAATGTATTTGTTCCATCTCAGGTCAGTCAACGTGAGACCGAGCAGTCGCAGAGAGGTTACCTCGAGAAGTTGAGCGTCAGGCATTCTAATGGACGGCAGGGAAGGATCTCTGTGGTGATTAAAAGAGAGCAGTTTTGTTTTTGAAGCAATAAAGTTGACCAGCCAATTCCTGCCCCAGTTCACAACCGATTGGAGGTCCTTTTCGAGACGTACGGCCAGGTTAGTTTTGTCAGCGACGCTAGATTTGTTTTTGAGGCAGGTATAAATTGTGGTGTCATCCGCGTAGATGCCGACTGCGAAATTGATGGCGTCAGGAAGATCATTTATGTAGATAAAGAATAGAGTGGGACCTAGGATGGACCCTTGAGGAAAACCTGCGTTTGTAGGATAGAAACTGGAGGAGAATCCGTTGAGAACGACCTTCAATTCACGGTTTGACAGGAATTATTGTATTAGGTCAAACAATCGACCCGTTATGCCATAACCCTGGAGCTTGTTAAGAAGGCCGGCATGCCAAACACTATCAAACGCTTTGGAGATGTGTAGGGCCACGGCACGAGCTTCCTCGTTATTTTGAAGAGCTTGGTAGACAGTTTCAGTGATGGCCGTAAGCACATCAGCTGTAGATCGGGCAAAGCGGAAGCCATATTGCTTGTCTGAGAGCAGATCATGGGATGTAAGGTGGTTAACCACTTCTGTATTGATTAGGGCTTCGAAGACTTTGCCGAAGAGGGTAGGAGACTAATAGGACGGTAATTAGAAGGGTCAGTGGGGTCGCCAGAGTTCTTGAAGACAGGAACAATCGAAGAGGACTTCCAACAGTCAGGAAAACAAGATTCCTTGAGGCAGTAGTTATATAGTTTAGAGAGGGCGGGCGAGTATTCCGACGTGCATTTCTTCAAGGCAATGGCTGGTATCCCATCTCCACCATTAGCCTTGTTGGGATCTAAATTGAAGATAAGGCCCAATACCGAAGACAGGGTGTATCCCACTCAATAGGGCCTCAGTTTTAAGAGGGAAGTCGGGTAAGAGTCGAGCGTTGAGTTGAATGAAAATTTCCGAGCAAAACATTCAGCCTTGTCGGCAGAGGAGGTCAGGACTTCGAACTGGTTGAACAAAAGAGGTATAGAGGGCCTGCAGTTGTTCAATACGCTCTTGCAGAGACGCCAATACTCTTTGGAGCCATATTTGCGAGATGCAATACGCTCATTCATCCGAGCAGCAAATAGTGACTTAGCATCGTTGAGGACACGCTTACACTCGTTACGGGCGGAGGCAAAGAGACGTCTATTGCAGTCAGACATGTCGCTACGAAATAGGTGAAAGAAGTGGTTCCTATGGGCAATGGCCGCTGAGCAAGCAGCGGAGAACCATGAGGAGGAGCGCGACATGACCCTGTATTTCCTTGAGGGGATGAAAGCGTAGATTCCAGCTTTAACCCAGGATGAGACCTCAGAAGCACATTCTTGGACGGGGAGCGTAAAGACAACATCCTAGGGGACATTGCGGAGGAAATCACGGAACGAGTCCCAGTCAGCTCGTTGATGGAAATAATATCTCGTTTCATTGTAATCTTTTAATGACTCCATTTATTCATGATTAATAGATGATTTGTTTAAATGATATCTTTCTAATCATTTGATTTTTAAGCCCCATCTTAATATTTTACTAATATATATTTTTCCCGTTTATTTCCGAAATTTCTGTTTGCTATTTTATTCACGTGGTTATTGCAACTTGTGTATGTACAGCATAATGGTAGATGCGAAGAGCAATAATATTTTAAATTATGAATGTAGCTATAAAACTGTTTCATAACGTTGCCATTAAAAATGTGACTTGTACCTTACAATATTTGAACTTCATCTGTTTTGATGAATTCTTTTTTGAATCAGGATCAGTTTTGATTCGTCTGAAGTTTAATTTTAATACTGATTTAATAAATTGAATTTTTGATTTCCCTATTTCCTCGGAGATTTATTTTGATGGTTCATGCATCATTAATAAAGTTTTTCATAACATAAACTTCAAAGTCAATGATATTAAAATGTGGTCAAAAAAAGTTAGCAACTCTGTTTTGGAACGTAATTTCAGAATCGGCCTTTCTTCCCTCTACACTGGTTTCTTTGTATTTATCGCCGTTTTATTCCTTCTATCCGCTTCGTCGTTCGTTAATACTATCACAACTGTACGCAATGTAAGATGTACCCCGAAAGTGGATTACGAAATCAGGGTGCATAGCTCAATAACCCTAAGCCTTAATAGAAACAAGTATATCTTCAAGAATACAATATGAGTGATAGACATCCAACTGATTATTGCCTGAAGCTAACTGAAGTATTTTAAAACAATGTCTCGGGTTAGTTCGATGTATCTATTTTCTCCTGAAAGGAAGAAATAATAAATATATAGAGGACAGTATGGGTTTACATGTTGTTAAATTAGGAAAACGTGTTGCATATTCCTTTTAGAAGAAGGTCGAACTACAAGAACAATGTGGACTCAAGTTGAGTCCAACCGAAGATGTAATGAAAACAAACAAGACCTATATATAAACATTTTTTTGTTTCCAAAATGATAATTTGGCTGTGAAAAAAAAAAAAAAAAAAAAATATATATATATATATATATATATATTCTTTGGAGTTACAGCTCTTTCTTGTGTCTTCTCTCTGGGGTTGCAGTCCACCCTTGTGTCTTCTCTTTGGAGAGACGAGATTTCATCTCTCTGCACCTTCCCGTATCTCTCTTCTCTGGAGAGACGAGATTTCTTCCCTATCTCTTAGTCACATTTCTCCATTAGTTTGCTGATTTTCTTTGTTTCTTCTAAAAACTCCATATAAAAAAGGTTTTTTTTTTCCTTCACTTGTTCTGCTATTTGATAATGCTGGATGGTACAACCGATTATATCAGAAATTTTTATTTGTTTTATCTCTGCTTTCTTGCGTTCTGGTAAGTGTTTGAAAATTGTAGCTGTGGATAGTCAATTCATGAATAATAAAAATATTTTCCACAAAGTTTTTAATTATTTTTACATGCTTCCTTCAATATTTTTGTAAAGAGCTGGGAATGTTTCGAAACAAATTCGCTAGCTTCGTAACATTGTTATTTACTCGATCCTCCATTATTCTGGCATATTTCTAAAAACTATGTTTAGCAATTAACTTCTAAACAGAGTTCCTCTATTTATGTAGCAAGCTGGATTTAAAATCCTATTGCATAAAATGGTATGCAATTTAATGCTACACATTTAAATAGTTTTAAATCTGAATGCATTATATTTCTTCATTTATTATCCTAATAAAATAGATTTTTGAACATTTCACTCCCGTTACATTTTAATAGAGAATAATAATAAAAAATATGAACGAAAATATAAGAAATAGGTTCACAGGACAGAAAGTGCGACAGCGATATTCGGATGCCATTCAAGAGCTAAGCAAAGTATTAACAGCAAAATTTCGTTAGAAACAGAACTAAACTTTTAGATAAAATCAGTCTTCCTACGTGACAGTAAATTCTCTTCAGTCTCTTCACATATGAAGTGATTTGATGTAACAGGGAGGTGGCAATACAAATGTATGCTGAATATACGATGGACTGAAAATGTGCGCGACGCCAATGGTTGAGAGAAACGACAGTTATAACTTAACATCTCAAAGACAGTTAACATTTCTAACGTACATAATGAAGAAATAGTTAAGAAAATTTGACATCGAAGGCACGGTGGACATAAGAAAACGGCAGATAACCTACGTTGCGCAAATGGGTGGCGGAACAGAATTTAGGATTTTACAATAAAATTTACCATGAGTTGCAAAGGACAAGAAATTGTGGGAAGCCATGATACTCAATGCACTGAAGGGCACGCCACATGGAAAGATTACGGAGTATTAGTCAAGCTTTTATAAAATTCTTAGTCAAAGTTATTTTAAAAACGTATACATTGATGTGGCACGGTAGATAATGCATAGCGGCTCGGATTTCAGTTAAATCCATTGTATTCACTTACGTGCTAATACCCTTGGGAAAGGTATGAATACTCTTCTTCTCCCCTTAGCTATGGGTAAATAGTAGGATAGACCGGGGAGCATTAGATGGCAACTGGTGTACCGCAGAAAGAAATGGCAACCTACTACGTGAAAAAAATCTGCCTCGTCAGTCATGTATCGAAAGATAATAGATAACCTAAGCGTGTATCACGCATGGCACATAACTCATTATACAGTCAACAACACTACATATTTCTTTACATAAGACCCTGTCCGAATGTAAGGCATCTCATAGATTTTCATAAAAATAGAAAAAATACGTGAGACAATAAAACTGATTGAGAAAGTTCTTAACTACACAATATTATTTCTCCACATAGTTGCCACTATTAGATATGTATTGTCAAAGGGTTTTTCATATGTAAGGTGTGTATGGGCAATCTGAAATGTGACTTGTTACATACATCGTTATCGCCATTGATGTAACTAAATATACGACGAACTCTGTTTGCACACACCTTTTGGACTCCAGAAGCGTTCAATATATGTTGATGAATAAATATCGATATTTGAATCCTTTCTTATGAACGAATCGAGACACGCTCTGATTTATCTTTTTTTCAGAAACTAACAGTGATTTGTTTCACTTTATTCATGCAAAATATCAATTTTGAAATCTCTTTCCAATACAACTCAATATGTATAACTCGAAGATATAACTATCCAGATACTATGTCTACTAATGGATATTTTTGTAAAGCGACCATATTTTTAAGCACATCACTGCACGCGCAAAAAATAATGGTTTTCTTCAGTTTTCTTATTAGATTCTTTTTTCTTTTGATGTTTTTCTCTTGTGTTTATCAAGTACACCCACTTTCTATCTCTCTCTGTGTGTTTATTTATGCCGTACACTCGAGCAACGAGAGATGAAAAATGACATTTTTTCCTCGTAACCTTTTTCTTCTAGACAGATAAGTCACTTAAAATAGATTCAAATTCAGATTCTTTGTCAACCTTGCTGCTGCTGTTCTATCCATATTGTTCGTTTACATAAGTTGGTATTAAAAATCAAGTTTCACATTTTATTAAAATTATAAGTCGCTTTGTAGGAAAACTACAGTCTATAACCTTTACCAGTTAATGTGTGATTATTTAGACTTAAGTAATTTTCAACTAAAACTGCATTTATAATATATATATATTAGCTTGGTGCAAAAATCATGTCCGTTTTTGACGTTAAAAAATACGACGTTATTTTTGCACCAACGTAAAATAAGCTGATGGGAGCACAAACAAGATCGTGATCCCGAAATTTTGTCTATATACGAAGTTCATTGATGTTAAACATTGGGTGAACTTTCAATCCGTCTTCGCGTATATGAAGACACATTTAACAAATGTTTGCAGTGAGGGAGTCATCAATTTACTTTCTTTTGAAATACATGCAAATTAGATTATTAAGGAAAAAAAACGTGATTCACAACAATCCAAAGACGTATGTCGTTGAATATCGCATAAAACTTACTTTTACAAAAATAAACTTAATTATTTCCATTAGCAAATCATCTTTTTTTTTTTTCAATCTTTCAATATTATTTTTCAGCTTTTATAACAAACACTATCTTCGAAAAAAATTGGGGTATGTATATTTGGGTGACAACTACTGTAAACATCGAAGTCACATGTTCGATGGAAAATTTTCATTCTTAGACTATATTTACTGATAAATTGACATATCCTTCGCTATGTGACTTTTTGTAACTACTTTAAATGTATAAATAAACTAATAAAAAGGTTATAGTTTCTATGGACTCCTGGTGCAGAGTCATTGAAATCGCATCAATAGCGAGATTCCTGTTTTTTTTTTTTTTTCGCCGTATTTCTTTCTTTCTGCCAATTTTGTTTCGTTTTGCTACGCATTTTCTTTGTGTCATTTCTACCTTTGACTCCTCAATCTTTTTCTCTCTCTTTGCCACTCTCAAACTCACCTTGGCCACATCTTTTTTCTCCCTATCATTAACTCTCTCACTCTTTTCACTCTTTTATTCACCCTATTTCTTTTTTTATCTTAATAGATATTTCTGATAAAACTTTAATACGTTCTTCTTCATTCTAGGTTAGAAATGCCTCCGAAAAGGACGCGACGTGAATAAGAGAAATGGAACATAAAAATCAAGTGAGTTAACCTTTGTTTTTTATTGGTTGATTATTTACCGATATCAAATTTAAAAATTATTGCAAATATTGTATCAAACGAACGACAAAATAAGTATTTGCTTTCCTTGAATGTTGTTTAAAATTATGATACTGGGTGAGACACGTTTTATAAATGGGGAGATGTGAGGCAGTAATTACATTTTTCAAGGTATATATTAAGTATTGACACAAGAGCTTAAATTTACCGGAAAGTTTAATCACGACAACTATCGATAAATTATTTATTACAAATATGTATATAAAGCTTTTTCGCCATATGTAAAACATTGCACCAAGATAACATTCACAGTAAGAACCCAACTTCCGCGTATAAAATGAAATCAAATAATGATTTTTGTCGATATTCTCGTTTGTGTGGAGAATGAGTCACACCAGGAATTAACAAATATATAAATCGAATTTAGTGTCTATTAGAAATCTTTGTCAAAGCGTTATTGGTATATTGTGGTCCAAATATGTAATGAATTCACCCCAGAAGATACAATAAGTTTTGTAATAGGTGACACGACTGAAAAAGAAAACCTTATAACCACGCGGGTCGGTCTAGGTATTTACAAAGACACACTGTTTTTTTTCCCCCTGCAGCTGCCCAGTTTATGTAATGTATTTTGTTCTATGAAGGAGCAAACAGTGACTGATAAATTCTTATGGGGTAGAAGTATATTGTAATGAATGAATTCGTCGTGAATTCGATTAGCTAGTGATGACCAGCCTTGACCAATCTTCCCCAATTTTCCGGCTTTGTGCCACAATTACTGTATCAGTAATAAATCGTAGACAAAAAATGTGGTATGGGACATCGAAGAAAAATAGTGATTGCAACAACTTAATCAGTGCATCCAATTGAATTTAGATACATGCACAATGGAACCTTCCAATGGGAAGTTATATAAGCATACGGCTTACTAGGAAAAGGAGAGGACCAGAAACACCAAACCCATTGTTCGGTGAATGTTAATTTGAAGAAATCCAGAAATGAATAATTATTGGATATATGAAAAATTGTATGTCGTATTTTTTCGGACATCACGATATTTCAATTGCAAACAGTTTGTCCATTCACACCAATAAAATTATTAGAACGTCCAACATAAATCAAAAACAATAATGGCGGAAGAATGAATGAGGGGAAATGCTGTATTTGTAATATGCAACATAATTATTTATTCACTTTCAATTTGATCTAAATTAAAACTCGTTGTACTAAAAGTTACAGAGTTTCGAATAATCTAGACAAGTTAATATATACTAGTTATAACGTACATGGTTCAAGTTCTTTTAATATGAGATCTAATCTTATATATATATATATATATATATTCAATATTTTAAAGGAGTATCTTTTGTAACCAGTTTGGATGCATTGGACAATAAAAATTGTTCCTGTAAAACAAAATACATATGCATTTTCTTCTGTCAGTATTGAAATCCGCTCATAAAAATGTCCCAAATAGTTCTTTTATTTAACAATTTAATTCTGAATACGAGGTTGTCTCAATAGGTAAGACTACTCACCTATTATAAAAGAATTTCTCAATATTTCTCAATATTTGGCAATTAGCATTGCGGTAGACTTCAAAATTTCCGGGAGTATTTTTTTCTTCTTGGTTTGCAGTCCTTTAATGATTGACATTCCGCATCAGCCTACCACGAGGTTATATTTTTTTTGAACTGAGTAAATCATTTTCTTTCATCTGAAAGTTAGTGACACAATTTATATTAAATCGAGACTACCATCAAGTAAAGGAAAGAAAAGGCTGTTCTTTTTCAATACAATTTGTTTGCAGCATAAGTAAACACTTGTTTATATTTTGTCCTCGATCAATCTCGGAAGAGTGTGACAATTTTATAGAGTTCGTTTAACGTGTAGTCGTTAATCAACTTCTTTTGAAGTATATTACCAACACTCAAACTATTGACATTTTCGTTATAATTTTTTTAATGTAATTTCGTTTCAGAGATTTGGCGGAAATTTCACTCATTCCCTTTGTTTATTTTAATATCTGAATTCCAATGATTTATGGAGGTGTCGGCATAGGTTTCAGTTGCTTTACCGCGATATTCTAATCTGTATAATTGTTTCTTTCCTACCCAAGGCTGGAGAGCCCAGTCTACCTTGCTATTTAACTCATAGTTAATGATGAGGTAGAAGTGGTTTTCTGAGTGGATTTGTATGAAGTGAACGTCACAGATTAGATCGGAAATTGAACTCTGCTCCATGAATTTAATATTACCACGTATGAACGTTACGCTGCGCACAATACATACACCAAACACCTAGTTTTATTATTAATTTAAAATGATAACTACTAGTGTGGATACTCTTTTAAATGATTGTCTCTAGATAATGAAAGAATTAAAGATTCGCTAAGAAGCTGAAGCTGAAAGTGTTAATGACTTTTTCAATAAGGTTACCATTATAATCTTTTATTTGTTGAATTGTAAAAAATGTCCATGTTTGCACGATGCTCAAACAGCGACATTTGCGTCTAACACTATGATCACGATTTAACTCCGTCGGTGAGCATGGCACGCTGGAATGCGAAAACGTCACGAGTTGAATAATTACATCATCCAATCAAATTCTACTTTCACCACAATTTCTTTGAAACTGTTATATAATTATTTTTTTTTTTTTTTACTTTAGATCATTATCAGCTCTGAGGACACCGCATTAGCAACGTTAATGTGCATGCTGTGGAGTCGACGCTAAACGATTGCTTTATCCTCATGATCATATGAAACTGTTAATCGACAAAAGGATACAGCAGGTCATCACTTAACGTTGTTGATATTTACTTAGAAAAGTGCAAGTGAAAGGACAAAAAAAGAAAGGTTTTACGAGAGATTCAGGGATATAAACAAGTTTCTACAGCCTATTCTAAGTAAAGGAAAATATTTAGTTTTTGTGTTTTTTTTTCTAAAGAAATCAATGGTTCACTGTACAGAATTTAACTTCACTGAAGCAGATAAATCGAATAGTAAATAATATAAACTAAAATTTTTTAAAAGTTAATATTTTCGCCATATAAAATGACAGTTTCAAACAGTCACTGTTATTGTAGATATGAGATATACTTACGTCGTGAAAACAGGAGATATGTCGAAATTGCATGCAATTATTAGACTAAGGGTGCATTTTAGATTTATGCAACTTCTTTATTCCACGTGCCATTATATCATCGCTTAATGCTTAATAGTTACAGAACCTATTTTCGGGTATTTTGAAACTAGTTTTCTTTTTACAATGTTCACTCTGTACAGGGCACAATAGTTACTCATGGTAGTTTGCTACAGACGCATATTTTATTGGGATATTTGCGAAGAAAACCGCGAAGCGTAGATTTAAAAAGGTTAAGAATGTGACAATCGGGGAAGCATGGTATTGGGGTTTGGTTTCATAATGTAGCAGTTCGTATGAAGAAGCGGAATTTACATTATTCGGACTATTGTCCTAATCTTTGTCACCGTGTTTGTCCCAACGTTTCGGCCTTTGTACGATCCGGCCTTCTTCAGGTGCTTGGAATGTCGAACTGAACCCTTTATTTCACTCACTAGGTTAGACTGTTCTAAATCCACATGCCATGTCTAATGATTAATGGATGTCAGTTATCTCCTATTAATTCCCTACTCAGAGTTCTCCACCGCCAGATATTGAAATCACACTCTTTGGGCCCTGTCACTGGATCTAACTAACGCCTTTATCAACTGTAGAATGTGTCCTGACATGCATTAGAGATGGCACCTGGAATTAGAAGAGTCTACCCCAGCGAGCGAAATAAAGGTTTCAGTTCGACATTACAACCCCCTGAATCAGCCTGACCGTACAACGGCCGAAACGTTGTGATAAACATGGCGACAAAGATGAGGACAATAGTCCGAAAAATGTAAATAGTGTACATAATACCTCCTCTCAGAAAGATAGACAGAAGTGGAATTTACATATCACCAATGGGATATAGAAGTTAAGGTGGTTCAGTACAATGTGCGTGGCATGGCGTGTCTTAGCCATGACGGTTATAAGTGGAGTAATTAAGGTAGTTCATCGGAAAACCCTCCATGGAAATTATGCGAGAGAGAGTGAGAAAGCGCGCGCGCGAGAGAGAGAGAGAGAGGAAAAAAAAAGAAAGAAAAAAAGAAAAGAAACTACGCTGCCGGGAACTACTGAGTTCTATTAATTATTCCTTGTTAATTATTTTTAAGTAATATTTCAGTATAATCAAACGATTTCCATTGTTCATTAGATTAGCAATTGCCAAACTTAAAACCATGAAACGGAATAAAGATTTACTATTCAGTATATCATTATTTTAACCTTCTGCTATATAAAATCATGTCAAAATCGTTAAGAAGAATCTGAGAAATGCTAATAGTTTTTTCTCAAAAAATAAAAAAAGCTATTCCTGGCAAGTGTTCTGACGAACTACATACCTTGCTTCCACCACTTTTGAAGTTTCTACCTGGGCAACGCCATAAAATCTACACGGTGTACAAATCGTTCTCTTAATTTGGTAAGGGAGTTCCTCTTAGACATTTTTTCTCAAGAACTACTCTCTAGAATGTTTTCCCCGTCGCCTAAATCTTAATCTAAGTCTAGGGTTAAGCCTTATATTTCCTAAATCTCATAAATTATCCTTTTTGCCTTCTCTTGAAATCATAAATATTGCACAGTAAAAACTACCTTGAGTAGCTCTTGTGACTTGTATTAAGTAAACATTAGTAAAGATTTTTTTTTTAATCATCTGTCTGAGGTCTTGTATACAGATTAGCATTCGCCTAATACTACCCACACGATATTAGCTAGATGTAGATACCTGTGCCTCTGTTTTAACATTATGTGGGAAGTATTTTGGACCCATCCTGTATTTACGCGAGTCATCTAACATTATTTAATTTGTTATATACTCAAATGTAACCCACCGTAATCAGGGAGCGATGCTGGATTCGGAAGAACAAAACTTTATGTATTAAGTAGAGAAGATTTTATTATAGACTGTTTCATTGTTACATTTTCATATCGTATTAAATAAGTTAATAAGTGTGTCATAACGGTTTATTCATGCTATATAATAGATTATTGATTCGATCATTTGAGAAGATGGAATCTGAGAAAAAATATAGCAACGTCCAGGAACGCGTCAAGATTCACCGACGTATAGTCGACTCCCACCATGCGTAATCATCCGATTATTGCTTGATGGTAGCTGAAACTAAATGGAACGGTAATTGGTCAGTTTCGTTGACTGATTTGTGCTCGTTATTAGATCTATGGCTCTGTTTGGTTTCTCATTTCGAGTTTATTCTATAGGCATTATCAATTTTGTTAACGTATGTTTTTCTACTTTATTTCTCAGACTTTGTTTCTGTAATTTCCTTCTTAGAGCGCCAAATCAATGCACACACACGTGTATGTATATATATATATATATATATATATATATATATATATATATATATCCACACATACACTAATATATTTAGGTTTATACGTTATTTTTATACAGAAAAATATTTAAGTAAATTCTCTCTTTATAATAAACAGTATTTACATTTATCTGTCTTGAATATCTGAAATATCAAATCTCTGTAGCTAACTGGTAGAGGCCACATATTTTCTATGAAATTTCTCGGACGTTCAGGTCGGTAAATGTTATTACTGTTCATTATAAGGAGAGCATTTACTTGAATATTTGTATCTATAACAATAACGTATAATCAAAAAATATTATAATAATTGTCGGACTTAGACCATTTCATAATATATATACTATCCATTATATTGAAAACTTATTGTTAAAATATGCTAGATTTATGTTTATTTTTTCTACATACAACCTGTGAAAGCACAGGCGATACATTGTCCTCGTTAGCCGCCAACCAGGTGAGGTAACAGTTTCGGTGGTTTAGGCGGTAATGCCACCCCTGGCGCCACCAGCAGCTTTTGCCACCGGATAGGGTATTGTTTTTGTAGACGAGTCAGTAGCTTGCGATTTCTTTTTACAGTTGCAACTGAGATTTTCATAGTTGTTTTAAAAGCGTTTGTTTTTATCGTTAACTAATGCACCGCGGGCTCGTATCGACCGTTATCAGTGATGTAGAATAAAAGGTTAACTGATGTTTCACGTCGAATATACCATTTTGTTGCAAACAGGGTTTTATTTAACAGCTCCCACTCTGTGTCTGTTGAGCTGTATATTACCTTGATTGGATGTTGAATGTCATAGTTCTTTCGAATTTCTATGTATTCGAAATTCAAATTCGAGCGAAAACGCGCTTGTTTTTAAAATTATTTGTTCTTGTTCTTTGTACCAACTTCATTATAACGTTAAGTTATTAAAGTTACGTCATTATATTTCTTTCGGTTGCTGATACAAAATGGAGGACGCCGGCCCTACATCCCGGTGTTTTTGTCGAGATATCATCTCTAGAAATATTGCCACCTAAATCAAGCTATGTACTGAATTATCCCGGGCCAGACATCAATTTCCAATTTAAATTTTCGCGGACCGTCTTAGAGACTCCAGTTCCAGATTTCTTCTCAGGTTTTTCTCCCGAAGCCTTTCCCATGATTGCCTATGGCTGTAAGGCAGCGCGGGTTTAAAATCAGTTTTCCTTCTCTGGAATTGTCTTCTGACGAAAATTGACCTCACTAAACACCATAGTTCAGGATTCAGTGTTGAACATTGGGGATCTCGTGACTGCAATACAGGATAGAACAGTTCAAGAAGGGACTATCAATGAATATCTGACCAACTATAATGAGGTTGAAAAATGATGATTAAGGTTGCTCATTTTCGGAACAATCTTTCTCTTTTATTCTTCAGTTAAAGGAGAAAATAAAATACAAAGAAACCACAAAAGTACGTCTTTGCTTTTGTTTTTCTTTCAATTTTGTCCGGTGCTCGAAGCGCTCAGTTTTCCACGTCGCTTGCATAGATCTTGAGTGACTTGGACAGCCAATACGTCAGGTTTTTTTTTTTTTTAATTTTCTTCGCAGAAACATCAACGTCTGTTTTATTAGTTTCTTAAAGACAGTTTGATTATTTTGATGTTTGCCAAAACAAAATATTTCTCTTCTCTGGGGATATTTTTACTTTGCTTTGCTTTTATAATTTATTTGTGGATAAAGATTTTTCAATAATGTGAAGAAAGTCCCCATTGGTCGAAATAGAAAGCAAATATTAATGAACGGAAGCTAAAGTTTATGGCTGTGAGCTATGTGTTTTTCATGCCTTATCGCACGATTTTGACACGAGAAGTCGGCGTTTTGTTTTGTTTTGTTATTTGAAAAGACTTTTCGTGTGATTGCTTTGACGGCGACTTTCTTTCACTTCAGGAACTGTTCTATTCAGGGGCGTCTTCATACTAATGTTCTTAAATCGACCCGTCAGATCAAAACAATTATTTGCTTGACCTAGACAATCGGTTCAGAAATATCTAAATTGTCGGTTGTATATAAGTACTTTCGCAGATCATTGGTTTTAAATAGCTTCGTGCGAATTAACCCTGTAGGATTTAGCAATGACCATCCTTCTTTACACCCCTTGGACTGACATTACAGAATCACAAAGAATTAGCAATTTAAGAGCTATACCAAATAATATAAAACGCATCAATTGAGGACTTTCAGCAGCAGCAACTATTAAAATGGATATTACATGTAACTCAAAAAGAAAGTAACTAATAGTCCACACTACTTAAAACATAAGGACAGGAAGGAAGCCCCCGTCGGTACTGGAATAAATAAATTACTGGAAGTGGAAAACCTATTTTCCTGAAATATTTCTTTTAATAAAAAGTTGTTGTTTTTTTGTTTTTTTTTCCATAAATTTTGACCGACAGTAGCTCTCACTGCTCGTTCAATGAATGCTGAATGTTTCCTCATACCCTTATCATTAACGTTGATCTTGTCACAATTAAGTGATTGTCAAAAGCAGCAGCATAACTTTAGATCCGTCTGCTATTGTGTACATTTTTTTTTTTAAATTTGTTAAATTGGTTGAAGCTTTGAAAATCATTTTCGAGGTTCATTTATATTATTTCCGAATCAAGCTAACACAAATTTTGTGTTGTTCGCTCGCTAAATCGTTGTTTTTAAATTGCTAAAAGGAATTTTCATCTCTCCTTTACAATCAATTCCAAATAAGGTTTAAGTATTGGAAAAGAAAAATGGATTTACGCATCGTCAGATAATAACGTAGGATAAACAACTGTAATACTCTCTGGAATATACCAATTAGAATTTTTTCGTAAACAGGACACTTAACGGCAGACAGCTGAATGGCCGTATTTATTAGAGGAATGAAAAATAAACAGGGACTTCATTTGAAAACGAGTAAGACGAAGCAATTTATAGAAAATTTGAAAACGTTTCCATATATTTAATGCAGGCACGAATAATATAAGACAACATTGTTTAATTTATCTTGATAGCACAAAATACTGAATCTGCGCAATCTAATTATGCAACGTAATAAAGAGGCGGCGAAAATTCTCTCCGATTTCTGTGTCAAATTTAAACATCAGTTATATAAGGAATTTCTATTGCAAGATAAAAATTATTTCGGCCTTACTTTCAGTCTATAATATATTGTACAGGGTCAAAAGGAGATCTAATAACTAAATGTCATTTATGAAATGTACATAATTTGTCACTCGGTTACAGATTCATTTTGGTTTGGTTTTTTCATTCAATATATCCAACCTGAGAGTCCCGGATATGACAATAATCTACACCCGGAAGCAATGACTCTGATTGGATGGTATTGAGGAGCGTGGAATCATCTATAATTCTCGTTGTTCCCAACTCCACCCTGATCCAGGATGGTAGCGACTATTAGAATCCCAGCGATAAACAGATGGTTACCCCAAAACTGTGGTCAAAATACTGTGAAAGTATAATACATATTTATTGTAAAAATACAAGTACATTTTTGTACATTTATTGTAAAAATACAAATACATTTTTTTTTTTTTAAATATTAGGAACAATATATTTGACTTCCTTATTTACAAAGCAACATCAATGAAATATGATCTACAAACTTATTTCTTACGATTTATTTTGTAACGTACAGAATTGTGGCAGAAGGCCGGGGACAAACTAATTTCTTACGAAGAATACATTGTTTTCATAGGAACCTATCCTAAAAAATTTATCTGCATTAAATAACCTATTGATGTTATGCTTTTAAGCAAAATAAACCATTAACCCAAAACCAATTTATTGATAAGACAATAAAATACATTTACCTGTAGTAAATAAATTCTGGCCGCCAACTTGTGGAACTGGTAACATAACCTTCATTATCGAATTGAGATTGGATTTTTCCATATTTATACAGAGGAAGAACCGAGAAAGGCATTTGACTGGAGGTTTCGCTGACTCTGTATAAGAAAGTAAAAATCAAATATAAACTTTCAATAATTCCTTACGCGGTGTTGGATAGCTGGCCAAAGACTCGTATTTCTTCTATACCACCTGGGTGAACGGGTGTGTTGTTGAAAATCCCGAAACCCCTACTTATCTCAGGATGACATCACTGATATGTTCAGACGCATCATCTCGATATAGCTCTAGATATCTACATATATAAAAGATAAAGTGTTCGGCTAAATATTTTCATTTGGAAACTGAAAAATGAATTCAGTGGTTCAAACAGTCCTTGGAATGATAGTGACAACATTGTTAGAAATATTTTGTTTTAAAATATACAGACTCTCTTAGTTTTTTAAATATCACGTTACGCGTGTTGGATTTTATCGCGTTCCTGACATTCACTGCTATTGCTCGTGACATTGCAAATGAAATGCGAGCAAACAAAAATCAACAAAATTGCAAGAAACCTCGGAACCATCATACTAAACCTGTTTAATCAATAAAAAAAACAACTGCTAACTGAATACAAGACACACGATAAACCTTTCGGCGTCCAATCTTCATTCCTGTATTTATTGCCGGTGGGGGGAATGTCTTTTTCATATTTATTGTCGGGGTGGGGGGGTCTTTTGATATTTATTGACGGGGGGGATGTCTTTTGATATTTATTGACGGGGGGGATGTCTTTTGATATTTATTGGAAGGGGTGGGGAATGCTTTTGATATATTTATTGGAAGGGGTGGGGAATGCTTTTGATATTTTTATTGTCGTGGGTGGGGGGGATGGCCTTGATATTATTATTGGAGGGGAAAATGTCTTCGATATTTATTGGCGGGCCAAAATGTATTTGGCATTTATTGTCTGGGAAAAATGTATTTTTATATTTTTTATTGGAGGTGGGGATACCGTTGATATTTTTATAGGCGAGGGAAAATGCCTTTGATACTTATCGTGTGAGAAAACGTCTTTGATATTTGTCGTGGAGGAAATATGCAATATATTTGTTAGTTGTTATAGAGATTACCGCTAAACATAGGCATGTATTCCATTTTGACGCACAGTTCTATGCACATCTTATGAATAAAGTCGGAAGGACTCCAAGATTGTCTGTTTGTACGTCAAAAAGGACGACTTACGCATCAGGTATTTCAGTTTTCTTTTAGTTCCACTTATAGGAATGCAGTTTGTTGGGCTATTGTGCATAATAGGCCCGAATAAAAATGTCGGTATTATTATTTGCTAAGCTTTCATTGGTGCAAGGGTAAAAGTCGGGGCACGTATCTCTGTAATTATGTTGGTTGGCTTACAATGTATCAACCCATGTTGGGATACTGAATATCAAAGTAAAACAATTATGTGCACTTGTGGGGGAATCAAATATATTCAGTATAAATAATCATCGAGACTTCTTAAGCTTTACTTATACCGAACAAACCTCCCAGAAAAAAGAACGTCACAAATATTATCCCGTTTTCTAACCATTGCACCACAACGAGAAGCTATATTTGTGAAGTATTCTCAGAAATTAAGTTCTTCAAATAGCGTATATTTGATTGTAGCCGTAAGTTTTTTTTTTATGTTTTTTTTTATGTTTTTGTTTTTTTTTATGTTTTTGTTTTTTTTTATGTTTTTTGTTTTTTTTTATGTTTTTGTTTTTTTTTATGTTTTTGTTTTTTTTTATGTTTTTTTTTTTTTTTATGTTTTTGTTTTTTTTTATGTTTTTGTTTTTTTTTATGTTTTTGTTTTTTTTTTATGTTTTTTGTTTTTTTTTTATGTTTTTTGTTTTTTTTTTATGTTTTTGTTTTTTTTTTATGTTTTTGTTTTTTTTTTGGTTTTTTTTTTTGGTTTTTTTTTGGTTTTTTTTTGGGTTTTTTTTCTTTTTTTTTATTTTCTCTTTTTTTTTCTCTTTTTTCTGTTTTTCTGTTTTTTTCTGTTTTTTTTTCTCTTTTTTTTCTGTTTTTTTTTTTCTGTTTTTTTTTTTTCTGTTTTTTTTTCTGTTTTTTTTTCTGTTTTTTTTTTTTTTCCTGTTTTTTTTTCTGTTTTTTTTTTTTTTCCTGTTTTTTTTTCTGTTTTTTTTTTTTCTGTTTTTTTTTCTGTTTTTTTTCCTGTTTTTTTCTGTTTTTTTTATGTTTTTTTTCTGTTTTTTTTTCTGTTTTTTTTTTCTGTTTTTTTTTCTGTTTTTTTTTTTTTTTTTTTTTTTTTTTTAATTTTAAGATTTCCGTGTATGTCTATATACATCATCGGACGTTGAGTATTGATTTATATTTCTCTGAGTACAGTCGAAATCGCCAGTCAACTAATTTCCTATCTATTCTTTACACGAATACAAAAAGGAATAAAGTTGGAAATGGTAATAACACTGACTACAAATTGAATCAGACTTTAGGCTCATATTTATTAGCTTTCATAAAATAAATTTCATTTTATTTTTTTTTTTTAATTCATAATATGTTCCCACAAGTAGAATATGTATAATTGTATTGGAGAATGGATTATTGGATACTATTAAATATTTTTGCATCCCGGCAATAATTCCTACACATAGGTATGATCTAATCTTTTGGTTATTCAGCGGCTTCATTTGTAAATGTAAAATGAATGACAGTATTGGTAAGATGATGTCATTTCTGTGTATGAATCTCTGTAAACGATCAGAAATATCTGTCTGAGTTTCTAGAATGTGGACTTCTCATTATTTGTACATGCAGATTGTTGTCGTCATCTATCTCGGTTATTATCCCATTTCGATCCCCCACTATTCGTCAGGTGCTTGTCGATCTGGGTAAGTTTCAGGGAATTTTTAAATGTACCCTTTATTTAATCTCCGGGGTTAGATTTTTCTTTCCCGCTAACTCTGTCCAGGAATAAGTCGTTCGAAGATCGATTTTTGTATGCAGTGTTATTACTATAGTTCAAGTATACGCAACGCAAGGATTTAACTCGCTCTCCCACTAATCCCAGGAGGCAAGACTTGGTTCGTGGGAGTTCAATCCATTGGCAGTGCAGATAAGCTTAAATTGAACAGTTAGCTTCGCCGGACGTTACAAAATTATACTGTTCGGTCTATTGTCCCTATCTTTGCAGCCATATTTATTACAATGTTTCGGCCGTTGTACGCACCGGCCATCTTTTTTCTTTTTCATCTATTTTCTTTTTTTTTTTCATCGTATTATTCTCATTCTTATTATTATTCTCATTCTTCTTCTTATTATTATTCTCGTTCTTCTTCTTATTATTATTCTCGTTCTTCTTATTATTATTATTCTCGTTCTTCTTATTATTATTATTCTCGTTCTTCTTCTTATTATTATTCTCATTCTTCTTATTATTATTATTCTCATTCTTCTTCTTATTATTATTCTCATTCTTCTTATTATTATTATTCTCATTCTTCTTATTATTATTATTAGCTTTCTTCTTATTATTATTATTAGCTTTCTTCTTATTATTATTCTCTTTCTTCTTATTATTATTATTAGCTTTCTTATTATTATTATTATTAGCTTTCTTCTTATTATTATTCTCTTTCTTATTATTATTAGCTTTCTTCTTATTATTATTCTCTTTCTTCTTATTATTATTCTCTTTCTTCTTATTATTATTCTCTTTCTTCTTATTATTATTCTCTTTCTTCTTCTTATTCTCTTTCTTCTTCTTATTATTCTTTCTTCTTCTTATTATTCTCTTTCTTCTTCTTATTATTCTCTTTCTTCTTCTTATTATTCTCTTTCTTCTTCTTATTATTCTCTTTCTTCTTATTATTATTCTCTTTCTTCTTCTTATTATTCTCTTTCTTCTTATTATTCTCTTTCTTCTTATTATTATTCTCTTTCTTCTTATTATTATTCTCTTTCTTCTTATTATTATTCTCTTTCTTCTTATTATTATTCTTTCTTATTATTATTCTCTTTCTTCTTATTATTATTCTTTCTTATTATTATTCTCTTTCTTCTTATTATTATTCTTTCTTATTATTATTCTCTTTCTTCTTATTATTATTCTCATTCTTCTTATTATTATTATTCTCGTTCTTCTTCTTATTATTATTCTCGTTCTTCTTCTTATTATTATTCTCATTCTTCTTATTATTATTATTCTCATTCTTCTTATTATTATTAGCTTTCTTCTTATTATTATTATTAGCTTTCTTCTTCTTATTATTATTATTAGCTTTCTTCTTATTATTATTATTAGCTTTCTTCTTATTATTATTATTAGCTTTCTTCTTATTATTATTATTAGCTTTCTTCTTATTATTATTATTAGCTTTCTTCTTATTATTATTCTCTTTCTTCTTATTATTATTCTCTTTCTTCTTATTATTATTCTCTTTCTTCTTATTATTATTCTTTCTTCTTATTATTATTCTCTTTCTTCTTATTATTATTCTCTTTCTTCTTATTATTATTCTTTCTTCTTATTATTATTCTCTTTCTTCTTATTATTCTTTCTTATTATTATTATTCTCTTTCTTCTTATTATTATTCTTTCTTATTATTATTCTCTTTCTTCTTATTATTCTCTTTCTTCTTATTATTCTCTTTCTTCTTATTATTATTCTCTTTCTTCTTCTTCTTATTCTTTCTTCTTATTATTATTATTCTTTCTTCTTCTTATTATTCTTTCTTCTTCTTATTATTCTTTCTTCTTCTTATTATTATTCTTTCTTCTTCTTATTATTATTCTTTCTTCTTCTTATTATTATTCTTTCTTCTTCTTATTATTATTCTTTCTTCTTCTTATTATTATTCTTTCTTCTTCTTATTATTATTCTTTCTTCTTATTATTATTATTCTTTCTTCTTCTTCTTATTATTCTTTCTTCTTCTTCTTCTTATTATTCTTTCTTCTTCTTCTTATTATTATTCTTTCTTCTTCTTCTTCTTATTATTCTTTCTTCTTCTTCTTATTATTATTCTTTCTTCTTCTTATTATTATTATTCTTTCTTCTTCTTATTATTATTATTCTTTCTTCTTCTTATTATTATTATTCTTTCTTCTTCTTATTATTATTATTCTTTCTTCTTATTATTATTATTATTCTTTCTTCTTATTATTATTATTATTCTTTCTTCTTCTTCTTATTATTATTCTTTCTTCTTCTTATTATTATTATTCTTTCTTCTTCTTCTTATTATTATTCTTTCTTCTTCTTCTTATTATTATTCTTTCTTCTTCTTCTTATTATTATTCTTTCTTCTTCTTCTTATTATTATTCTTTCTTCTTCTTCTTATTATTATTCTTTCTTCTTCTTCTTATTATTATTCTTTCTTCTTCTTCTTATTATTATTCTTTCTTCTTCTTCTTATTATTATTCTTTCTTCTTCTTCTTATTATTATTCTTTCTTCTTCTTCTTATTATTATTCTTTCTTCTTCTTCTTATTATTATTCTTTCTTCTTCTTCTTATTATTATTCTTTCTTCTTCTTCTTATTATTATTCTTTCTTCTTCTTCTTATTATTATTCTTTCTTCTTCTTCTTATTATTATTCTTTCTTCTTCTTCTTATTATTATTCTTTCTTCTTCTTCTTATTATTATTCTTTCTTCTTCTTCTTATTATTATTCTTTCTTCTTCTTCTTATTATTATTCTTTCTTCTTCTTCTTATTATTATTCTTTCTTCTTCTTCTTATTATTATTCTTTCTTCTTATTATTATTATTATTCTTTCTTCTTCTTCTTCTTATTATTCTTTCTTCTTCTTCTTCTTATTATTCTTTCTTCTTCTTCTTCTTATTATTCTTTCTTCTTCTTCTTCTTATTATTCTTTCTTCTTCTTCTTCTTATTATTCTTTCTTCTTCTTCTTCTTATTATTCTTTCTTCTTCTTCTTCTTATTATTATTCTTTCTTCTTCTTCTTCTTATTATTCTTTCTTCTTCTTCTTCTTATTATTCTTTCTTCTTCTTCTTATTATTATTCTTTCTTCTTCTTCTTCTTATTATTCTCATTCTTCTTCTTATTATTATTCTCATTCTTCTTCTTATTATTATTAGCTTTCTTCTTCTTATTATTATTAGCTTTCTTCTTCTTATTATTATTAGCTTTCTTCTTATTATTATTATTAGCTTTCTTCTTCTTATTATTATTCTCTTTCTTCTTCTTATTATTCTCTTTCTTCTTCTTATTATTCTCTTTCTTCTTCTTATTATTCTCTTTCTTCTTATTATTATTCTCTTTCTTCTTATTATTATTCTTTCTTCTTCTTATTATTATTCTTTCTTCTTCTTATTATTCTTTCTTCTTATTATTATTATTCTTTCTTCTTATTATTATTATTCTTTCTTCTTATTATTATTATTCTTTCTTCTTATTATTATTATTCTTTCTTCTTATTATTATTATTCTTTCTTCTTCTTATTATTATTCTTTCTTCTTCTTATTATTATTCTTTCTTCTTCTTATTATTATTCTTTCTTCTTCTTATTATTATTCTTTCTTCTTATTATTATTCTTTCTTCTTATTATTATTCTTTCTTCTTATTATTATTCTTTCTTCTTATTATTATTCTTTCTTCTTATTATTATTCTTTCTTCTTATTATTATTCTTTCTTCTTATTATTATTCTTTCTTCTTATTATTATTCTTTCTTCTTATTATTATTCTTTCTTCTTATTATTATTCTTTCTTCTTATTATTATTCTTTCTTCTTATTATTATTCTTTCTTCTTATTATTATTCTTTCTTCTTATTATTATTCTTTCTTCTTCTTATTATTATTATTCTTTCTTCTTCTTCTTCTTATTATTCTTTCTTCTTCTTCTTATTATTATTATTCTTTCTTCTTCTTCTTATTATTATTATTCTTTCTTCTTCTTCTTATTATTATTATTCTTTCTTCTTATTATTATTATTATTATTCTTTCTTCTTCTTCTTATTATTATTCTTTCTTCTTCATCTTATTATTATTATTCTTTCTTCTTCATCTTATTATTATTATTATTCTTTCTTCTTCTTCTTATTATTATTATTCTTTCTTCTTCTTCTTATTATTATTATTCTTTCTTCTTCTTCTTATTATTATTATTCTTTCTTCTTCTTCTTATTATTATTATTCTTTCTTCTTCTTCTTATTATTATTATTCTTTCTTCTTCTTCTTATTATTATTATTCTTTCTTCTTCTTCTTATTATTATTATTCTTTCTTCTTCTTATTATTATTATTATTCTTTCTTCTTCTTCTTATTATTATTATTCTTTCTTCTTCTTCTTATTATTATTATTCTTTCTTCTTCTTCTTATTATTATTATTCTTTCTTCTTCTTCTTATTATTATTATTCTTTCTTCTTCTTATTATTATTATTATTCTTTCTTCTTCTTCTTATTATTATTATTCTTTCTTCTTCTTATTATTATTATTATTCTTTCTTCTTCTTCTTATTATTATTATTATTCTTTCTTCTTCTTATTATTATTATTATTATTCTTTCTTCTTATTATTCTTTCTTCTTCTTCTTCTTATTATTCTTTCTTCTTCTTCTTCTTATTATTCTTTCTTCTTCTTCTTATTATTATTCTTTCTTCTTCTTCTTATTATTATTCTTTCTTCTTCTTATTATTATTATTCTTTCTTCTTCTTCTTCTTCTTATTCTTTCTTCTTCTTCTTCTTCTTATTCTTTCTTCTTCTTCTTCTTCTTATTCTTTCTTCTTCTTCTTATTCTCATTCTTCTTCTTCTTATTATTCTCATTCTTCTTCTTCTTATTATTCTCATTCTTCTTCTTCTTATTATTCTCATTCTTCTTCTTCTTATTATTCTCATTCTTCTTCTTCTTATTATTCTCATTCTTCTTCTTCTTATTATTCTCATTCTTCTTCTTCTTATTATTAGCTTTCTTCTTATTATTATTATTCTTTCTTCTTATTATTATTCTTTCTTCTTATTATTATTCTTTCTTCTTCTTATTATTCTTTCTTCTTCTTATTATTCTTTCTTCTTCTTATTATTCTTTCTTCTTCTTATTATTCTTTCTTCTTCTTATTATTCTTTCTTCTTCTTATTATTCTTTCTTCTTATTATTATTCTTTCTTCTTCTTCTTATTCTTTCTTCTTCTTCTTATTCTTTCTTCTTCTTCTTATTCTTTCTTCTTCTTCTTATTCTTTCTTCTTCTTCTTATTCTTTCTTCTTCTTCTTATTCTTTCTTCTTCTTCTTATTCTTTCTTCTTCTTCTTATTCTTTCTTCTTCTTCTTATTCTTTCTTCTTCTTATTATTATTCTTTCTTCTTCTTATTATTATTATTATTCTTTCTTCTTCTTATTATTATTATTATTCTTTCTTCTTCTTCTTATTATTATTATTCTTTCTTCTTCTTATTATTATTCTTTCTTCTTCTTATTATTATTCTTTCTTCTTCTTCTTCTTATTATTCTTTCTTCTTCTTATTCTTTCTTCTTCTTCTTATTCTTTCTTCTTCTTCTTATTCTTTCTTCTTCTTATTATTCTTTCTTCTTATTATTATTCTTTCTTCTTATTATTATTCTTTCTTCTTCTTATTATTCTTTCTTCTTCTTATTATTCTTTCTTCTTCTTCTTATTATTATTCTTTCTTCTTCTTCTTATTATTATTCTTTCTTCTTCTTCTTCTTATTATTCTTTCTTCTTCTTATTATTCTTTCTTCTTCTTATTATTCTTTCTTCTTCTTCTTATTATTCTTTCTTCTTCTTCTTATTATTCTTTCTTCTTCTTCTTATTATTCTTTCTTCTTCTTATTATTCTTTCTTCTTCTTCTTATTATTCTTTCTTCTTCTTATTATTATTCTTTCTTCTTCTTATTATTATTATTCTTTCTTCTTCTTCTTATTATTATTCTTTCTTCTTCTTCTTATTATTATTCTTTCTTCTTCTTCTTCTTATTATTCTTTCTTCTTCTTCTTCTTCTTATTCTTTCTTCTTCTTCTTCTTCTTATTATTATTCTTTCTTCTTCTTATTATTATTATTATTCTTTCTTCTTATTATTATTATTCTTTCTTCTTCTTATTCTTTCTTCTTCTTATTCTTATTCTTTCTTCTTCTTCTTCTTATTCTTTCTTCTTCTTATTATTATTCTTTCTTCTTATTATTATTATTCTTTCTTCTTCTTATTATTATTCTTTCTTCTTCTTATTATTATTCTTTCTTCTTCTTCTTATTATTCTTTCTTCTTATTATTATTTTTCTTCTTATTATTATTTTTCTTCTTATTATTATTCTTTCTTCTTATTATTATTCTTTCTTCTTCTTCTTCTTATTATTCTTTCTTCTTATTATTATTCTTTCTTCTTATTATTATTCTTTCTTCTTCTTATTATTATTCTTTCTTCTTCTTATTATTATTCTTTCTTCTTCTTATTATTATTCTTTCTTCTTCTTCTTATTATTATTTTCTTCTTCTTATTATTATTATTCTTTCTTCTTCTTCTTATTATTATTATTCTTTCTTCTTCTTCTTATTATTATTATTCTTTCTTCTTCTTCTTATTATTATTATTCTTTCTTCTTCTTCTTATTATTATTATTCTTTCTTCTTCTTCTTATTATTATTATTCTTTCTTCTTCTTCTTATTATTATTATTCTTTCTTCTTCTTCTTCTTCTTATTATTCTTTCTTCTTCTTCTTCTTCTTATTATTCTTTCTTCTTCTTCTTCTTCTTATTATTATTCTTTCTTCTTCTTCTTCTTCTTATTATTATTCTTTCTTCTTCTTCTTCTTCTTATTATTATTCTTTCTTCTTCTTATTATTATTCTTTCTTCTTCTTATTATTATTCTTTCTTCTTCTTATTATTATTATTATTATTCTTTCTTCTTCTTCTTCTTATTATTATTCTTTCTTCTTCTTCTTCTTATTATTATTCTTTCTTCTTCTTCTTCTTCTTCTTCTTATTCTTTCTTCTTCTTCTTCTTCTTCTTATTCTTTCTTCTTCTTCTTCTTCTTCTTATTCTTTCTTCTTCTTCTTCTTCTTCTTATTCTTTCTTCTTCTTCTTCTTCTTATTATTCTTTCTTCTTCTTATTATTATTCTTTCTTCTTCTTCTTATTATTCTTTCTTCTTCTTCTTCTTATTATTATTCTTTCTTCTTCTTATTATTATTATTCTTTCTTCTTCTTCTTATTATTATTATTCTTTCTTCTTCTTCTTATTATTATTATTCTTTCTTCTTCTTATTATTATTATTATTCTTTCTTCTTCTTATTATTATTATTCTTTCTTCTTCTTATTATTATTATTCTTTCTTCTTCTTCTTATTATTATTCTTTCTTCTTATTATTATTATTATTCTTTCTTCTTATTATTATTATTATTCTTTCTTCTTCTTCTTCTTCTTATTATTCTTTCTTCTTCTTCTTCTTCTTATTATTCTTTCTTCTTCTTCTTCTTATTATTATTCTTTCTTCTTCTTCTTCTTATTATTATTCTTTCTTCTTCTTCTTCTTCTTATTATTATTCTTTCTTCTTCTTCTTCTTCTTATTATTATTCTTTCTTCTTCTTCTTCTTCTTATTATTATTCTTTCTTCTTCTTCTTCTTCTTATTATTCTTTCTTCTTCTTCTTCTTATTATTCTTTCTTCTTCTTCTTCTTATTATTCTTATTCTTTCTTCTTCTTCTTATTATTCTTATTCTTTCTTCTTCTTCTTCTTCTTCTTATTCTTTCTTCTTCTTCTTCTTCTTCTTATTCTTTCTTCTTCTTCTTCTTCTTCTTATTCTTTCTTCTTCTTCTTCTTCTTCTTATTCTTTCTTCTTCTTCTTCTTCTTCTTATTCTTTCTTCTTCTTCTTCTTCTTCTTATTCTTTCTTCTTCTTCTTCTTCTTCTTATTCTTTCTTCTTCTTCTTCTTCTTCTTATTCTTTCTTCTTCTTCTTCTTCTTATTCTTTCTTCTTCTTCTTCTTCTTATTATTCTTTCTTCTTCTTCTTATTATTATTATTCTTTCTTCTTCTTCTTATTATTATTATTCTTTCTTCTTATTATTATTATTCTTTCTTCTTCTTCTTATTATTATTATTCTTTCTTCTTCTTATTATTATTATTATTCTTTCTTCTTCTTATTATTATTATTATTCTTTCTTCTTCTTCTTATTATTATTATTCTTTCTTCTTCTTCTTATTATTATTATTCTTTCTTCTTCTTCTTATTATTATTATTCTTTCTTCTTCTTCTTCTTCTTATTATTCTTTCTTCTTCTTCTTCTTCTTATTATTCTTTCTTCTTCTTCTTCTTCTTCTTATTCTTTCTTCTTCTTCTTCTTCTTCTTATTCTTTCTTCTTCTTCTTCTTCTTCTTCTTTCTTCTTCTTCTTCTTTCTTCTTCTTCTTCTTCTTTCTTCTTCTTCTTTCTTCTTCTTCTTCTTCTTCTTTCTTCTTCTTCTTCTTCTTTCTTCTTCTTATTATTATTTATTATTATTTCTTATTATTTCTTATTATTTCTTATTTCTTCTTATTATTATTCTTCTTATTATTATTTCTTCTTCTTCTTCCTCTTATTCTTGTTGTTTCTTGTTATTATTCTTTCTTGTTATTATTATTCTTCTTCTTCCTATTCTCATTCTTCTTATTATTATTATTCCTATTCTCATTCTTAATCATCTTATTCTTCTTATTATTCGCATTCTTCTTATTCTTCTCATTCTTCTTATTCTTCTCATTCTTCTTATTCTTCTCATTCTTCTTATTCTCATTCTTATTCTTTTTATTCTTATTCTTATTCTTTTTATTCTTATTCTTATTATTCTGATTCATCTTATTTTCATTCTTCTTTTTCTCATTCTCTTTTTCTTATTATTCTTCTTATTATTATTCTCATTCTCCTCCCTTATTTTTATTCTTCATATTCTCGTTGATATTACGTTGGTGCAAAAAAAATGACGTAATAATATCTTTTTTTGACGTTAAAAAATACGTCATTATTTCAGCACCAACCTAATACTTATTCTTCTCCTGATTATTATTATTATTATTATTAGTTTTCTTTTTATTCTACTTATTATTATTATTTTTCTTCTTTTTTTCCTATGTTTCTTCTTATTTTTCTTTTTTTTCCTATGTTTCTTCTTATTTTTCTTTTTTTTCCTATGTTTCTTCTTATTTTTCTTTTTTTTCCTATGTTTCTTCTTATTTTCTTTTTTTTCCTATGTTTCTTCTTATTTTTCTTTTTTTTCCTATGTTTCTTCTTATTTTTCTTTTTTTTCCTATGTTTCTTCTTATTTTTCTTTTTTTTCCTATGTTTCTTCTTATTTTTCTTTTTTTTCCTATGTTTCTTCTTATTTTTCTTATTCTCATTATTGTTACTATACTTCTTATTCTCATGGATCTTATTCTTATTATTCTTAGGTTGTTGCAAAAATAATGACGTAATAATGTCTTTTTTGACGTTAAAAAATACATCAAAAAACGACATTATTACGTCATTATTTCTGCACCAACCTAATACTTATTATTGTTCTTCTTCTTCTTATTATTATTATTATTTATTATTATTATTATTATTTATTATTATTATTATTTATTATTATAATTATAATTATTATAATTATTATTATTATTCTCATTATTTTTCTTATTATTTTTCTTATTTTTCTTATAATTATTTTTCTTATTATTTTTCTTATTATTAAATATTATCTATTTTCCTTTAATATTGGTATTCTTTTTATCTTTCAAATTGTAAAACTGTGTTCCTGCTATAAACACTTGGAGATTTATCTTTGCGATTCTCTCAATTTTCAATTTTAGCTTATTCAAGAATATTGGATGTTCAGTTCTATTCAGAATATTAAACCATTTTTGACAAGCAATATTTTACAAAGCTCTACATAATGATTTCAACCTTTTAGTTTCAGCAAGTTGACCTTTTTATAATTAGCATATTTTTTTATCGCTTTGTATTTTGTTTTTAATTATTTCATCCCAAGAAAAAAAAAAACACCAATGCAAATGGTTTCTGATTCTGAGAGAATGACAAAAAGTAAATCTTCTTACAGACAGAAAACAAGAGGAATCAAGAAGACACAAGGTATCGGTTGACATGGCATTTAAATATTTCATTAAAGTTGACTAGAAATCAAGAAGCATGAATAATTCGATAAGTAAGGAGTGAGAGAGAAGAGACTGTTAGCACCAGGTACGGTTGTATCTAGCCATTTCAACTGTAAAATAACACATTCTCTTCAATTTGTATATGTAACTTTCTCATTCTTCACTATAAATTACGTTTTTGCCACTTCACTGCTTCATATGGTAGATGTTCTTTTGACTATGTCAATCTTCTATTCCGAAGTTTATTTCGGGTAATTATTTTTTTGCTGCTGGTATACAGCCGTTCATGTTTTGCTTTTTCTTAATACTCTGAGTATTTTATGAACTGAATCTTCACTGTTAAGCCTGCAATCATTCCTCACTTATTGGCTGTTAATTCCTGATTGCCTTCCGATATATTTTCATTTCTCATGTCTATTTTTGTGGCTTTACGAAAGTTGGATGAAGAGTTCATAGGCTGACTATGATACGAAAGTTGGATGAAGAGTTCATAGGCTGACTATGATACGAAAGTTGGATGAAGAGTTCATAGGCTGACTATGATACGAAAGTTGGATGAAGAGTTCATAGGCTGACTATGATACGAAAGTTGGATGAAGAGTTCATAGGCTGACTATGATACGAAAGTTGGATGAAGAGTTCATAGGCTGACTATGATACGAAAGTTGGATGAAGAGTTCATAGGCTGACTATGATACGAAAGTTGGATGAAGAGTTCATAGGCTGACTATGATACGAAAGTTGGATGAAGAGTTCATAGGCTGACTATGATACGAAAGTTGGATGAAGAGTTCATAGGCTGACTATGATACGAAAGTTGGATGAAGAGTTCATAGGCTGACTATGATACGAAAGTTGGATGAAGAGTTCATAGGCTGACTATGATACGAAAGTTGGATGAAGAGTTCATAGGCTGACTATGATACGAAAGTTGGATGAAGAGTTCATAGGCTGACTATGATACGAAAGTTGGATGAAGAGTTCATAGGCTGACTATGATACGAAAGTTGGATGAAGAGTTCATAGGCTGACTATGATACGAAAGTTGGATGAAGAGTTCATAGGCTGACTATGATACGAAAGCTGTAAAATTTTGCTGCATGCATTAATTTCAGTTTTTATTAATAAATGCATTGTTTGCTTGCTGGTAAACTGACATCTGACTGTTCAAAGAAATCAACAGCAAATATGGCATCACTACAATACTGGATTCTTAACAAGTACCCTTTTCATGTTAGAGAACATATGATAATTGAATCAAGAGAATAGGGAGTGTGACCACACAGATGAAATCTATAGTCAGGCACAGCAACCATTGAAACTAAGGACTTGTATGCAAGAGCATTGTCCCGATGAAACAAGGCCCCTTTCGTCAGTTTTTCTGTGTTTGTTTTTGACAGTCTTTAGTTACTGCCTCAGTAAGGTGGCACAGACGTCTATTTTGATATTTCGGCTCTTTTTAAATATAATCAATAAGAACAAAGTTTTTTGAAGAATGAACTGAGGACATCATCTTCTTGATTAAACAATTATTATTGTCTTTGGAGCACAGCTGATTTTGGGTGTTTCCACTGCGTGGATTGTATCTCTGTCTCTAACCTAATGATGGGTCGAAAACTCAACCGGCATTAGTAAACATTGAACGAAACCACCTGGATCTATTTCAGTTTCCAGTGATGTGATCAAACTGCTGCGGCATTCATCCTGTGTCATGAGACATTTCACTCATCGAGCAGAAACATTGGTCATGCCAAGTTTATTGTACAGACTATTCTCAACATTCTCACGGGATATGCTAATAGCATTTTCTGTTTTAATAGTCTGTCTCCAGTCAACCCTAACCATGTGGTGGATAAAGTCAATGTTATCTTTGTAGACATTTGCAGGACGCCCAGACTTTGTGCCATCTTAGTCTATTCTTTCCTGTCCACTTTCCCTAATGTAGAAACAACTTCTGTCTGAATATCCTTGTGGCTACACTATTTTCTTTTGCAGATACTTGATAAAACCACGATACCAAATTTTAACCATTCTTCATCTGGGAAGAATCAATGCATTTAGTTATAAGAGCTGGAATTAATGCCTGTTAGACTTCACAGCTTTAGCGCCACTCCGTTATAGTTAACCTATGAACTTTTCATCTATTCCTCGTAAACCATTACCATAGGTTGTTTTTTTCGGATAGTTTTGAATAGAACTGTGTGTATATTTACGTGTTGTTGTATTATAAATACGTGTGTAACTCCTAGTAGAATATTAAAAGTTCCAACTACATGAAAATTGGTGGACTTAATTTGTCTAAAAGAAAACCAACAAGACATATATATATATATATATATAATATAAACAAATATGTATTAAACAAATTACAAGCCACATAGATATAAAAATGTGCGTGTTGTTTGGTGTATGTTTGTAATGTTCATATAGCGTTTTCCAGAAAGGGGAAACGCTGATCTTCTTAGAGCTTACATCTTGTCGCTGAAATGAAGAAGAAAAATAGATTTACCTCACCTCCATGCGAGGTGGAATGCGGCACGAGGCCTGAAGGGGGGGGACAAAGATCGAGGCAAGAGGTCGCCCGGTATTTATAGTATGGGGAGAGAAACCCCTGGTGAAAAATTACGTAACTAAGGAGGCGGTAACTCCTACAGTTTAAAGACCATTCCTGGAATTTCTCAGCCACCTTGATTTCTCTTTGAGTTATCTTTCACTTCAAGCTCACAACCTTGATCTTTATTTCAACTGAAATTTTGCCTATGAACTTAATGTAAAAACAGAAGCTAATGTTTAGCTATAATGACTTGTCTAGACAACATATATCCATGTTAAGATGGAACAATTGCTAATTAGAATGCTGTATCGTGTAATACTTTATCATCGCAGATCTTTTATGGTCACATTTTCAGCTTCAAGCTGCTTCTAGCAGTGCACCTTCTGCTACACTCTTCATACGAAAGCATAATTGCTTATTTCCCAATCCTAAAGGTTCAGACACAACTGATAAATGCATGCTACTAAGTTTTTATTCATATCTAAACACAATAATTAGCATTGCAGACATATGTTTATTTTCTAAGCGTAGCTTTGATGTAGCACAAGACCAAAAGTATGGGACACCCAGTAGGGATCGAACTCGCTACTCAGTTGTAATTGTTCTAGCAAGACAGGCTTGCTAACCATTACACCACGCCGAGGTGCTCTTATTGCAGACATATGTATCATGAACCAGCGAGTCATGTATCCTATCGAAAAATAAATGATTATAATTTTGCAAACCTACACTAGCCTTTCGAATAAGTTGAGAGAATACACTTAAATATATTGATCCGCTACAATTTCATAACAAACCTTATGGATTATTATTACATGACAGCCAACAATGCCTGTCATCAAAATTAAACGTTTATTGATCTTGTTTATACTTTAGCCGTATCTGCTATTTAAAATTTAGATACATCCTACCGGTCTATATGTGCTCAAGAATATATATTAATTACTTGTTAGTGGCCAGCTGTCTTTAAATATAATCATGTGTTTGATCTCTATTATGTATGCGTTTCCACGTTAAAGGAATTCCCATCACAAAAACTCGGACTTCCCTGTCATGTCCCATTGTCATAAAATGCCCTTAAAACTTGCGATATTTCTCAAGATGTTTAAGCAAATATTTGAAACAATCGATGCTATCCAGTCTAATTTTCCCTAGACTAGAATTCCACTATATAGCCATTTCAATATTCACCACGAGGAATGATTAGCCCAAAAATAGCATTGATAAAGGAGGTAGATGCTGCTATGGCGTCATCAAAGCACACCAGCCGATCCATAACTTTTTTCCACTACCTCTTTTGAAAAACGTATTGTTACTTCCCTTGGATTTTGTCAAACTTTTTAAGCAACAGCACACAGAACAAATAAAAATATCCCGACCCACTTAGTAAAGTTTTTAAATAGTATATATTTAAATGTTGTGAAATAAAACCATAGATTAAACAAAATAAACGCACATATATGAATTTACTTTATTTCAATGTTTATATTCAAGTATTTGTGCATTTTATTTCAGTAAGTACACATCTACTTATCATTGCTCAGTTGCGTCTCCGTCTTTGGGCAGAGTGCGCTCAGGGGCTTATCTGTCAA
>OZ010577.1:122774922-122787422 GCA_963932145.1 Acanthosepion lycidas | reverse complement strand
TGAATTCAGAAGGTAGGTTTATAGATTTCTTCAAAGATTAAAGAAAAAATTATAATTTTGAAAGATTTTATATTTCTAGAAATTGAATTTTTCAGATCCACTTTGATAAATCCGTAAAGTAGAAAAAAGCAAATTTGTCTTGGATTTGAAAGGTGAAAAAAAAAAGTAACAGGTATATAGAAATTCATTGACATCTTCAAAAATGTTGGTTCCTTTAGTAAACAGTGCTTACTACGTCTTAATCAAGTTCGTCTCTCTAACTTAGCAAATACCACATGCACTTATTTTTTTCCTAAATAGAAATGAAGGTTGGATTTTAACATTTTTACCGTTGTGCTAGATAGGATATGACGGAAATAAGATTGTCTATAAAAATGCAACACGCTATTCAGTGTGACGTCGTCCCCTGGTCGCAGCGCCAACCGTGTCGTTCTATCCCAGTCTACCACGGCACCAACTGTGACGTCCTACTTTGATTCCCAGTCTGCCTACCCACGTTGTGATTTGATCTAGGCAGAGGAAATCAATCAGTCATCGGGGCCGTACTGCAAACCGAGTCCAACGGGGGTGATACCACAAAAATACGCATAAAAGGCAATAAAATGAAAACTCAAAAGTTCAAAGTATCAAAGAAAAAGGTAACAAACTTTGTCTAGTTGTTCGATCAAAACCGGGGTGAGTTTGTCCTCGCCGGGGGGTTCCTCGATAATTCTAAATACATATCCACCTCTCTGGTTAGGAATTTCCACCTTTTTCCATTTTTGGGAACCTTTCCTCCCTCCCACCTTCTCATCATACCTCAGATGGGCGTGAACTGCCCTCCCCACATCTTCGTGGCAACCTCTCTTACTCATCCTCCAGATGGGCGGCAACAACCTCCCTCGTGCATCACGTGATCACCACTCGACCAATGATGTCTTAGTCGGGCGTGGACGAACTGCGGCTTTGTTTCAGGAAGAAAAAAATATCTTGCTTAGAAAAAAAAATTCTCTTCTATTTTCCTTTTCTTCCACTTAATGGTTTATCATTTCTCCAGCCGTGAACGGGACAATATGACAATGGCGGTCATAACTCTTGTTCTACACGTGGTTTACGTCAGGTATTTTATCGCTAATTATCAGAATGTGTGGGCTTCTCGACACGGTCTCGAAAAAAAAACATCTCCAAAGTTCCAGTCGGTCTGTCGTCTCGAAGAAAGAAAAAAAAAAACATATTCATTTTCTTTCGGCACAATTCCTGATAACAAAATGTTATTATCGCAGGCCAAGGATGCTCGTGGGTGTTTTTTTTTTAATTTTTCATATCTGTCCAAGTCTTTTTAGTTGTCTGTTTTTCGTCACTTAATGAAACAACATTTTCATTTGAATTTTTCTTTCTCTTTCTTTTTACTCAGAATTTCCCTGTCATTGTAATGACACTCTTTCGCCATTTGTTACTTATCAAAATATCCCTTTATCCATTGTCTCTTAGCTGCGTGTGTGTTCTTGCTTATCACTCACGATTCGGTTCTTAGCCTCTCCTTTCCTTCATTGCTTTCCTTTCCCTTTCTGCCTCGTTAAATGGTGCCACACAGTCTCATAAAATCATTGTCTAAATTTTCGTGCAGTAGATAAAAAACTCTCCTTTTTATTTCAGAATTGTCAGCTAGGTTGCATGTAAATACTCAAAAATTAGTTGTTAACATGGAAACAATTTTAATTTATACAAATTTGATTTTATTAATTCAGTGATTAGAGTACTTTTGCAGAATTTGCAGGTGTAATGAGATGCTCAGGATTAGTCTTAATCTCCGACAACAATGCAGAAATATGCCTTGTAGGCCACTCTCATTTTAGCAAATGTTGCCACGGCGTACATTCTCGCTCTTGTTGTCATGAATTCGCTACAGAAATATAATAAAAATGCATCTGCCGGATGCATATAACCTCTTGATGGCATTTGTGAGGAATCCATCTATCAACGACGATTTGTCTGCACATGGACGACTAGAAATAAACGATATTAGGTTGGTGCAAAAATAATGGCGTAATAATGGCGTTTTTTGACGTATTTTTAACGTCAAAAAACGACATTATTACCTCATTATTTTTGCACCAACCTAATAATCTTGGGACAAGGCCAACAGTCGGTAAAAGCTGGTCATCACTGTCCTAGTCAATCACAAGCCAGACCCATTCCTTCAATGCAATTCCTCCATTCACCAAATGAACTCAACCTTCACCATTCTATTCTACACGTACCACATATATACAGGATACCTACAAAACACAGCATTATATAACAATTTCGTAATGACACTATTTTTCTTCTATAAAAATACAAAAAAAATATTAAAACATGAAATGAGGCGGGGAGGGAAGAAACCAGTAATATTGCCCTACCCCCTGTAAACGTCTCGTACCGTTCAAGCGTCTGCTGTACCACATCAATGGCGATCTAACATAACACGTAAGTAGATACGTCATTGGCGATTCCACGTCGGGCTGGGCTGCTATCTGCGTCTTTCAGCCGGTAAAGGAGAGTCTCTAACCTCAAAGCGTAAAGTAGCGGCGACAGCGAGCAACCGTGACGAACCGACTGTGACAGCGTAACGCGATCGCTCTCCGTACCACAGCAGTTAGAGTGGTACAAGAGACTAATCTACCTGCATAAGTTTGTTTTGAATCTGGCGGCCTACAGGACAGCAGCTAGTTACCGATGCTCGACCCTATCAAATGCCGTGGACTGATTAAAATTGATCAGCACCTCTTGCTCACCGTCTTTTATATCTTCTAAGATCGTGCGGATCAGATGCAGGTTGCTCTGAACGTTTCGGCCCTTCACCAGCAGAGTCTTGGCAACCGACTGCAAACACCTCGTCCGGATCTTGACCATAATCTTTAACTCTGTATTTAACAGAATTATGGGCATGAAATCATCTAATTCTTGACCATCATCCATGTCCTTTTTCAACAAAGTTAACACCCTCCCTCGATTGGAGATTCACCCCTACCGGAACCAATTGTCGGACACGTCAAAATCGGCACAAAGTTGTGCGACAGCCTCACAAGGAGACTTCGCATTCCGTGATCTCGCACTCACAGCTAGTCGCTTCGAAAGCCGAGGAAAATCAACCAAATAGCTGCTAAACTCATCGTCACAGAGACCAAGCCTCTTGATAAAACGGCTCTCGAAACACCACGGACATGTCATTGCTCGACCTCAGAGCACGACCCTCCGGGGTATTGACTTCTCGAATTTATCTATCGGAACTTCGATGGATATCTTTGTCTAATTGTGTACCCATGTTCAAGGCTTAGTTAGACATCTTGTTTAACCTATGCCTAACTTCCTAGCTCTGCTAGCGTTCGTTAGCTGACCACTTTAGAGCCTGCCTAACTAAACCTATCTCTAAGGAATCCCTCAATCTCTGCCCGGTACAGACTATCCTTGAGAGTCTTCACCATTTCAGCATTACATAGTTCGCGTCGATGGCTATATTCGGTGGTAAAAGATCCAATCCTATCATTACGCCTCTCCACCACCTACTCCCAATAACGGCCCCACTAGTTCCCGCTGCGCTAGTCTAATTTCGTGTTACTGGAAGTCCCGACTGTTCAGTAAAACAGACTGAATTTCCAATGTGTAGCCATTCTAAACCTAGTATTTAATTCTATCCGAGCACATACGGGTCTATGGTCTGAATAGCCTAACCAGTGGAACGTGCGACAATCTAACAAGTCTATATTGGCCTTCCTCATTAAAATTCTTTCTAGGTAGATAGCTACCCGCGTAGACAATCACATGTGCCCACGTCCACATCTCCCGCCCAGGGTTGATCGACCCGGTATCTATCGATGAGACCAAACTCGCCGATCAGATCAAACAGGCTACGATCGCTCGATTTCATGCCAGCTCGCCGCCCCAGTCTATGTCGGTGTTCAGAATGCCATTCTTGTCTCACAGTAAGAATCCACCAGGAACGACCCTAAATACAGAAAAAAGACGAGACACGCTGACCCTGATCGTTGGACGTATAAACTGCAACAAAACGAAAGGAACTAATATTCTCGACAATATCGGCTACATTTAACTGACCCCCCGCATAGGTGGGGAGAAATTCGACCCTCGCAGCAAGGGTACGTTTAACCAGCAAGGAAACACCTCTAGCCAGCCGATCCCCATATGTGGAATAGACTACATAGTCAACAGCATCAACCTCGCAACGTGTTTCCTGGATCGCAGCCACATCTACTCCGAAAAAGTGATCACGAAGAAGACGGTCAGCCTTACTGAGATCCCTCAAGCTCCTCGCATTCAAACTAGCTAACTTGGGAAACTTTTTTGAAGTTCGTTCACTTAATCAGACTGGACGGAAATCTGCGAACGAAAATACCCCGACGGATTGTCTTAGGCTCCCTGTCCCCATCTCTGAAGTCATGCGACTATCAAGGACAATGCCACCAATGTCTATCGGATACGGTAATTTAAGTGTCCTGTATAAAGCGGTGTGGAGAACAACAGGAACCTTCCTAGCACAGAATTTTTCATATTTTTTTTCAAGTCTGGTGTTCCAATTTTCCACCATTCGGACTTGTGGAAAGGCTTCTTTAGCCTCAGAGAGATGCTCCCGAACATTGTCTCTCCCGGTATTCCTGATCCAGGGAAAAGCTCCTGGGGTATTCGAGGAATTCCTAGTGTTTTCCACTGAGTTCCCGTCGATGGAAGTACTTTTTAATATAGTCTTTAAAATGGTAATTTTTGGGAGGACATGTGCCGCTCCACGGCTTGCTTCCCTATTTGGAAGGATTTCCCCGCTAGGGAAGGATGTTTTTTTTGTGGGTGGTGCTGTGGCGAGGGTTGTCGTGGGGTTGTGTGAATGGAGGATGAGTGTTGAGAGTAGGATTGTTTGGAGGAGATTTTTTTTTTGGGGGGGGGAGTGGGAACAGTGAAACTTTAGAAGAAGGGAGACTCCTAGAAATGCCTTGGCGTATGTTATTTTTAGGCTGGTGAAGCAGGGACGGATTGAGATTTGGTTTTGTCCAGGGCCTTTTTCCGCCCTACTTCGACTTAAACATGTCTTGACTTACTTGCTGCTTTGGTTTTTGCTCCTGTCTCTTCTGACACTCTTCTTGGGGCTTTTGCTTATTTATATCTTGCAACTTTCTTTGCTCTGGGTTTAGTGTTGGTTTCTTGACCTCCTTTGGCTCCTCTTGCTGGTTGAGAGTCGTATTTTTTGCCACCACCTTACTACTTTTGCCCACCTTTCTGGGATGTCATTGTGTTTTGGGCGTGTGGCCACGTCCACTATATCCTTGGGAATTGCTGGTTTGGGTTGAGTTTCTGGCTGCTTTCTCGGGCACACATTTGACAGATGACCAGCTGCCCTACAGTCCAAGCAGTGAGGTCGTCGTCCTTCTAATGCTACTAAAGATGATAAAGTACGGGATATCGGCATTTTTTATTATTCACCGTGACTAAAATTTCTCTGATACCAGTATCAACGCCGGTCTTGACCTTTACAGCCGATAATTTTTCCAAATTCGGAGAAAAATAACAAATGTTTTTTTTTCTAAATGAATAGAGGTACTCCACGTAGAGTAACTTTGGCTTTCTACGTCCCATGTATTAGATTTGTCGTCTGAATTTCTAATTAGAATATTCTAAGCCAGTTACATCGCCGGTCCTTCCGTTTGGATCAGGATGTCTCACATCGCATTACCCCGGCGCGCCAAAACTTTGCCATCAATATTTAGCCTTTTCAGTGCCTTTCCATGATTTCTCTGTTGACACTTATCAGTTTACTTGTCTTAACGTCGGTTGTCAAGAGTTATATTGTCTTGATGTTCAACGCTCCCAAAAGTTATGTGCCTGTAATCAATGAACTTTTCTGCAAAGACATTTCATATTGTTCTTTCAGGCCCGTATAATAATTGGGGACTTTTGGGTAGGGTTTGTTTTCCATCAAAACCTACGGACATTCAACAGTGTGTATAAAGTTGACAGATTGCGACTGCGCCATAATATTGTCGTTCCTACGACACCAATCGCAAACCAAACAGAAACGATGAACAACAAATAAAATCCAATACCATTAATTCAACAAAGAAAGACGACAAAGTCCAACAGAGATAACTGATGTGAAAATAAACAACGAGATGTAGTGAGCTGTTCAGCTTACATTACCTGTATTTATACTGCCATCTATGTTGCAAAAACATTCTAAAAATTCTTGAAACTTTTCGAAACTTCAGAAATCCAGTGCTGAAAGTGCATTGAATGCCAAGGAAAATAAGTTAGTTTCAAAACATCGATGTTCAGGTTAGAACAGCAAAATTTGAAAATAATTATAGTCATTTCCTTTGTTTTCTAGATAGAAGCAATGAGGAAATACCACTTATTTACAAAAGATAAAGTCAATATCATGTCACGTTTATCATTTTACAAGTAGGAATTACATTTCAGACAGAAAAAGGAAGCTGTAGAGGGCAATGAACACCTGCATCCTGAACGAACACAGCTTAAAAAAAAAATCTTTGTTCTCAGATGATAAAACAGCTAACTGATAATTTGTAATTTTTTTTTTTTTTTTTTTTTTTTTTTTTTTTTTTTACTTCGAAGTCATTTGAAATCAATATTTAATCCAATAAATAATTAGTCGGCTTAATTTAAGAGAAACAATTCTGAAATCATTTTGCCACCAAAGAGTCATGTCAAAGGAATCCTTTGGATGTGCATAGAATTACTTTTAACCAATATTCAACAGAAGTATCTATGAGATCTATCGCTTGACGATTTCTCACCTTTCAACAGAAATCGATTTTCGAATGCACTGATTATCCTTGCAATGTGGTGAGATTTTTTTTTTTTTTTTAATTTCATTTTTCAGCTTGAATGTTAAGAACGCACAAAATGGTTCAAATGAAATGTCAAGTAAATTAAAAGAAGACTTTTATTTGATTTTTCGCCATTAGATTATGATTCCGGAATTGTTCATATTGTAGCTTCCTGATTGATACCGGCTTATAGCCATATGTTGAATCACCAATTCTTGTACAATCACCGAAGTTAAGCCAAATAGACCATGATCAGTACCTAAATGGGTAACCGCTTGATAATTAAAGTTGCTGTAAACTTGGACGCGCCGATGGTGTAATAGACAGCAGCACGGAATTGAAAATCGGATAGCAGAGTTCCAATTTATTCACTCACTCGAAAATAGTATTGAAAAAGTTCCCGAAATTCATGGATTAAGACTTGTATCAATAAAGCGTTTATCTCTACAAAATTTACTAAAATCTAAAAATATTTTCTGGCTTTAAATAACTTGCAAAAGCTTCATAAAATGTAAAACATATGCATACATCTTTCTCATTCTCTGATGGATACATATATATTTTTTGTGATGTCAATGAAAGCCCGTTGCAACTTCTGTAATGTCAACCAATACTCTTTGTCTCTTTTGTAATGCTTGTTGTAGTAGAGACTTTTTAATTGTAGATACAACTATAGTAACGCCGTTGAGCAATGCTGGTGTCGGACACCTTCGAATAACATTCGCACTAATAGCATTGGCTCAACAATACTCGCTCGAATAATAACCACCGGATAGTGATCAGAATTGTAATGCGTATAGAGATCACTTATACGTCACGCTAATTCCCTTCTATACATTCCATTTGCCATCACGTGATTTACTTATTCAAAATGGGATCACCTGTGTTTGCTGTGCGGTGATCTGTTCGAACTCCAGTATCGGGAGTGACAATTTATTCCTATATAACAATATTTCAGAAATGTTTACATGATGTATTGTATGTTATCGACCATTCAGAATTTATTGATTTTGTGGCTGTTATACACCTGCTTCTTCTATTGATTATTCCATTATTATAATTTTTATTCGGAATTGTAATTGCTGAATAGGCTTTTGATGTTTAACAGCATGAATAGAAATAAACGGTTTCTTTAAAATGTAATTTATTCTTTTTTTTTTCTGTTCTATTGAAATTTGCTTTTATTTTTTTTATTATGAGATAAGCAAACTATATAGACACTTATAGGAATAGACAAATAGATTACTATTTTCGCCTCTGCATAATATTTTATTAATTCTTAACAGCTAATTTGATTAGGGCTAAGGGAATGAATAAATAAATTATATTACTCAATACGCACCGTATTGCAAAGCTCTCTCTAAATATATTTTCGATAAATAATCCGCGGAAACTTTGTGAAATAATAATATGCAAAAAAATATGCAAGAAGGCATTTCGTTGGAAGAAATATTATGCTGCCTCCATCTGGCTTTAAATTCATTCTTCGTAGACCCAATGTATATCATATTAGTATTAGGACTCTCAGTGGATGAGATAGTATATTGGTATACCACAGATTTGACGCAGCATTTATTTTACAATGTGCTGTCTTCTGGTTTTCTACAATCACATAATTTTTCACTGTTTTTGTCTAATTTAAGTGTAGGGTTTTTATTAATACTATTCAGGCATGGGGATTTGTTCAGGATGTTATTGTTTTTTATTATATTAGGTTAGTGCAAAAATAATGTCGGTTTTTGACGTTAAAAATACGTGTGACGTCGTCCCCTGGTCACAGCGCCAACCGTGTCGTTCTATTCTAGTCTACCACGGCACCAACTGTGACGTCCTACTTTGCGGCGCCAGCCGTTCGCTCCTCGCTGCTCCGTTCGGGTGTCGCTGCTCCAAATGTGACGTTCTAACCTTTTGGTGATTCGGGTGGGAATCTGGTTAGATTTGATATCAGCCTCGTCGTTCCCAACTCGCTTCCAACGCTTTGATTCCCAGTCTGCCTACCCACGTTGTGAATTGATCTTAGGCAGACGAGATCAAACAGTGGTTGGGGCCGTACTGCAAACCGAGTTCAACGGGGGTGATACCACACAAATGTGCATAAAAGACAATAAAATGAAAACTCAAAAGTTCAAAGTATCAAAGAAAAAGGTAACAAACTTTATGTCTAGTTGTTCGATACATAGGACTGCATCTATCTCCCGACCCGTTCTATGGATTGTGACACGTCGTTTTCCGCTAGGCAAGTTTTAACACTTCAAGTTGTTTGCTCTCTAAGAAATTGGTGTTTCGGTGGGTCTTTGGACGAAAGTCAAAAGAAAAACTTATTTCGGTGATCTGGATCTAAGTCGCTCTTCAAAATAATTGTTCTTGGTTTGAAGATGGGTCCGGAATGTGCGTGAATCCTGGTCAGCTATCTGCGAGGCTTGCCTCAACCGGAGACTGACTCTGGGAACTGCTGGGACTCGACTCATTTCTGCTCGTTGTGGCTTCGTTTATATGGGCGCCGACCCAAACCCGGGTGAGTTTGTCGGCGCCGGGGGGTTCCTCGATAATTCTAAATACATATCCACCTCTCTGGTTAGGAATTTCCACCTTTTTCCATTTTTGGGAAGCTTTCCTCACTCCCACCTTCTCATCATACTTCAGAGGGGCGTGAACTGCCCTCCCCACATCTTCGTGGCAACCTCTCTTACTCATCCTCCAGATGGGCGGCAACAGCCTCCCTCGTGCATCACGTGATCACCACTCGACCAATGATGTCTTAGTCGGGCGTGGACGAACTGCGGCTTTGTTTCAGGAAGAAAAAAAAATATCTTGCTTAAAAAAAGAAAAAATTATCTCTTCTCTTTCACTTTTCTTCCCCTTAAAATGGTTTATAATTTCTCCAGCCGCGAACGGGACAATATGACAATGGCGGTCATAACTCTTGTTCTACACATGGTTTACGTCAGGTATTTTATCGCTAAATATCAGAATGTGTGGTCTTCTTAACACGGTCTCAAAAAGAAACATCTTCAAAGTTCCGGTCAGTCTGTCGCCTCGAAGAAAGAAAAAAAACACGTTCATTTTCATTCGGTAAAAATTCCTGATAACAAAATTTTATTATCGTAGGCCAAGGATGTTCCGTCGGACGCTCGTGGGTGGTTTTTAATTTTTCATATCTGTCCAAGTCCTTTTAGTTGCCTGTTTTTCGTCACTTAACGAAATAACATTTTCATTTGAAATTTTTTTTTTTTGGCCAGCCGGTCTGTACTTGATAATAAGATGTCTTCCCGTACCAATAGTTTGTTTTCATATCCTTCGATAACACAGCCGATGCCAAAACATATCTGATTCTTTCCTTCTTTCCCTTTCTTTTTATTCAGAATTTCCCTGTCACTGTAATGACACTCTTTCGCCATTTGTTACTTATCAAAATATCCTTTTATCCATTGTCTCTTAGCTGTGTGTGTGTTCTTGCTTATCACTCACGATTCGGTTCTTAGCCTCTCCTTTTCTTCTTTTCTTTCTTTTCCCTTTCTGCCTCGTTAAATGGTGCCACATACGCCAAAAACTGAAATTATTTTTGCAACCTAATATTTTCTAGATTATCAGTGCAACTGTAACTCAATTTTAGGGTGTTCTTATTAAATATATTACTAAGCCTACTATTGGTCGAGAAGTATTTTTCAATTAAAGCTAAGAATTTCTGTCCTAGTTTAATACTAGCCATTTGGTTGTACGGAAGGTTATACCAAATGATTTTACTTTTCCGGTTTTTCTTTTCTTTTGGTTAGTGCAATTGTTTCTATAATTAATGTCTGCATTCTTGTATCCACTGTTTTTTAGGGCAGCGATATAAAAGCTACTGTGTTGTTGGACTATTACTTTGTTAGCGGAGTCAATGTTGATTGTGTTTTCTATTGATGAGGGTATATGTTTATGGATGGAGGGTGGTTTGTCTTCGGGTGTATATATAAGGGGTTAGTATTTGATTTTCTATAAGGTTGGTATGTCTTGTTTGTTAAATCTAGAGTTACGTCGAGGAAGTTTACCCTTTTCAATTTAGACCATTGTGTGAACGGGAAATTTATGGTTTTAAAAGCCTCAAAACTGCACCAATTATTATTAATTAATTTGAAACTTTTAAAACTATTTATTTTACATTCAACGTCATCACTTGATAAGACACCGAAGGTGTTGAAACAAAATGGCTATATTTGTAGTGATTTTATAACATATTTATGTTATAATTTTTTTTTTCTTTAAAAATAAATAATTATATCTGCTCTACTTTGTATTGAGCACTATTTTAAGAATAGTAATTGTTATTGGAATTCATCCATATACACCAATCATATACTTGGATATTAGCTCCTATTACTGTCGAGCACTTTCTATTCAATTCTTATACTATTGATAGAATCAATTTCGGAGTATCACTTAAGAATATTCCCACCACGAACAAAAGGGATTATTTCGTCCATCTAAGACAGCAAACGGAAAACCTTATCAGAAGGAGATGGAAAGCTTACTTCTTTCTTCTAAACAAAAAAACATTGTGTGAACGCGAAATTTATGGTTTTAAAAGCCTCAAAACTGCACCAATTATTATTAATTAATTTGAAAGTTTTAAAACCATTTATTTTACATTCAACGTCATCACTTGATAAGACACCGAAGGTGTTGAAACAAAATGGCTATATTTGTAGTGATTTTATAACATATTTATGTTATAATTTTTATTTTTCTTTAAAAATAAATAATTATATCTGCTCTACTTTGTATTGAGCACTATTTTAAGAATAGTAATTGTTATTGGAATTCATCCATATACACCAATCATATACTTGGATATTAGCTCCTATTACTGTCGAGCACTTTCTATTCAATTCTTATACTATTGATAGAATCAATTTCGGAGTATCACTTAAGAATATTCCCACCACGAACAAAAGGGATTATTTCGTCCATCTAAGACAGCAAACGGAAAACCTTATCAGAAGGAGATGGAAAGCTTACTTCTTTCTTCTAAACAAAAAAACATTGTGTGAACGCGAAATTTATGGTTTTAAAAGCCTCAAAACTGCACCAATTATTATTAATTAATTTGAAACTTTTAAAACCATTTATTTTACATTCAACGTCATCACTTGATAAGACACCGAAGGTGTTGAAACAAAATGGCTATTTTTGTAGTGATTTTATAACATATTTGTTATAAATTTTTTTTCTTGAAAAATAAATAATTATATGTGTATATATATATGTGTATATATATATATATATATATATATCATTTTGTATATATATATGTATATATATATATATATATATATATATATATCATTTTGTATATATATATGTATATATATATATATATATATATATATATCATTTTGTATATATATATGTATATATATATATATATATATATATATATCATTTTGTATATATATATGTATATATATAATATATATATATATATCATTTTGTATATATATATGTATATATATATATCATTTTGTATATATATATGTATATATATATATATATATATATATCATTTGTATATATATATGTATATATATATATATATATAATATATCATTTTGTATATATATATGTATATATATATATATATATATATATCATTTTGTATATATATATGTATATATATATATATATATATATATATCATTTTGTATA
>OZ010577.1:122733022-122765522 GCA_963932145.1 Acanthosepion lycidas | reverse complement strand
TTTTTCCATTAATAACTTTCCCATGTTTTTGCATGCGTATTTTTTTTTCTGTTTAGTTTCAATCTTTGTATCTAACTTATGATAATTTCATTTTTCTATTTCTTTTCCGTATGTAATTCTTTTTTTTTTCCTGTCTCTCTCCGTTCTTTCGATTCCTTTTCTTTAGTTCCACCCCCCCTTAATCTATTTAATTTTCTATTCAACTTTGAGTTTTAACAGTATCGGCCAGAATTTTAACAGTATCTTACTTTTGTCAACGACGTCTATAATTTCTCGTTTGCAATCAATTTACTCCTGTCATATTTCATTTACTTTCGGGTAATTGTGTATTCCGTTTAAAAAGCTTTTTTTTTTTTTGTCATTTTCGGATTCTTCTTATCTGCTTGGGCGATGTTTTCTCTCTTCAATTCATGATTGACTTGGCAGTAGTAGTCCTGCAAAAAGGCTACCGTTAGTTCCTGCGAGCGACTCGTTGCCAACCAAAGCTAGAAAATCCAGATAAGTATCTCCCTAACTAACATCGGGGGAGAGAGAAGAGATGGATTAATACATAAGTGAATTAATTGAGCTCTACTGCAATTAGATCTCATTTCTCCGATTTCTTATTTCGAACTGTTATCCATGACACCACCCGCACATTCAAGCTTAGAGTACCTGGGTTTTTTTTTTTTACCTTAGTAAATAGGATCGACGTTGCTTACTGAAGGAAACTGATTTTTCAATGTGATAAGTTTGTAAGCGATTTTTTTTTTTATTTTTTATCGAATTTACATTATTCGGACTATTGTCATCTTTGTCGCGATGTTTATCACAGCGTTTCGGCCGTTGTAGGGTCCGGCCTTCTTCAGATGGTTGGAATGTCGAACTTAACTCTTTATTTCACTCACTGGAGTAGACTGTTCTAGTTCCACGTGCGATGTCTAATGGATGTCAGTTATCTCCTGTTAATTCCCCTCTGAAAGTTCTCCACTACCTTAATCAGGTATTGAACTCGCTCTCTTTGGGTTCTCTCACTGGATCTAACTAACAGCTTTATCCACTGTGTCGTGTGTTCTTTAAGGACATCTGTGTATGATGTATTTCTCGGTATTATAAAACTAATATCTTCAGCAACCATTTTTTTAGGTGCTCATATTTCGATTTTTGCTTCTATCATTTCATTTTTTACGAGAGCTTATATTGCATTTTTTATTTATTTATTATCGCTTTTCTCTGGCAATTCTTATTACTGGTTCCCATATTGTATTCATTTCTATGCTTGGTCGGCTCAGGAGATTTTTGCGACCTAACATATGTGCTGATTCCTTAAGTTTACAAATTTTCCAATGATCTTTGTCTATGATCTCAACCTAATCCCACAGTGGGCGGTGATCTCTTTTTTTCTCTCCATATGTGGTCAGCCACGCCTGATTTTTCCACCTCCCCTCGTGTTACAGCTTTCTGGCGTTCTTGAAGCTTTACCTTATGTGGGCGGTCACTCTCCCCTATATATTTTCCCCCAGCTGCACGGGATAGAGTACGCACAGTCTCTAGTCATCTTCTCCTCTATGGTGGGGGTCTTCCCCGAGAGAGATATCTACGAAGTGTCGTCCCGCTTAGGCATGGCACGTGGCACTACAACATTCTACCCCAGTAAGCGAAATAAAGTGTTCAGTTCGACATTCCAACCACCTGAAGTAGGCCGGAGCGTACAACGGCCGAATCCTTGTGATAAACGTTGCGACAAAGATGAGGACATTAGTCCGAATAATGTAAAACGTGTACATAATACCTCATCTCAGAAATATAGACAGATACTTTGTTTTTATTTAAATGTTCTTTTTATGCATGATATATATCACTAACATTCTATTTGGAATTTATCACTCGCCATTCCAATCATTGTACATTTCTTCGTTCAACGCAATATCCCTTTTATTGACTTTATCATTGTTCTAGTAAAAACTGCTGACAAGTTTTGTGATGTCAACGAACACTCGTTGCCGCTTTTGTAAATTTGTGAATTAACTTTCGTTTCACTTACTGAATAATTTGTTTTTTTTTTAGTGTCATGATAATGTAAAAAAATGTATTTTTTATCAAAATCAAGAAATGAATACTTGATAGAAAGAAAATAAATCCGTTTATAAGGGATCTGCAACCTTTTGATATGTGCCGAATTAGGGTTTTAAGATCATTCAAAGTACCAACATACGTATTTTATACAATTCAAGGTAATATACCTGTTCTACAATATATTTTATACAGTAATATATAGTATATATACTTTAGCATATATTAAAATTGAAACAGCTAAATGTCTTCATTGCGTTGTGGTAGTAGTAGTAGTTGGTTCGAACTTCGTGATATCATTTGCTTGGCGTGCATGTGTGGCACGCGTACCTTAGGTTGCCGGCCCCTGGTATAGAGTATATATTTATATTTTGAATATTGTCTTTAACGCTGTTTTAAAATTTAACCCGTTCCTCTCTCGCGCATTTGCCAGGTGTTAGTCGATCTGAGTAAACTTCAGGGAAATTCGAAATGAACAGTTTATATAATTTACAAGGAGTAAAGCTTTTTCATTCACCTGTCCATATGTAGTGATGTCTCGTATTAGTAGTGATTATACAATGGCCTAATTGATTAAAACGTTGGATCGTGAATTTAGTGATCCCTGTTCAGAGTATTGAAGTATTATTCAGTAAAGACAACAATAATTGAGTAATACTGAACAAGAGCAAGACTAAGAAACGTAACGAGGAAAGTTTATCTTTTGTAGATTAGACCTTGCCTGAAAATGAAACTCTTGGAGAGACACCTGAAGACAGGAAAGCAAAACGACTGAAATTTAATGAAAAGAAATTACAATAAGCAAAAAAAAAAAAAAATAAAACTTCTCATTCCAAAATATTATTGCTTAAATAAATGCCTCCTTCAAAATGTATTATTTCTACGCTACAACCTCAAATATGTGGGTTGCATCTTGATTTTATTTTATCGGGATATTATCCCCGTCAATGCGTGCTAGCATCCAATTGAGGTGTTTACCAAAAAATGTATATATATATATATATGTTATATTTATATTATATATTATATATATATTATATATATATATATATATATATATATATATATATAAATGCGTTTAACACAATATGCATGTTTTCACTTTTTCTTTTCACGATCTCCTCTTTCGTGAATCGATGCACGAGAATTTTTCTTCACATTCTATAATGTTCTGTGATATAAAAGCGTTATCTCGCTGTAAAAGTTATTTTCTGTTATTGAAACAGAAAATATCTCATATCGAGAATATTTAACAGTGAAAAACAAAGGAAAAAATTATTTTTAATATGTGGAATTCTCCGCTTTTACCTGAAGACGGTCACGAGACCAGAAACACGTGTAGTAAAATTATGTACAACAAAGCATAATATTTTTTCTAAATAAATCCACACTACAACCAAAAAAGTTTACGGCACCTCTCTTCTCTTCTTTTTAATATATATATATATATATATATATATATATATATATATATATATTATATTATATTATATATATATATATATATATATATATAAAGAAATATATTCTTAAGGTGTGCTATATTTATGGAATAAAGTGCTCAATATCAGAGATAGAGCGTGTGTAAATATAAAAGTGAACATAGAAGTCAACACTTAGAGGCGACAGTCTGTTTCATGCTATATGCAATCGTCAGGCCACGTGTGCTGTTATTTTTCTCGGCTATTTATATATATACGGGTTAGTGGTGCATTGTGGGTATTCTATTATTGCGGTTATTTCACCGGAAGTCGTTTGTTTATCTATTTAGGTCAAATTATATTGCTTGTTTTTATTTTTGTTTCTTATTTTCTTATTTATTTATTTATTTATTAACGTAGTAAGAATTTGTTTATATCACTTATTTAACAGTTTTGTTTTGGTTTGGGAATTTAATTAAAGCTATTTGTTCAGTTTTGGGGTTGATTGTTGTAGTTCATTCTAAGTATTATTTTGGCGGGAACAGTTTTTAATTGATTATCTTTATTTGGGATTGGTTTGTTTATATATTTACTTGGATGAATTTAGGTTAATTTATTTTACTTGTATATTTTCTCTTTTCGGTTTTCGATTTTTAAGTAACAGCATTTTTTATGTTTTATTTCTATTTTTTTTTTTTTTTTTGTTATTTTGTTATTTTTGCTTATTAGTATATTTATTTGTTTTTATTTTATTTTTTCCGTTTTTAATTTTTTAGGTTACGTAGTAAAAATTTATTTTCATGTCTGCATTTTGAGATGAGTTCGGATCTTTTGTTTAATAATTTATTTTGGTCGGGAAAAGTAATGATAGCTATTTTTTCCTCCGAGCAAAGTTTGCAAGTTTTTGATTGGTTATTGTAGGCTGATGATTTTTTCCTTATCTTTCAAGATATTTTTGGTGTGATGTTCGTTTTGTTTTTAATTTCCCAGATATACTTAGAAAGCATTGTACTGTTTGCATATTTACTATTTGTGAAAGATGTTTTGTGTGTATAATTTCTTTGTTTCCAGGGTCCTTCAGTTACTCCTATGTATACTTTTTCTTCATCTGGTGATTTTATCGTGGCTTGGTATATTACGTTGTTTTGTAAACAATTTCCGTTTAAGGGACATTCGTTCTTTATTCTGCAGTTGCACGTGGGTTTAATTTGTTCGTGTGGTTTGTTGATAATTTTCCTATTGTGCTTTTTTATTATTTGTGCCATGTTCTCGGTGCAGCTGTAGCTGATTTTTACAGTGTTTTTGTTGAATATCTTGTGTAAGTTGCTTGATTCTGGGAAGTGTTTGTGTAAAAGTTTGAAGAATATTTTCCCTACGTTTGTTTTTACGTTCTTGCTGTACGGTGGGTTGAACCATATGATATTTCTTCTTCTGTTGGCCTTTTTTGTATTCTGTGGTGAGTATGTGAGTGTTTCTGGGAATCCGCTATCTTTTAGGGCTGTTTCATAGTCTTTCTTAGCTTTGTTAAATAGGGATTCATTGGAGGAATTGTCAGAGAGCCTGCGGTTAATCGATTTTGGTATCTGTTTGATTATAGAAGGTGGATGGTTGGAAGATGTGTGTATGTAGAGTGGTTTGTCATTAGGTTTTCTATATGGTTTATGTGTGCCTTCTCTTAGGTTGAAGGTAACATCTAGAAAATCTACTTCGTTTAGGTTAGTTTTTATATCTATGTCGAATCCGTTATTTTTAAAAATCTTTATTATTGCTTTTCTAGTTTTGTCTGTGTTTTGTTTGTTACAGTTTCTTAAGATTATGAGACCATCGTCCCTGTAGAGTCCTGTGTCATTTCTATCTATTATTTTGCTCAGTTCGTTTAGTAAGTAAATGTCTATGATTTCGCATGCTTCTGCACCGTCAAAGCTTCCCATTGTAGTGTCAAATATCCCATCTCTCTTTATCCATGCTTCTTCATTTATTTATATATATATATATATATATATATATATATGTTTCGAATTTCTTACCATTCTTCATACAAATAGTTATCGATATTTACCTTTTGTCATGTACAATTTATTGCTACATTGAGTAAACGTATGTGAAAATAAAACGCCCTTACATTTTGCCTTGTACCAAACTAGTCTATGCTGACAAAATGCGTTTAACACAACATGCATGTTTTCACTTTTTCTTTTCACGATCTCCTCTTTCGTGAATCGATGCACGAGAATTTTTCTTCACATTCTATAATGTTCTGTGATATAAAAGCGTTATCTCGCTGTAAAAGTTATTTCCTTTTCGTTTTTAGGATAATGCATTGCTAGACCGTTTCGCTTTCAATCGAATTGTGAATAAATCACGAGCAAAACCGGCGAACAATGCTACACGTAGACTGCATGAAAAATCCTGCAACATTTCACACACATTTCGTGATCATCGTGTTCTGGTGAAGCGAACAATGTTTTTGTGCATGCGTACATCGTCATTAAAACGCCTCACCAAAAGGTGATATCTTACTGACAATAATCTATATTATAGTGCAAAATACTTATTTTATATAAATTTCTCAGATGGCCATTTTCAAGGCATAACTTGTGAAAGACATATATATATATATATATATATATATATATATATATATATATATATACACATATATATAAGCTCTCCGAATCACTGACGTATTTCGCATAGAAAACGTTAAAAACTCCCTTCCTCTCTGCCGTGCGACGATAGCCTAGGGGTAGAATCTCTGATACCAAATCAGTCGTGTTTCGATACCGGTTTGAAAAAATCTGATTTCTAGGTACACTGAAGAGCTATGATGCAGCAAAACAGTTTGTGTGTTTGGATGATATATATATATATATATATATATATATATATATATATATATATATATATATATATATATATTATGTTTATATATTCTTTTTATAGATAAAAAATTATGTTCCCCCTCACAGTAATATGATTGGCTGGTGTCAGCCATAAATACAGACTAGTGTGGAGGTACATGGATTTCGCCTTTTCAATACGCCTATTGCCTACCACTATGACGAGGACCAGTCCATTACGGTTGCCTGCTAAATTGTCCTACCCCGTTACAGTAGTCAAGAACCACTTTGCTACTTCGAACAAATATACCCATTTCCTGGACATATCAAAAAATATGAGAATTCTTATTAAGACACAATGTGGAATAATTACATTGAATCAATTTATAGATAAAAATATTTAAGTAAATGTTCTCTTTATAATAAACAGTACTAAACAACATTTGCCAGCCTGAATGTCCGAGAAATTGTAATAGAAAATAGTCGTTTTGCGACAGGAATCAAACCTGTATACTATACGGAACCGTTTTTTATTCTGGCGTGCTATTAACCTATATATATATATATATATATATATATATATATATATATATATATATTCTTTTTATAGATACCCCGATCGGTTAAATTATGTCAGATCCAGATATTTATACAATAAATTCTATAATAAGAATTACACGGCTGAGAGTATGAACAGGCCATTGAGATGTTTCATAGTTTTATCTTTTTTAAATAAATATCCTTTTGGTATCTGTCTATATTTCTGAGATGAGGTATTATGTACACTATTTACATTATTCGGACTATTGTCCTTATCTTTGTTGCCAGGTTTATCACAACGTTTCGGCCGTTGTACGCTACGGCCTTCTTCAGATGGTTGGAATGTCGAACTGAACTCTTTATTTCACTCACTGGGGTAGACTGTTCTAGTTCCACGTGCCATGTCTAATGGATATTAGTTATCTCCTGTTAAATCCCCTCTGAAAATTCTCCACAGATTTAACCAAATATTGAACTCACACTCTGTCACTGGATCTAACTAACACTTTTATTCAAGGACACATGGCACAGGGGATAAAGGCGTTAGTTAGATCCAGTGACAGGACGCAAAGAGTGTGAGTTCAATACCCGGTTAAGGCAGTGGAGAACTTGGAAAGGGGAATTAACAGGAGATAACTGACAACTGGCATCCATTAAACATGGCACTTGGAACTAGAACAGTCTACCCCAGTGAGCGAAATAGAGGGTTCAGTTCGACATTCTAACCACATGAAGAAGGCCGGAGCATACGACTGAAACGTTGTAATAAATATGGCGTCAAAGATGAGAACAATAGTCCGAATAATGTAAATAGTGTAAGACAGTAATAGAGAATATCGTAGTTCAATTGTTGCAACTCAAAACCTTCGCCTTGGGACCCACTTTTTGATGACTGTTCCTATGAGCAGACTTTCTACACGCACTGGATGGGAGGGTCAATATCTAACAATTTCTGCAGAGAAGGGCAGCTGTTTTTCTACACAAGTTTTGAGCATGTTATAAAGTTTTTAACATTACAAAATGAACTAGCGTCTGTTAATAATAAATGTATTTTCCCGAAAAATTGCTAAGGTTTGAGTGATCGCATTTTTAATTCAAACAACGCATTCACATCGAGGAAGTGATTTAATAAATCTTGCTACATTATTATGTGAATTTTGATCCTAATGTTGCTGGAAAAATTGTATTAAATATCTGCTATTCTTTCAAGAAAAGAGAGCGAAATGTTTAATTAACTGTTTACTTAATGTAGTATCGTTTTCCAATGTTTAAGCTTTCAACAAATGGTTTAATAAACATTGAATGATAAGTATCAAATGCCTTTGAAGAAAACTTGTTAGTTTGAATACCTCGGCTTCACTTTGCGCTTTTCTCAAGTGTTTGAAGTTTAATTTCCACTCTCGATTACCGATTGTCGTTTTCGCTTACAAGTGCCATATCAAATTAGCTTTCACTTCTTTTTAGCTACTGGTCTTTCTTTTTCTTTTTTTTCTTTTTTTTTTTTTAATTTCTGTTCAGTGTAATATTTTGTGTGGCGCGTCGAACGAAAAAATGAATATGTATACCTTCCTGATCACTTTAAAATGTTGTTGCTGCTTTATCCGACCCATACGAAAAATTATCGTCGACGTTTCCTTAAATATTCTTTCCTCGTTTATGAATCCCTACTGGGCATTCGTTTTTTTGGAGGTTTTTTTTTTGTTTTTTTGTTTTTTTATACCTACAATGCGTATTAATTAACATGTGAAGCTGTATGTTAACAAATAATATTAGTGCAAAAATATTGGTGCAAAAATAATTTCGTTTTCTAACATATGTTACTATGTGAGAAAACGAAATTATTTTTGCACCAACCTAATACTAAAATCTAACAGGAACATTCAATCTTTTATTAGAGTAATCCCCAAATCCTCTAACATAGTTTGGTAATCTCTAATAAAAATTCACACAATTTGTTTCAGTCGCACACGTATGTCTATATTACGAGTTTTGTTAACCTATGAATGATAATATAGTATACTTTCCTAGATTTGGTTGGCGTAGATTTAATTTAATATTAGCTCAAACCCTATACCACCACGCATTAGTTCCTTTGGCAGACTGCTGGGTTTATTGCCCGGTGCCTGAAGATTCCCCGAAAAGGGAATACACCCTGGAGTTTGAGCAATTTATCCACGTTATTGACGTTAAGACAACATTAAACTGACATTGTTCACATTCCGATTGCAACGCGGGCGCACTGAAATATACCACTGTGAATGGTAAACAGTCGCAGAAAATGCTCATCATACCAACATTACTGAGGCAGTTGGTCAACAGACCTTGTGATAATTAGTGTTGTTTTTTTTGTTTTTTTTATGTGAAAGTATATTGTGCCGGACCCTCGAAATGCCACGCCATAAAGTGACACGTGCATTTCAAAGCCGATCATGAATTGGTTCGAGACGATGGGCATTCACGACGAACAATCACTTGCTAAAAATCAGAGGCCGTGGAAAGTAAGAAAAAAAGAAATTTAAGTCAGTGACTATAATTGACTGCGAAAGAAAAGAATGTTTTCTCATAAATAGTCTGTTAAAATGCTGATCAGGAAATACTAGCACAAAAAAACTGAACATATATTGTTGCTAAATTTATAATTCGGTTTTATGTTCCCCCCCACACACACACATATATATATATCTAGAGAGAGAGAGAGAGAGAGAGAGGCATAGACTGACAAAGAGAGATGTCCGATAATATTTCAAGATGTTACATTTTTATAAACGCATCTGGCCTTGTAAAATAACTGTTTATATAATAGATTAATTTACTAGTTTTGATTTTAAAAAATAAATAACCCGGCAAACTTTTTTCAGAAAGCATCGTACAATCTCATTAAATTGTGACAATTTTAGTTTGTGCAAATTTTGCAGCAAAAATGACACCAGATTATATCGGAGCTCTTTCTTTATTCTCTGTAGAAATTTGTGTTTTCAATTCCAATATCCTTATGTAAGCAATATGAATCATAATTAGAATATCCTTCAATTGGATTTTAGTTAGCAACATCTATCTCAGGGAATCTGACGCTTTACCAATTTGGTTACGGGACCCTATCAAGAAGTGAATTTCAAATTTGTCGCTGTCGCCATAACTTTTAGCCCACAATTTTCTGTGTGCAAAATTATTTGTTTTAGTACACTTAATTTTTGTCGGAATTAGCATTTTTTTAAATTCCATATTTCTTCACGGTGTAGGTGAACCTAGCTCTCCACGGATTAATTACCCCTTTCTCTGATTTGTTATAATGGCTTGCAAAGATTACGGGGAGTAGTTAACATTATTCATTTATGAATAATTTTCGACTTTTTCAAAGAGTGGCGTTTTTTAGCCTTATGTTCAGATTGTTCATAAAATATGCGACTGGTAAGTGTCGTGGACGAAAAGAAGCGAAATTTTAAATTTAAATCACCCAGCGTGATTTGAATTTTCATCCACTTCTGCCTAGGAGACTATCTGTATCAGTGTCTCTAGCTTGATAGTTGCTTATTTCTGAATTAAAACATTCACTATACACTAGATTACTGATTGTTAGGTAAACTCTTTCTCCATCATGAAACATCGAAAGCATCAACGAATCGTTTTTCTTTCAATAGAAGGCTTTGGAGACTAGAACTGGAATCCACTCATGCTATTTCATCGGGCAATAGAATATGGCGTGATAACTGATTATATCAGTTTACCTAATAAGTCTCAACAAATCATTGGATTTAAATCAGAATGAAAACATGTACATTATATATGCTAATTGTCTTGTAAGTTAACTAAGCTTATAAATCTTGAACATTACTCTATACATATTTGGTTTCTCTTCTGGTAGATAGCGTCAGCGATGCTAATGATAGACAAAATGATTTTTTATGATTAATAAGGAGTTTACTTATAGAGCTGTTAAAATGAAGAAATCACTTGAGGCAGTATCATTATAGAGCATCTTTCGAGATCAGCTGTCAGTTTAATTTTATCGAAACTGATGTAATGAATATGCATACACCTGGGTTCCCCCTCACAGTAATAGGATTGGCTGGTTTCAGCCATAAATACAGACTAGTGTGGAGGTACATGGATTTCGCCTTTTCAATACGCCTATTGACTTCGCCTATTGCCTACGCCTATTGCCTACCACTACGACGTGGAACAGTCCATTACGGTTACCTGCTAGATTGTCCTACCCGGTTACAGTAGTCAACAACCACTTTGCTACTTCGAACAAATATACCCATTTCCTGGACATATCAAAAAAATATGAGAATTCTTATTAAGAAACAAAGTGGAATAATTACATTGAATCAATTTCTGTTTGATTCCACGATATGCCATTTTATATCGTGCTACACAATTTTCTCACTAGAAAATGTCTTGCAGATTTAACGTGTACCATTCATCCGTGCATCGATCATTGCTTCCAAATAAAGTTTGCCACTTCTAAATGTCTAGAGATTCTTAAGAAAATGCAAAGAATCAGCAGCATTATATGTTCTGATCTGTCATCACAGCTTCAGTTACTCCCCCAACCACCAGCTACGTATCGTATTTTGACTAGGCCTCTTCTATCTATATTTTCTTGTTAATTGTGATGAGATGTCCTCGTTGCTACGTTAGAATATGTTCCCTTTAATTGTTGTGATAAGATGTCCCCGTTGGTAACTTAGCCTCGGGAATTTAATTGCAGCACCAGAATTGCTGCTAGGTCACAAAATAGCAGAGTTGATATTGCTAGTTGTGAGAATAAATTCTATGCGGACAGTTTTTTTTCTCACGCAATTCTCTCTTGTGGTACCCTTTTATATTTCTGATTTCTTCTCAACTTCAGTTACTCGCGTCCCTTTTGGATTGGGTAATCATAGCTCTCCACAACGTTCTATACCTCCGGGACATTAACAGCGTTTCTACTTTTTCAAGATATCCACCAGCTTCCTACCGTCCTTCCTCATTTAGAACCACATTTATGCTGTCTCCAGTTCCTACTTCGTCTATGGTGAAACTGCCCAGCATTCATTGCCATACAAAACGATTGATATATAGCAATACTGCACTCTGTTTCTAGCAGAATTTTCCTGTTTCTTAAAAATTTGTTTACATTTTGGAAACCATTTTTCGCTAATTTAATGCACCTTCATGTTTCGGTGTCGAATTCTCCATCTTCTGTTAAACCACTTACTTCCTAGATGTGTAGACTTTTGTGTAGACTTTTGTATGTCAACATCTCAAATTACTTGTTCGTATTTTGGGCTTTTTTTCTTTCTGACAATCATATTTTCTTACCGTTCATATGTAACCCTTTTTTCTGGCTTTCCTTTATTTCATTGTCAACGAGATCCAGTAGATTTTTTTCTGTGTCCGCCAACTGCACAATATTATCTGCGTATCTTAATTAAGAATATGCTCGTCGATGAGTCTTGATAGGTTCTTCAGCTCCATTAGGAAAAACTGTAAAGTTTGAAGACACATACTTTTTCTTCCATACCTTTCTGTCCGTTTGCATGAGGTTTTCAACAGTATATGTTCTGGAATCTTCAAATGTTCATTCCGAATATTTTTAGCCTTCCTAGCAGTTCATATAAGTCCTTTTAACATATATTATCAAATAGTATTCCGACATTCAAAAATTTGAATGCTATTTCAGTTCACAGCATGTCTTCTTAAATCTTGTTATTTCAATGCCCGCTGTCTTTCTTTCACTATGAGTAACCCCTTCTACCGTAGTTGATTTTCTGCTTTGTTTAGAGTGAAAGTACTGAAAAAAAAAACTCTGGAAGAGAATCCAAGTGTAGCCAGATCGGAGAATTTCGAAGTGGAGTAAGACCGCTGCTGAAAATTCGCTGAACTGTGCAGGAGAAAGACTGTAAGAGGAAATGTACAATCTTGGAACCTTACGTCCATTTGTGGTCTATAGAAAGGTTGATCTCGCGCATGACGTTCTATACCCGAATATTTGAATATTGAAAGCCGTTCTTCTGAACATGACATTATTTTAAGGGAAGCGGTGTCTGTTTATATATATATATATATATATCTTAATGCCAGACCAAGAAGAGATAACATTTTTTTAATATCAAAATAGATACCAATGTATCTCGTTTAAGAGGATTTTATGCGCCTTTCGGTTGTCACTTCCTGAAAAACAAAATCGTCGGCAACATAAAACAAAGATGCTGATAAGAAATTTTTTATCAACAACTCGTAATAAGAAATCAATTACCCAATAGTCATAAAAGAGGAAAAATTGTTGATAAAACAAATATAATAGCATAATGCAAAAAAAAAGGATAAAAATAATGGAAGCCTTATTAATAAAACAAAAAAAACACTCAACAATATGAACATGGACACGATATATTGACGGTGTTTTAATTAAAACAAATGTATACATACAAAAAACTAATTTTTGTTAACAGTTAATATATTTTAACCTTGAAAATGGTTAAATGTGTCGCCAAAAACGCTCAGATAAAAAGAATAATCTGACAGTTTTTATATAATTTAACATCGGAAAAGAAAAAAAAAAAATTTGATCACATGAGAAATTGTATAAAAAAAATAAATCAAAGAGCCTTGGCTGTCGTTTGAAATATATATATATATATATATATATGTATATATATATATGTATATATATATATATATATATATATATATATATATATATATATATATATATATATATATATGTATATATATATGAGAAAGAGAGCAAGAATAAATATTAGAACGCTCTCATGCAGATAGGCAGAAAACTAAACAAGATAAATCTTGAGTTTTAAGATTTGAAATGATTCTATTGTATTTTCATGAGTTTTAGTTTCTTATGCTTAACCAACATCCCATATTAAAATATTTTATTGAACAATCTCTGTATAAATAACTATCCTAGTGATATTTCTTCTACATTTTGACTTTTTTAATTTTTATTTTTAGAATTCGCTGCCTCTCAAGATACCCAGATCTTTTCATGCCTGTGATCTTGTTAGAAGTCCTCACCTTTAAGGTAGGTAGCAAACCGGGGCATCTTTTGCGTCAGCCCGTGTGCAGTCGTCCGAAATCCAAATCAATGATTTTAACATGCCAAAATAGGGATAGAATCATTATTTCATCGCCTGCAAAAAAGTTTTGCATTAATCAATTGTTTCACAGGATTAATAACTTAATGCTTCTTACTGCGATAGTCTGTTAAACAATTTTTTTTACGCTTTTAATGGTCACATGAGGTATTATTCTGTAATCTGTATTAATTCGCCTAAAAACACTATTCGTTTATCTTCTGGCTTATTTCGCCAGTAAATATAACCTCTAGCATTATGAGGTTGACATGTTTCAAGTGACTAATTCTAGCATTGGCAATTTCATCTCTACTCTGTCTGCTAACTTAAAAAAATATTGTAACCAGCCATTACAAAGACAATTACTCGTAATGGCTTGTTATTTTTAGGATATTCCGAAATTAGTGATTACTGATGGCAATGATCATCCTGTGGTTTACTGAGCATGCGCTATTACGAATTTGTTTCCCTGTGAGATCCCTATGATAGCATATTATAGTAAACACCTAACACGCCCAACGCTAGATATCTTTATACAGAAATAACTTTTATTTCCGAAGCTTTGCTAACAGCAGAGAGAAGTGAAAAACTTTTTTTTTCACCCTGTGACATAACTTTCAATCATCTATCCATGTTGATTTGTGTGACACTATTTAGCGGTCGCGTCAAAATTAAAAGCGAGAAATAATTAAGCCGAGAAGAAGCTATCACGAAAAGACATACTGAGCGAAGTTATAAGAAAAGTGGTAAAGGTTTTATTTTCATTTACGAAAAAAAAAAAAATTATGTTTTTCGCGGAGGATAAGAAATTCGTAAGACCACTGATCTGTCGGATTTAATTTATGTTATGACGCGGCGAAAGAAGATAGCAATCTGCCGATGGCAATAATGAAAATTTCAAATTGGTCAAGTGGACTACGAAACAGAAGCTGGGAGATAATGGTAATCAGGTCACGCACTGACCAAAAATGGCATCAGCCCAGGCCACCCACAAGATAAAAAGGAAGGGAAAAGAATAAACCATTAACTATCTTTCGAAGATATCATCTGTTTTTGGAAAGAGACCACCTGTTTTATTGCTCAGACCTGGACATGATAAAATTTTGTTATCGGGATGGATAATTGGATACAGCGTGCTAAGACGTCCAGTTAACTACCCATTTGACGCTGGCGGAAATCTCGTTGATAAATTCCAGATGACATTCCGTTGAGATAGAGATTAAGGACCACACTACGAGTCGTAGAGGTCTGGTATAGCGAAAAGAAAGAAAAGAAAAAAGATAATTTTTTTTTTCCTTTGAGCGATAATTTAAACACCACCGCTGCCAAGCGTCATTGGCTGAATGGTGGCGTGAGCGGTAGGCGAAGGTAAACATATGAGAAGGAGGGGAGGCCTGTTGAATTCTCTGTGAGGATTGGTGTGAGATACTACTATGAGAAAGAAGGGAAATCTGTTGACGCCCTCTGAGGGGATTGGTGTGAGATACCAATATGAGAAAGGAGGAATTTGGGAGGACGATTCTCTTAAGAACCCCTCTAAAGCAAAAAGTAATGGACTTCCAAAAATGGAAAGTGATAAATTTTCCTGTCCGAAAACAAAGAAAACCCTTATTGTGGACTTAGAATTATCGAGGAACTCAAAACCCAACAAGCCCACACCCGGTTTTGGTGGGCGTCCCTATAAACAGAGTCGCAGCGAGTAGACGTTAGTTAGTTAGTTGGAGTTGGAGTTGGAGAGAGAGACGCAGACAGAGTTGAGCTGTGAGCTCTGACACCAGCCTCGCAGGAAGCTGACTGAAGATCCACGCATCACAACTTCGACTTCTAACCAAGAACAATTTATTTTTGAAGAACGACTTGGACTCACACCACCAAAACAAGTTTTGCGAATATCACCTGAAGACACCAAAAAACAGTTATCGAAAAACAACTTAAGATATGAAGATTCGCCTAATAAACACAAAGTGTCACGTATCCATAGAAGCGGGGTTGGGAGAAAGACGCAGTCCTGTATACAGCAACCAGATATAAAAATGTTTTGTTATTCGTTTTTTTAACACATTTGAACTTTTCGCGTTGTTACTTTATTTTATTTTACATATACTTGTGCGGTGTTACCTTTGCTCGAACTTGCCTTGCAGTGCGGCCCGCCGACTGATTGATTTCGTCTACCTAAGATCAAATCACAACGTGGGTAGGTTAAACTAAAAGCAGTTACTTCGGTAACCAGACGTCTGATACCGAATCTAACCAGATTCCCATCCGAATCAGCCAAGAGTTAGAACGTCACATTTGGTGCCGTGACCACAGGATCACGTCACATTTGGCGCCGCGACCAATACCAAGTCACATTGGTCGTCACAGGACGGCAACAGGCGCGGAGAGGCCGGGGTGACGTCACATTTGTATCTATATCTGTCTCTCTGTTTTAGATGGCACTGCAAATATCATCGTTTATATCATCCCCCTAAGTCTAAACGTTGTTGTATTTCTCCTACTGAGCAATGTTGGTGATTTGTTCGTCATTAAATGTTGGTTAGATCTGAGTGATATGAACTGGTCTTCGCTCACCATAACAAAATCTGCTCCCAAGCAGCCATTTAGCATTCATGGAACACTTGATATATTCTGTATCTATTCTGAGAGGAGATAGTCTCAGGTTTTAAGATCTGGTTTAATTTTGTCCGAACACAAAGTGCCTTTCAATTTAGACAGTTTGAATTTATTTATAATTTGACATGTTTAATTGTTTATATATGGATGACCAGTTCTTGATACTTTTCCATCATTCTTTACATGAACATTCATTGGAATCGTGTTCACAATGAATGCTATATTTGATTGGTTTAACGTGACATTGTTTCATAAATGACCTTTACCAAGTGGATGCGTAGGACCTAAAACAAAGAATTCCATCAAATTAACAAACCTTATGCAATATTTTCCTCCCTTTTTGTCTCTGAGTGTTTAACTTTGTATAACGTTAACAAAAAGATCCTGGATATTTTTTGTATTGTAAGTTTTCAAATAATAAAACAAAGTTGTTCTCGAAGATATTCCAGCTTACTCAGAACTTTGTTACATTTGTCATTAGCAGCTTCTAGCAATAAATGCCGGAGATGAAATATCAGTTTACGACATATCTTTCCGTGTATTTATCGGAAAATTCTGATCTAGATCTCCATTATGTTTTTAGGGCGTGGAATATATTTTTGGCAGTGATCCCACCCTCAAGGAATTTTAAATGATTTAAATGCAATATAATAGCAATTAATAATATAATATTATAATTACTAGCTTTTGGGAAATTCTGACTCTTCACGATAGACTAGGGATTCTAGATCCAAACCCCTATTTTTAATTAGGAATTAGAATGTCTTGTTTAATCTTTAAATACAAATACATATAATACAATACTATAATTTAGCTAAAAATCCTTCAAGGGACTCAAAAACAAAAAAAAGCATCCTCTTGGATGTATTATGGGAGACATCTGCGTAAATCCGATGTTAATTTTTAAAAGATTAAAATTCACTATAAATTAGTTTTTTTTTCTTTATTAGTTGTCTATTGTGCATAGTCTTCTATCAGTTTCCGATTAATACCACCATGCCCTTTTTCTTCATCAAAAAGATTCTCTTCAAGAAGCTTTAAAAGAGGTTATCTGTAAGGAAAGTGTCTACAATTTAATCGTGACAAATCTTGTGGGTTTTCCTCAACTTTCTCAGATGATCCTAAAAAAATGGGGGAAGTCTCTTTCATGATCTTATCAATTAGATTCAGTCTTTAAGATTCTATAATCTGCGCGTGTCGCTTGGTTGGTGGAGAAGTGCTATCTACAGTTCTGACATTTGAATATACGATTGAGTATCGTCCGTTATATTTCCGCCTAGCTTAAAATGAGAACTATCGCTACATAGCTCCCAAACTTGCCAGAATGTTCTCTTTAATTCTGATTGAGCTGATCAATGTATTCCCCTCTCTTCTATTGTCACATCACCCTGGTCCTGCTCCTGTGCTATCCTGTGACGATCTAACCCTTGGCTGGTTCGGATGGAACTCTGGTTAGATTCGATATCAGCTTTGCCGTTCCCAGCTCGCTTTCAACGTCTGGTTACCGAAGTAACTGCTTTGATTTCTACTCTAACCTACCCACGTTGTGATTTGATCTTAGGTAGACGAAATCAATCAGGCGTCGGGCCGTAGTGCAAGCTGAATCCGGGGCAAAGTTGATACTGCACAAGTATATGTAAAAGAAAATAATGTAACAACTCAAAAGATTCAAATGTGTCCAAAAAAAATAACAAGTATCGTTATATCTGTTTGCTTAATACAGGACTGCGTCTTTCTCCCAAACCGCTTATATGGATTCGTGACACTTTGCGTTTCTTAGGCGAGTCTTAATATCTTAAGTTGTTTTTCAGTAAACTGTTTTCAGGCGATATTCGTAAAACTTGTTTTGATGGTGGTAATCTAAGTCGTTCTTCAAAAAAATTGTGTTTGGTTAGAGGTCTAAGTCGGAATGCGTGGAAATCTTTCAGTCAGCTTCCTGCGAGGCTGATCTCCGAGCTCACAGCTCAACTGCAACTCAACTCCGTGACTCTAACTGTCGCCAACTGTATTCTCCAACTGTCTGAAACTCTAGGGACGTTTGTTTATATGGATGCCGACCAAAACCGGGTGGGGGCCTGTCGTGCTTTTGGTTCCTCGATAACTCCAAATCCGCAATAAGGATTTTCTTTGTTTTCGGACAGGAAATATTGGTATCTCACACCAATCCACTCAGAGGGCCTCAACTGGTTTCCCTTCTTTCTCATATGTTTACGTTCGCCCATCGCTCACGCCACCATTCAGCCAATGAACGCTCGGCAGTGTGGGTGTGGCTAGACTGGCCTCTGTTTACAATTATCACTCAAAGAAAAAAATACCTTCCCTTTTCTTTTCTTTCTTTTCCATCGGCCAGAACCTTCAAGAATCGTACTGGGGACATTAAATTTTTATCTTAACCTGGTGTCATCTGGGATTCATTAATGGGATTTTCGACAACTTATCTGGGTGGTCAACTAAATCTCTTTGTCTTTCTCAACATCATCGCATTCGGTCGCCAACAGCTTGTCCAGGTAACAAACTTTTATCATGGCAACTTCTGGACATACAACAGATGGTTCTCTTACCAAAACCAAATGATATCTCCGAAAGATAGTTAATGGCTTATTCTTTTCTCTCTCTCTCTCTCTCTCTCTCCTTCCTTTTTCTTTGGGGTGGTCTCACCTAATTCTTTCTCGGTCGCATGCTTGACCTAATTTTCGATTATATCCTAGCATCCCTCTTTGTAAGCCTCTTGACCAAATTGAAATTTTCATTATTGCCATGGGCAGATTGTTATCTTTTACCCGTCGTCTGTTGTTCCTTGTCGCGTCATGACATAAATTAATTCTGACAGATCCGAGATCTTACGAATTTTCTATCTTCTGCGAAAAAAAAAATACCTTTCTTCGCAAATGAAAATAAAATCTTTATCCATTTTTCTTTTGTTAAAAAAAATACCATCACTCAGTATGCCTTTCGTTATAGCTTTTACTCGCCTTAATTATTTCTCACTTTTAATTTCCATGCTTAATTAGTTAGCCAATTACCATAGCTAAATAGTGTCACACTATGCATTTACTTTTTTGTACACATTAACTGTAAATACAAGGATTAGATGATACTATTCTTATGTAGGTCAGTGGATTACTTGGTTACATCTCTTGTCTGGTCAGATAAAAAGATTATCAATTCGTAGCGTTCCTGTTGAAGAATGATTTTAGCATGTAGATCAATCAATCAGTTTTTGAAAAACATGCAGTCACTCTTGGCATTGACGTGGTCTGAAATTTAAAAAAAAATATAAATAACTATTTAATATAATTTCAGGCCTCGTGTCGATATAAGCTGATATATTTGAGATGTGTAATTTGAAAAATCGGTATTGATGGGGATGTACGTAAAAGGATTGTAAAGTACTACTTCAAAATGTTTCATTCCTCAGAGTAACATGTGTTTTTATTTCCTCCTGAGCATAGACGCAATGACGAAGCTATAAATGATCTTGATGTAATCAGCGCACTTAAACTTGTCATCCATATTTCAACAGGCTTGACTCGTTGATCTTTTTCGCGAGCATATGAATAGAAAAAATTATATTATTTTACGTATAGAATTGTAAGTATAGAGATACTTATCAATGACCGTTTGTTCCCGTGTCTTTTCTCGCATCTTAAGAATATGTAAAATGTTGCATTCGACTATTCCTCTCATTTGGTTCTCTATAGTAGCGTAATGTAACAGGATTTGGTTAACCCGATAAGAGACTGAGTTATTAGGTTGGTGCAAAAATAATGTCGTTAATAGCACGTTCGGTGCTGTAAGCAGCAGGAGTTACGTCCTCTTCCATCAGTTGAGAGAAGCCCTTCTACTTAGAGATTGTGGAGCTGACTATTTACATATGAACGATATTGGGCAGGTATTAGCTCATAGTCAGCATGAACCTGGGTCTGGGTGAGCTATATAACACCAGTTTTTCTCCATTGGGAAAGGGCGCTGTCAACATAAGGTCTCTTTCCCCCCAAATACTTCCGGAGTGATTGTTAGGAGAGGAGAAGGCGAGTTTTCCAGTGGGAATAGATGTTGCAGTTGTATCTTTTCCGTTCCGGAGGCCTTTTCTCCGCCATGGGTTCTCACCCCTCGTTAACATCTGTTCCGTAACTCTGGTATGACCGGCTATGACTAGCTTAGACAAGGTCTGACTAGATTAGACCATCGCCCCGAGTGCAAACAATCGGTCCTTACGTTAAAAACCAACCCTCTGTCTCTACCTGACTCAGTGTAGGTCAAGGTAAATCTGACGCGACAAACACGTATAGTAACTCTTAAATATTTCAAGGTGTGCTCACAGAGATAGTTGCATAATGATTTGTTTGTAGTTAAACCATTTTGCAGGGATATAAGCTCTGTCTACTTGTACATCACCAGAAAGGAGTGAGTACGTAATTTATATTAAACGTTAGTTATAAGTGAGTTCGTTAAAGGTTAATGCTTGTAAAATCCAAAGTCTGCCACAGTGTCGATGAACGAAAGATTACATTCTGATCAGACAGATTTTTCTCATTAGCTGCATCAAGGAGACCAATATATTTGTCAGGATTTTCTTTTTATGATTGAACATTGATTTAATGCTGGCCTCTTGACCATTCGCAAATTGGTCATAGACATATTGCCATGACAGTCTGCAGGCCATTAAGTGGAAATGGTGATTAGGATCTCTGAAGGTGATATCCGGGAGACCCGTTGGCGATAGCTTACCTCCTAATACGTGCCTGAATAATTTCTTTTGTAAAGCGGACTTTCCCAAAGGAAAACCGGAGATTATAACTGCGATGCAGTTCATTTATTCTCCTGATATTCTTACAATCTTCATCCTGAATGATTATTCCCATATAAAAGTTTACAACTCAGTATTATGCGTAGTTTTTTTTTTCTATATTGCATCGTATTATTTAGAAATATTCATATCAAAACAAGAATTTAAACCGCTGTGTTCTAATCTGTTACTCACTTAAATTTTAAACATTATTTTTCTACAGAACACCTTTCGAAGAGAGGATTTGTTCATCTGGGTTAATGATAATATTTACTGTTTCCTTATAAGGAAAGATTCGGCAGTCATAGTTTGAGCAGCTTGATCTACTGACGGTTAAAGATATATAAATATGTATCTTAACATTTTTCAGTAAAATAGGTTTCTTATGTCATCTATATGTTTTCTCTCATTCCAGTATTGATGGGATTTTCTTAACCTTTTATTTGAAGTAATGTAAGTTATTATACGCATGCATAAAATACAGTAGACTGCATATCAGCCTTATAATTTGGCAGAAGTTTTATTTATTTTGAGGATATTCGGGGTTTCACATATTACTAATTTTTCCATACAACAATTATCTTTACAAATTATGGCATCGAGCATTGTGAAAAACTTAGTAGAAAAAAAATAAGAGTTTGATTTTTTTTTTTTTTTTTTTTTTTTTTTTTTTTTTAACGGCATATCAGCCTCAATGGGTTATTTAATGCCAACAAGATTTTTATTGCTGGTAATATTTATTTTTTCAAAACGTATTGTTTCTAGTATTCTTTTTCTTTCTTTTTTTTTAATGTATTGTTGGTAATATGGTATTGCTGGCAATGTTTTTTTTTTGTTTTTTTTAATGTATTGCTGGTATTATAACCTATTTTTACATTTCCATAATATTTTGACCCCAGTTTCGCGGTTATCCATTTGCTCATAGCTGGGATCCTAACAGGTTCTACCACACGGGTTATGGTGAAACTGGGAACCCTAACAATTAAGAGATGGTTCCTCTCTCCTCAAAAACTCCTGATCAGTTGCTTTGCTGCCAGATTAAGTTTATCCCCAAGGCGCCTAATTGGAGGGTCCCCCTCTGAAGATTTACAGTCGGTTTATTCTGAAGTCCCCACCGTCAGTGTGGGAAATAATTGTCAGTATATGTTGAACGGTTAGTGATTATAATTTATATTTTTTTATGATTTTTCTTATTTATTCCTTGATTTTGGAAGACATTGTTGCTGCATATGATTTACATTGATCATCAATGATTTTGTGTATCCAGGCACATAATTAATGTTTTCATTTGTGGAATCGTGTAATTTTTGTGCATAACTTCATCGGATCGAGACATTCTTCATGATGTCATGGTTTACAACCTCTTTCTGAGATCAGAAACTGGCCACTTTTCATAGACCTTTACGAACTGACATGTTCTGGATTTTATAGATTATATTATTTGGGACCTATAGCTAAGTTCCGAAAATCAAACACTGGTGATAAAATATTTGAAGACAGCAAAAACTACACCTACCACTATCATAAAACGCTGATGAAACAAAAACATACTGGCGGTGTATAGAGCAACCATGCAACACTGTTAATGTCATTGCATTTAAACAAAAATAAACTTAAATTTTTATTATTCCTTTTTAAAATAAAATTCTTTTTTTTTTTTTTTTTTTTTTGATAATTTATGGTAATTACTATGAAACGCTTAAAAATTATCAGCCATGCAATTATCCAGGGACGCATTTGACTAAAGACGCAAATGTCCATATCACAATTGTTTTAGAACCATTATTAATCACCCTGAACTTTATTACATTGTCTTCTCATATATACCCTTATGACATTTAACCAGACTAAATCAATCTAATGCAGACTCTTTTCTTTTGACTCACACTAATGTTTAAATTTAGCTCGTCCTTCAAAATATATTTAGTACGAATTACACCGGGTTCTTCCGCATTGTGTCCTGAATACTCTAAGCTCCTCCTGTTTTCCTTTTTGTATATAGTTAATGATTAATTATTCTTTTCAGCGCAATATCCCATTCCTTTGATCGAGATTAATCAATAAACTTGCCGTTGTTTAAGCCGAAAGATTCAGTAATGTACGCCATGAAAGAAGTAATTATTCTTAAGATGCAGACGAATAAATTGCCGTTTACTGATTTATATTTCTCTTGAGTATCCGAAAGATCAAGTAAGTGTTTCAAACAGATGCTTGCTCCCGAAGTATTTACAATGAAGAATTGGACAATAATTAGACAAATGCGGTAAAGGTTTAAAATGTCAATGCAATCCTAGACGAGGTTTTAATTTGAGCAAAAGATAATAAGTTTAATTTATTTCGTAATGAGGGAATATTTAAGATAGCATTTAATGCATAACGCTTTTGGTAGTCAAATGGCAGCATTCGTTTAAAACGTTTCACGTTCAAACCTCCGGTTTTACGACTGTTGTTGTGCATGTACTTTTTTAATGCGTACATATTTACCACATTAATTCACTAGAAGACGATGTGTATTGTGCGCGGTATTTTCTACACAGTTGATGATGCTGTCAAAATTCGAGAAATTGATACTTATAGGGGCCAGAATGACATGACTTTGAGAGGTGTCTAATTCATTAGTAGAGCGTAAAAGAGAACCAGAATGAGCTGCCTACCACCACTGACGCGCCCCCGTTAATCGAAGAGATTGCGTCTAGTGTGCTATAGCTCTAAAGAGATAGAAAATGGCTGCACGACCAGAACAGGGGCGGTGTGAAACCTGGGTATCAAGAAAGAAGGTACGCACCAACTTCTCCACGGACCGGTGAGATGAGTTGTGTTATTTATGCAAATGATTCGTTTTTCTAGCCAACCGCTAATGTTTTGTACAAAATAAAAGCAAAATTCTTCCGAAAGAAGATCCCCGACTCTCAGCAAGGTCCACTGTTTCCACTCGGACCACTGGTCAAAGTCGGGTCCCCATGTTAAAAACCGACTTTGTGTCACAATCTTACTCGGGGGAAGTCAAAGTAAATCCCGTGCCGTGCTGATAGTCGGAGTTATTCATCTAGAAGAGGCAGAGGAGGGTTTTTTTTTTCCGACGGAGTAGATGCTGCAGTTGTAGTATCTGTTTCGTACTGGAGGCCTTCCCTCCTCGCTTGTATTCTTCCACTCCCATTGCGTAACATCTGTTCCGTATCACTGTTAGGACTAGCTTAGACAAGCTAAGATCAGCTTACACCAGAGGCCCGATGGTGAAACACTCGGGTCCCCACGTTAAAAACTGACCTTGTGTCAAAACATGGCTCATTGAGGTGTGGGGTGAAGCTAAATCCCACGCCGTGAGGATGACGCGATTACCGTTAGATACAGATTTATGTCTGAGTTGTGAGACGCTTATTCATTGATTATACCCAACAAATCAGAAGAAAAACTCCATGATACACTGTTAGCGCTCAGACTAGCAGTTGGCGTACTTGTGTCTAGGTCGGAATCCTAGTATCGCTTTGTAATACCATATCTATTTCACTTTATCTTTGTTGACTCCTTCGGTATGTTCACGGATTATCAAGAAAGGAATCCTAGTTCCTGGTTTTCTAATACGTAGCAGCATCTCTAAAACCACTTCAGAAAAAAAGCCGAGGATCGATGTTCTTTGTTGCATGTCATAATGTGTTAAAGGCACTGCAATGTTCATTTATAAAATAAGTACCCCCCTATGGATATTCCACCCAAAACCGATCATGTTGAACATCGTATAAGCGAAGATCATGTCATAAGCACATGTCTCTTAACCCATACTGGGAGAACCATACTATAGACACAGTAACTAAATATCAAGAGTCTATCTATATTCTAGGCCACAAAAATCTCCTGAGCCGACTAAGCATAGAAATAAATACAATATGGGAACCAGTAATAAGGTGTGCCAGAGAAAAGTAATGATAACAAAAAGTTGAAATATGAGCTCTGGTAAAAACATGCAATGATAACAGCAAAATTGCAATATGAACACTGGTAAAAATCGTTGCTGAAGACATTAGGTTTACAATACCCAGAAATTCATACCCAGATGTCATCAAGGACACATGGCACAGTGGATAAAGGCGTTGGTTAGTGAGTGTGAGTTCAATACCCGTCTAAGGCAGTGGAGAACTTTCAGAGGGAAAATTAGCAAGACTGACATCCATCGAACATGGCACGTGGAACTAGAACAGTCTACCCCAGTGAGCGAAATAAAGGGTTCAGTTCGAAATTCCAACCACCTGAAGTAGGCCGGAGCCTACAACGGCCGAAACGTTGTGATAAATATGGCGACAAAGATGAGGACAATAGTTCGAATAATGTAAATAATAAGAGTTTCACAAGTTATTTTCTCCTATTTCCTATCCTGTAGATTTATACTTGTGCATTTCGAAGTTGGCTTAATATTGTAAGTCTATCTTCATAATGTTCGTACATATTGATAATAACGTCTCTTCGTTTTTCTCGCAGTCTATTTTTAGCATCTTGTATGTGCTACAACAGTTCAGCATCTGTATCGTAAACAAGCTCTGCAAGCATTTCCTATATGTTTTCAATTAAATTAAAGTCTCGTCTTCTTGCAGGCCATTCCAGAGTAGTTATATTTGCTTCACACATCCAACTGCAGTTATCTTGCTGCAAAATAAAATTACTTCCCATTTCTTTTTCTATGAGTGGTAGGGCTCTCTTTTCCAAAAGTTCTCTGTAGCTCAAGCTATTTTGACGTCCTTTTAACCACTCGAGCCACAAGTTTCCATTCGGAAATACCATGCCCCAAACCATGACTCCTCCTCCTCCTCCCATCTGTCACTTGTAGAGATTAACTGGTTCACCTTTTCTCGACCATGTACACCACCCGTCAGGTCCATCGAACTTAAAACGTTTTTCATCAATAAATATAACTTTCTTGAAGTTGACGTGGTTTGTTATCAATCTTTTGGCGCTTCCCAGCCTTGCCTCCTTGTTTTCTCGTTAGTGTAATTCTTTTCTTGATTTTAGCATACTTAAATCTAATTTCGTGTAGCTTTCTTTGTAAAGTTCGAACATTGACGTCAAGTTCACACTTTTCCTTGACTTTCTTCACTTTCACCTTTTCTCCAGATGATAACAACCTCGTAACACTCCTCTTCGTTCTTCTTTCTGTTCTCTTGGAAATTGTTTTTTTTTTCCATCCTCTCTTCTTCCTCCGCTCATTATCTGTACTTAGCATGTATTCAACTGTTGACTTCAGTAGCTTCATCTCAGCGGCTATCTTTCGGATGCTGAGCTCGTCTTCTTCTTTTGGAACAAACTGATGAATTCTTTTGAATCCATTCTTTTTCAGGATTTTAATACGTTTTCGCATTGACTGGTAAAGATACTCAAATGCAATGGTCAGGGTACAATTTATCTGCAGAAAATTTGCATATTTTAGACGTTCGACGACTAAATCATTAAAAAACCTGGAATTTGTGTCATGTCCGAAAAATAGTGTCGCCTAAGTTGAAGTAAAAATAAAGAAAACATGAAACCAAAGAAAAACCCATCAATCAATGTTCATACCATTAATGGACAGTTACTGCTGAGCTCAACACAAAAGCACTCGGCAGCAAAAAACACCTTTAAGCACACTTTTCAAAGTGTCCCCCCCATGTAGGAGATCTTCTGATATCGATACCTGTAGGAGGCTGGATAATTTTCAAAATTCTGCTAGGAACTGTGATCAGAAACAATGTTGGTGCAATACTTAGGATTTAACAGAATAGACGCAGATGCGAGTCTGCGTAAACTGCACATAACATTGATATGACAGAGTTCAGACATTTAAATGTACCTATATATATATATATATATATATATATATATATATATATATATATATATATATAATGATTACAATTTTACTTGAATTTTGACTAATTACAAGTTGAAAAAAGCATATCTTACCTTTGGTATGGATGACTGAAAAGAATGGGTCGATGAGCTACCATTCTTCCGCCTGTGTAGTAGTAAAAAAAAACAAAAAAAACCCTGTAACGATTGTAAGCCTTGCCAAGATCAGTCTTACAGAAAATTAGTTAAAATTCACAAGTTTTCCCCCACCCACACTCATTTTATAAAATTTCATAATTTAACTGTGCGCAGAAAACTATATTTTTTTGTTTTCAATGAAACACGGATATTCTAATCTAGGTTATATTTCCATTCGTTTTTTCTAAGTAATTTTTTTCAATTACATTGATTTTATTTTATGCGCGAGTAATCCTCGATTTTTTTCGATAAAATAAACATTATCGCATATAAGTAATTCTTAATCCATTAGTCCAAATATCCGAAGAAATCTAAGAAAATATAAAAAGCAATGTAAACACATCCTAATGTCATTTTATTCAAGAGATTTTCTGTTATAAGTAAACCTGTTACTTTCCTGGCATTTAACCATGCTTTCTGATTATCTATAAGCAGTTTCCCTTCAGATTCTTGAGGGTCATTGCTTTTTAATAATTCCTGTTGTTTATAGATCTTATTAACTGTTGTTTCATTGCTATTTCTATTAAACCCTCTACTGCCAAGTATTTACAGAGGCTCATCAGCTAGGTTATACACTATTTTTCTTCTCTCTTGCCTTCAATGTGAGTAAAAATTCTCAAGACTTTTTCCTCCTGCGCCCTAGAAATTTCCGCTGTCTCTTCCTGATGTTAAACAACTGTATCCTTTCTGTTTGTATTTGCTATAAACTTTGGTCTTTGCACGCATTCAACAATCACTGTCTCATGAGGACCGATGTGACATCAGTTCAGTACGTTTTTTCTTTGTTTCTAACAAAGTTTTCCTGTGTCTCTTATTATGTTGTTTACCTTTTAAAAGTCATCTTTCGCTGCCTCAATGCGTTTTCAGACTTCGGTGTCCCATTTTCTCTCCACCATTAAAATACATCCAACTTATTTAAATTTTTGTACTTGCTTGAATTTTGGTATTAAAAAATTTATAATTTGCATGTTCGGCTGACCTTTTTGCTGGCAACCATATATTCTATCTTCTGCAATTGATGTTTATTTTATTCTCCTCGCTTTCATTTACTATCGTCTATAGGGCTTACTATCGTTTTCTTTCTCTGTCTCCTATCACTGTTATATGCATATCTTACGTTATGATTGCAGTCGACAATAAATCCTGGTAGGACTTCTAATTCTCTCGGAATCATCTTAAACACATCGTACAGCTATATATATATATATATATATATATATATATATATATATATATACTGGATTAATTTTCTATCCGTAAGCGAGAAATTTGCCTCAAGTATAGATTCTGGCTTATTTTAATATCCATCGCAAATATACCAAAGTTTACCGAGATGTTCCAATAGTTCTATTTGACGTACTTTATCAAACACTTGCTGCATAATCTGTAATCATAGGTACACATCCTTGTGCATTTGTATTACTCATTCTAATACGAATTTGACTCTACATATAGCATTCCTTATTCCAGGGTCTTTCCCGAAGACCGATTTTTCTTGTCTTATTGCTGGTTTAATTCTGCTAGGCGATCTATTGATATCACGAAAATTCTCATTATGAAGAAACGGATATTAAGTAACGGAGAAATCGTTTAGAGTTTATAATATTCCTAAATACTAATAGTTTCAGGTTCCGACGTTTCACTTAAAGCAACTGATTTTTGAAGTACTCTTCATCCAAAACACTTATGAAAACGGAAACTTCAACTAGTGCTGTAACCGCATTGATAAAACGACTGAATTATTGTTTATTCAAGTTTCTATTATTCCACGTGACTGTTTCCACAACAATGGCAACTTCTGTTTTATTGGACTGACCTTAATAAAATTCTTGACAAGGATCTCCGCCATCAAAATGAGTTTAATAGGCATGTACGAAAGATTGAGAGATAGGGATAATTTTGAAAGCAGTCATTTTAAAAGTTGATTCTAGCTGTTTGTAATTGTTGGTTACTTTTAAAATAAGTTAAGCTTGGTCTTTTTTTGTTGTTTATTTAGCAAGCCCTTTAGGAGGTGGACAATCATAGCCCTCCGCAACTTCCTAACAGTTCTGCGTCTGAGCAGCGTTTGTCCTTGGAATGTTCCTCTCTGTCTCGATTCAACCATTATTGAACTCATCTAATCCATCCACTCACTGGCATTAAATATTTCTTGAGTGTCAAATTTTCCAATACACTTTCGTCATTGTGTACGCTAGAAGTTTCAAATTTCTCATTCTATTTTCCTTAAAAATTCTAAAGTGTGTCCAATAACTTAAACCTATTTTAAATGGAATTTATATTTAAGCGTCTAATTATTTTTTGCTTTTCTTTCCGATTTAACAACTAAAGTCTTTGGCAATTTCAAGCATGGAAAGATAAACAATCAAACAATGTGTTAAATTTATCGAAGACTATTAGGAAAATGAACGTTCAAACAGAAATTCGTTTCGCGCAGTTCACAATATGTGTTGGTCAACATAATCAACCAACGGAGAATGCAATTAGAAACGAAGTATCGTTGTTGTGGAGAGGTTTATTTCCTGCGTGCGATGACGTATAGATTTTGAATTCTCGTGCACTGCAGCAATGTTTTCAGCTAAACGGTGTAAACGAGGACGCAATGGTGTTTTTACATCTGCCAAAGACCCAGTTTGTTTGAATTTACGAAACAATTCTCCAATTGCACACTTGAAACTTTCCAACGATGTTCGGTTGTTAATATTTCCATGGTTGAAATTGCCAAAGACTTAAGCTGTTAAATCTGAAAGAAAAAAATTCATTAGACGCTTATGCTTAATTCACATTTAAAATCGTCACAAGTTATTGGAACACCTCATGTTATTCTGAGCATTATTTCCTAGAAAAATGTTTATTTCCTCAAGTCTCATCTTCATTCGTGATGGAATTGTTCAGCAGTCTTTCCCATATAGAACGATTCTATATTTCGTATGAGATGAGCGCGTCACACACTTTGTTTCTGACGGCATTAGCTTACCCCATCGGTCATCTCTTAAAATTCATAGATATGTAAAGAAAAGTGTACCTAATTGATTTTGACATCTCCAATTCGTGTTATCCAGCAGAAAAGCCTCTGATACGAAGATTCTGAGGAGCGTGGAAACACCTCTTAATGGCTATTATTCTCCGGTCGACCCGGAGTGGTACCATATATTAGGATCCTAGTATTTGGTAAGGCAAGAAAGCCAAAACAAAACCCTATGAAAGTATAAAAATATCAATACATTTTTATATGACAAAAATCATCAGCAATACATTTTATAGCAGAATGATCAACAATAGCAAATTCATTAACGAAACATTGTATAGCAAATTAAACAATACATTCTATTTGTATTTGGATGTATGTAATTCCGTTCAAAATATATTGAGTTAAAGCCATAAAATAGTGTTCAAATTATATAGATTTCGGATGAAATAACCCATAGAAGTGTCGATATGCCGCTAAACAATATCAATCAACCAACATGAAACAAAACTTTCATAACATTAACATAATATCCTACAATTTCTTAAACTGTATTCCAAAATAACTTCAAGAAAACTACATAAAACACATTGCGTCTAGTAATTCTGTCCACACAAACGTTTATATACACAAAAGCTGAGTATAATCTATCATGCATTGAATTGTGAAAGCTGAATAACATTTTTATTATTTCCAAGCTCCCAAGAATATTAAATGACCCTTAAGGAGATGATATGCCGTTAAACAAACACATCTGTCAGTGACATGTTGGGAATGAAACGTTACAGCAGTGGTGATATCCCAGAAGACCTAAGCAAATTCATTTCCAGAACATTGACTAAGGAACCGTGTGAAAATGAATGCAAAATCCATCGGTAATTCAGATTAAATAGTCCGAAAACATGTATCTGATGAACGAAAGGCCTATCAGAATTAGACTCGAAGTCGGAAAACAACAATACAAGTTCGTTACATAAATCGAAACCAAATCAGATGCCAGAAAGAGCAATGCAAAAGGATGTATAGTCTTTATTTTAAATTATCTGGCACAAAAGGCTATAAACAGTCTAAGATGCTATTTAACGCAAAGCTACTAAAGAGATGTATACACACGTTTCCAAAGACACATATAACAAAACTCAAACAGATAATTAAGGATTTTGAGATGCACTTGGCGATTCCAGTTTCCGCGCAGATAAGATACGCGAATCATGCATATTAATACCAGATATTTTTATTTATAGTATCACTAATAGAGACACACAGATTATATATATATATATAATTTATTTTCTTTTTTTACAGCGATGATCACGCTGTACAAAGCCCAAGAGCCACTCGAAGTAAAAGATATTGTTTATGGCTATATGTGGAGATAAGATACAAAACTTGAGCACTGTTCAGGTATGAATCATTTTGAAAGTCGGTTGCCCAAACCAGCGGTTCCTGGGGAGAAGTTACTCTAGTGGAACTTACATCACACGAATGTAATACGAAGGGAATAAGTGTCGTTCGCTACAATGTGCGTAACGTGTTTGGCCTTAGCCGTGAAATTTAGAACTGGTGGGATTAATGAATGTAGTTAGTTTGAACACTTTCCTTGAAAATTGTTTTAGGGCAGCGAGAGACTTGTGACGATTCTCTCTCACACATGTGTATGTTGTGTGTGTGTTAAATATACGCTCTTTAGCGCTAGAAGACGCCGTCAGTGATGTCCTGATTTGGAACATTAGGCAGTTTCGGGTTTTTCAAACATCATACTGCCCTCACCAAGTCGACAACCATCAGAGCTGATCAGTCTCTGATGCGCCCTCATACTAAATTAACAGCCTGCAGACACTGACCGTACCCCCACACCCCGCTATCACGCATTTGATTGGAGGTTGACCAGCAACCAATCGCAATGGTGTGAGCTCTATTTAAGTTTTTTACGGGTGATTTTTTTTTTTTTTTTAAGTTGTGTGTATACTCTAACTTTGAATACTCGTAAGGTAATTGTTTTCCCTTTTTCTTTCTTCCTCCCCACATCCCCCATCATGTTTCAACTCGCCAGCTAATAGTTATTAAGAAAAAAAATATTCAACCATAAAATAACTAAAAATTTACATTGTTTTTATGATTAAAATAATAAATTACGCTTTATGCAGCGTGTTAAAACGAAATTATATATATATATATATATATAT
>OZ010577.1:122683022-122730522 GCA_963932145.1 Acanthosepion lycidas | reverse complement strand
ATTTATAGTCAAATTATTTTTAAATTGATGATTTAGTGATACACGTTTTACTAATTAAACTATTTCAGTGGGTCGAAGGTGGATTAATACTTTAAAAAGAATATTTGCCCGTAAATTAATATAAATAACCCAAGTGGAACTAGAACTCCACTCTTTAGTTAAAAATCCCGTCCCATTATCCATTACATCACCAACCGATCTAAGCTTACAGAACCTGATATGTCCAAGTAGTTACTAATTTAGAAACTGACCAGGCTCAATGTTGCTTAAATTTGGCGATCTTACGTGATATGGCCGTAAACCAATTTTATAGAGACATAATACCACATATTTATTTTAATAATTAATACCAGATTTTACGGTGGTATTTACTAGGTTAATAAATATTTCTGCTAATGCATTAGCTCTAAACACATGATAGAAAAAATAAATGAAACTGATGAAAAAAATCGCTTGTATATGCCTTTTTCTTTTTACAAATTAAATTACCAGTTGCAATACGAGATAATTCCATTGCTTTATGGCCTCTGCCTTGGGGAGAATACATTGAGACTGACAAGATAAGGAGGGCCCTGTTTATTTAGCTAGTTCAGTAGAGCATGATGACATTTTTATGGATACTGATAGAGCTACATATACCTAAGATTAAGACTAGTACGGCCACTTGTGAATTTTCATTCTCGTATTGATCCGCGTTTTAAAAAATAAGGTGTGCTTTCCTTTCTGTCAACTCTGATCTTCAAAGTTTTATTTATTTATTTTCTTTTGTAATACAACCTTCAGTATACATATTTTGTTTCCTCCAACACTTCTTTCAATTCTTTTATTGTTCTCTTTTCCCAATACTATTCCCAATTTTGTCAGTAACATATTTCCTCTTATGAGCTTTATCGCCTTACTTGGGATGAAATGTTATAAAAAAAATTACATAATTCGTATATAATGAACCATTACAAGTAGGCTATTTCTGTCAACCATTGTGTTGCATTTTTACTCTAGATCATATTAATACTGTATTAATTTATCCAGCTGGTTGATATAAATATACGAGAAAGATTTGAGGATTTTTATTTCACATTGATCATCATGCGTTGGATTTCTTTAATTTTGCATGTTTATTTGGAGACACGGATATTTTCCTCTTGTAAATGTTAGTTGTCATGGCAATTACGTTATCTTTGTATAAGATGAAATTTTCAAAATACATGTGTTAAATACGACTAAAACCAAACAATACATCATTAGCTGCTAAGCAGTTCCACGGTTCCATCGTCGAAGATTTACACAGCAAATATGTACGTAGATTAAGGCTGTTCATCTTGGCAACTTTATATGAACCTCCCCTTTGGCTTTCTGCTTGTTCCACCGAAGGTTCTTTAATACAAAATTATAAAACTTCTCATGGTAATGAATTGGTTAATCTCGGGGTTGAATGGATTATACGAATTCAGTTTTTAATACCGCAACTATTGATGTATTGTATGACTCATATTAATGACATAAATTTTGTTAAAATAGCTTTAAAAATATTAATCATTTGAATGTGCTCTGTACATTTAGATACATGATTCTGGTTGGTTTTATTTATTTTGTTTTGCTGCATATCAACCTCATTGTATTATTTCATTCCGAAAGCTTTGTTTAGGATAGAATAAAACAGGTTTGTTATTGCTGGTAAAATTATGTTTTTCAAAATTGTATTGCAGGTACTTTTCCTATAGGAAGTTATACCTATATTTACCCCCTCCCCAAACTGGATTCTAAACACAATTTTTTCCTTAGCTGGGCCCCACTAATAGGTGCTAACACCTCAGCTCAGGGTGGATCTGTGAACAGCAATTAAGAGCTGGTTCCACGCCCTTCAAAAGATCTCTAAAAGTGGCCATTTTGACGGATGTAGGTTGTCTGGAGATGAGGGCTTGATTCTCACACTAGTTAAAATGAAGAAACAAAAATCCAACTATTCCATCAGTTCCAATAAAATTCTCAGAACGACAATATAACTTTTACTTAACTAACGTTTCCTAAATCGAGTAACTGTTATAGCTCTTTCAAATATTGATGGGTCATTCTTTCGGATCTTTTTTTATTTATAGTGTAGAAAGTTAATATCTTGATGACGTCATTATTTCCTCTTCGAGTTAAATATGCTTCCCAATTTAGTTGTTTCTTCTGTTGAGTGATCAAGAAAGGTGTTTTCTGTTATTTGATACTGTTTATATATATATATATATATATATATATATAATAAAAAATGTTTTTTGTTTGTTTTTTTTCGCAAAATAGCAAAGTTCGATTTGCTGTTGGGCTAGTTACATTCAATTGCATTTGGGGAAATATGTGAATTCATCCTTTCATTTTCCGGCAATGGGATTGTATCCTGGAAAATCATTGTTAATCTTAAAAATGGGTTAATACAGTATTAACTCTCAAAGATTAATTTTTACAATCCCAAATGCTTGTTTAAATAACTTACAAATGTTTGATAAGCTGTAAAATATATATGTCTTCATGTTTGTGTATAATAATCTGATTGTCTGCGTATTGACTTTTGCAATATTTCACCATTCCTAACCCATATCTTCCATTCAAATGTATCTAAATTGTAACGGAGTTCAATGCAGCATTAGATCTTCACGTTTATTCCGACTTAATTTCAATAAAACAAATAAAAAACTGATGTATTTTTCCTCAGTTTAGACTTAATATAGATTAAACTTAAAATTGGTAATTTTGAATTTTATAGTATAATTTAATATTTATTAGTCAGAATGAATTCATTTTTAGTCTAACCCTAACATTAAAGCATTAAATAATTATTTTAACTTAAGTGCGTTGTCGTGTTTTTTTGAGTTCTCGCATACTTGTATTTTGATTGGTCATTCCATCTTATATAACAGCGTTTCCCCTAGCGAGGGGTGTTTGATTGATTTGAACCTTTTAAAACACATTATTCTACATTCAACACCGTCACTTGACAAGACACCAGAAGTGTTGAAAGAAAATGGCTATTTTTGTAGTGATTTTATAATATTTTTATGTTATATATTTCGAATAAATGATTATATATATATATATATATATATATATATATATATATATATATATATACTCACACACACCTGTCCACAATTTTCGAAGAAGCATGGTATTCGCTAAAACCGACAATTTCCATTCGCTTTTGATGATGTATCTGAGAAATCGTTCGTGTAACTTGTAGTTTATATATTTCCGAACGCGTCTGGAGAAAGCATGACGTCCATAGGAAAATTTCGATCTGACAAGGCTATTTAAGAAACTGACTCGTGATTTTAGATTACTGTTTTGGTTTTGTAACCTTCAACCAGACTAAGCTCATCAAATATTATGATACGTGTTTGTTGCTTTCAGGCCTTTCGCTCTTTAATTGCTTCAGTATTCGCAAGACGCACAACCCGGGTGGCCTTAGGCCAAGTAATATAAACTTTGAAATAGCAATGTCCATTTCTGTCGTGAAGAAGGAAATTGTTTATTATATGTTAGTCAATTTTTCATTGATGGGATTAACTAGAATGCTCAAGAGACTTGAACTCTAGTCAATAAAAATGATCATACTTTTCCCACGAGACAGAATGCGGAATCTATTCTTGTATGTTACGAAAATCGACTGTTTTCCGATGGATTATAAAAGCTTTATCCGAGAAATTTTCCTCGGTCTCTAAAATAGAATAAATATTAATTCTGTTAATCGAATCATACACAAAATTATAAATGTTGTCAGCAACTGAAAAAATATTTCCTAACTCTTATTTACATACTTAATTATATCGTCTTAAATGAGGAGCCATTGTTTTTTATGCGTGACTTAGCAACAGAATAACTCATTTTAATAAAACGTTTGCAAAACAAGGATAATTCACTATAAATGGCTTATACAAATGTATGTTAATTGCTATATAACAGAGTAAATTACAAGAAACAAAGATAAGACACCCAATCATGGAGAGCAGACAAATTATCATATATAATAGCCATATTTTATCGGTAAATTTTATTTTATTCTCTGGTTAGGACAAAAACATGATCGTTTCTAATTATAAATGCGTTTCTATGGAAAGAAAACTATATATATATATATATATATGTGTGTGTGTGTGTATCGTTCTCCATTGTGTATAGATCGCTAGCGAGTATAAAACGCAGTTAAAAAAAAAAGCAGTGTAATTCCAGATTAAAAGTATATTTTCATGTATAAAACACCTGATTTTAGAGGAAAGAAAATAACTAAAACTACTGAAAAAGGAAGAGAAAAATAACGGGTCATTTGATTCGTCAAACATTACGAAACGGTGATAATGACTCTTCCTATATAAGACGATTGAATACAGATTAAGAAAACAAATCGAATTAAAATTGATTAAATAGTAACTTGTTTCTTTGTTTGGTTTTGTATGTTTCTGATAATGAGTTATTTCATCCATCCGAAATTGTGTAGTCCTGAATTTGTATGTAATCTAGCTAATTTTCTGGATTGATAGGGCTATGTGAGAAAGTCGTACTCGTTGAACCCATGAAACCCTGATTTTGATTCCTGGAAAAAAGTGATTGTGTTTTCGACTAAAGTAGAAGTTGCAGCAGATATTTGGATGGAAGAAAATCTTGAGTCTGATTCCCACAAGATTAGCTATGTAATGGATGCATGTAAATTTTAATCCTTGCATTATATTCTGTAAAATCGGTCATCATCTCTTAAATTTTCTGTTGAATTCATAGGGCAAGGAACCCGAAGCACTTTCGAAACAAATTTTATTTCAATAAATAGAACAGAGATTCTTACTTTTGAAAGTATTAATAGGAAAAATAATTGCGCGAATGCACGTTGCGTTCGCTTTCACACAGTTTTAGAATGGTAATAATCACACCCTTCGATCTCCAACTAAGGCAAAACTCGGAATTGAAAACTGGTCAGATGGGGATGGATTTTCTGATCTTAAAAAAAAAAATTACTTATGGAAATCTAGCAATCAGTACAAATTGCAATGTGGCTGTGCTTCTTTTATGTAGAGAAGAGTTTAAAGAGTTAACAAACAAATGATATGAGAGGTGTTTTCTTAGGTAACAATTCAGGGAAAAGTAACGAGCCATACACTTGCATGTGTATACGCTATTTGAGTAGAGCGGAAAACCAATCTTAAACGGAAATCAAGGGATAAACATCTGATCCTGTTCAAAAGAATCAATTATTAGTTTGCTGCTTCGAATGTTGTTTTACTGCGTCGTTCTTAACAATTTCCTTTTGCGGAATCTGCCTTACACATTTATAAATCTAACATTCGTCGATGTATTCAATATTGCTGGCACATCTGATCTGGTGCCTCTGCAATCTATTTAGAGATTGCTGATAAAATCCATTGAATCTGCAATATTATTGGTTCAAACCTAGCAACTCAGCTTCAGTTAATTTTTCACCACTGTAACATAGCCTCCTTGCGCTTTTTCATGATAATTTTTCTGATGAATTCTTCCTCTTTGGTAGCTCAATTTTACGAATTTATGAACAGTAGTAGATTTGATATCTAGGTATCTTCATTATACAAATGAAATTCCTAGAAGTAACTGTGAATTCTATGCTGCATAATTCACCTTTCGCATTCTCTGCTGGTGGGACTCTGTTCCAACTTATGATAGCAATTGATATTGAATTTCAATTTGTGAAGATCAATTTGTCTTGAAAGCATTTCCGTCAATTTTGATTTTCAAAAATCTAAATGCAATGGCAATTGTTATCTTCTGTCTTAATATTTCTTTTATAAAATGTTTTTATTTTAATTTTCCAATATTATTTCATACTTAGTAAACCCTTGATTCTTAGTGGTTTTATATATATATATATATATATATATATATATATATATATATATATAAGCAACTCTTATGAAGAAATATAAATATAATCCTCATTATGAAATTCTAACGAACAGTAATAAATTTTCTTGATTTATTTTTTCAATGCAGTTAACAGACTTAACATCCAAATCTTTTCAAAACTTAAGAAATTCAGTGGTAAAGTCAGAAGACTTTGTGTTAAGGGCTGTGTTTTATTGCTTACTAAATTTGGAACGATCTTCATCAAATACTTTGAATATATTATAGAATAAACACATTATGCCACAAGATGGTAGAATATCTATTTGATATTATTTACGACCACTCGCTAACAGTAAATCATTATGAAGTTAAAATAACAAGCACTGCTACTCCTGGACATTTGAGTAAACATGAGTTTGTTCAATATTCTAAATATGCAAATAAGTTATATCGAGGGCTTTCGATAACAGTGGAACCTTTATGCATAAAAAAAATGGTAAGTAACAGCTTATATATTAATTTTATAGTTAAAATGAATCTGGGTTTTTAATTGTTTATAATAGAGAAAACTAATATAGAATCCCTGATATTCCCCGCAGTCAAAATTAAGGTGTGTTGCAGTAGAGAAATGTGTTCGTGTTTTTCATGTACCCATCGCTTTTACTGTTACAAGGAGCGGGAAAGTTAATGAAGATAGCCGTATAAATAGCCAAACGGTCTTTGTCCTGTATTCCACTCTTTCCTTTCTCAATCTGGCGTCCTAATAAAGCAACACCTCTAAGCTAAAAAAAAACAAAAAGAAAAACGGTCATCTGTTTTCACTCTGAACGATAACACTAAATATATTTGTCACTGTAATATTTTCTAATTACATCATTGTATTAATATCAAAATCTATTTTCAAATCGGCTATGACATATGCTTGTCTTGTGAAATATTTTAGAATTCATTAAGTGCTACACATGTTATAAAATAAACTTTCCAACCATTATTCAAGCTGTTTCCAGTGTCTTTACGCTTCTTTAATTTAATAAAAAATATTGATGAGAATGAATTGGGGTTTGTAACGGTTGAATGAAATTAAAATAGTTTAGAATCAGACGAGTGAAGTATTGAGTAATTGCAACCTAAATAATCCAAACCGTTGGCCTTACATAATAAATGTACTTCATTATAAACATCGCACATCGAAGTATTACAAACAGGTTTCACAAAGCTTTTGTAATGTTTGCATTTTAAGCAGTGCCGTAATAAGCTGACTTACGAAATTAGATATGAACACAATATATGGACCGTTATTAACTAATGAATTAGAAATTGCACCACTTAATTTACTGCCTAGTAATGTTTTCTCGCAATTTGTAATAATACGCAGTTATCAAGACGTAAGCATAGTTTCAAATTTGATGTTTGTGAATAAAAACCAAGTAAAAGTTTGTTTTTACGACGTAAGGAAGAGATAAGGGGAGCGAGGGAAGAGAAATATTTTCCCAATTACATATCTCTTGTTATGGACCTTGTTATATACGTGATATATAATAGGGACCTTACTTGGAATATTTCCCTGTAGGGAGAACTCGAGTGACGGCAGTTTCTCTACAAACCAAGTTAGCTCATGTGGTATTTACTGTAATACCTCCAGCTGTGCGCTAGCAATGTCCTTCTTTTCTGGCCTTCGTCAATCACTCTCCTGGAGTCATTCACCGGCCCTCACGTGATCCACGTAACTATTAGGTTGGTGCAAAAATAATGTCGTTTTCTCACATATGTTACTATGTGAGAAAACGACATTATTTTTGCACCAACCAGATATCTCAACAAAAGGGAGAGAATCGCTGTTTGTAAGCCAACAGTGATTTAAACTGTATTTATATTATGAGGCGGCCTCTTGTTAAATTATGGCAAAATAGTTTTTTGTTTCTGACAAATGCCATGGGTAGAGGAAGACCTAATAATCCTGCTAAACTATAAACAAAAAAAAATGCTTTCCTATTCTTCTACAACCAAAACAAACATTATCAATACGACGAAAAATATATTTGAATCTGTAGGTGCACACTTGTCAAGTGCAGAAATCTGCACTGGTTTGTTGCTTAAGAAAGTAAGTCGGTTAAAGATAAATTCTTTCGTTTTCGGAATTTTACACAGAGTATAAAATCATGTAAAGGAACGTGAACTGCATATTCAAATGTAGCGACTAACTGCTTCTGTTGAAAGTTTCCTTCATAGGATAACGAAAATATGACACTTTGGGAAGTATGGAGACTAGCTATTAAAACGTTTTGATTAAAACAAAGTATAGTGAAAATGGTCCGAAAAGATGTTATTAAAAAAAATAATCCACATAAAAACTATACAAATTAAGGTTCGAATTTACCAGAAGCATCCACACTATCCATTGTTGAATATTACAAATTTCTATGCAATATATGAGACGTTTGATGTAGCATAAGCCCTACAAAATAATCTACCACCCGAAGTAGAATTCAGATGTTAGAGATAAGGATCTAGAATTAATACCAGGATTTTCATATTTCTTTTCATTTAACACCGAAATTTACGGTTAACCTTAATGAGTTAAGATAAGTCTTAAACTGCGACTGTCAGCTGGTAGGTACTCATTTTAATTCAGATTTATGTAAATAGATAAGTATGGGGAGTTCCTAATGTCGTACTTTCTACATCTGCTGGAGTCCGAAAACAGCTCCCTGACGGAAGTATCAAATGACAAAATGCACCCCTTATTTGGTAGCTACGCTCATCCACTTCCGGTTTTCTTAAAAATATAAAACTTAAACAATCAAATTCCATTTTCTGAGTCACTCTGATATTTAAAAAGTACGAATTTTGTAACTACAGGGACACAGATTAGATACATTCATCAGACCGCTCATATACAACACCCACTCAAGTCTGCCATATATATATATATATATATATATATATATATATATATATATATATATATGATGACAATTGAAGACGAAGACAATAATCGAAAATACGTGTAGGCTATGCCAAGAAGAAAAACTAGCTATAGCAACGTATAAAGACAGCACTGAATTACTGAACGGGAGGTCACGAATCATTACCAAGTGTACACACGTTAAGCAGTTCAGCTTGGTAATATTTAAGCCCAGATATTTTTTACAACACCCCCCCAACTACTTCCAGTTTTGACCAAAAGTTCTCAATGTTTTTTCACCTCCGTGTCGTTGATATGCTGAACAACCCCACCCGAGTAGACCGCAGTGGTCAAAACCATGGCAGTGTTCTGATCAACATATATATATTTTTTTAAACAGCTCTGAAAGTCTGGCCTTCCAACTAGATATTGAGCATTTTTAATTCGTACGATCTTAAATATTATTTTACTCTGTTTCCTCTGGCGTATATAGACACACGCACACATTATGTATATATATATATATATATATATATATATATATATATATATATGTGTGTGTGTGTGTGTGGACCCTCCCGTCTAGTTAGACGTATGAGGTTCTGACGACCACGAAATAAATATCTGCATGCCTATGACGAGCAAGACTTTTTTTTATGCCGGCTCGAAAATTGCACAAAAAAAAAACAAAGTGCAACAACAACACTATTAGTTGTCTTGTTTTGCTTTCTCGTTTCACGTAGTTGAATGAGGCCTACTTCTGCACGGTGCATTATTCCTGAATGTTAGCTAGAACGATACTCTGATGTGTTCATAGCTACCCCTTCAAATTTATTGAATGGAATGTTGACGCAAAAAGGTTGCTCTTCATTGTTGATATTGTTGACATTGCAAAATTTGTTCCTTAATAGCAAAATTCATAAAATGAAAGTAATATATTTATATTTGGTCATAAATAGTTTATGAATACATAATTAGATTCTAATATAGTAATTTTAACATTACCATATATGTACACAGTAAATAAATGAAGTATATCTTGAGTCGGTATGAATGAAAATACAAATATTAAAAATGGAACTAAATAATAGTCGAATGCTTCTTTTGAAAAAGAATCGTTATTGAAATTTATAGAAAAATAAAAATTCAATAAAACTTCCAAAGATATTGCTATTGATACAGACGATGTGCTGGAACATAGACACTAACACAAATTTCAATTTGAAAAAAGAGTTTGTGTCAATAGTCTGATACCTCAGCCCCCACCTTGCTTGACTTGATACCTGCATTATATTACATACATGAGTTTTCTAAATAAGTTAAATATTAACACTCCAAAATAAAAATGTTTAAATACTTCAGAGTCTGTCTATATTTCTGAGATGAGGTATTATGTACAGTATTTACATTAGTCGGACTATTGTCCTCATCTTTGTCGCCATATTTGTCACAACGTTTCGGCCGTTGTACGCTTCAGCCTCCTCCTCCTCCTCATGTATCCGCCTATCCCAGTTTTTGTGGGCTCCTGCCATGTACCCAGGGTAGTTGTTACGTTGTAGGGTACTACTTATACTGACCAATTCCTTATCTAACATCTCTGGGTCGCCACTTATGACTTTTACTCGGTGTTGTAAGCAACGGACGATCCCTTTCTTTAAGCTGTATGGATGGTGGGAGTTGAAATTGAGGTACTGTCCGGTGAATGTCGGTTTACGGATGTCTTGAACCCATGCTCTGTTCGAGATATTAGTACATCCAGGAATGGGAGTGTGTTGTTACTCTCTTTCTCCATTATGAACTGTATCGAAGGTCTTATTGAGTTCCCATGGTCCAGTAGAACCTGGACATCTTCCCGGTGTGGCCAGAGTATGAAGGTGTCATCTACGTACCTTAACTATATAGTTGGCTTTAGAGATATAGATTCTAATGCCATTTCTTCAAAGTATTCCATGTATATATTCGCCATTGCTGGTGATAATGGCGAGCCCATAGCTAAGCCCTCATCATGTCGATATATGTGTGATCCCATTCCGAAGTGTGTTGTTTGCGTACAGAAAGTCAACATCTCCATCAGATTATCTATTGGAATACTGGTCCGTTCTTCTAGGGAAGAGTCAGAGGTCAATCTGTCTCTGACTACTGAGAGTGCCTCCTCCGTGGGTACCTTGGTGAACAAACTCATCACGTCGAAGCTCACCATCTGGTTGGATAGGATGGGAGCATCTTTGATTATTTCCACGAAGTGGGCGGAGTTTCGGACATATGAAGGAGACTTTCCGATCAATGGGTCAATTATATCTACAAGGAAGGGACTCAGAGGGTGGCACACAGAGCCTTAGCGTGTGTACGCTATCCAGTGAAGCTGCGGAAAGGAATATAAAGGAGAAACAGGCCGCCCCCTTAAGGTAAGGCTTCAAGAACACCAGAAAGCTGGAACGCGAGTGGAAGTAGAAAAATAAGGCGTGGCTGACAACATATGGAGAGAGAAGGGAGATTACCGTCCCCTGTGGGATCATGTTGAGATCATAGACAGGGAACACCATTGGAAAATCCGTAAACTTAAGGAATTTGCACATATGCTAGACCACAAAAATCACCTGAGCCGACCAAGCATAGAAATAAATACAATATGGGAACCAGTAATAAGGAGTGCCAGAGAAAAGTAATGATATCAAAGTTGCAATATGAGCTCTGGTAAAAAAAATATGCAATGATAACAGCAAAATTGCAATATGAGCACTGGTAAAAAAATCGTTGCTGAAAACATTAGGTTTATAATACCCAGAAATTTATACCGAGATGTCCCAAGGACACATGGCACAGTGGATAAAGGCGTTGGTTAGATCCAGTGATAAACCCAAAGAGTGTGAGTTCAATACCCGGTTAAGGCAGTGGAGAACTTTCAGAGGGAAAATTAGCAGGACATCCATCAAACATCAAATGTGGAACTAGAACAGTCGAAATAAATGGTTCAGTTTGAAATTCCAACCACCTGAAAAGGCCGGAGCGTACAACGGCCGAAACGTTGTGACAAAGATGAAGACAATAGTCCGACTAATGTAAATACTGTTTAAATACTTCCTTAACGCCAACATCGCCAAATATCAAATTTGTCTGAACTTATAAATTAAGGTAATCAATCTCTAAAAAGTTATTTATTGCATCGAAACTTTGTATTTTAAGTTTAATATTTATGATTGAATTTGAATTGAAGTTTCAGTTTTGAAACGGCAATTTCGGTGTTTTGCTGATAATATATTTTTAAAAATCAATTATGATATTATACTCTACTATTGTATCGAGAATTGTTTTTTTAAATGCTAAGAACTTTGTATTATTGATGTGGGTGCCAAAGTTGGGCCCACAAAAGTAAAACACGGAACACGGATTAGATGTAAGAAAGATATATTAACAACAGGTTACAGAGATCGTGTAAGCAGAGCTTACTATAAGTTAGTGTCCAACACTGGTAGTCGTACAAGACTCTCACTGTCATTCTCTATCACTCAGTATTTATACAAAATGTGGCACAAGGCCTAAAATGGGGATGGGGAAGGACGGTCTTCATCTGTCTTAATTCTAAACTTAGCTAGTCGCAGACACTGACCCAATCAATCCAACAATATTCCAATCACCAAAACAACACATTCACTCCTACCTTTCTTACTACGTCCACCATAATACCTCAGATTCTCGATGATGTCCTAACTAGACCCCTTATGTACAATTATTGTTCGTGGGGGGGAGGGTCAAAATTAACAACTTTTAAAAAATGATCCCCAAATGAATATTTACAATATGCTTTAAATATTTACACTAAACTAAACAAAACTGTGTTAGTAATAAAAACCCCCACAAACCATGAATGTGGCAGAAAAACATCAGTTCCCCGGACGAAATCCATGCGGGACTATGAAGAAATGAAAAAAGCATTCATACCTCCAAGCATTCACGCAGGCACACACACATATTCATACACAACAACAAATACGAAAAATCACATACACGAAACGAAAGGCGTCCCGCATCAGAGAACTGACATCACTGACCAGAGAACTGACATCACTGACCACCTAACGAGGGGAATTAAACAAAAGAAACAAAATAGGGACAGAAATAAAAGGGACAAATGAGCATGCACACCCTAGCTAAGTTAACCAAAAAAACGAAAAACTAAAGGATCAAATTCAAAAACTAAACTAACCTAATATCTGGATGGGTTGCCTATGTTCAACCCTGTTAGGACAAAATTCTGTACCTAACCGACATCTAAATGTCACTCTAGGTCAGCCCCTATCACTCTACACATTCGCGCAAGATTCACCCACCTTTTGCCAAATTCCGATGAGGTGAGCCGCCGCCTTTCCGTCCTAATCTTGACTTTAAGCTGATGCTTAAAGAACAAGATCAGTTGGGAAGAGGTGAACTTTTCGCCCTCATGGAATCCCTTCTGACGCGTCGTCCAAATCACGACTCTCATAATCCCTAGTAAGTGTTCAGCCTTCGTCAATTGCGGCACCACATTGCTACAAACAGAACTGGCTTTCCTTGCAGCATGCGAACCATGAGGCATTCAACAAACTTGCACAACGGCACTACCGTCTTGCACTGAAAAAAGGCGTGACCAATGGTCTCGACTTCCCCAGTACAGCGACGACAGTTTGGATATTTCTCCAAGCCTGCTGAACAAAGTCTTTTGCCGACCCAGAGGGCCCCACGAATCATCAGCCAGGTGAGTGATGCCTCATCATTATTAAGACATTTCAACACAGGCGCCCAAGACCATATCGAGCGAGCCTCCCGCTTCGTAAGACCGAGCTCGTCGATCAGATCATCTTGAACGGACCCCCTAACTAACAACTGATACAATGCCTTACGAGACAACGCCTGGGCGTCGGAGAGGCCATCCGTCGTCCGTAAGAGGAGCTTCAAAGCACTACGACATTCGCGGTAGAAGGAGCACTCGGTACGAGGTCTACGGCCGGCCTCCTCCTCGCACGAGTGCACACTTCTCAGGGATGGGAAATGTTTTCGGACATCTTCTTTCCAAAAGGTGCTCACCTCATCCAATCCGCGACACATTCGGTCTAGAAAGGTAATGCGAAGCATATATTGACGAATTTCAATGCTAAGCATACCCAGACCGCCCTCAGAGGGATGAAGACAACAGATCTCGCGACATACCATAGGGGCCTTGTCTCTCCAAAAGAAAGAGAACAAGGTCCGGACTAATGACATTAGTCTGGCATACGGGAGTGGAAGCACAGAGAGTCGGTAAAAAAGGATCGGATATATGTGTGAAACACATACCTCCGCCCTTCACTTCAGGGAAAGTCTCCTCCGAGATCACAGATTAACCGCGATCTCGGCCTTCCCTTGCACCTCCGACCAATTCATTTCCAACTGGAGATCAGGACCGAACAAGACGCCGAGTATCTTGATCGGCCCATCCGTCCAGAGGAAAGGTCCGGGAAGAGAAACACCCTTCCACGCACCCAACCGCAAGCCCACAGACTTATCGCGGTTGATCTTGGCCCCTGTCACCATCTCATACCCATTGATCTCTTTGCTGACTACGTCAATCTCGGCTCTGCTCGACACAAGAACCGAAACGTCGTCAGCATAGGCACAATACCTGGCTGAGGTTGAAGCCCCAGGCAGGGAAATTCCGCGCAGGACCGGATTGGCTTTTAACTTGCGAAGGAAAGGTTCCAACGCAAGAACGTAAAGCAGAGGCGAGAGCGGACAACCTTGACGAATGGAGCGAGACAATACGAAAGGCTTCGATCTTACCCCATTCACTTCCACCAGCGCACCGGGGGTCGCATACAAAAGTCGGATCCAGGAGCGAAAGTCGGCTCCGAAACCGGCCGCCGAAAGGACAGCCTCCAGAAATCGATGGTCAACCCTATCGAAGGCCTTGGACTGATCTAAATTGATCAGCGCGGCTTCACTGTCGACTTGTTCTAAGATCAAGCGTACCATGTGAAGGTTATCCTGAATAGTCCTACCCTTCACAGCACGAGTCTGTTCAGGGCCAATCAGTCTAGACAGGACAAGCTGCAAACTATTGGCTAAGATCTTCGCCAAAATCTTTAAGTCCGTATTTAACATCGTTAAAGGGCGAAAGTTGCCTAACCCATACGCAGCAACTTGATCACACCCCTGGTGAAGCGTTGGGGTAAAGACCCCTGCTTCATCCAGTGGTTGTAAATCAGTTCCAGCAAAGGAACAAAAACGTGCGACAACCTCAAGTAAACTTCGTAGGGAAGACCATCTAGACCCGGAGACTTGTCCAGGCCAACCTGCTTCAGCGCTTTCCAGATCTCCGACTCTGTTATGGGACCCTCGCACCTAGCCGCTTCAGCTGCCGAGAGGCAGGGAAAGTCAGCTAAATAGGCGTCGAACTGAGCAGAGCACAGACCGGGCTCCCTGGTGAAAAGATCCTGAAAGTAGTCCCGAAAGACCTCACATATGCCTGCGTTTGTAGTCACGGTCCGCTTATCCGGCAACGTGACGCATGCAATATGTCGCCTAGACGCGCTTCGATTCTCCTCTGCACGCAGTTCAGCGGCCATATTCGTTGCCTCAGAAGACATTCTTTTTAACCTAGCCCTAACTACCAGAGCTTGATCCTTCTTGATAGGCAAGGAGGACAACTCTGCCTTAGTTAAAGCTATGTCCCCACTAACACGGGATTTCACAGCCCGATCGACTTTATCTTCTAAAGCAGTTTGCGCCGCTAATCTATCTAGATTGAGTCGACGACTAAAATCGGCAGCAAACGTTCGAATTTTAGATTTTAAATTGCCCCACCAGGCATTTCCCACAACCGCTCCCGTCAATTCCCTTTGGATGGTTAGTAACCGCTGGTCCCGGAAACCCTGATCACCAAAAAGTGAACAGTTCAAGTTCCAGTAACCAGCCAATCTAACCTTAGGCTTATCTAAGTTTACACGGACCCGAACAAGCCTATGATCCGTATAAACTATGTAATGGAAACTTGGACACCCTAAGAGCCCTACATCGGCTCCCCTAACTAAGACTCGGTCCAGGTAGCTCGCAAGCGTCCCAGGAGCCGAGTTGCCACTAGTTGTCCAAGTCCATGCTACCTCCCGAGGGTGTTCATTCAAGAACTTATCGACAAGATCAAACCCATCGATAAAGTTCCGAAATGGTTTCACATCCGGGTTGTTAGTACCTTGGTTATGCCCTATACGATCTATATCGCGGTCAAGGACGGCATTCCAATCCCCCACTAAAACTACCCGACGAGACGTCGTCAAGAACGGCGCGATCTGCCGAAACAAAGCAGGCCGCTCGGAATGGGTATTGGGCGCATAAACCCCAATGAGACGTAGAACCTTATCCTTTATGGTAACATCCAGTACGCAAAGTCTGCCCGCCGGATCCGCGAAGACAAGGGTACAAGCAGCCTTCAAAGACCTGCTCACTAGCCAAGAGACACCCCTCGAACGACCATCAAAACAGGCTGAATAAAGGGTGAACCCCTTAGACAGTATGTCCTGACGATCATGAGAAGAAAACCGGGTCTCTTGTATACAACATACATTCACCCCGAGGCGCTGAAGGTCACGAGTGAGCCTCGCCCTGCGAGACTCGGACCTCAGGCCCCGGACATTTAAACTGGCCAACCAGAGAGCCATTGTGAAACCGATTAGGGTTGTCCTTCAGGATAGAACATGGCTGGGGTGAGGACACCGACAGCTTGTCCCATCGAACCTGACATCATCTCAGTATCGAGAATATAACTCTGAGACAAGCCACCGATGTCCGCGGGATATGTTAACTTAAGAGCTCTATAAAGGGATGGGTGAACGAAAATAGGGACCCTCCCTTTGCACTTTTTTTGTCTCATCTAAATTCTCCTCAAGGAGAACTACTGCTGGGGGCACCACTTTCAAGGAGGCCTTAGCCTCCTCTATCATGCCCCATATCTCCCGCGTACCCGGGCCAGTCCTCACAACGGTTAGCTGATTCCGGGCCTTAAAATTTTCCGGCACCTCCACATCTACACCCTTGATGTGCCGGAAGTTCCAAAGAACTTTTAAGGGCATCGGGTTTTTTGTCTGCCCGAAGACCCTGTCAGCCTGCTCCCGGGATACGCGGCAGACGTCTTCCCCCGGGAGATATGGTGGTTTTCTTTTCTTTTTTTCTTATCAGAAACTGGAAGAGTATCGGGGCTTCTATTTCGTTTCTTTTGAAGAGACTGAGCCGGAGTTTGCATGGGTGTGTCTTTCTGTGTTGTAGAAGGTGTCATGCCGGAAGGTGTTTTTACGGGTGAAGGTTTGGAGGAACGAAGAGATTTTGCAGGAGAGTTTGTCAGAGATTTAAGCGGAGGTGGTTTTGAGAAATTTGATGGAGGGGAAGACGGGGCAGAGGATAGGGGGCCCTGTGCCCCCAGCGATTTTTTATTTTTAGCCCGCTCGGCCTCCAATTTTTCTCTTAATTTTTTGAGGTCCAGAATCTTCTGCCAGCTTGGTTCGTTGAGTTTTTGGGTCTCAGTAGCTGTATCTGCATAAGACGCCAAGGCGTCGCCCTCAGAGCTGGTAGAGGGAATGGGGCTGTAGGTGACAATGTCCCCGGGGTCATGTTGGGACTGAGGAACCGCTGTTTGGGTCTTCCCCTTGCCCCTAACCACGAGGCGCCATTCCCCCTCCTCCTTCTCCTTAACCACACTTGTGGCAGGCGTTGGTTTCGGGGGGTAATGTGGGTCTGGACTCAACCGAGGGATTTTCCCCAACGATTTGCCCCGCAGCTAGGCCCACTACAGGCGCCGTGGATTTTACTTTGTCGGCCAAGGGGGTATTTTGGTCGCCTGTGACCGGAACTCCAGGGGCCTTCTTCCCTGGGCAGGAGGAGAAAAGGTGACCAGTCTCTCCACACCTCCAGCAAGTTGGTCTCCTATCGGTCACTATGACCGGCATTTTCTGGTCACCAAACACCAAACAGTTAGGGACGGACTTGAAGGCCTCTTGACCCAGCATAATAACAAAAGTCCATCCTCCGTTCAAATTGTCGGAGAGTGCCCCTAAAATTTGGCCGTACTGCATAAAAAATGCAGCCAGGAGCTCTCCCGAAATTTGAGGAGGAACCTCGAAAACGGCCACCCTGGTCCGCCTTCGGCCTTCGTATTCAGTTCTTAGTATTAGATCTTTCGTGATCAACTCTTTCTTTGCCATGGCCAGGCAATCTTCTGGTGTGGGCAGCAGAATGTCCCACATGAAGAACCCTGTACCCTTAATTACTCTTTGGGGTTTTATCCCCAGGGACAAAAGTGATTTAATCACTGTGTCTTTAGTGGAGCGACAAATCTTTTTGGGTTTTTTGTCCACCACAAAAAAGGTCACCATTCTTTTTTTGAACACATCGAGCTCCTGGACAACATCGACGAACCCATCTTTATTTACAAGATGGGCGTAACCTTTCGCCTTATCCAGGAAATCCGCCATGTTCAGAATACAACCAGGTGGGGACTTCGGCTGTCTTACTTTGTGCCTCCTTTGGCACCTCGGCATTTTTACTATTAGCTTCTCCTTTCTTGGAGGTACTAATTCGGTCAGTTTTGGGGCTACCATCAGCCCGCTTCCTGGCAGTATTATCAGGTGGGGTGGCTTGAGCAGCCGACCCAAAAAGGTTCTTTTTTATATTGGCCCGACTGGCACCGTCGGCCATATTGAGAACGTGGAGACTACCACCTGCGGGTTTTTTAAAATTATCGCCAGAAAAGGAGTTTGGTGGAGGAGGGGAAAGAAATTATACAAAATAAAAAACAAGCCTGGATGTACCAGTAAATTAAAAAAACAGAAACAAAGACAATAAACTTTTTAAAAGATAAATAAACTGGGAAAAAAAAGGACAAACAAAAATGAAACAGGAAAAAAAAATCTAAATGGCGCCCAAAGGCAGCCGAAAACAAAAAAAAAAAAAAACTCTTTTTTAAAAATTCAAGACAATGTACAAAAGGAAAAAGAAAAAGTCTGGTTTACAACCAGAAAAAAAATAAAGGTTTGCGGCCGAAGCCGCTAAAGAAAATAAAAAAGCAAAAGAAAAAACAAACTAGTTAAACCACAGACTTTTTTTTTATTTATTTATACAGAAACAACTAGAAAGAAATAAACAATAAAAAAGAAATCGTCCGGTAAGACTTTGTCAAACCGGACTAAAATAAAAAAATTATGAGGGCCGAAACCCCAAAAATAAAACAAACAAAAAGAAATAGAAGAATAAAATCAAAAAGAAAAACTTAAAGATTAACTTATCAGAAAAATCCTCAGAAGTTCGTCAAAAAAAGTTCTTTAGGCACTGAAAGGAAAAATCGTTAGCAGCAAAAAAAAAAAAAGGTTCGTCGCAAGTCAAAAATATCAAACAAAAGGTCAAAAACACTCTATCACTCTCTGTAGAGTGCTATGTCGCCTACTTAATATAGGCCTGAAAAAGTCTATTGTGTAGGTAGTTTCCGGTCTGACAATACCTCGCTTCCAAAGACTTTTATTATTTGAAAAGGAGAGAAAAAAATAAAACTGTTAATACTTTTTCCTCTTGGGATTTATTGTTTCTCAGCTGGAAGTAGAGATTTTGATGCGTGAGCCACAGCTTTTCGTGAACCGTCTGGCAGTTTATGTAATATGCAAGCGCCTGTGCCGTACGAGCTTGCATCACTTGCGACTGTGATGTCGAGACTAGGGTCGAAATGTGTGAGGGAAAGGTCTGAAGTAAGAGTTTTCTTGATCTTCTCGAATGCGTCTTGGCATTCCGGGGTCCATGACCATGGTTTGTCCTTTTTTAAAAGTTGGTTGAGAGGCCCTCTCACATTTTTCATGTTCTTAATGAACCCTTCGTAAAAGTTAGCTAGGCCGAGGAAGCTTTGTAACGCTTGAACGTTATCTGGGGCCGGCATGTTTCTGATCGCGTGGGCTCTTTCTGGATCCGGCCGACGACCATCTTTATTTATAATGTGACCTAAGTATTTAATCTCTGGTAAGAAAAAGTCACACTTTTCCTCCTTAACCTTAAATCCGTATTCTTGTATCATTTCGAATACGTTTATTATATGGTTCCGGTGCTCTGTCGTAGTTTTACTAGTAACTAGTATATCATCCAAGTAGGCTGTTGCGTAGTCAAGATCGCCAAGCATGGCGTCCATGACCTGCCCGGAAAATTGCAGACGCAACCTTTACTCCAAAAGCCAGTCTATTGTATTTGTACAACCCTCTATGGGTGTTTATGCAGAGCAATTTAGAACTTTCTTCTACCACCTCTATCTGAAGGTATGCGTCCGAGAGCTCGATTTTAGAAAAAAAAATGTCCACCATTGAGTTTATTGAAAATTTCTTCAGGGCTTGGGAGAGGATAGTGGTGATCTTGCATGGCCTCGTTTAACACTGTGGAAAAATCTGCGCATACTCGTATTTGATTTGACTTCTTTTTTACGTAGACCGTAGGTGCTGCCCATTCGCTGAAATCTGTTTTTCTCAGAATACCTGCTTATTCGAGTCTATCTAACTCTTTATTGATTTGCTCTAGAGCAGCGAAAGGTACATTACGTTTCTTTTTGAATACCGGTTGTGCACCGTCCTTCACCTTGGACTTTGCTTTCATTTTAGTACATTTCCCAAGGCCGCTAGAAAAAACCTTGGGAAATTGTTGTTTTTGTTCCTTTTTTAGATTTACCAAATTGACCGTTGTACTTTGTATCTTGTGACAAATATACTCATTGGGCAATCCCAAAGATTGAATCTTTCTATCCAATCAGTTCCAAATAAGTTGTCTGAAGTTTTTAATACGTAGGCTTTGAGCTTTTTGGTAACTCCATTTAGTGTTACTGTAAGTATTACCTCGCCTAAAATGTTAATATTTTCGCCAGTTACGGATTTTTCTGTTTTATCCGTTTTTAATAAGGTTGGCTTGTTTAATTTTCGCCAAATACGCCAGTTAATGGTTGAAATATCAGAACCCGAGTCAAGCTGGAATTTAATGGACCTATTGAAAATATCTACTGTTACATATTTTCTTAAGTTCCTATCTAGAATATTGTAAGATTGAGCTTGGCTAATTTTCTTTTGGGGTTTTCTCGTTCTGTTGGTGTACCAGCACGAAGTTAAAGTATGCCCACTTTTATTGCAATTTTTGCAATATTGACTGAATTTCATCCAATACCATTTACCACAATGGTAACATGGTCCGGGCGTTTTTTTTTAACTTATTTGGATTTTGGTTACTGCGGAATGTAGGACATGAGATTTGCCTTTTGTCTTTTTGAGGGGTATAGGAGGTAGAAACTGAGTCACACCTGATTCCTCGATAGTGTTGGAGTCACGTTTTACAGATATTACTCTTTGACAGTCCTCTGCCAGTTTTTGGAGAGTCAATCCTTGTTCGTTCTCAAGCTTAGTCAGTACCCGTCGTCTGACTTCGGCATCTTCTGCAGATACTAGACCTTGTGCGAAAATTAAGCACTTGAAATCATCGGCAGTCATTTCGGCTAGTTTAAAATCATTACATAGCTTATTCACCGATGCTGCAAACGTTAGAACATCTTGCTGGTTGTCTTTGACTGTGTTCAGGCATTTCCAACGTTTGTGGAACAAGGTTGTGTTAGGCCTGGATAATTCCGATAGGAGCTTAATCGTCCCTGAAAAATCCAAGTCTATCGTTTTCTTGGATAGTATGAAGTCTAGGAACCTACAATATTCTGTAGTTCCCAGTTTTCCCAATAGAAGACGTACCTTTTTTTTTACTGGGCCATTGTTCACAGTCTACGTTGAAAATATCTTCGCAGCGTTCCTGTTCTTCTTCCTTCCGTTATGCTTCTCTCTAGAGCTTTCATACTTCCCCTCACGCCTTTGTTTCTCACTCCCACACATACATTATCACTATTTTTTTTATTATACCCGGAGATATAATTTTGAATTTGTAGGCCTGATAAATTGGATGGTGATATTCTTGCTCTGTCATGGACATTGAGCTCTACCTGCAGTCCATGCTCTTGGTCAATATATATATATATATATATATATATATATATATATATATATATATATATATATATATTGTGTGTGAGTGTAGATAGATTTGCCTTTCTGTTGTTTCTTCAATATTCTTTCTAAATGCGAACTTTATTAACGCGCTTGTAATGAAACAGTTCCTCTATTATTACATTCAGCACAAAACACAATATACATAATTACACTTAAAAAAAAGTCCTTATTTGCTAAATACAACAATTACTTTTATTCCCAGGCCATATGTTAAGCAACAACGTTCATCATGTAATAGGCATGGGTAATACATTTATTCTTTCTTATATATTGTATGGAAGTTATAATTCTGAACAATTATAATTCCGCTAACATTTATATATACAAAAATACTTGTAAAAATGAGAAACATCGTGGAATCAACAAATCGTGTATTTATTATTTGGTTCTTACATGATGTTGGAGATACGTGAGACGGTAATACGGAGTAAAATTGCGAGTTTAAAATCAAATGCAGATCAAATATGGATCGGAATCCGACAGAATGAAAATTAATGAATGTAAAGTATATTCAGTCTTTATCGCATGTGTCTATTTCTTAATAGTTGTGAGTAGTGGGTGTCCAGATAATGTAGTTGGAAAATAAAGTGTTTGGTTGTCTTACCTCGAATTTTTGTTGAGTGCTGAGGGATGAATGTTAATATCATTACTAGAAAAAAATTGAGCTGAAATTGTCGTTGACGCATGTGTTGACGTCCTGTCCGTTATTCAGTGTCACGTGTGTAGATGAGAAATCTCGGTTCGATTCCCATTGTTTTAGAAAAAGTGAATTAATGATAATTATAATTGTTATAAATATTTTATTATAATTATTCTTGACACGATAATTAATTATATTTATTTATGAACACGACACAGTGATAGTATAATTAATTCTCTATTTATGTATTTCTTTATGGATACATCATAGTTAATGAAACCAAAGAAAATTTACTAACATATAGAAGTTTTTTGATGAAGGGTCACTTATGAGGCCCCCTTTCCAACCAGCTACTCAACAATGTCAAGGGGCATATAATAAACGATTTTTATAAAACTGAATTAAAAGCAATATTTTATGGTAATATTAAATATAAATAAGAAAATATTGAACGACATAAGAGTTGAAAAAGCATAATCCATTCGAAAAAGCATTTAAATAAATCGCATTTTCTTCACCGGACTGATAAAACTTAAACCATATAAAAGAAAAAAAATCTGTTCACCTCTCACTTTATGTAATGAATAAGTATAAAGTTTAGTGACGCTTTAGAAGTGACGCACCATTTTCTCAATTATAAATCAATATTCGATTTCACTTAGTGTAATTACTTTGCCAATGGCTCATGGGATGTAAATATTTTTATACTTCGTTCCTTGTCTGAGCGTCATTTAGAAATAACTAAGCTACGTGCTTTTGATTACATCTACGCATCAACCGGTTTGACATTCAGCATTCGTATTGATATCATACAGACTCTGGTTTGTTTTTCTATTTAAATGAATCACCTGCTCTCAACATAGATCCTTCCCTACTGACAATATAAACAACCTCAAACAGCAGAGTAGATGCTATTGCCCTAATCTCTATCAGAATGGTGAGTTTTACACAAGATCACAATTAAAGTTGAACCCAGCCTCCATGCATGCTTATAGTGTCAGAAATTAATAATTCCCACCGTACATAATTGCAAGGAGGTTTCAGGCATATGTTCTAATGCCTCCTATTTAAGCGTAAGGAGAAATGTTCAGCTGAGGGGACGACTATATGGAAGTAGATTTGGATAAAAAAAAATTTAATCAATTCACTCCAAGCTAGGCGATAAAGCCACTAATATGCAAGCGGCTACTAGAAGTGAAAGAGAATGAAAAGACTTTATAAAGAACCGGAAACCCAATCCTAAAGAAAAAACAAGGGATAAACCTCCTCTTCAAAAACGCGTGAGTAGTGTGGAACGGGCGGTACGTGAACCTATCTACTCCTAGTGCTAAATGTCGACAAGTGATATAATTTACAGTTGTGATGGCAGCAACAATTATGCTTTTAATACAGAATAGGATATTTCACAGAATTTCATTGGTATTTAATAAAGCACAATAGGCGTTTTACCTGTGGTCGAATATTAGCTGTTGAGAATTATATCACCCGTGAGAGTGAACCCAACTGCTTGAATTAATTTACGGTTTTAGACTGACTACCGAACATGTAATTGGGTTGTGTGATTTTAAGATACATCAACTCTTTTCCATCGGCTCGGAATGAGAAATAGGAGAGTCAAGTTCAAATTCCAGTCGAGTTCATTACATTCAGTAACACGTAGGTCATCGAAAGCTACAAGCCAGATCGGGTCCCGCAGGCTTGGTAGGCGAATTAGCGCTGGGGTAACTTCTGACTAGTCAGTTATGAATCGGGAGAGACGTCATCGCCCAAACGTGTATACCATATGGCTCTTAAAACACAACTCTTTTAGTGTTATGATATGACTAAAAAAGTTTTCAATTTCAATATATTTGAGGCCGACTATATACGATTTTTATGATCCAGTATCTTTCAGTTATTTTATATTTTATACCATCCACTTGTGTGTTAAATCATTATACTCGCAATATCAACTTCTTTCGATTCAATAAATCTGAATTTAAGCGCGAAACTAGACTGGCGGTGAGATATTATTTTTCAGTTGAGTCGGCTTGATTTAGAAGGTAACTTCTATGCTAACAGTTACTTTTCTCGTTTATGGAACTCCCTTCCTTCCAGCTCTTTGCGTTCCAGCCAACTTTAATCTGAAAAAAATTAATTGAAGTGTCAATCGCTATCTACTGTCCTCCTGAGTACTCCTTTCTCTTCCTACTTATTATTAATGTTTCTGTTCCAAATTCATCTGCAACTTATCCCTTGCGACTTTTAATACTTTGCTTGGGTGATACTGATCATAAAAAAAAAAAGAAAAAAAAAGAATATGTATATATGTATACACCCTATCGAGGTAGTAACTATACAGACTTAAGATAAAAAGTTAATATTTAATTTATTTAATTTTTTATTTATTTTTTTTTTATAAGTATTTACTTCTGATGCAAAGTTTAATAACATTCGTGGTTCAATTCTGAAACATGACTATAAAAAAATAAGAATCTTATTCTTTTATATGTTTTTTCTGAGTTTGTGGTAGGGATCATTAGAGTAGGGTGGCGTTGAAAGCTGAACAAATACAAATGTAAAACAGCTCAGTACAGTACCAAATCACTTCGGAAAGAAAAAGAATATATATATATATATATTAACGAATGTCAAATAAGTTAAACCAGCCGTTAAAAGATGGAACAAATACGCCAAAGAACTCTTCCACATCGAAAGCAGAAAATTGCAACAGACAAAAATAGAAAAGAACCAGAAATATTGAAGTCAAATCACCAGAACTTGATGGATGTGACACAAATTTTGACAACTTTACATAACTTCAGCGTTTACACAGTTATACATTGATAGAGGAAAGTATAGTTCGCTGATAGATTCACGAATAGACACTTCGATTATGCACAGGAGGGTGTTTGACTCTATAAAGTATAAGCCTGCGCTTGAAGACAAATGAATAAACTTTTAAAAAAGCTAATGGGACATACTTAAAGTTTGATTTCTTTATAACGATTATAGTGCGGAATACCTTAGGCACCATATTAAATCCTTAGACAGCCATTTTTTTTTTTTTTTTTTTTTTTTTGTTAGAATTACGAATAAGTTAGCGAAAGAACAGCCGAATTACATAGATAAATTCAGAGTATCTAAGGAATTTCCCAGATATGTCAGTTACGAATGCTTTAGTAAGAACGAATAACCATAGTAAGATACCGATAGTTATTAACAATATAAATTAGACGCTGAAGCTTCGACGAGGATCTGTAATGGGTAGTGTTTCGTCAGCTGTCAACGAGGAGACTGTCTAGTCGTGATAGTAATAAGATAGATATCAGTAATGTAGTAACCAGTGAATTTAGTGTTCCCATCCAAACGCTTTTAGAAAAGAAAAATGTTTTGCGGCTCCAGATACTGTATAATTTGATGAAATTGAGGATTGGTACTGGTAGCCAGCGTCCATTTAAGAATCCGGATAGTTCATCTTTGAAGATCTGAGTTCAAGGTCATCGATGAGATTTTAGAGGTTATGATGATGGAAAATTCTCGAAGGCCTTGGTCTTTTCTCATAGTTATAAGCCAGAATAACGGAGGAAACGAATTTTGTTTTTTTTTTGACTCTTGGTTTTTTTTTTTGTTTTTGTTTGTTTTTGCGTTGAATATTGTTCTTTAAATGAAACAACTCTGAGTATTACATACCCACTACCTCGGTTATTGATGACATATTAGCCACTTTAGATAGAGCTAAGTATTTTTCTAAATCAAATTTGAAGTCGGTTTATTGATAAGTACGGATAAATGAACGAAATAAAGAGAAAACAGCTTTTTGATCCTGTAGCGTATGTACCAAATATAGCGTCGGGTGGATTCACTAAATGTAGCAGGAACACCAAATATATAGGTACTACTACTATTTATATTAATGATTCTTCCACGTACAGGATTCAAGAAATAATAACAACTCCAATTTGTTAACCAACAAATATATATTAAATAAAATACAAGCATGAAATAAAATCGTGAATAAACTGGTTTGAATCACCAAAGTTCTGGTTAATTGTGATTGGCGAAAGTTACAGAGAGAAAATGTAAGTTTGTAGTTACGAAATTCTGTGTCTGTGTGTGCGTTAGTGTGATGAGCAAGATCTTGGATTTGTGTTGATGGCTGGGATCTTACTGGCGATTACGAAAAGAAAGAGGTAGGCTCCCACGGAATCACGGGAAAACTTGATCTTACATTAAAATATGTGATTGGTTAAAAATTAACCAATCACTACACTCGTATTAAACAGAATAGGTAAGTATGCTCAAAACCAAAAGATTCAAAGGAACGACTGCGATAGCTAAATTGTCCTATACAAAGGTACTAGTAATTTATTAGCCAATCACAGGCGAATAAAATGACTTGGAGTGTATGTCGGTGTGAAAATCATAGCAACTGCTATATTCCCATAGGGAAATTTTTCGTTTTAATTGTATGCTTTTTGGATTAACAAACGAGCCTAGTATTTTCCAAAAAATCCTCTATTGTTTTAGATTGGATGAAAAAGTAGGCAGCTGCTTATAGAGACGATATTTAAATTTTCTCCGAGAAAGGATGATTATATAAGGAATGTACAAAACGTATTTAACCAGGTACGGAGACCTCAACTCAGTTAAAGGTAGCGAAATATGATCTTTTTATGAAAGTTACATTACTTACGTTTTACTGTAACTAGTGACGTCATTAAGCCTGTTAAGGATAATGTGATTGTAATGAAGTTGGTGGATGTATTGGGATATGTTCATATTAGAGGCGCTTTGTTAGGAATTTTTATGAAATAGCAGACCCGCTAATTCAGTTGAAGAGAAAGAATGCTAGGTTCACGTGGTCGAATAGTTGTCAGTGAGCCTTTGATCTGTCAAAAAATATTTAATTTATTAAAATACATTTGCTTGCTTACCCGAATTGGAATAAGCCATATAACTTTTACACGGACGCTTCAAATTCAGTTGTTAGCATTTGCCTATCAAACTCAGTTTGCCGAAGTAAGAGGGAAGGAGATATAAAGACTCCTTTATTTCATATCTCACCGATTAAGCGATACGTAAACCCCCTGGTCGACTATAGAAAAGGGAAGTGTTTGCTAATTTTACGGATTATAAAAATTTAGATCACTACCGTCATAATGCGAAATAGAGTACATTTATGGACTACAAGCCTGTTCAGTACATGTTGAAGTCGCCAATACAAAAAAAAAATGATTTAACTGTGGGTCATTAGTATCGAGGGATATGATTTTAGGGTAGAATATTTAGCAGGTACAAATAATGTGTGTGCAGATCTCCTAACGGGATCTCTTTACCTACGCGTGGATAAGAATTTTAAGCCATTAGACACAAATGATCGATCGTTTGAGATAACAATAATTAACTCAAATCAGTTCGAACCGCAAGATTTCGCCTGAAAGAACGCCCAGTTACGAATGAAGTGAAACCACAAATACAGGGTGTAAATATTATTTCAGAGCAAGATGCAGATACACCGCATTAAAACAGGTAACGTGAGTGTTAAAAAAGGGAATAAGTATGTTCTGCTAGCAGATGTTCTTTATTTAACAAATCGAGACGACGAACCTACAGTACGTATAAATGTCCTAAATCATCTTCATATGACAAAGCGGATATCCCGAGGCATTTGCCGTTCCCAATAAAAAAAAAGGTGCAGTTATCGCTCATTTATTGATAGATGAATTTTTTCTCCTTTCCGTGCTCCATTGCAGTTAATTTCAGAAAATGACACTGAAAACGTAAATTATATTATGAAAGAAACACAGGATTTATCAGGTTAACAACCTCGTTTTACTATCCTCAAAGTAACGGTAGCGTGAAGCCGCTTTATCGCACGGTATATTAGCAAAGAGAGTATGAAAGAGATAATGAACAATCCTGGGGTGTGCACTTGTATCAGACGCTAGCAGTGATCCGATTAAACGAAAACGAGACAGTTTTCGCCTTTTAAACTAACCTATAATAGGGATGTAGTATTATCTGTTGATAATATTTTACAACCTAGACGTCTTTACTATAGTGTGAAACATCATCAAATAGCTTCCCAGAAAGAACAAAGCTTTCTTTAGAATGACAGCAAACGTATCTAAATCTAAGAAAAAAGGAATAAGAATATGAGGAAAACAAGAGTAAAGAAATTAGCTTTGAAATACTTCAAGAACCATTTGAGTAGGGAAGAATTAGATCAAAGATGGCAGCTATGTTATATAGTTATAGAAAGAAAAGAATCGGTCTCGTAGAATTAAGGATCAGCTTACGGGTGCACCTACAAAGGCACACGTTGTCTGTCTTCGCAATGCGTAGGTCGATGTATGGAACATTCCAGAAGAGAGAATTAGATCTATACTAATAGTTCCCTTAGAAGTACCCATGAGAAACAGTGACCCAAATGAGGGTGTGAGAGTAGATCCACCGCCCGAGATAATCGATACGTTTTGAAGAATGCACAAAAATGATGTACCTCAGTTGAAGAGAGAGCAATGATACAGAGGGAGTTAGATTAAAAGGAAAAAAAATATAGATGTAATTAGTTAAGAACCACCCCACCGAAAAAAAATAAAAAAAAATTTAAAATTACAGAAATATATGTATCGGTGAGAATACTAATTTTGCTTAAGTATTTTTTATGTAAATTTCTCGATCTAAAACCGATAAGTTTATAAGGAAGAGAGTGAAGTGGTAATCTAGGAGATACGGAGGTATTTTTTTTTTATCTTTCATAAAGGAAGAGAATTGTGAAAGAAAATCAGTCTGTGATGAGAATACTTATTTCCAGAAATAACGGGCTGATTCTTTTTTTTTCCATTGTGATGGGTCTATGAAGGAAGTCAAGGAGGACTGGAAGAGAACGGACAGTGGGAAACTAATCCAAAGTATTGGTGTTGGTTAAGAAAAAATTAAACTAATGTTGTGGATAACAACACAGTGGAATTACCCTGCACCATATGAAACGAGGTCTTTCCTTGATTTACTGCTAAAAATCCTTACATTACCAAATGGACACGATTATTTTACCTTTTGTTTCCTTCTCAAGGGACACTCATTTGAACTGATTCTTTATTGTTATTATTATTGAAATTTATTTGTTCATTATTTTATGTTTGTTTGTAAACCCTAAATATACTTGTAGCGAGCGAGAGTTGAGGAGAAAGAAAAAACAATAATATTTTTTTTTCTTTGATAGTTGAGGGATTTAGCAATATGAGTTGAATTTAAGACAATATACTTACATTCGTCCGATGGTTATCAGTAATTGGAGACGACTTCAAAGTACAAGATGACCGAGAGGAATTAAGATTAATAGTTTTTTGGACGAACATGACAGGACAAGGGCCTGTTGTCTATAAAACTCCCCATACCGCGGAAAGGCAGAACAGAAGGAACGACGCGGGCCTTTCAGAAACACGGACAACGCCTAACTGCGCAGCACCTCCCCCATTTACGCCGCAACTCGCTCTCGATTGCTTATAGTAGTAAAGTCTTAGGATAAAATCTCGTATAATGCTAGACAATTTGTGTGTTTGTCACTCGTGGAGTAAAGAATTTCCAAGCCAGGAGCGTTGGACTGAAAGTCACTGCAGCATATTAACGATCCTGGTGTCTGGTTTGAGAAACAACACATACGTACCGCTCGATCTCCAAATTTTTGTCTTATAAAAATGATTTTATTATGTGTATCGTATAGCATGCTAGACCCTTTTTTCAGAGACAAGATTACAATAAAATGACTTCTTTTCCTCTATCTCTTTATCCCAGCTCCATGTTAAATAAGTAAGAGAATGATAAATGTATCGTTAGTAAAGATATATTCGTTGGGTAATCACATACTGCCATAAACAACCAAACGATAAACAGCTAAACATTTTATAAATGTAAACAATATAAAATATGCTTGCTTATTCGCTATTTTTTTTTATAATACGATACTAATATATAAATGTTAAAAGCATTATTATTGGATACATTTAAGTAAAATGGAGCAGTGCCACCACCTGTTCAACTGCCGAACTCTCTGCCTTGAGTGGAGAGGAACCCGGGTGAGGCTTTTCCGAAGGGCAAAGTTTCGTCCGGGGAGATAGACAGACCCTGAACACGTTTATGCGGGTTCTAAGGAAATATTTTTGGCTGAGCCTACGGTAAACTCGGCTTTGTGCCACATACACCCCTCGTGGAGGTGGGGGTTGTTAAATATTTACAGTTAAGTAAAATATTAGTTTATACAAGTCATGGAAATACAACGGTATATTTTGACTACAGTAAATGGATATATACTTTTAGTCAACGGCGTAGACAGGGCCGGTAGTACAGACGCTAATTTTATATCTCGTGTATAAAACGACCCCGTGAAAATTAAGTCTTCAAAAGTCGCATTATATCCGAGCATATACGGTGTGCATGCATGCATGCATACATACATATATATATATATATATATATATATATATATATATATATATATACTTTCCCGTATGAGTGTACATCATCTCAGTTTTTAGCCAGAATAGACGTATACACAAATTTGTTTTAATTATAGTGGTGGGGCTTGTGAAGAACAAATCACACTTTCTGGAACAGTCGAATACATTTATAAAAAGAAAAAAAAATACACATGGTATAGCACAAATCTACAATCGAGATTATTTTTGAATTCATCTGCCCTTCTCCTAGATCTTTTCATCACCTAAGGATATTTATCCATAGCTGGGTGTTGGGGGAGATCTATATATTCCCAAGGGTATTTGCACGTAAAGAAACGCAAAGAAGTCGCTTGGAATTCGAACTCGGCGCTCTGATTACTCAATCCGAGTCGCTGTCCATTATTCCGCCGTGTCTATGAAAAATAGCCGTATTTATTTTTTCTAGCAAGACAAGTTTCTTAACTATTACACCGCATCGTGGTTATGTAATATATATATATATATATATATATATATATAACGAAAACCAGGCAACTTCAAGTTTCCATGGTAATAATTTATTTCCCCAGGGTGTTTCTTTTTACCTGGATCATCAGACCTCACTTCTAAGGATGAAAATATGAATTTAAACTTACACTTTTGAAGGGTAGTATTAAGCTGATGTAAGGTGATATAAAGAGTGGCGAGAGATAGTTTGACAGTCATGGTCGAAATTAGAGAGGGAAGGAAGAGATAGGAATGCTTTTAATTTATTTTTTTATTTCAAGACTTAATAGTGAGGAAGTGTGGTAAAGATCAGACACTGACCTATTTAATAGGTCAACACACCAGAAACGATATAATGTTAAAAAAGGGAAGTTGAAGGAAAGAGAAGGGGATATAAATTTGGAGAAGGAAATTAAGAGAATTAACGTATGTAGGCATATAGCGGCTAATTAGGAAAAAAAACACAGATTTATATAGTGTTCCAATGTGAATTAAGTTTAAGCGTCTAATGATTTTTTTTTTCCTTTTCTTGCAGATTTAACAACTAAAGTCTTTGTTAATCTTTGCATGGTTTAAATTGCCAATCAAATAACGTGTTAGTTATCCAAGCCGATTATGAAAATTGACGTTCAAATTTATAAATATACGGCCCAATGATCCCACTAGCAAAAATGCACACCAAACAGTGATCTTTTGTGGATGAAATGGCTATTTATCAGCCAAAATGCAACAATTCTTCTTATTAACGAATCCACCAAGATGAAAATGGGCTTCATCACTAAAGAGAATTTTTTGTGAAAAATCTTCATCAGTTTGTCTTTTGCTCGTACACCCAACTGACAAATGTACGGCGCTCCAAATGGTCAGCAGATTTCAGTTTTTGTGTCAATTGAATTTTGTAAGCGTGTAGAGTCAAATCTTTTGTCAAAATTTGAGGTAACGTTGTTGTGGAGTGGTTCAGTTCTTGCGCGCGATGAGGAATAGATGTCTGGATTTTCGGCCACATTCTCGTGCACTGCAACAATGTTTTCAGCTGAACGGCGTAGACAAACACCCAATGGTGTTTTCAGGTCTGGCACTGATTCAGTTTATTTAAATTTACGAGCATTATTTTCAACTGCGCTCTCGATTGGTCGATTATGTTGACCAAAAAATCGCAAAGTGCGTGAATTGCATTTTTGTTTGAACGTCCATTTACGTAATAGGCTTCGATAACTTTAACACATTGATTGATTGTTAAACTTTCCATGGCTGAAATTGCCAACATCGTAAGTTGTTAAATCTGAAAAGAAAAGAAAAATCATCATTAGACGCTTAAACTTAATTCAAATTTAAAATCGGCCCAATTATTGGAACTATATATATATATATATATATATATATATATATATATATAATATTCAATTAGGGGCACCTAGGGATGTAATGTCTAGCAAGCTCATCTCGCTAGAAGATTTACGACTGAGTAGTGAGTTCGATCCGCACTGGGTGTTCCATATTTTCGGCTTTGTTCCACATCTAAGCTACGCTTAGAAAATCACACGCATGTATGTGTGTGTGCGTAATTCGTGCTTCAGCACTCAGCTTAATCCGGCATAAATCTACTGCATTTGGTAGATATCCAGTGCCGCTCAACTTCATTATATTAGCAAATTGATCTGTGAGACATTAAACCTCAAAAAAACATTAGGCGTCCATGTAATTTTTTACTAGGTTCGATTCAGTACGCCATCACAAATATACACCATTCATTATAGCTGGAACTCCTTAATAAACACCTGCAGACATAGTACTATTCAGACGGAGTCTCTTGGGAATTCTTGGGTGCGTTTGCCTAATAAAATTCATCCTTTAAATTTTAAAGTATATTTTGTAATTATTTTTAAAAGTCAGTTCTTTTTAATTATCTTCTATAACTATGATAGCCAAAATTTTAATAGCAGATAGATACCTCACTTGAGAATTTAGTCTTAATTTACATTATATTTCCAATGGAAAAATATTGTTACATTGCGAGACAGAAATGTTCTTAATTTAAACATTATATTAAGAATTGATATGTGGTAATATTAACCGTTCTCCTATAAGGAAACATTTTGCATTCATTGACCGAGCAGCTAATACTCTATGCCGTCCAGTAATTTTTATCGGTATTTCCACTATTGCTGCGGGGAGGGGTCATCCTGAATGTTCTAATTGAAGTGTGTGGAATGTTAACATCTTGATATGGTCATTATTTTCACTTCGAGTTACATGTGCTATCGATTTTAGTTGTTACAGACGTTGACAGTCGTCACGTGATGGGATTTCTGTTATTTGGTACAGTTCCTTGTTTGGGATTCTGTAGTGCCAGTCCACAATATTCAAAGCAAGATGATCTTTGGAAATACCCTCAGCCTCTACTCGCGCGAAGCCCTTTTTTCGCCATTGATCTTAGGAAGCTGAGAGTTTAGATATTTCTGAACGGGCTTGGCTCCATGTATGACGTCCATACGAAAGCCTCCATCTGACGAGGCTATTTATGATGACGATTTGTGAAGGGGAATTTCGTTAGTGTGCTTAATGTAGATAAGGGAAATGAAAAAGGAAATGTATTTATGACAATGAAGTGGGAGACTTCAAGAAGGGGTGCATGGATTCTTTGGTCATTTGTATTTACATCTAAACATCTTCCTCGTTATATTATATAAATTTAGATTAAAAATAATATTTTCTTAATCTGTATCACCTCAAGCAAGGCAGTACAGCCACTGTTAATGAGGGTACATGGTGTGGACGAATTAGAAGCAGAAACATTACTAATGAGAAGATGATGACTGAAGTTAAGATGACAGTTGGGGATCGATTACATTAAAGACCCTTCTTTGAATTTTGAGAAGAATCTTAAGATATACATCATGAGCACCTGTTCATATATGGCAGCAATACTCAGTGCAGAAGGAAATGTTAGATTAATGTACAAGGTGAATTTAGACGAGAAAGACTGTCCGCTACGATACAGTGGACAAAATTCCTTAGTAACTGATTTAATATAAGCACTGCATTTCGTGAGCCCAAACAGGCACAAAAGATTGCTTCCTGGGAGATCAGCACTAGTCAAATTTCTCTATAGTCTTTAAAGGAAATCATTTTTGTTTTGGATGCGTTAAGATTTACACTCTATTATTTCCTCCATTCTACCACCGATCAGAGGTCATTTTCGAAAGCAGTTGTCAGTTTTATTTGGTCGGATTTCTACTAGCGCAAAAGTAAATAGATTTCATCAGCATAAATATCTAGTTGCGACTTGATAAAACCGGGAAAATCGTTGATGAGGATGAAAAACAACGTTAGTCAATGGAGAGAGCTTTGTCGGTTCCCCGCATTAATGTAAAATAAAGAATAAGCGCGAACGTTCTACACGAACTTAATCCCACGATTTGTAAGGAAGGATTGGATCAAGGCAAATATGAATTAAGGCATACCATAATCCTTAACCCTGTGGATAAGAACATTATGCCAAACCCTATCGAACGCCATTGAGATATATAATAACACAGCCAGTCGCATAATTAAGGGGAAAAATATTGCAGGCAACACGAGATTGTAGCGCAAGAAAACATAGCCACCAACATCGTATCAAAAAATTGTATTAAACTATAAGGTGATGTTGCTTATTTGACTGAAATGTAACGCAGATTTTACTCTGAACTCGGTCTGGAGAACAAAATATCGGCCCGAATACTGAAATTAGCCTGGAGATTTCAAATTTCAACCTTGCCATTAATTCACTTGGGAATGATATGAATCCCCCAATTCCCTCCAGTTATGAGTTAAATAACAGGGCAGTCTGGTCTTAGTTATAGGTAGTACCAAATATAGGGAGACTTCTGAATTGGAAAATTCTGAAAACCTTAATAAATAAATAAATACAATTAAAAGGCTGATTGTTTGCTGTTGGGTGAAAACAAACGACCAATCATCTCTTGAATATCAATAGTAAAAACTATAGTAAACTTATAGTTTTAGACAATCTGTCGTATGTTCTGCCTTAGAATGTACATACGGCGAAACTGTTCTTTTTGGATAAATCTATGATATATCAAATCCGTTTTGATTGACTCTAGTTAAAAGGATCTTTCTCAGTTCATTATGGCCGACCAATTTCGTTTTGCTCAGTCTCTTAAGAGAAAGTTGAAAGATGCTATTTCAACTTGTCATCAAGACATCACGCACTGTGGTATCTTTGTTTTGTCGATGCTTATCAACTTGTATGGACAGGAAGCAAAGGCATTTCCAATGCGTTCCACATTTCCTTAGATGCCCAGATCACTGGATATCTTTCTATATGCATTGTCTTATTTGATTTGTTGTTCTTTCCATTGTAGTCTGTAGTTTCCATAAACAAATACGTATGGTTGATTTTCTTGGTTGTAGTTTGATCATATGGCTTCAAATCATTACCTGGATCAACCGATCCTTTAGTCAGTCGCTTAATTGTTTGCGTTTGTGATGAAAAATTAATAATTCGTAAACCTTATTTCTTTCAACTATAAGCCAGTTCTCTATATAATAACTGTATTGAAGAAAGAGTTCACGCACATATCTCACACTTAAATATATATATATATATATATGTATATATGTATGTGTGTGCGTGTATTCATGAGTAGTAAACACAATTTCCGACAAGATTAAATTATTTTCTCGCCGACAGAGCTTATTTGTTCGGCACAATTATATGTTAGAGGTTTATGAAACTTATTTTGCCAATTGTAAAATTACCACTGGCATTACTGTTAAAGCCAACACTTGTCTATGGTACTAATAAGACATATAGGGGTTGGAAAAAATAATTGGAACAGACAGTTTTAATACGTCTAGGAATGGAATCATACAGCTTCCTGACTTCATCATGAAGAATTTTTAGTCATTCTTCCATTAAAACCTTCTCCAGCTCTTTACGACACGACGGTGGAGGATAGCGGCTCCTAACTTGTTGCTCCGAAATGCACCACAAATTTTCAATGAGATTGGGGAGACCACTCCACGTGTTCTAGCTCACTTTCATGCTCTTCATACCAATTCTTAACCATTCGAGAATTATTCGAGCATTATCGTCTTGGAAGATGCAGTCACGATCAGGGAATAAAGTCTTGGCCATTGGATGAACATGATCTCCCAAAATGTTCAGGTAATCTTTGCTGTTGATTCTACCATGCAGGGCAACTATAGGACTGAGACATTTCCAAGATATGGCGGCACAAACTATCACTGTTCGAACTCCATGCTTCCCTGTGGGAAGAAGGCTGTCAGGGCTGTAAGCTTCTTTGGGCTGTCTCCACACATACACTCGCCCTGAAGTTAAGAAATGAGATAAACTAGACTTATTTGAGAATATGACTTGCTTCTATTGGTCTGCAGACCAGGCATTGTGATCTCTGCACCACTTCAACCTCTTTTGAATGTTGTGAGTGGAGGGAAGAGGTTTCCTTACAGCATCTCATCCATGATATGCAGCCTTATGGAGTTCACGGTGAACAGTTTTAGTAGAAACTGAACTATTCAGATGGTTATTCAACTCAGTAGTCACTTTGGCCCTATCTGTCCGATGATGTTTTGCCACATTGCGTTTCAATGCACGTCAGTCTCTGTCCTTAAGTTCGCAGGGCCAGCACGAATTGCTACGGTTGCTAGAAGTCTTGCCCTGTTTCTCGAATTGCATCAGTGTTCTTGATATGGTAGCTCTTGAAAAACCAAACAGTTCAGCAACTTTAGAGTTCGAGGCTCCGGCCATGCGATCTCCAACAATGTTCTCTTTTTCGAAATCGGAGAGATCACGCATTTAGCTGAAATTTTACTAAATTCTAAAAATAAATAAGACAAAGACAGTAAATTAGATAAATAAATGTATTCAAATAGATATAACCTGTAATTACGGAGTTTTAGTTAAAGTTCTTAATATAATAGATCTTTGAAATATAGGAGTGCATTTTGCAAATGTTTCTATTATTTTGTCCAACCCCTGTATATGCTGGGGGTGTTCTATGGCTTCGAAAAGTGTAAAGTATATAAATATATTCACAACGACTAAAAGATCTATCTTCAATAGAGCTCTGAACAGCCAGAAGCAATAACTAACACTGCTCGATTCATAGCTTCTATACATTTTCTTCAATTTCTTTAATGGATACGTTATTATATATTATTCAAATGTTTCGTTTTTAAAGCTATAATAAAATGAATCCTCTACTTATAACATTGCTCTTGTATTTTATAATACTCTCTCTCTCTCTCTCTCTCTCTCTGTATATATATATATATATATATATATATATATATATATATATATATATATATATATATATATATATATATATATATATATATATATATATATAATGTGTGTGCGTGTGTGGTTTGAATGTTCGTTTTCTGACCATCAGTCCCGGTTTCGAATCTCACCATGGTCCATTTGTCAGACTGAAGCGGGACGATCCCACCTTGCAAAGTGCCTGAAAAACATACCATGTGAGTGATATGGGGTAGACGGAACACTTGGGGGAATCGATAGCTGTGCTAGCATGAAGTTTTACGAGGGGCGTTTTGAGACCCTAGGGTTGGTCAAAAATTCCCAGTAATAACGGGGTCAGGTTTGTCCACCTCCGTAGACGACTCTACACTTCGGTATAGTTCTTCTGGGTTCCTCCCTGCCCAAAGGCAGATAGTTTGAGAAGCTGAGTATTGTCAATCCCAGAGTAATCTCTATCGCAGTAAAGAAAAAATCTGCCAGCATTTAAGTGTGCCTAAGCCAGTTATGAAGATTTTGTCATGCTCATATATAGGCATTTTTTTTTTGTCCTAAGGCATTATGTAATATACATGACCGTGTATGGTACAGTCGACTTTGTGCCAATTTCGTCGTGGAGTGAGAGGCCATGTCCATTCAAATATCTCACACAGCTTCGACACGACACTTTACACAGTCATGAACTTTTCCAAACAGCACTCCGCGTGCGCACTTCCAATGTCAATTACATTATTAAATGAATTCTGTATAAATATGTAACAACTTCTCAAATAATCTGTAACATTTTTTTTACCCCCTCTTCAGTAAAGCATACGGTTAGTGTTATCTTGATGAAACAGACGGTCTCGTCAATATTCCTATTTCTTGTCATCTATTCAATTCTCAGGAAAAACCACAAAAATATTTTTTCTTTCAATCATATTGTATAAACAGGATTACTAATTTTCAAATGGCGACCAATAATATTCGGTGCGCCCAGAATGGCTTTATTTTGTCTGCTATAATATCTCTTTAAGCTGTTGCGGGACAGGATGAATAATCATTTTTATGTCTGCTGGTTTTATCTACACATGGAAAGGTTTTTGGAGACTCATATGAGTTAGGGTAAATACGGGTTCCTTGTGTAATGAAATGGACAGCATTTGCAGTTTGTCGAACTATTTAACATAGTTGGCAAGTTGAAAAAAAACAAGTCATGGATTCCAAATTCATGATGGTAAAATATTTTGTCGAATCATGTTTACAGAAATTTAGTGTTTTACCTGTCCTAGTTATACTCGAAAGAATAACTTCATAGTTTGAAGTTAAATGCTTTATACACAATGTTCAGCTAATTTTTCTGAAGCGATAAATTACTAACAATTTTGTTCTACTTAAAATTTTTGTTCTACTGTTGACTTCAATGTTCACTTTTATATTTATATTTACATACGCTTTATTTGATATTGAGCAATTTACCCCATAAATATAGTATACTTTAAAACTATATTTCTCCATGTGTATATATATATATATATATACATATATATATATATATATATATATAATTTCACTCCAAATAAAGTAATAATGCCACGAGGACAAAGGTGGTGAAAGAGAATGAGTAGACTTTAGTGAGAAAAGGCACACACAAAAAAAAACAGGGCTCCGAAAAATAGAAAGTAGCGATTGACGTTTCATTTAAAGTTTGAAGATTGTGGGTGCCACAGGAGTAAGAAATCGGATTGGAAGTGAGGAAAAAACAGAATAGAAGTGATGGTAGCATTTGTCTAGTTCAACAGTCATTCGGTAAGACATTAGTTGGACATCTAGTAGATCGTTTAAATGCATGCGGTCGATTCACTAAGGAAAAAATCTCATCAGAACAGTTGTCATGAAAATATTTGTAGAAGACAGAGGGAAGCCACGTCACGCTTGTGAGAAAGTGATTGATATCGATATGGCAGATCAGGATCGATTACATTATATATCATTCTGTAAATTTTATCAAGAGCCTCGGCATATAATATTTGAGCACCAGACCATATATGCTAGCATTATTTAATGCATGGGCGAACGTACAAGACAGATTCTGTCGTGAACCAACTTTCTTAGCAGTACACGTAACAATTGATTCGATATAGTTGCCTCAGTTTGTCAGTAAAAAACGTAAAGGCGGAGATTCTTGCTCTTCTGATGTTTAGCATCAGGCTTGCTCATGGCAGACAAACGTTTATATCCAGTAATTAAATGAAAATAATTTTTCTTCAGAAACATTAAAATTTACAAGCCATTTCTCGCCCCTAGTTAACAACTGATTGGAGGTCCTTTTCGAGAGTAGTTGCTAGATATAGTTTGTCGGATCTGTCGCGCTTCCTACGAAGATAGTAAATAGTTTTGTCACTGCATAAATACTTAATTGGAAACTGATGCCACCGTGATGGTCGTTGAAGATCACAAACAGCGTAGGTCCAAGGATAAATCCCTTGGGGGCCTCTGGCATTAGTATGAAACAATCTAGAATCATGCCTGTTCAACACAACTTTGATTACACGAGTTGTTGGGAACGATTGCATTAATCCAAATATTCTTTCCTTTAGACCTGGTGTCGCTACGTCATCTGAGTAAAAGAGAGAAAGGTTTTAAAAAGTTGTTCTTCCTCTAATGCAAAGCCGGAAACTCTGCCTCTGTCGCAACATATCCAGTTTTCAACTCGGTCGATTTTTCAGAACAAATACTTTAATATCACACTATATTTCTGAGATGAGGTATTATGTACACTATTTACATTATTCAGACTATTGTCCTCGACTTTACTCAAAAACACATGGCACAATGGATAAAGGGTTAGTTAGATCCAGTGACAGGACCCAACGAGTGTGAGTTCAATACCTGGTTAAGGCAGTAGAGAACTTGGAGAGGGGAATTAACAGGAGATAACGGATAAGTGACATCCATTAAACATGACACGTGGAACTAGAACAGTCTATCCTAGTGAGCGAAATAAAGGGTTCAGGTCAGTATTCCAACCACCTGAAGAAGGCCGGAGCGTACAACGACCGAAACGTTGTAATAAATATAGCGACAAAGATGAGGACAATAGTCGGAATAATGTAAATACGTAAATATCGACTGCTATTTTTTTTTTCCACGAATTAAATTGGAAATCCTATATAATTAAATTTTACAGACCGTGTGTATTTTCATAATAAAGCTAATTCTCAAGTAATGCATAAATTTGATATCTAAATACTATAATTATTGTCCATGCTCATGAAATGTCAAATATTTTTCGCCAACCACATCTGGCTCATTCGCAGATTTTCTTTCTTTTTTTTTGTTTAATTATTGTGCTTGAGTATTTTTTTACATTTATTGAAAAACGACGTCTAAGATTTTGCTGCTATCTTCACTTTAGAAATCACATTCCTGTAACACGCGATCTCTTTAAATAAATCTGTTTAACATCAAACGCTAAGTTTATCACAATGAATAGGAATTGTGTCGTCATATCGTCGTTCATTGATGAGCTAGTTCATCTCAGAGATAATGAGTGACATCCTCTCTGGGTGCCTCAGAACGGAATTACTATTTGTAAATAACACCTTTCTAACATTTTAGAAATTTAACCCTAAATTCAAGAAACTAGAAATATAAAGTAAACATTTTCTTCGTATATTTGTCTGATTCAAAGAAATACTAAATTATTGAACACTTTTTTCTGATAATGTTTTGGTGTCCCGTCGGGGATTATAGATTTATACCAATCAATACTACTTCTGATATTGATCCGACTAGAATCAATCGTGTTTTCAATAATATTTTTATTTATGCGATCCCTCTTAATTACAGAATCTTTTGCCAATATATTTTATGTTTTGGATTAAAATTGAATAACCTTATTTCAGAGTTAACAAAGTGACATATATCTCGTTGAATTAAGTTTTCATGGCATTGTTACACATTCGAAGCCTTCGTTGCTTCCTGTCGTTCAGCAGTTTTGTTTGTTTTTGTTAATTATAATATTTAAATTAAAATATAAATCTCGAGAAATACAATGTTTGTAAAATTATCTTCAATATTGTCAGGTAAATTTGAATTTACTGGTTAATTAATATCAAATTTGAGAAAATCCCCAGCTTTACTAAAACTGTTGAAGCGTAAACATGTTCAAGCATTTTTCATTATATTTATTTGCCTCAAATATTGATAAAAAATTAGGCATAAGGCTAGTTTAATGTGGGGGCCAACACTCGTGTGTTATATGATGTAGCGGCAAAATAATCCATTGTATGACGCCTACATATCAGTTAAGACTGTAGTACCTGGGGCAACTCATTGCTGAATTAAAAGAAGCAACGGGCGGTGCAAAAGTGTAATTGCGCCGTTTTCCTTACAGTTTAGCGAAACGTGGCATTTATACGAAGTTGCAGGCATGTAACGTAATCTTATTAGAGATATTTCTCTCTGCTAAATTTTGAATTGTCTTTTTTTTTTAACATTTTGATCGTATTATTTCATCATTACTATTTTGAGCAAGAATGAAATTAAATCATGATTATTCTTTTAAGATTTATATCCTTTGCTCATGGCTCTCCACAACATCTTGCTATATGACTTTTTAAGCGATGTTCAACGTCTTCGTATTCCTCTTAGACACTGTTCTGACATCCATTTGCACACTCGTTATGCAGGTGAACTCGATGCCTCAATTTGACGTTCTCATCTTCAATATGTTCTTTAAGTCGCAAATTCTCCATACCCTCTAGTGCAGTTCTGCTATCCAATGTTGGTCCAGAAATTTACGTACGACCAGTAGTATGCTGCATACTCAACAGTAAGAAATCGTAGGAATGTATTCGCTGTTAAAAAGAGAAAAACAATATTTGTTAAAATTATTGCTTATTATGAATTCCTATGAAATCAAATTAAAGGATTTATTAAACTGGGCTTTTTGAAAGTATTTCCAAATAAATCAGCTCATTCAAATGTCATCGATTGGTCTGAGAAATTGGACGCAGTATATTTAGCGATAAAGTCAACAGTATTATATTGCGAGGATTTCAATACGTTGCCGAGTGTTGCAAAACCTTAGTATTTAAAAAGAATTTCTGTGTCTGAAGTTAAACAATTAGACAGGAAGTTTTCCTGATACCGAAATGTTTATATAAAATGAAGGGAAACTATGAACATGTTGATGTATGTGTATACACGAAAAGAGATGTTTCATTTTTCATGATTACTTATCAGGTTACCCATTTTATTGTAAGTTTCTGAAATCCTGGCCAATGAATTCTAGTATATAGCATCACGTAAAACAAAATTTAAATTATTTATTTCCCTACTGAAGATGTTTATGCATTATCCTTCAAACGGTTTCTTTGTTATAGTAATTTTTGTCAATAAATTGAGAAGCGCCCATACCAATTAACATCTTGATGCAAGTATTGAACTCCCCCATTTTGTTTTTTGATTCTGATAACATAAACTTCCAGCTGATTATTTTAATACGGAAGAATATAAGTTAATTTCATTCATTATAATTTGAACCAGTCGTTAATATGCCAAAATGTCTCATCAGACTATATTAGCACATGTTTTTCTACAGATAATGACTTTGCAGATTCTGCATCTAAGAATGTCAAAAGTTCACAGGAGCTTAATAAGAACCGTGTGCTGATTGTTAGGTTGGCAAGATTCATTTGGCTACAACCATGTACTATATATATATATATATATATATATATATATATAAGTGGTAGGACAAAATAACTGGAATACTTGTTAAATTCAAAGAAAATTTATTTAATATGGAGTTGATCCTCCATTAGCCTCACAGACAGCTTTAATACGCCGAGGAATTGAATCATACAGATTCCTGACTTCATGAGGAATTTTCAGTCATTCTTCCATTAAAACCTTCTCCAGCTGTTTACAACACGACGATGGAGGATAGCGGCTCCTAAATTTTTGCTCCAGAGGCACCACAAATGTACAATAATATTGATATCTTGAGATTGGGGAGACCACTCTGTGTTCTAGCTCACTTTCATGCTATTCATAGCAATTCTTAACAACTCGAGCGGTATGTATTGGAGCATTATCTTCTTGGAAAATGCAGTCACGATCAGTGAATAAAGTCTTGGTCTTTGGATGAACATGATCTCACAAAATGTTCAGGTAATATTTGCTGTTGATTCTACCATACAGGGCAACTATTGAACTGAGACATTTCCATAATATGGCGGACCAAACTATCAATGATTCACCTCCATGCTTCACTGTTGAAAGAAGGCAGTGAGGGCTGTAAACTTCTATAGGCTGCCTCCACATATAAACTCGCGCTGAAGTTGGGAAGTGAGAAAAACTTGTTTGAGAATATGACTTGCTTCCATTGGTCTGCAGACCAGGCATTGTGATCTATGCACCACTTTAAACTCTTTTGAATGTTGCGAGTAGAGAGAAGAGGTTTCTTCACAGCGTCTCTTCCATCATATGCAGCTTTATGGAGCCCACGGTGAACAGTTTTAGTAGAAACTGAACTATTCTGATGGTCATTCAACTCAACAGTCACATTGGCCGCATTTGTGCGATGATTTTTTACTATATTGCGTTTCAATGCACATTAGTTCGTAAGTTTGCAAGTCCGACCCGAATTGATACGCTTACGAGAGATATTGCCGTGTTTCTTGAATTTCATCAGTGTTCTTGATATGGTAGCTCTTGAAAAACCAAACAGTTCAGCAACCTAAGTGATCAAGGCTCATCCCATGCGAGCCACAACACTTTCCTATTATTCGAACTAGGAGAGATCAGGCATTTAGATTAAATTTTACTAAATTATAAAAATAACACAGTAAATTAGATAAATAAAAGTATTTACAATAAATATGACTTGCAATTATGAAGTTGCAGTTAAACTACTTAATATAATAGGACTTTGAAATAAAGGATTGGGATTTGCAACAGTTCGAATTATTTTGTGCAACACATGTGTGTATATATGTGTCTCTCCCTCTCTCTCTCTCTCTCTCTATATATATATATATATATATATATATATATATATACACACACACACATATACACATACATATTTGATGCAGTGTCATTTCCCTTAGCCGTTACACATGAAAAAATTAAACTCTCGCAGTTGTAAAGAATATCAGGATGAAGCAATCGGAATTTTGACTAGCACAGTCACCACCCGCTTCACGAAAAGACTAACACAGAATTAAGATAAACTTCGTTCAGTTTATGCACAATTTAGAATACAATAGACAAATTATTCGAATTGTGGAAAAATGAAACAGGATAATCTTGACAGATGCATTTAAAGAAAATTGTTTGAATGACAGGCTAAATTATAAATTTTGTTTCTGTCTGTCTCTCTCTCGAACACACACACACACACATATGAATATGTTAGACATGTGTACATATTACATATGCCCACATATTAGATATGACTTCATGTGATATATATATATGAGAACATAATATATATATATGTGTGTGAGAACATATTATATATATGTGTGTGAGAACATATTGGATATATGTGCGTGAGAACATATTAGATATATGTGCGTGAGAACATATTAGATATATGTGCGTGAGAACATATTAGATATATGTGCGTGAGAACATATTAGATATATGTGCGTGAGAACATATTAGATATATGTGCGTGAGAACATATTAGATATATGTGCGTGAGAACATATTAGATATATGTGCGTGAGAACATATTAGATATATGTGCGTGAGAACATATTAGATATATGTGTGTGAGAACATATTAGATATATGTGTGTGTACATATTAGATATATGTATATATATGTGTTTACATATTAAATATGTGTTTACATATTAAATATGTGTTTACATATTAAATATATATATATATATGTGTACATATTAGATATATATATATATGTGTACATATTAGATATATATATATATGTGTACATATTAGATATATATATATATGTGTACATATTAGATATATATATATGTGTACATATTAGATATATATATATATATGTGTACATATTAGATATATATATATATATGTGTACATATTAGATATATATATATATATGTGTACATATTAGATATATATATATATATATGTGTACATATTAGATATATATATATATATGTGTACATATTAGATATATATATATATATATGTGTACATATTAGATATATATATATATATGTGTACATATTAGATATATATATATATGTGTACATATTAGATATATATATATATATGTACATATTAGATATATATATATATATGTGTACATATTAGATATATATATCACACACTCCCACACCAATACCCACAACTCACACACACCCATAACCACACTCCACAACTCACACACACAACACACATATACCCACAACTCACACACACACCACACATATACCCACAACCACACACACACATATACCCACAACTCACACACTATATGTGTACATATTAGATATATATATATATATGTGTACATATTAGATATATATATATATATGTGTACATATTAGATATATATATATATATGTGTACATATTAGATATATATATATATATATGTGTACATATTAGATATATATATATATATATGTGTACATATTAGATATATATATATATATATGTGTACATATTAGATATATATATATATATATGTGTACATATTAGATATATATATATATATATGTGTACATATTAGATATATATATATATATATGTGTACATATTAGATATATATATATATATATATATATATATGTGTACATATTAGATATATATATATATATGTGTACATATTAGATATATATATATATATGTGTACATATTAGATATATATATATATATGTGTACATATTAGATATATATATATGTGTACATATTAGATATATATATATGTGTACATATTAGATATATATATGTACATATTAGATATATATATGTACATATTAGATATATATATATATATGTGTACATATTAGATATATATATATATATGTGTACATATTAGATATATATATATATGTGTGTACATATTAGATATATATATATATGTGTACATATTAGATATATATATATATATATGTGTACATATTAGATATATATATATGTGTGTACATATTAGATATATATAAATGTGTCTGCAAATATTACATATATATAAATATGTCTGTACATATTAGATATATATGTGTGTGTGTACATATTAGATATATATATATATATATGTGTGTACATATTAGATATATATATATATATGTAAATATATATGTGTGTACATATTAGATATATATATGAGTGTAGATATTAGATATATATATATATATGTGTACATATTATATATATATATGTGTGTACATATTAGATATATATATATATATATATATATATGTGTGTATTTAATAGATATATATATATATATATATATATGTGTACATATATATATATATGTGTGTACATATATATATATGTACATATATATATATGTGTGAACAAATATATATATATATGTGTACATAGTAGATATATATATATATATATATATATGTGTACATAGTAGATATATATATATATATGTGTACATAGTAGATATATATATATATATATGTACATATTAGATATATATATATATATGTACATATTATATATATATATATATGTACATATATATATATATATGTACATATTAGATATATATATATGTACATATTAGATATATATATATGTACATATTAGATATATATATATGTACATATTAGATATATATATATGTACATATTAGATATATATATATATATATATATGTGTGTAT
>OZ010577.1:122624965-122657465 GCA_963932145.1 Acanthosepion lycidas | reverse complement strand
AGCTCCTGTCCATATATGGCAGCAGTACCCTATTTTCGGTCTGATCTAGACGATGGCATTAGAAGTGGATGACTTACTGGAGCGGTACAGGGAAGCAACCTTTTTTCAAGTATTATTTTCCAAAAGATCATTTGTACAATTTCCACTTGAGATCTGATTTGAGCTTTAATTCCAATAGACTCTCAAGGTACGGAGTCTCTCGGAGAGAACAACTGTTCATCGTGATAGATGAAAATTCAGGTTCTATCCAGTGATGAAAGAATGCCATTAGTTTTGTTTTTGATGTGATGGAATAACGTGATACCCCCATGAGTAGCTGCACTACAGGTAGTAATCACCTATAGGTATCCGTGAGGACAACGGCCGGGAAAGATCGGGCTGGGATCTGCGAGACTAGCGGCCTTCCGATAGCCGCACCCCCCCCCACACACACACAACTGTACTGACTCGCGACAACCTCACGCATAACTATTACTTCCTTGCTTGTTGTACTGGTTTGTACAATAAACCTGTTACTATTTATCCACCGTGTTTGTCCATTCCATATAACCACGAAATATTAGTTTTCAAGTCATTGAATGTGACGATGAATTTTTTCCCCAATTTATCTGCTACAGCTACATAAGAGGTGAGATCATATGTTTGTCTTTGGGCATTTACAGATTTGGATGTGTCTCCATATAACGTATCATCAGCAAAGATATTCACAAATAAACGAGATATACTATCAGGCAGATCATTTATGTGAAGGAGCCAGTTTGACCAAGAAACGAATTTTTGGGAAGGCTTGCATTTGTTACTTAGGTCTTTCCGTTACCGACCGTCAAGGATCTACCGTTAGGTAGTATATGACAATTTAGAAGATTCTTTCATGGATTTCATAGCTAGAGAGTAATGTCACATCTTATCAAAAGCCTTTATAAGCAAAGAAAACAGCGACTGAACCTTACTTAATGTAATCGTTGTGATTTTTTTTTCTCTCCTGATGATTTCATGTCAGTTCTTAATTTAATGTTTTTAAAAGTTTTTCCACTTATTCTATTCGAAGAGCGGGATTCGAAACCCGGTTAGTTTCGTTCTTTTTTTTTTTTCTCTCTCTTTTTTTACTTTTCTCCTCTTTTTTCCTTTTTTCTCTTTTTTTTCTTTTTTCTCTTTTTTTCTTTTTTCTCCTTTTTTTATTTTTTCTCCTTATTTTTATTTCTTTTTTACATTTTTTCTTTTTTCATTTTTTCTTTTTTTCATTTTTTCTTTTTACATTTTTTCTTTTTTCATTTTTTCTTTTTACATTTTTTCTTTTTACATTTTTTCTTTATTCATTTTTTCTTTATTCATTTTTTCTTTATTCATTTTTTTCTTTATTCATTTTTTTCTTTATTCATTTTTTTCTTTATTCATTTTTTTCTTTATTCATTTTTTTCTTTATTCATTTTTTTCTTTATTCATTTTTTTCTTTATTCATTTTTTTCTTTATTCATTTTTTTCTTTATTCATTTTTTTCTTTATTCATTTTTTTCTTTATTCATTTTTTTCTTTATTCATTTTTTTCTTTATTCATTTTTTTCTTTATTCATTTTTTTCTTTATTCATTTTTTTCTTTATTCATTTTTTTCTTTATTCATTTTTTTCTTTATTCAATTTCTCTCTTTTTTTTTTTTTTTTGTCAATTTCTCTCTTTTTTTTTCTTTTTTTTTCTTTTTTTTTCTGTCGTGATTCTCCACTTTACTCTGATTTATTATATTGTCTTTACTTTTCTGTCCCCGCCCCTACCACTGTCTTTTTTCTTATATACAATTTTAATATGTACGTTTTGATAGCATAATAAATTTTATATTTTCAATATTATAAAAATATGAACCAACTATGAATTATGCAATTTTTTATCCGTGAAATTAGAAAATTGTCTGAGCTACAGAACAAGAAATTTAAAAGTAGCATTAAATTTTTATTTTAAATATCTTTTGAGAATTTGTCATTTGCACTTACTGCATAAACATACTAAAACAGGATGCAATCTTATATATATATATTTTCAACTGATATTCCTTCCTTCTAAATTTCAAAATGTTAGCTTCTTGTATAAAAAGTAACCTGTTTTCCTAAATTCATGATAATTACGCTGATATTTTGAATGCAAGATGAAAGACAATCTTTAACTAATCAGCTCTAGAAAATATAAATAAATACGTTGTAAATAAAACAAACCTACCAAAAATAAAATAAAACTGTGTCAAAAAGAAGACATTTTCTTCGGTCACAGAAACGCAATACCTAACATTTAAAATGAATAAAAAAAAAGTATTCTCTCTTGCCGCATATATTTTAGTTTTAATTTCAAGCTAATAGTTACATGTAAAATTTTCATTAAGTAAAATCTTTGTTGCATTTCAAAGCTAATTTAAATTAACAGTAAGATGGTTTCTTTTTGAAAGTGCTAAACATCACCGATTTTAGCGCCATCTGTAATCACAATGTAATTCTCTTTATTAAAGATATTTTAAAAACAAAATATACTTTTCTGAAATATTATTTGTTGAATATTAGGTGATTTAAAGTCTACTTGATCTGACTTAAAACATATTACTTGCTGTAAAAATAAAATATCACAGAAATGCATTTAGCACGGTGATAGCAGTTTAATTAAGGTATTGATAGCTTGGCGAACAGGGAAATTTTATTATTTTTACAGTGGACAAACTTATAAAATTAAATTAAGGGATATAATGCATTTTTAAATATTTATTATCCAGTAATTTTAAAAGTTTAGAAATATTCTCCGTAATCTAATATTTTATTGACTTCTACGTAAATTGGCTTTAAATTTACTATAGTTATCGCTCTTATTTTCTGATAATTTCCTGTATGGAGTTTTGTATTTACAACAATCTGCACGCTTATAAACAACAACAAAAAAAAAAATCAATTATTCTTAACATTGAATTGCACTAAAATTTTCCATTTATTATTGATATATTTTTTTACTTGACTATATCACCTAAACTCCACAAAGACAGCATTTTAAGAATTTAAAACTCTAGAAATAAGTAAAAAATTCTATAGATGAAAACTTCTTGTAAAAATTCATTATTCATCGTTTTTCTTCTAAAGCGAATAGTCTCAATAATATATTTTATATATGTAAGCAATTAAAAGCTTTTCTAATTAAATAATGTTTTATTATTGTGCCATTTTTAATTATTTTATGATTCAGAGAATGTTCGGTAACTAGGAAACCAGTTTTACAAAAATAAATTAACAATTTAAGGACTTTTATCTTACACAAACATAAAAATTTGCAAAAATAATTTCCCGAAATGAAATTTTCATAAAATTAAATAAATGTTGAGCAAAAGATGTAAAAAAAAACAAAAAACATAAAATGAATTAATTCATTTGTGAGCAAGAATCATTAAAAGCCGACAGTTATTTAATTTTGCCAAGAATCAATGTGTTTGTCAAAAAAAATAATCTTTGGCCTCCGCGCTGGCGCACCGCCACAAAAAGATTTGTTACCAAAATTTTGAACGTTTTAAAGGGGTTATAAAAACAATAAAAAAATGACCCTTTGATCTCTTTTATTGATAACAACGTATTAACGATAATTTTTTTTTTTTTTTTTTTTTTTTTTTTTATTCTTGCTATGCTATTTTTTTATCGAATCATTTGAAATAGCTATATTACCGTATACGCCCTCGGTGATTTTTATTGTTTTAATAGATATTTTTAGAATCTTAATAAAACTAAACACATGAAACTATATATGCACAAACACAAAAGGGGTGCGATAGGTAAATTGTCAACATTTTGTATTTTTCTTATTTTCGCGTAACACGTTGTTTGTTTTTGAATTTGTCGACTGCACAGTACAATATGGTAAGTTAGGGACCGACTGTGAAAAAAAGAAAACCATGACGCAAATTATTCTGCAAGACATTTGGAAATTGCATGCTGTACTGCTTGGCATTCGCGCCGGAATCTCCAATGTGTAAATTTCAGGGTGACTGGTTGTCAATCTGAGGACAGTGTAGAGGATTCGGAAAGAGTTGGAGGAGTCTAATGTTGATTAAGAAGGTACAGCAGCTCAGAAAACTCATTCTGATCATTCTGATAAGAAAATATCTCCAGGATTTTTTATTGAGAGCCTCAGATTCAGCATCAAGTGCCATGACGAAGTAATGCTTCCTTGAGTCAATAGGGTGGCTGCTGAACGTTCCTATATCTGCCTACAGCACTATGCCAGACAAACAAAAGAACCCAGTCATGGCTGTCAGACAATGTTTGCGAACACTTACATACGGACATATAAATCCCCAGACTAATGCCAATGTTATTTTTGTGTAATTTAGAAAATTTATCCATTTACACCGTCTCTCTCTCTCTCTGAAATGAACGATATTTAGTAAACACACACACACACACACATATATATATATATATATATATATATATATATATATATATATATATATATATATATATATAAACTTCATATTTAAGTAATATGAAAGTGATGAAAACATATTGGCATTTATTAATAATTTCACGATTTAATTCTGCCAAACAATCACTCCTCCTCCTTTCTGATTCAATCGTTCTCCTATTGTCGAATCTCCGCGTTAGTTCACTGACTGCCTGTACCTATCTTTCCTCGACTGCTATCACCTCAGTCCCACGTCTTTAATAAACGAAGATATTTATTTTTACATCTTTAAACATATCCTAATTCTAATTTCTACTGACTTAAAATTGTTATATTAGAATAACAAATGTTTAAATTTACATGTATTTAAACATCATCCGCCTCGATTTCACAAGTTCAATTTCACGTCACCTGTGAATATCGTAATCACTAAAATCCTAATCGTATGCATGACTATATTCATAGACAATGTCCCACTAAATATACTACGTAGAATACTGGCACAAGGCCATAGTAATGGGACTCTCGTTTTGAATTTCTCTCACTACAGTAGTAATGGACTTCGAAACATGTAGCAATCAACTGGAACTACATTTAAAATATTCAGGAGTTCTAGCCCTTTGTTTGAAAGTGAATATGAACGACGGAGAGAAAGTAATATCGCAGCGTAACATAGTTATCTCCCTTACACTTGTCGGAATCTATTTAATCGTATTGATGAGTCGTTTTAAAAAATGAACATTTGTAATTGATATTTATAACAATTATTGAATGCCAAATATTCATAGAAATAATAAATAGATTATTAAAACTGCTAGATATTATTTATAATATTGTGCAATAATGTGGAACATTACATTTATCATACGTTCTTGCTATCAATAAAGTAAACTGAACATTTATCGCCCAGAAATACCAGGTTAAATACGAAATTCTTTAATATGATTTTGAATCTTGTTTTATTGACGATATATAATTTTTATCATAGTAAAAATATGCACTGGACTCTCTCGTCATTTTCGACTTATGGGAATTAAGCTGCCTACTTCTTAGAACCTACAGACTTTCCGCACATATTTGGTTATAGTGGTGAAGATTTGTGCAGAGCCAACCACACTTTTTGAAATACAGAGAACTAATGCACAGTATGCCAGAAGGTCCCCAATATATATATATATATATATATATATATATATATATATATATATATAGTGTTAAGGTGTGCTATATTTATGGAATAAAGTGCTCAATATCAGAGATAGAGCGTGTGTAAATATAAAAGTGAACATAGAAGTCAACACTTAGAGGCGACAGTCTGTTTCATGCTATATGCAATCGTCAGGCCAGACGATTGCATATAGCATGAAACAGACTGTCGCCTCTAAGTGTTGACTTCTATGTTCACTTATATATATATATATATAAAAAGTTTATTATTTAGAATATTCTAGATGTATGCAAAATTTTATTTTTTTCCATAACTATTACATTTTGATGAACACAAAAAGTCAATTATCTTGCGGAATATGATATATCGTGCATTGATGACATATAAGAACACCTAAAAAGATTAAATCCTCCCTGTGTCTTATACATTGGTCGTTCCAGATGTTAATTTTGTTATGACAGCTTTCACTGCTAGTCAGCTCAAAACTATATTATTATTTAGTCAAACGATGATAATTGTACTGATTATTATCATCATCTTCTGCTTTCTGTTTTTACTCCAATCCCTTACCAAAACATTGGGCCAACGCAAAGTACTAAGGGTGTGCATTTTCTTTAAACACATTCTGATTTTGAATGATATTTAACATTATTTACATTATTCGGACTATTGTCCTCATCTTTATCGCCATATTTGTTACAACGTTTCGGTCCCTTGTACGCTCCAGCTTTCTTCAGGTGTTTGGAATGTCGAACAGAACTCTTTATTTCGCTCACCGTGGTAGAGTGTTCTAGTTCCAAGTACCATGTTTAATGGATGTCAGTTATCAATTATCTCCTGTTAATTGGTTATCCACCGACGCCTTTATCCACTGTGCCATGTGTCCTTGAGGACTTGGGGAGGGGAATTAATAGGAGATGTAAATAGTGTACATGATACCTCATCTCAGAAATATAGACAGATACTGATATTTAACATGTATAGAACCTATATTTTATTTACATCGATAAAACGTGAGCAGTTCTATGATATGCAATTTTTTAATTTTTTGTAAATTGTTTACAAAAATTTTTCTCATTATCCTTATTTATTCTGTATCCAAGTCTCCAATTCATATACGTATAACATGTTTAAAGTAGTACATATTTTCAATTTCAATATTTTATGTTTAATCATTTTGTCAAATTGGGAATGTTGCTCAGTGTTATACTGATATGTTTTCCCAGAAATGCACTACCCGCTTTTATACTGATTGTTTGTATCTAGTCAGTTGGGTAACCAGACACTAAATGGTCAGTAATTTTAATTTGTTTCAATAATCTACATATTGGCCCCATCCTTTTATCCATATAGATCCCTAGTGTATTTCTTAATCCTCTGCAGTCATTATAAATACATACGCTTCTGCTTTTAGACTTGTCTACATACTTCAAAAATTTTGGATGGATTTGATTTTTATATACATCCACATCGATTTTTCTAAGAGCATATTGACCACTTCAGGGGGTTTACTCCAGTGTGTGTTTTTATTCAAGCTGTTTAACCCTTGTATTTACACATTATTTTTTTAAATGGAAATGTAATTTTCTTTTTAATTATGTGGGCAATGATTTTAAATTCCTTTAGGGATTTTTTTTTCTTCTGTATTTCTCATGAGAATTAACTAACTCTAGCATCGATAAATAGATTTTTAATTTTTTTTTTAAATCAATGGTGGTAGTTTGATAAATTGCATCTAATTGAATTAAAACTTTACCGCCATCCTTTATTAAACTAAAAGACTGACAAGCCGACTATGTTCGAGAAAAAATCTTGGGAATTTAGTATCTGTTTTCATAACAAAAATTTTATTTGGTTTCACTCGGTTCTAATAGGTGTGTGTGAGGGGGGATTATTTTAATGACTACAAATGCATTTTTATAATATAAATAAAATGTGTTTCGAGTAAAACAACTTGCAACAATTCGCTACAGTAAGATTATTTGCATTATTAGTATAATGAGTATTGGTAATTATTGTTTTTGATTATCAAATAACACACATTTCATTATTTACATTATTCGGATTATTGTCCTCATCTTAGTCGCCATGGCACAGTGGATAGAGGTGTTAGGTAGTTAGATCCAGTGACAGAACCCAAAGAGTAAGTTCAATACCCGGCTAAGGTAGTAGAGATCTTTTAGAGAGGAATTAACAGGAGATAAACTTGGCAGGTGATGAAGAAGGCCGGAGCGTACAAATGCCGAAAAGTTGTAATAAATATGGGGACAAAGTTGAGGACAATAGTCCGAATAATGTACATAATACCTCATCTCAGAAATATAGGCAGAAACACACATTTCATCAATTTTTTTTTCTCTTTCTCTTTTTTTCTTTTTCTCTTTTTTTACTCTTTTTTCTCTTTCTCATTTTTCTTTTTCTCTTTCTCATTTTTCTTTTTCTCTTTCTCATTTTTCTTTTTTCTCTTTTTCCTCTTTTCTCTTTTTCCTCTTTCCTCTTTTTCCTCTTTCCTCTTTCCTCTTTTTCCTCTTTCCTCTTTTCTCTTTTTCCTCTTTTCTCTTTTTCCTCTTTTCTCTTTTTCCTCTTTTCTCTTTTTCCTCTTTTCTCTTTTTCCTCTTTTCTCTTTTTCCTCTTTTCTCTCTTTCCTCTTTTCTCTCTTTCCTCTTTTCTCTCTTTCCTCTTTTCTCTCTTTCCTCTTTTCTCTCTCTCTTTTTCTTTTTTTCTCTCTTTTTCTTTTTTCTCTCTCTTTCTCTTTTTTCTCTCTCTTTCTCTTTTTTTCTCTCCATCTTTCTCTTTTTTCTCTCTCTTTCTCTTTTTTCTCTCTCTTTCTCTTTTTTTCTCTCTCTTTCTCTTTTTTTCTCTCTCTTTCTCCTTTTTTTCTCTCTCTTCTCTTTTTTTTTCTTTTTTTTCTCTCTCTTTTTTTTTCTCTCTTTCTCTTTTTTCTCTCTCTTTCTCTTTTTTCTCTCTCTTTCTCTTTTTTCTCTCTCTTTCTCTTTTTTCTCTCTCTTTCTCTTTTTTCTCACTCTTTCTCTTTTTTCTCTCTCTTTCTCTTTTTTCTCTCTCTTTCTCTTTTTTCTCTCTCTTTCTCTTTTTTCTCTCTCTTTCTCTTTTTTCTCTCTCTTTCTCTTTTTTCTCTCTCTTTCTCTTTTTTCTCTCTCTTTCTCTTTTTTCTCTCTTTATGTCTCTACAATCCCTCTATCTCTCTCTTTCTCTTTCCTGTTTTTCTCTTTCCTGTTTTTCTCTTTCCTGTTTTTCAATTTTCCTGTTTTTCTGTTTTCCTGTTTTTCTGTTTTCCTGTTTTTCTGTTTTCCTGTTTTTCTGTTTTTCAATTTTCTGTTTTTCAATTTTCTGTTTTTCTATTTTCTGTTTTTCTATTTTCTGTTTTTCTATTTTCTGTTTTTCTATTTTCTGTTTTTCTATTTTCTGTTTTTCTATTTTCTGTTTTTCTATTTTCTGTTTTTCTATTTTCTGTTTTTCTATTTTCTGTTTTTCTATTTTCTGTTTTTCTATTTTCTGTTTTTCTATTTTCTGTTTTTCTATTTTCTGTTTTTCTATTTTCTGTTTTTCTATTTTCTGTTTTTCTATTTTCTGTTTTTCTATTTTCTGTTTTTCTATTTTCTGTTTTTCTATTTTCTGTTTTTCTATTTTTCTCTCTCTGTCTCTACTATCCCTCTATCTTCCTCTCCCTCTATCTCTTTCTCCTTTTTCTCTATCTCTTTCTCCTTTTTCTCTATCTCTTTCTCCTTTTTCTCTATCTCTTTCTCCTTTTTCTCTATCTCTTTCTCCTTTTTCTCTATCTCTTTCTCCTTTTTCTCTATCTCTTTCTCCTTTTTCTCTATCTCTTTCTCCTTTTTCTCTATCTCTTTCTCCTTTTTTCTCTATCTCTTTCTCCTTTTTCTCTATCTCTTTCTCCTTTTTCTCTATCTCTTTCTCCTTTTTCTCTATCTCTTTCTCCTTTTTCTCTATCTCTTTCTCCTTTTTCTCTATCTCTTTCTCCTTTTTCTCTATCTCTTTCTCCTTTTTCTCTATCTCTTTCTCCTTTTTCTCTATCTCTTTCTCCTTTTTCTCTATCTCTTTCTCCTTTTTCTCTGTCTCTATTATACCTCTTTCTCTACTCTCCGTCTCTCTCTCTCTCTCTCTCTCTCTCTATATATATATATATATATATATATATATATATATATTTTTCTCTTTTTTCTTTCTCTCTCTCTTTTTCTCTCTCTCTCTTTCTCTCTCTCTTTCTCTCTCTCTCTCTCTTCTCTCTCTCTCTCTCTTTCTCTCTCTCTCTCTCTTTCTCTCTCTCTTTCTCTCTTTCTCTCTCTCTCTCTCTTCTCTCTCTCTCTCTCTTTCTCTCTCTCTTTCTCTCTTTCTCTCTCTCTCTCTTTCTCTCTCTCTTTCTCTCTCTCTTTCTCTCTCTCTTTCTCTCTCTCTTTCTCTCTTTCTCTCTCTCTTTCTCTCTTTCTCGCTCTTTCTCTCTCTCTCTCTTTCTCTCTCTCTCTCTTTCTCTCTCTCTCTTTCTCTCTCTCTCTTTCTCGCTCTTTCTCTCTCTCTCGCTCTTTCTCTCTCTCTCGCTCTTTCTCTCTCTCTCGCTCTTTCTCTCTCTCTCGCTCTTTCTCTCTCTCTCGCTCTTTCTCTCTCTCTCGCTCTTTCTCTCTCTCTCGCTCTTTCTCTCTCTCTCGCTCTTTCTCTCTCTCGCTCTTTCTCTCTCTTTTTACCCTCGTTTTTTTTTCTTTCCCTCGTTCTTTCCCCCCCCTCTACCTACCTTCTCCACGTGCAAATATATTTAATTATTAAATTTTATTTGAAAAAGAAATTTGTATTAACAATAACGAAAAATTCCCGGCTGTCATATATGACGTTGCTTGTGTATTGTCATATTAATAGGAACACAGAAAACCATTAAAAGTTCAAAGACTATTTCATCGTCAAATCTGTGAGCTTAAAGTATTTAACTAAATATTGCAATAACATCGCTTCCCCTCTCTTTCTCTCTTATTAAAACGAAACAGCGATTCTCAAACAATCCCTACAGGCGAGTGTTTTAATGCGTAAAACACTCAGCATTTGAAATGTGATGCGGCATGAGAAGGTATGGGCGATAAATCTGTTTGCATTATTGCAGAGTTATTTGCCATAGATATACGATGCACTCCTCACCTATTTCAATTCATTTTTATCAACGGTGGTATTAAATTGATTCGATTTAGAAGTCAGTTTTCCTTTTTTCCTTTTTTCCTATTATTGCACGTATAGTTATATATGAAAAATTAATGAAACAATAAATAGATTCTTAATGTTCCATAATATAGAGTATAAAGAGATTGAATTGTATTATTTAACCAGTTATCATTTGAAAAACATGAACAATGCTTCAACAATGATATTTTTAATCAAAGCAATATGTGCATTAGTTTCTTATTCAATTTAGCAAACACTTTTGATTCATTTATCTAGAAACTATATTTTATGACTGTATTTAATTTCAAGTTCATATGATGGTCGATATATAAATGTAAAACATCTTAAATATCAAGTTTGTATATAAATTTTAGACGGACGATAGATTTTAAATTTTCATGGAACATATTTGGATGTATGAAAACTATTTTCGTTTTTAAATCTCTTGAAGACACAATATCTTGGAAAATTTAATACTCACAGGACGGATTGGAGGTAAAAGACAGTGGAAAGCAAAGCATAACCTTCCTGGCAAGCTTGAGTGAATGGATGGCGGGACACGGGTATATCAGATATTGCAAAAAGGAAAATGTAAATAAATGCACGAATGGATAGGCGTAATGATCATCACCGTCTTTCCATGATCCTAACTATTTTTAATTTTGAAGTGGTAGTGGATTATTATTATTGTTGCTTGTTAGCGTATTTTCCTTAAAGCTTTTTCTCTTGTTTCAAGCTTACACATCTTATTCTCAGAATCCCTTTGTATAATCACATCTCTCTTCTACATCGTTGAAGTCATTTTTCGAAATTGTCTCATATATAATCCATTTAAACACACGCACAAACTTGCCCAACTCCATTAGAAATATACTAGTAGAAAACACAAATATATTAAGTGCATCCACCAGTAAAAAGAGATTAAAAATAATGGAAGCTTTAATAATAAAAAAGAAAAAAAACAACTACTAGCAATATTAACTACGAACAAGGTCACAATGTGCTAACCGTATTCGGAAATTAAAACATTCCTACTACACACTAAGACATACACATAATGCACACACTCAATTAAGCTGAAAAATCGAATCATCCTTGATAAAGGCTAAAGGTATAGCCGAAAGCGCTCGGAAATATAAAACATTTGGAAAGTTTTTACACACTCTTTATATATATATATATATATATATATATGTGTGTGTGTGTGTCAGTCTTGTACTATTTTATTTCGGATTATATCGTATCTCATAATATTTGTTCAGATTATAAAATGCAATTTTCTCTTTTCGTATGAACCTTCGGATTATTGTGTTAAATATTGTCTCAATTATACTAGCTAGATATTTTATATTTTACAGGGTGGGATGAGAGTTTTCTTACCCCTTAGCAAAAAGTGATGAGTACCATAGAAGAATCAGAAACACAAAGTACATGTTGTAGATTCAGGTTGGTTTGTTTTATTTTACGGCATATCAACCTTATTTTTTTAAAAATGTATTGCTGGTGATATTTATTTTCAAAAATGAATCGCTGGTAATAATTTTTCCTTCAAAAATGTATTGCTGGTATTTTTAAAAACATACTTTGCTGGTAATCATTTTTTTCCCAAAATGTAATATTGGTATTCAAACCTATTTTTACACTTTCCTAGTGTTTTGACCCTTGATTGGGGGTGGTTAACTATTTGGCCATAGCTGGGGCCCTGACAAGTGCTACCACTACGAGACAGGCTGGACCTGAGAACATCAGCAATTAAGAGGTGGTTCCACGCTCTTCAAAACTTCCTGACCAGAGACCTTGCTGTAGGATGAAGCATATCATCTTACCCAGGGCAGGAATGTAGTTTGTCATCTTACTAAGGACATCTGGATTCAGATTCACTTTCATGGATGCTGTCACATATCGAGAAAGCCCGTATGGACACTATCATTTTCATGGCACAAAATGTCGCCATATCCTGTTTGATATTTCATGAAGAAGTGATTTGTTGATTGCTGCAAAGGCTCTTTGAACGGCGTTCTTCAACTGGTTGGTATTTTGTTATATTTCATGTGAAATTCTTTTTGATAATACCTCCACGTTAAAATAGAAAATTATATTGTGTAGGAAAAAGATTTTGGGACCAATCTGTACATTATCAACTATTGTTAGTTGTACACTTTAGGTATTATTTCAAGTGACAAGATCATTTAAAACGCTTACGCTTTTTTTCATTCTACCTGAATAAGTGTTTTTGTTTTTTTGTTTTTTGTTTTTTGTTTTCATTGATTCTTACAACAAAGATGGCTAAATGTGTTATATGAAAACCTGGAAGAAAGAAATTCATTTTGTTCAGTTTTTTTTTTTTTTTTTTTTTTTTTTTTTTGCGATATTAAACTTTTTGTGGGATGGACAATTATGCTGTAACATAATTTGGGCAATTTCGGTATTAGACCTTATACACACAGACACACATACACGCGCGCCTAAAAAAGAAATGGATATTTTCGTTATTTATTAATCCAACAGATATTTATCACTCTTTTTTTTGCTGGTTACCCTTATTTCAATATCGTAACGGCCCGGGTTCGATACTCCGTAGTGTCTGCGCACTGCTAATAAGTCCCCAAAATAGGACGAAACGACAAGTGCTTTCTGAATTCTGCTGAGGATTCTTCTAGACTCGATGAAATGATTATTCCAACCCCCTTTATATATAAACTGCTTAAACCGGCTTCTAATGCTCCGGATGGAGGGGCTTGGGGATAGTAGATGTGACGCACTGAGCGCAGTCCGTTGGTATAAATGAGTCGGATGAGTCACACGACTGAATTTGTGAAGAGCTGGCGCTATATCAATTTTGTTTTTTTACCTCCAGTGACCGAGACCCGTTGTCCCAGTCATATCATAACTGTCCGGGTTCGATTCTCGGTAGTGGATGCGCACTGTTGATGAGTCCCTAAAATAAGACGAAACGGCCGTCCAACGCTTTCTTCATTATTTTGTTGAGGATTCTTCTAGATTCGATGAATTAATTATGATTATTCAAATCCTGCTTTATATATATATATATATATATATAGTGAACATAGAAGTCAACACTTAAAGGCGACAGTCTGTTTCATGCTATATGCAATCGTCTTTTATGCCTGAAATTTAGTTTCAAGAGGTTCGCTGTATATTAGTTTTGAAATTTTGCAGGAATTTTAATGTCATTGAAAGGAAGGGGATTATGTTGAAAATATTGATTTCCTCCAATAAGCTACTGAAATATTGACACACTTAAGTATATCTGAAATGCAGTAAGCTTCAGCAGCAGATAGTTCTTGCGTCAAGTAGGCTATTGATCGCATTCATCATAAGTCGACCTTATAAGCGATAAATTGTTATATCACCAAACTGCATATTATCGTTCGACCTTCCATACTGTGGCTCCGATAACACACTTCTCACTCTCTTTATATATATATATATATATATATATAGTGGGGGGAAAATAAATATTCGTACACTTGAAAAGTGTATTTTTAAAAGCCTTAAATAAAACAATCTCGACACATTTTATGTATAATGACACATACTATTAAAAAATAATAATAAACTTAATTAATTCTTATTCTAACAGAATTTAATGCATTTTTTAAAAATTCTAACTGGTGAAAAAAGTATTCGTACAAATCATTTATTAGAATAAAATTATCAATTAATTATGAAAAAAAGATATTCTAGAATGTTCAGTAATGTTATCAGTAATTACAGTTAACGCTATTAGCCATTATCAGAGCATTTTGAAATTTCTAGTCTTACGAGAAGGTTCTAATAATACCTAAATGTAAAGAATTAACTATTTCACAAAGACAACACATTATGTCTCTTTGGAAAAATGGGAACAGTTACAGAACGATTTCTAACAACCTGAATATTTCTTTTTACTACAATCGTTTCGTTCATTGCAAGGTTTAAAACTCGTAACAGCATCGAAAACCAAAGACGAACAGGTGCTCCGAGGAAGATTTCTCTAAGATCAGCAAGGATATTAGGACGCCAGATCCAACAAAATCCACAGGTTACCCGAGAAGAGCTGCAGGAACATCTGCGTGCATTAGGAATTAAAGTAACTAAGCGTACAGTAAGTAATGAACTACACAAAAAAGTCTGAAATCACGCATCCCAAAGAAGACTTCACTCCTCTTGAAACGACACAGAGATGCTAGGCTAAAATTCGTTAGAGAGCATAAGGATCAAGAATATTCATTTTGGGAAAAAGTACTATGGACAGGTTGTTTGGTCATAATTATCGAAATCATGTGTGGAGGAAGGACGGTGAAGTCTACTTATCAAAAACACGCTGCCAACTGTAAAGTTTGGTGGTGGCAGTAACATGAGCTGGGGCTGTTTTTCTGCAAAACGTGTTGGCAGAATATCAATAATAGATGGCAAGATGAATGCCGAAAGATACCAGAAAATCCTGCAAGACAATGTAATGAGTTCTGTTGAGAGACTTCGGCTACCTCCTGATTGGGTTTTCCAACTGGATAATGATCCTAAGCATACCGCTAGATCTACAAGGAAATGGTTAGCTGAAAGTAACGATGATGTCTTGCAATGGCCAAGTCAGTCCCCAGACTTGAACTCAATCGAGAATTTATGGCGATATTTGAAAATTCAAATTGGGAAAATAGCACCAAAAAATATCAATAATTTTAAGACAATATGCCAAGAAGAATGGGACAAAATACCACTCGATGTGTTCAGATCATTAGTTGAGACGTACAGGCATAGACTGGTAGCTGTTGAACTCAATAAATGATATTCCATAAAGTATTAAATTAAGTTAATGTTTTTTGGGGTTTTTTTTTGTACGAAAACTTTTTTCATCAGTTAAAATGAAAAATAATGCATTAATTTCTGTTAGAATAAGAATTAAGTTTATTACTATTTTTTAATAAAATGTATCTTTACACATAAAATGTATCAATTTTTTTTTTAGGTAAGGCTTTTACATTTATAAAAATACAATTTTTCATGTGTACAAATATTTATTTCCCCCACTGTGTGTGTGTGTGTGTATATATATATATATATATATATATATATATATATATGTGTGTGTGTGTGTGTGTATTAAATGGAGTTCAGAAAAGTTATTGGTGCGTCCCACTTCAAAAAGGTATATGTTCCATGAACATGTGAAATTTGGCAAAGTCTATTTGGTCAGCTTGAGAACCGTATGGGATTCTTCACATATGCACATACAAACACAAGAATGCGTCTTATTGTTCATATAGACATATACGCAACTGTGCGTATTACGGAAAAGAACCCTACGTTACAGGTTTCGTATCGAGAATCAACTTCCCTCTAATATCATTGGTCAACAAAAAAAATATTTGAAATGGTGTCGAGAGACTACAAGTCATTTTTCGCTAATTTAAGGACCCTGAATATGAAAATGGCCCTTTTCTTGGTTAGCTACCGTTGTTGCTGTATAGAAATCCTCATTTTTGAAGAAAGTTAATTTTTTTTTCATTTGTTATCTGTATGTATGACACTAACCGATGGCAATATTTCTCAAAATAAAATCGTAGAAACCCCTCAATTCGTATTTAAACCAACAACTGCTCATTGAGAAATACTATTTTTGCAGTAAAAATCAGACCATACGTCTTCATAAGAAGACCAACAATTATTTTGATCAAATCATTTAATAAACTAACAGAAGAAATAAAACCTTCCTGAACATAAGAACTATGGTAAAAAAATTCTCTTTCTTGATTGTTTGTCATGTTCAATGTCGAAGTCCTTTTTGTTACTCGAGCAGTATCATGTACAATGGAACAGATGCACTCATTTGGGATGTATTTAGTTGCTGTTTCTTTCCAACTGTGAAATGCTCTCAATGTGCTTGGTTTCTTTCCGTAGTGAAGGGATAAATTTGTGAATATAAAACAGAAGGTTTTAGGGTTTCATTTTTGATGCCATCTTCATTATCATTAATGATAAAGTTTATCAGTTAATTTGAATTTCGGTGATAAATTGAAAAACTGTGGTACATATATTAGGTTGGTGCAAAATAATGACGTAATAATGTCGTTTTTTGACGTTAAAATACGTCAAAAAACGACATTATTACGTCATTATTTTTGCACCAACCTAATATTTCAAAATTCTTGACTTAAAAACAATTTTTCTTATAAAAATAATTTATTTCAGGTGGCTGACATAAATTACTCGACCTACTTGAAAATCGGTGGGTTTCTACGACTTTTTATTAACTAAATTTTGCGATTTGGCAAAATCGTAAATTGATCTTTTTTTTTTCCAAAAATAAGAAATAGGTTAAAAACGGTAGCTAACTATGAAAAATTAAGTTCATTCTTGGAATCAGCACCGTCAAATTTAGTAAAAGCTGTTTTGTTTCTTGGCACCAAAGCTCGTGTCGACCAATGTAATCGATGGATCCTGTTATATCTTGGTAGTGAAAGGTGGGAATTAAGAAAAACCAACAAACGTTTGATACGGTTTTACATGGAACCCTTAAACCTGTAGATATGTTCAGCTTTACATTTTACCGATTCCAGTGTAGCAGGAAGCGTATCTGAAAAGAAAGGAGATACGGTGCACGATCTTGCACGTGAATTTTTTGTCTACCTGCCAACCCAACATTTTTTTAAGATCACTTTTAGTGTTAATGCAGAAACAGACCAGATAAAGGTATGTAGTGTCAACATTTTAATTACTGGCATTCATCGCAAACATTTTAAAGCTAATGGTCAATATGAAAAGCGGGTTCGATCCCAGTAGGATTATAACACGTATTCTCTAATTTTACATGCACTCACTCTTGTAAATCATAAGCCCGCAATTTTGCAATTGTCAAACCAACAAATCTTCTAAAATTCTTGTCTTTCATAAAATGTTACGTTATTCATGAAAGCCGGAAATAGAGTAAGTGTTTAAGATATGAGTGAATTTTACGACACAGATCAAAGAAAACTAAGGTCGTAGGATCTTTCGACATAAAGACGTATTAAAAGGTAATAAATCCAATATGGATGAAGGGAATATAATATTTAAATCGACAAACACTTGACTGTTGTTATTTTACTATATTTATACTGTGCGGGGGAGCATAATGGTTATAAGTGTAGGAAATGTAATCGATGGCCCGAGTTCAAATTACGACAGATTCGTCGCGTTCACTTCACTTTAGTGCTCTTCACAAAGGCCTCAATTATTCTTTCCTCATAGATATGAGTTACATAGCTGATTCATAAGTTGCTCGCTGTTTTAGTTGACAGCTCGTTTTAAGGCAGCAAAGTTCTGAATACATAAGAGCTGGACATAGAAAGTCGTGAAGCGAAGGGATTTCTTTGCATTGGAGATTGGTCTGAATGTGAAGTACAACTGAACGCTTCGTCGAGGACCTATACCCCTATCATGACTGGCTGCACCGAGAAGTGGATGTTAAGATGTTGGATCTTGTGTGTGCAGCCCTTTACACACTGAGAAGTAACTATTAATAGTGATTCACCTGTAGGTGGGTAGCTATTAATCTGATTTTTCCCCTGGCAATATTCGCGCATTATCTACTTCCTTGAAAAGTGTCTTTACTTTTCATTTTCAAACGACTTTGAAAAATACCGACGAGCAATTCGTTTTTCGTGTCCGCGAGTTAAACCAGGGAGGAGGGATTTCGTTTGAATTCAGTTCCTGGTTCATTGCGTGCTATCATTGATAAAAAAAATCATCGGGCAATTTACTGAATCCTTCAGTCGCTGCAAAGAGCGTTCTATTAAAAAAAAAAGGTCCCGTACTTTAAAATTACCTTGACGTTTAGGGTAGGAAAATAATTTTAAAAAACATAGATTTCGAAGGTTCCAAAAGAGATGCTCATTTCTTAAAAAGGGTGGGGGAAATGAGACTTGCTTTGCTGTTAGGGCTCTGGTGGATAACCAATTACACAACTTATGAAAAGTGCTTTTCCAATGTTCAATAGGTCAAATTCCTTCTTTTAGATGTTAATTCTACTCTTAATAAATAGCGATATTTTCATAAATATCCCTGTTCATTAAATATAACTTATTTTTTTTTTATATTTAGGAATTATTGAACAAAACAAAAAACAAACAAAACGCAGGTCTGTAACAAATCTTTGTCAGTTTATTAAATATAATGAAATTCCGAGATTTAATACTAGAATGCATTTAATTCATTAAAACAATATTTATTTTTTTATTTTCATAGTTTTTATTACAATTTACTTATGATTTTTAATAAAAAATAATAATAAATATTTTGCAGGTAAAGTGTTAATTTAACGATGGTTGGTAATTTAATGTCTGAGGAACAAAAATGGATTTTGAAACATCACTGGAAGTCGGACTGGTTATTAGTGATCTGTTTGTATAATCAATGTAACACATTTTGTGCTCACGTTGTTTTTCTCTACTGTATACCTACTTGTGCAATCCCTAGGAAAATTATGGTAAATCAGGCATTAAAGTTGTGAAGCTGTAGAGAGCCGTGCCTGTGTACGTCATGAAGTGAGAAGCGTTATAAGGGAAGGGAAATCAATTAACTAATCATTTATAAAAATTAATTTACTTATGAATCTTTTCTTACTTAGATACAGTCTGGAAAATCCATGAGATTACCTGCAGGCAAGCGTGTAAAATGCATTTGTTTCTTAGCAATTTTCTGTATAAAACTTCGCTTTCATATATTTTCTGCATCTGCAAATAAAAATTGAATTATATATAATTACAGCCGTAAAGTAGTTTCATTTTTGTCGATTTTGTTAATTTTGTTTCTTGTATAATTAACTTATTGATAATCATATGAGATTATCGTAAGGGAAGGAACGAGATTTCAGTAAATAATTAATTTTCTTACAATTTCGAATTGTGTTTATTTTGAGAAATGATTAAAGCATTTTTTATCATTAGACAATGGCTTTACGTATTTTTGCTGGCTTTAAAAACAAGCCAATGCATATTTATTTGGTCAGGAATGGAAAGATATTGATACACAGTAATAGGATGAACATCCTCTGCAAATAACTCTGCTTTACCTTGAACAAATTATCCAAATTTTACATCACCTCCTTTTTGAAGATTTTTATCAATATTGAATTATTCTGAATAAATAATTTGCGCATATCGCGAATTCGTGAAGTGAAAAAGTGTACCCAAAATATGTGGCTGAATTTTGATCCGTGCTTGCATTTACCACGTTACATACAAATAAATGTACGCGACCTGCACATATAAACGAGATTTACTAAGAACATTTTCGTTTAAGTTATTTTTCTGCCAATCAACGTATAGTATTTCTTGGAAGAACAATGTTTGGATCAACCCGGAAGGATCTTTTACATGCCTATCTGTTATAGAGTTATTTCGTTGTGGAAGCTTGTATTTGTACTAAATCGGTCCCAAATAGTTCGACGTACAAAGCGTTAGGAACTTGATATAATAGGTATTACGCAAAGTAATCTTATTGTGGTCGCTGACTACTTTCGTATTCCACTATTGTCGTCCGACATTGACTAGTATTTAGTCACACCCCCACCCAAGGGTATCATGTGGCACAAGGCCGGTTTAACGTGGGATCTCCGAGCCCGTGGGCTCGGCCAAAAATATACCCTTTGAACCCGTATAAATGGCACAAATCCGGTTTAACGTAGAGCCAAAAATATATCCGTTGAACCCGTATAAACGAGATGAGGGTCGGTTTACCTCCCCGAACATGACTCTGCCCTTCGGCATAGCCTCGTTCGGGTTCCTCCCCGCCCGAAGGCAGAGAGTTCAGCCGGTCGTCCGACATCGACTAGTATTTAGTCACCCCCCACGAGGGTATCATGTGGCACAAGGCCGGTTTAACGTGGGATCTCCGAGCCCGTGAGCTCGGCCAAAAATATACACTTTGAACCCGTATAAACGGGTTTAGGGTCGGTTTCCCTCCCCGAACGAGACTCTGCCTTTCGGCATAGCCTCGTTCGGGTCCCTCCCCGCCCGAAGGCAGAGAGTTCAACCGTTCAGCCGGTCGTCCGATACCGACCGGCCCTCGTTTCTCTTACTACTCCTACTTAGGTGGGAGGGTCTATTAACTATAGAATAGGGGTGTTTCCCCCTAACACTATCATACTTCAAACTTTTCAACTTCATGGACAACTAAATGTATAATTTTATATTTGGCGGACCATTAATATGAATTTAGAAAAAAAAAAAAGGTAAATACATTTACATAATAATAATCAGAAACTTTTATTTTATGAAATCCACCCATTAAAGGTAACAAAGTTATAGTGTAATTATTTAAATAAAATAAATTGAAAATTTGAAGTTTATACAAGTCCGCTAAAAAGTTGTTTATTTATTTTTTTTTTTTTCAAAAATATTTTGCAAAAATATTTTTCAAGACGAATGCTTATGGATTTGTATCTGGTGTGTAAACCGATTCTTGAAGATCCCGCCATTATTCTGTTGCAAGGCCATATTTTTAGAAAAACTGTACTAGTAAAACATCCAGATACTAGTTACTAACAAGTACTGAACATGGCTTTAAAAGTTGTTAGGTTTTATTATGACTTGATGATGTCGCATTTGTGTTCTCGTGTTTATTTCGAGATTACATAAGGTTTTGAACATATATACTCTACATAATACGTTTTGAAACTGGTCATTTTTTAATCTGAAGCTTCAGTAAAATTGAAATAATATCCCAAATTTTCTAACGACCATCAACAATTTTGCACGGACCAACAGTGGTCTGTAGACCAGCGGTTGGCGACTACTGATTTACAGTTTAACAACTGGGATAGCAATTCTCTGCTATATAGACAAAACATGTCAAAGTTTGAAGGTACGGATCCACCAACACATACCAGCCAATATTCGCAAGGAAAAGATAGACAATTTACATAGGTTTGTCCATGAATCAGGTTCATGTACAGCTGAACATTAGCTTAAAATCAAATGTGCGCAGTTTTACAGCTCGGCTCTTGTTCTCAGTTCTCATAACGGTTAATTCCGATTATCATTTCAAAATATTGGTGTCAGTGTCTATTAGCTCCTACCAGCCGAACCTGTAAGCCAAAATAATGGATATTTACTTCCCCGCCCCCACTGAGTAAGGTTGTGACACAAGGTCAGTTTTTAACGTGTGGGCCCGACTGTTTTCACTCGGGCCGCTGGGGCAGGAAATTATCCTAATAAAAAATAATGGATATTTACTTGACCCCTCACTGAGTCAGTTTGTATCCAAAAGATGAGGGTGGATTTTAAACCCTGCTCGCATTTGCCACTTTCCATACAAATAAACGTACGCGACTTGCACATCATAACTGCTCAATACAAGAGCGCAAGACGCGACATAAATTTTCTGGATGAGGAATTATAATTTAATTTCAGGCAAATGTCTCTGTCTTTGTTTTTAATATCACTATTTTTCGCACGATGTAGCCTCCAGATCTCCTCAGATACTTATCAGTCCGAGTAACTATCAATGATTATCTGAATATACAGATATTAACCGAGGACTGATCGTACTTAACGTGTGATTTTGCCTCAGACAATTGCAATTCGCATTGTCTTTTATACAGAACACAAACACACACATACACACATACATACATACATATATATATATATATATATATATATATATATATATATATGGTGTGTGTACACAAACCTAAACATAACATACACATATATTCTGAGTCATATCTCTATCTACCTCTGGGTTTCGCGCTTTTGCGATCGTCAGTGTTTGTCTGACGATTGCAAAAGCGTGAATCCCAGGGTCACAAACGCACATCAAACCAACTAAATACGTTAGCTCTATCTCTGATATTGAGCGCTTTCCAATAAGTACCGATATATATATATATATATATATATATATATATATATATATATATATATATATATATGAAATGCTGTTTTCATATACATAGTATATGGATGGAAACATTTTTCTTCATATTATAGTACTAATAATGTAAGTTTTGTGAAAGACCAGCTTCAAATACAAATTTCACCTCATGACTTCCTCTTGTAACTCCAAGAGGTACATTGAATGAAATATTGCTGTTCTCCATATCGTAGTCTGTGAACTAATAAAAAAAAAATAAAATCTATAATACATATCTTGTATAATTATATACTTGGGGCGTGTCGTATACGTAGTCTTTCACGAGCCATTGAGATGTTGCATCAAGAAAATTATAGTCGCTTTGTTCACGTGGTGGACAAATTAAGTCGTCTTCGTATTTGATAGCGATTCGTCATTCGACTAATTTTCAAATAACAGATATTATAAATGGAAGCAATGGATGTAAAGCGAAAGCAATTATGGCTGTGTGTCGCATTATAATTGCAGGTCGTCAGAAACTCAGTTACGTCCCTGTAATCAGGACGAATCGTATCTGAAATTGAGTAGTATTGTTCATGTTACGCAACAAACGTGTTATAAGTAAATGAACGTAAATGCAAATGTTACTTACATGCGTTATGGAAGGACTATTTAATGATAAATATCACTCAGTGTCATTTCGGGAAAAATCCAATGGATTTACAGGGATTTTCAAAATAGACCGTCTCTTTTCTATAACATTAAGAAACCATTTGAACTTTAATAATTTAATGCCCCTAAAACAGTAGGCGTTACTGTGTGTGAAAAAATAACTATCAAACGTTATTGAGGAGAATGGACAATTAAAGGATAGTTATCAGGAAGACAGATGACAACTGACGTTGCATTTAAATTTTTGTATATCGTAGGTAGTAGGGAAATGAGAAAACAGGAGATAGTTCCACAGGTGAGAAGTTAGAAAAGAAACTATTAAAATAGAACTGTTAGTTATAGCTATTTCTATTATAAAACGATGAAAAATAGCTGCCAATCTTGTAATATGAGTTCGGGGTTCCAAGGGGGATAGTTCAGATGCTAGATCTATATATATATATATATATATATATATATATATATATGAAAGTTGGATTATGGCGAGAACAATTGTCAGATTGAACCAGATTTCCTATCAGCCAACCAAGCGATTGGTTCAATAATCACTCCAATGCAGGTGAAACACATTTATCTCGTGGAGGTTAAGATCAGCCATGCTGATGGTAGGAAAATAGAGACCTATGATGATTAAAAGACAAAAACTTCGTTTTGGACTGCTTAAAGTTTGCATTTCTTTTCTCAGTTAGCAAAAGTTCTGAAGGAATTTTCGAGAGTAACTGTCAGTTCTATAGTTCCGTAATTATTATTAAGGCAGGAGTAAGTTGTAATGTCACAGGCATAAATACACAGTTTGAATTTATTGTCATCAGGAAAGTCATTGATGAAGATAATAAACAACGTATCTCTGAAGACAGAGCCCTGGGGAACTGCAGCATTCAGGTGAACGGTTATCTGTTGGAACTGATAAGTCTTTTTTAAACATCACAATTCTTTAATGTCTTTTGAATAAAATTGTTTTTTTTTTTTGTGTGTGTTGCATTAGTGGTTTAATCCACTGAATTAGAGTTCATATTTGAGAGCCTACCTCACTGGTGAAATATTTGTAGAAATAAATTTTAGGAATATTCTAAAAGATCTATAAACTCGATCAGATTTATGGAAACTTCAACTTCAAAATATTTTAATTCGAAAAACTGATATATAACTCATTGAAAAGTATTCTTCGTGCCAGTTATAGACACAATATTTTAAGGCGATTGTCGTCTCTTCTAATAATCGAGTCTGTATATTATGTACCCGGTGATAGCGTTGTTGTGCGCGGATATGAAATTAAAAAAAAAAGAGTATCGAGATACGACAGGATAATATATGAAAGTCAAATATAACACAAGTCTTCGTATAAAAACATATAAAATTCTTAATACAAAGTTAGTATATATCTACTTTAAAAACACTATGTACCAAATATGTACTTGTCTGTTTGGTTTGTCACAAGCCTCAATTACATGCGCCCGGATACCTTTACTTCCCAGGTGCTAAAAAGGGCTGATTGACTTTCCCGCCTAACACTGTCTCGTCATGTCATGTGACTGTTTTTAAATCTCATGAATATTTATAATTAATTTTTATTGATATTTTTTTGTTTGGGTTAAGGTGAGATAAAATTTTGCCTATACAATCTTTTAGAGGCAGAATCTATTTGTAGTGATATTGGTTGTCTCTTTTCCAAGATGATTTCCTACCTGCTTCCTATGGCTAAGCCTATTTCTGTCCGTTTTCTGTGACCATTATTATATCTTCACTATGAGGTTGCTTTTCAGTTATTACTTGCCCCTTTAAGGTGCAACGTGTAGTTTTAATCTATCTATTGATATTGCGGAATCTATCATTGTTCACTTCAATTACAAAATATTTGTCAGTTCTACGTAACATTTAGAATGGAATGTTTAAGGACCTTCAAGAGACTTGCCAACACTGTCTACTCTTAGCTATACACTATTACATGTCTTAACATTGTCAGGAAGGTATTGACGTGGTTTATTTCCAGATCTATAATCTTTGTCCGTTGATTGCAAGGTAGTTTTTACTCTTTAGCAAAATTCTGATCATCTGTTATCGTTAGCATTATTTACTAGCAACTGAGGAATCATTATATGCGTTCCTGTAGCTGCAAAGAATGATGAGGTATCAGAATGATATGGGTTCGTATTACGTCGTGGTCACCAAATATGTGCGCTGATATGAAACATCGACCTCATTAAGAATAATAAATGGGCATACGACAACTTAATGTATGAAAGTTCAAATAAAAAGTTTAAATACTTGCGCGCACGCACGCACACACACACACACACACACATCTCCTTTCAAAAGACGTACCAAAAGAACTATAGAGATTTTTTTACTTGTCTGTTTGGGTAGGCACAAGCTTGAATTGCATGCATCTTGATACATTGAGTTGCAGGAGCTAAAGGGGCTGATTGACTTTCTCATCTAACGATGTCTGGTCCAGGGCTAGTCAGATCACGTAATTATTTTTAATTATTGTGGATATTTATTCACTTTTATTGTTATTTTTGTTTGGAGCAAGGGGAGATAACTTTTATCGCTACAGGCTCTTTTGTTGTTATCCTATGTTTCGAACTCATGATAATCATTCGGACAACACCAGCTAGAAAAAAAAAACAAAAACAAAAAAAAAAAAAAAAACAGCAGTATTGATAAAGAGACAAATACCCCAAAACAAGTAGAAATTACACTCTTACCGCGGAAGCTAACCCTTGGTGCTTAACCAGATATCAATGCAGCAGAACTTCTCCTTGATGGGGAAACATGCGACATCGAGACTAGACAACAAAGGAAGTCCATATATTTTAGACGAGTAAACGATCTACTAGGAAATGGAACGTCCCAAACACATCGCCTACCAGCACTTCGTATAGATTTACTGAGGGACTATAGCATTAATGATTTTATATATATATATATATATATATATATATATATATATATATATATATATATATAGGAAATAGGTGTAACACATATGTAAGTAATTGATTGTCCCGGTGTTAGTAAAATTTAATTTTTATTAAATGAATAGTACATATCTAAAAGTGAGACCACAGTAGAAAAATTATTTAATAAAATAAACGATATATATATATATATTTTTTTTTCTTACCTGCCTCACCTGAGATTGTCTATTTCTAAACTCAGTGGGCATTATCCTTATACCCCTTATAAACAACTAAAATTTCGTTTATACAGGTGTACTGAGAAAGTATGTTCTATAATTTTATTTATGTGAAGTATGTGATTCATAGTCAAGAATAAAGCATAGGTCGTATATTAGTTGCACAAAAATAACTGATATTAAAAATTTGCGCGAATTACCTTGTGAAAATAGTTTCGCAAAACATTAATATCTTTCCGCCCAGTTTTTATCATTGTTGACATTAATGCGTTACAGTTTTATCCCTATAATTGAGATTTACTTTTAGAAACTTACACTTATTCAGAATTTTGTTTTTAATTTTTATAAATTGAACCATATTTTAAATAAAGAGAGAGAGAACACACTCCCTCACTAATAATGCAATCCCTCACAATAATGCAATCGCGAGAGGGAGGGAGAGAGGGGCGTTAGCCCCTCTCTCCCTCCCTCTCGCGATTGCATTATTATTTTCTGAGCTATTATTGATCTATTTAATTATCAACATGATGGGTATTTTTTTTTTTTTTTTTAATTATTTTACCAGTGAAATGCGCAATAACTTTTCAATATTTCATGACTTTTCAATATTTATTGTTTCGTTCAAATCATTGATATATTGTGAACGCTTGACAAGGAGTCAGCTCTCAAACCTGCGTAAATTGCTTAAAAATTGTTTGACGATAGGAAACTTTCAAAATTCCTAATAGCATAATAAATAGATTTCCAAGTTGTTTTATCAGATATGAGCTTAAAGTTATTTTTTATATTAACTTTAGCAAAATATTACATTCTGCATATCCTAAAAAGTCATTGAATATTTAGTTTTTAGAATGAGTCTTAGATCCAATTACGTAGATGTATTCAAAGAAATATGCTTGCTGAGTTCGTTCTTAGTACCTTTTGAATAATCTATTTTATGGAATTGTTCAGTGCTACAAGCTGTATTAGAAGAATAGAGGTAACATCGTTTTCTTTTTGTGTCGTGCCAACTAGAAATAAAAAGAAACTTTATATAAACCTAAATGTCAACATGGAATTAGCTAGACAAATACAGTGGAATTAATATAGACTGGTGGACGTTTTCTGTGAACGTTTGCTGTGAACTTTAGAATTAATTTTTATAGATTTTTCTCTCTTCCTAATTATAATAATCATTAAATTCATTTGGCTATAGACATTAGGTAAGGTTACTTGTTTTTTTGTTTTTTTTTAAACATTATATGTTGACCGTTTTAAAGACAGATTAGTGTAAATTGTTTTACTTTTCTCTCATAATAGTACTTCAATTTAATGTGTGAAATATGAATTAACTTTTAACGGCTCAATGTTAATTTATCCAATGATGTAATCTAAACGCGCTGGTAGACGTGTATGTCTCATTCTTTTCAAACTTTCCTAGTTCTTATGTTTTCATCCTCACCCACAGGCAGCATTTCTTACTTTTACTACAAACTCTCCCAACAAGGTGATGCTTCATTGTTTTCTTTTTACTTTCTTTCGCTTATTTAGTTCATTTTTTTTCTTTTATTTTCCCTTTCTTTGTTTTTCTCTTGATTTTTTTTTCAGCTTATCTAGTTTTTTCCATTCGTTCTCTTCTTTTTCCATTCGTTCTCTTCTTTTTTCATTCGTTCTTTTCTTTTTTTTTCATTCGTTCTCTTCTTTTTTCATTCGTTCTTTTCTTTTTTTTTCATTCGTTCTTTTCTTTTTTTTTTCATTCGTTCTTTTCTTTTTTTTTCATTCGTTCTTTTCTTTTTTTTTCATTCGTTCTTTCTTTTTACCATTCGTTCTCTTCTTTTTACCATTCGTTCTCTTCTTTTTACCATTCGTTCTCTTCTTTTTACCATTCGTTCTCTTCTTTATCCATTTCATTTTTTTTTACATCATTTTGGGTTGTTTTTTTTTTTACATTTTGGGTTTGTTTTTTTTTGTTTTTTTTACAGCATTTTGTTTTTTTTTTTCATCATTTTGTTTTTTTTTTTTTCATTTTGCTTCTTTTTTTTTCTTAATTTTGTTTTTTTTTTTCATTTTCTTGTCTTTATTTAGTTTTTTTTTATTTAAAAAAACAAAATGAGGAAAAAAAATAAAATAAGGAAAAAAAAATTCCACATTTTAGATTTTTTTCTTCATTTTGTTTTTTTTTTTTCTTCATTTTGGTTCTTTTTTCTTTTTGTATTTTTTGTTTTTTTCTTTTTGTTTTTTTCTTTTTGTTTTTTTCTTTTTGTTTTTTTTTTCTTTTTGTTTTTTTTTCTTTTTGTTTTTTTTTTCTTTTTGTTTTTTTTTTCTTTTTGTTTTTTTTTTCTTTTTGTTTTTTTTTTCTTTTTGTTTTTTTTTTCTTTTTGTTTTTTTTTTCTTTTTGTTTTTTTCTTTTTGTTTATTTCTTTTTGTTTATTTCTTTTTGTTTATTTCTTTTTGTTTTTTTTTCTTTTTTCTTTTTCTTTTTTTCTTCTTTTTTCTTTGTTTTTTTTCTTCATTTTTGGGTTGTTTTTTCTTTATTTTTTCTTTTTGGTTTATTTATTCTTTTTGGGTTTTTTTTTGTTTTGGGTTTTATTTTAGTTTTTTTGTTTTTGGTTTTTTGTTTCTTCTTTTTCTTTTTCTTTTTCTTTTTTTTTGTTTTTGGTTTTTTTTTTCTTTTGTTCAGCCTCCTAAGGATTCATACATAGTCGGGCATATGTATCACTTCAGTATTCTTGCTTGTCCAATATTTTCACTTTATTCCATAGGGTCTTGTGATTACCCTTTTTCCTTCACGCATGATCAGACATTGTCAATTTCCACTCCCGACGGTTTTAAGATGTTTCTATAGTCTTACTTTGAGGGGCGGCTTGTTTCACCTTTATATTTTTTGCCACAGCTAAGGAGTGGAATGCATGAATTTATCTTTTATGTTCATTACCCAGCAGAGTTTTCTTCTTTTAGTGGAGTTGTTTCTGTATAATGGTCCAGTACTGTATAAACTGCTGATTAGAACTGAATGTAAGTTCAACGGAGCTTGGCAATTTTATGGTCTTCCTCCTCCACGCTTCTTTTCCCACCTGCAGACGTTGCTGTTATGTTTGCAGGGTTCTTGTTATTTTCCGGGTAAGCTTGATATAGCCTGCACAGAGAACGTCATCATTTCCATTAGATTATATATTGGGAAGTAAGTACGTTCTAACAGGTGGAGGGTCTGATCTCAAGTGGTTTTGAATCATTTGTATGAAGTTTGGCGAACGGGCTTACCGCATCCAAACATACAATGCTATTGCGATAAAAGGCTAGTCCTGCGAAGCTCTAGCAAACAGCACACATCCACTAGGGATTGATTCTCAAACCAACCATTTTCATATCATATACATGGTTGGCCAAATAGTATACTGGGGACATTTATATATGGATGAACCTCTAAAACTCTAGATGAGCATAGATCAGAAGCTGATCTCACGTCTAATATTTCAGTTGGGGAAAAACTACCTGTTTACATTCAATGAGTATAGGCAAATTTGTTACTGCCTATCGAAACCTGAATTATCACGAAGAGTGGCTGTTCCCTCAGGAAAGCTCCGTGCCTTGAGCATATATTTGGCTTTTAACCCAGGCCTCAAGTGAATCTCGTACATACGATCCATCTCTAAAGATGCTGGGAAAATGGTAAATTCCCTGTAATACCTCTTGCTATCATCTACATTTAAAAGAAACAGATCAAGCCTGAAATAAAGTCCTGCTGAATTAAATGGATATGAACTTCTCAGTCTTCATTTTCCATTTTCGGTAGAGCTCAAAAGCTTCTTCGTGTTCCTGTGGGTGATGATTTATTTTTATCCTACAACACTATTCTCACATATGAAACGTCACAAGCCACTCTCCACTCTCTCTATTTTCATAGAAAGTGTTCAAACTATCTACACCCCTTAATTGCACAAGCTTTAATCTTCACGGCTAAGACCTGTCATGCTATGCACATTGTAGTGAACCCGTCATTCCTTTTGTATTCCTTTCGAGCGATATACGTTCCACTCGAGTAGATTCTTCCCGCGAACGGCTGCTCTATGGAACCGACTCCAAAGAGGATGTTTTTTTCAAATTACTACAATCTTAAACTGTTCAAGTCGAGAGTAAAACATATATTTTTTACTCTGTAACCTTGTAACACTAGTCTCTCCCAGGCCATGTACAGGATGACAATCATTGTAAAAACAAAGAAACAAAAACAAAAGATGGGAGCTTTTTTTGTCTTTCTAAATAATACGAGTACTTCACTTGACTAAATCAACAGGGAATCTGCTCAGCATTTGTCATAGTGAGCCAATGAAGCTGAATATAAGTCTCAGTGAAATATCAACTATGTGAATCATGGGGACCATATATATGCGGCAACTTGATCTAACATTATGTCAGTTTTCTATACTTAGTTCGAAGTAACCATTGTTCTTATTTAGTATCTCTGAGAGTTTCCTCTCAATTTTTAGGGTCTGTTTCTTTTTCGCCTTGTTATAAATTCTATCTCCGACTAGGCCTGGCAACGTTTATCAGCTAGCAGAGTGATGATATAGTGTTGTTCTGTAAAGTTTTGATTGCCAACCTTTGGTCCGGTATTTGATATACTAGGCTTAGCCATTTTCATACTTGACTCACTTTCAGCCTTAGCATTTGCTTGAGCTTTCCCGATCTTCAAGTCAATCTCATACACTGGAGAATTCCTGTCCAAATATAGAATTATCCTTGCCAAGAAATGATTCTTTAGAGTTACTCAACACCCGAATTGCAGATATTGTTCTTACCGAATATCTGGGCTGGGTAGTGTGGACTTGGACTGAAATGGTAACGGGCGAGCAATAACTGAATAGTGGTAAAAAAAATGAGACAGAAAGCAATGCCAGTCGATACATTTTGTCTTAATTACTTTCCTATTATTTCTCACTCTCTCTCTCTCTCCTTAATGTTCTTTTCCTCGTATTTGTCATTCAGTAACCGATTGTGTCTTCGTGACTTCATTCATATACTTGGTGGGAAATGATTAAAAATAAGAGATTAACATGCACTTATAGTTAATTACTCGAGAATAATCAGATATTGATGTTATAGAGTATGAAGTTATTTCATATAATTACCTCAAATATGTGATTTCAAATTAATATAATTTTGATGTACACTTCTGGTAATTGTTATCAAATGTTTATCACGAGGAGAAACATTTCTTTTTCTATTAAGATTTTCCTAAAATAATAATTACTGCTCAAGACATTTACATTGAATTGATTTTTTTCTAAATACAGCGTACCTATGATAAATAATTATGAAAACAATAAATACTTTCTCGTTAATACTGTAGTATCCCCCGTAGGAATACTTTCAACTAATATATATATATAATATGACGGTAAATCAAATAAATATTAGCCATCTGTATATGCGCGCTAACGTGCATACAGAGTTTGCAAATAATACATTTTACAAATTTACTTAAACGTGTAAACATAACAGTGCTCGATGTGGATAGACAGAGCTAAGAAATATATATATATATATATATATATATATAAAGGCATTTTTATGTTTATACATTCTTTTTATAGATGGTATTTATCAATCCACACACGAGGATTGAATGTGGCACAAGCCCTTTTTAATGTGGGTATCTCCGAGCCCGTAGGCCCAGCCAAAAATAAATAACCATCCAAACCCCCCGAGGGGGGCCAGTTCCGTCAACCTCCCCCAACGCAACCCTACCCTTCGGCGGAGCTTCGTCAGGGTTCCTCCCTGCAAGCAGAGAGTTCGACAGACACCTGACCCGGCAGCTCACAAAGCACAGATACTATACTTTGATCCTAGCCACCGGGCCGAGCGGGTATTCTTTTTTGAGAAACAAATATTTCAGTAAATGCTCTATTTATAATAAGCAGTATTAAACAACATTTACCGGCCTGACAGGATATTTTCTGTGGAAATTTCTCGGACATACAAGCCGGTTAATATTGTTTAATACTGTTTATTATAAAACAGAGCATTTACTGAAATATTTGTATCTATAAAAAGAATGTATAAATATAAACATGTCTTAAAATAATTGTCTGAATGTGCATTTCATAGT
>OZ010577.1:122554965-122617465 GCA_963932145.1 Acanthosepion lycidas | reverse complement strand
TATTTTTTTTATTTCCTGCGAACCCCTCTTTCAGTTTCTTTATTCTCTGCCAACTACGATGATCCCAGATTTAATTGAAACCTCAAATAGCACCTTTGGTTTTCCTGAATATAGTTCATTTAATATCATTCTCTTTCTTTAAAAGCTTGCATCTTAATCGCATTATCGCCTTGCGGTTAAGCGAATTAAAAAAAATTGACTCCTCCTTTCATTAAATTTTCACTATCGCGATCAGTACTCTATAAATCAATGTTTCCTTCAAAAGACATGAAATAAATCATTAATTTAATTAAAACGACTTTGAGATAACTTACTACCTTCGTCTTGAATGTTGTATATACCATCGCTAGATATCTGTTGTTACTTTAGTCGCCGCCGTATTGAAATATTGTTTTCACTCAAAAACGCTAAAAATTGCCATGAATATATAATCAGTAAAAGCTAAAGAAATGGCTTTCGTTATTACGCGGGAATATGTAAATTTGTAATTCCAGATAACTTCATAGAGGATTTCCAAATTACATCCGCATGAACCAATGAAATTACAGATCAAGGCCAAGATCTTTACCAGCATCTTTATCAGTCGGCCATATCGTTTCCTTCCATCACATAACGTTTAAAATGACAGATAAAAATAATGAAGTAATCAAATAACAGATAATATTGACCTCTTCGTCCAATTACTTAAAATAAACAGCACTGGATAAGTTTCTTTGTAAAGGACGGATATGAAGTTTATTCATTATTTACTCGAACTATAGTCTTTCTAAAACTCACTGAAAAATTATCTGCTTTGTCTCTTTCAAATACGGAAACTCACAAAAGTTCATGTCAAAAGATATAAAATATTTGTGGATTACATGTAACACAATAAACCGAGATTTTATTGGACGAAAATATATGAATGTTAGAAAAAAAATTCCCCAGTTAATCAAGTTACTAGTTAATATTAACCTTCTTAACTTCAAATGAAAATGTTAAATACATGACAATTTTCGTTATTTTACTCAAGAGTTTTCACATACAATATCAAACCATATTTCGCAACTAGATGTCTGAGTAAATAGTATAATATACACACACACATTTTATATATATATATATATATATATATATATATATATAATAATCCGTTGTTATATAAACAAGTGAATTCACAAATAGAGCTCAATGTTTTAATCAAACAGAGCAACATATTTTTTATACAACAGGAATTAAGATTACATTAGGTTATTGATCATTTTCCCTTTGTAAACTGAAATAAAATTTACAAGGATTTTTCAAATCAATCAATGGATGATAAAATATTGTAAAAAAAAATGAAAATAATTGAAAAAACATTTTCCTCAATATTTTATCTTCTATTGACTTGTATGAAAAATCCATGTAAATTTTATTTCAATTTACAAGGTGAAAATGATCATTAACGTAATGTAATTTTAATTCCTGTTGTATAATATACACTTCGTGCAGAGTCCAGGAGTGTAGTCAAGATAGGAGAATGAAAATTATGATTTTAAAACTCCGCTGCCTGGTAGCCATACACAGTAATAGGAAATGCTTCAGTAGTAAAGCCTGAGGAAAAATCCGGAGCCAGACTGTCTAAGAAAGTCCGATGTCATGTTCAATTTCGTTCTGGTATCTTCTGCGACGAAGCCGGTGCCAAGCTATATTGAACTCTACTTTTCCCTTGATCAACATCGGTGCCATTGAGATCGGAGACGTTGTGCATGGGCAATTCCTGATCTCTCATAAAACTCTGCCCTGGTCTTCTCCCTAAAGAGCAGACTCCAACGTCGCTACACTGCGCAAAGCAATAATGCAGCGACATAGGAGCGGGAACGTCTTCATCAGCATTCATTGCAATCGAAAGCGTCATTACCGTGTGGGTCAGTACAGTCATAACAGATGCTGTTCCGCTATCAGCAGCTCGGGCATAATTCATTGGGTGCAGATTCATGGTCTCTCGAGACCAAATGATGCCACATTTCACAACTGAGCGATCAGTGCAAAGAGAAAAAAATCCATCTCAATTCAATACAGATTTACGCAAAGAGGCATATGTAATGATTTCCAAAAGATCATAACATTTTGATATTGGTATTTTTTAATATTTTTCCCTGCTCACCGGACTTAAGAAATTAAAAAAAATCTTTCGATAATCCTTATATCATTAAATTTTGTCCGTAATCAAAGGACGTACCTAGACAGTTATCACAGACGTAAAAGCTTTTTTTTAAGCTAATGCTGAAAACTGTTAGTGTAGTGCCCTTCATATTTATTATTAATGTATGAACTTTGAAAATAACAGATGCTTACATCTAAATCTCCATTGTCAAAAATCTTCTCAATATGAACAAATATATAGGCAGTTTCTTATTTTTGTATATTTTATATTGGTTATTTCTCTGCTGTTTTAGTTTTAACGGAACGGTGTTAATTAAATGTTGTGGTCACTCGAACTTAAATATTCTTTTTGAAAAATGGGATTTATCGGATTTAAGTAAAAAAAAAATCTCTGCCTCAAGATCTTTAATTCAAAGTGTTATTGTTTTCTTACTCCAACACCCTTTATTAAAGTAGTTTAACTTCCGGTCTTATGATTCATGGCACTGGGACATCCTTACATCTCTGAGAACAGCGGTCAAATTGTAAACAATTTATTTGTTAGGTGTGTCTTGAACTATTTTATACAAAACCAGAAATTCAGAAATTCGATGCCTTTTGACTTCGGCTCTTCTAGTTAGGAAAAAAAACGAACAGATAATGTTTAAACGAATTTTTAAGAAATTGTTAAAACACTCCATGGCAAAAGCTGAAAAATATACTAATCAAAACGTTTAAAATGGAAGATTAAAACTCACTATTGTAGATTGTATTAAATGACAGTAATTGAGCTTTATTCACATAAGGAGTTAAGAAGTGCGAATTATGAGGATATGTAGTAGTGGTGTATATATATATATATATATATATATATATATATACTTTGAATATACGCTCTTTAGCGCTAGAGGGCGTCCTCAGTGATGTTCTGAATTGGGACATTGGGCAGTTTCGGGTCTTTGAAACATCATACTCCCCTCACCAAATCGACCCCGTCAGAGCTGATCAGTCTCTGTTGCGCCCCTGATCAAAATTGACAGCCTGCAGACACTGACTTATATAATAGGCAAAACATACTGCTCTTTTACCTATATATTAAAAGACAAGGTGGATTATTGTAGATATATAAGTATTAGTTTGGTGCAAAAATAATGACGTAATAATGTCGTTTTTTGACGTATTTTTAACGTCAAAAAACGACATTATTACGTCAATATTTTTGCACCAACCTAATATTATGAGAATATGTAGTTTAGATAAATGTCTACTTTTACATCAGGAATATGTCCCTCTGATAAAGAAAAGTATAACCTGATAATATTTGATCTGTACAATGGCTAAAGCTTAACATTTGCCATTCTTTTTTTCTTAAAAAAAAGTTCTTGGCTGCAAGAAAGTAGTAAATTAAATTCAATACTGATTGCATGCAAATACTGAACAAGCGATAAAAATTGGTTAAAGATTTGGATAAAAAAAATCAAGCTGAACTGTCAGTGGGGAGGTGGTAGAAATTTATGACCAAATAAGAGAATGTAAAAAATTCGGATATTAAAGATGATGCGATAGCAGAACATGAACGGGGCGACAATGTACATATTCATGATTATTTGTCTGACAATTTCACACAGAATGAGATGAAATTACTTGATATCAGTTGGCAATTTAACAGGAACGGACCAGATATTGGACATTGCACTGGTTGAACAATTAGTGCAGAAAAATCTATTCCGGCACACAATGATTCACTATGTCAGGTTCATTCACTAGTGATGACAGTAGCGTAGACAATAATGATTAAAGACCTATCTCTGACTAAAATTGTTTAATTACAACATAGTATAATTAAATTATGAAGCTTTGTTGTTAATGGAAGAACGTTGAATTGACCTGTCAGACAATCTGCCTTGTTTCTCAAGAGCTGTTATCTTTGATTTTTTTTTCTCTTCGAAGGAGGAGAACATAAAAAATGAATACTTCGATCTCCAGATACTTTTATTTGTTTTATTGTTCTAGAATGATTTTCTCTTAACTGGAGCCAAACTTATCAATTTTAATTTAGTGTCTGTGTTTATAAATATATTTTCACTTATTGAAAATGTCTGGGCTACTGGTAATTTGGAAGTGTTGTTAACTGATTAGTCTGAATTATCAGCTTGGGGTCACACAATTGTGAGGCAAATGTTCATGGAATATTTCAATGGTCGTGTCAGTATTTATAAACACCAAAACGAATTCCTTTCATTTTCAATGTATATAACAAGTATTCTCAAAAATACTGCTGCTTAAAGCAAGTTTACAAGTCCAAATCATTAAGTTTCTTTATATTCACAATCCTGGCGATATTGATCGCCTGTGCTCTCATCCATTATTTGGCCTCCGTAAATGCAAAGCAAGAATCAGTAAATGTCAATGGCTGCAATCTTCCTGTGTGGAAGGATTAAGCCCTTCTACTTTAACACTGTCTTCAAACAGGATGATTCACATGCAATGATTGTCACAAGGAATGTAAATAAAAATTATATAAACACAAAGGGATATTTTACAAAACATTGAACTCATATTAGTTGCTAATCGTAATGAATAATCCATAACTTGGATTAAAAATAATGCTAATCTAATTAAAAGAGGATGCAATCGATTAAAACGAAAATGAAGAGAAAGTGATTTAATCGCCATATCATCCACAGTGAATTTGCATCCAGGTGCTTACATGTTTTTGTAGATCCTCTATTATCAAAATTGTGGGATATTTAAAAATAAAAGGTGGAAAACTGAAGAAACGTAAAAGAAAGTACATGGAACATATTGGACTCTATGACAAAAACTTATATTTAAAACTAAAAAATATTAAAATGTTCAATGCACCTTTCCTTCATGTATGTGTCGTTGCACCAACGAAAACATCACTTTAGTTCCTTCCCGTCCGAAAGGACGAAATATGTTCACCCTGTCATAGTTTTCTTTCCTTATATATGAATAGACACGCGGGTCAAAACCAAGCGGCGACAGTCGGTTTCATGCTTAAACGTAGTCGTTGTTTTATGGCATAGCGATTGTTTGTAAGCATAAACACATTTTGGCCACTGGCTGTTGATCTCAATGTCCATTTTTACATTTACATACACTTTATCCCTATATACATATATCATTTCAAATAGTTTATCTATAAAAGGATATATGAATAATAAATAATGGAGAACTTGCCCTAGCGGACGGGTTTCGTCACCTGAGGGACTTTATTAATATAAATTACATGATAAAGTCCTCCAGAGGACGAGACATGTCGGCTAAGATTATATATACGTGTATATATATATATATATATATATATATATATATATATATATATATATATATATATATATATGCTTAATTGCTGATACTCATTCTCACTATTTCTTCACATTTTTCGTTGAGCAATTCCTCTTTTAGCTTGCCTGCATATGTTCTCAATTTTTCTGCAGAATCCTATCTTTTATGCTGTACCTTGGCATTAATTTTGCCGTGTATACATTTATCATCAATTCTGTTTTTCTTTGTCTATTTTTTTTTCTTTTAGGTGATCACAATTGCTGATTTTACTAAATTATCTCTTTGTGACATTTCAAGTTTTTTATTCTGATTTAGTCCATTGTATCCGCTTCTAACACAATGCATATACTTCTTTACATTCGAGTCATTCTGGAGTGTGTCATATAGCAGTTTGTGTACTGCATTTGCTCGCTTCAGTTTCCGTAATTTCAGAACACGGGAAGTGGTCGTTCTTGAAGTCAGCACTTGTGCATGTTTTGTAGTGTATACCTGTATTGCTGAATCTTTTGTTGATAGCTGTATATTCGATTTGGCTTTTCGTTTATATTTCTGGGTTTCACCATATACATATATGATATACAGGAATAAAATGTGGCTGCCGACACTTGTGTTTGAACATAGATCGCCAGTGAGAAAACGGAGCTGATCCAATTATTGAATTAAGTAGATCACGTGACCATAGAGCAAACACACACATAAGAATTTCAATGAAGTCTAGATTGATCTGCAATACTAGTCTATACTATACGGACTTCCATTTATAGCCTATCCTGTATACTATACGGGATGATGTTCTCTCGTCTATCCTGTATACTATACGGGATGATGTTCTCTCGTCTATCCTGTATACTATACGGGATGATGTTCTCTCGTCTATCCTGTATACTATACGGGATGATGTTCTCTCGTCTATCCTGTATACTATACGGGATGATGTTCTCTCGTCTATCCTGTATACTATACGGGATGATGTTCTCTCGTCTATCCTGTATACTATACGGGATGATGTTCTCTCGTCTATCCTGTATACTATACGGGATGATGTTCTCTCGTCTATCCTCTATAGTATACGGGATGATGTTCTCTCGTCTATCCTCTATAGTATACGGGATGATGTTCTCTCGTCTATCCTCTATAGTATACGGGATGATGTTCTCTCGTCTATCCTCTATCGTATACGGGATGATGTTATCTCGTCTATCGTCTACGGGATGATGTTATCTCGTCTATCGTCTACGGGATGATGTTATCTCGTCTATCGTCTACGGGATGATGTTCTCTCGTCTATCGTCTACGGGATGATGTTCTCTCGTCTATCGTCTATACTATACGGACTGCCGTTCTTTCGTCTATCCTCTATACAATACGGACTGCCATTCTGTACTCTATTCTGATCACTATACGGGTTACTTGTCGAGCGAGTATTCTCAAGCAAGTATTATTAGTCTTAGTGCTGGCACCAGTATTGTTCAACGGCGTACTATAGTTATGTCTGCGATTACAAAGTCTCTACTACAACGAGAATTTACGAAAAGTATTCGTTGGCATCATAAAAGTGTTATCGATTGTTTGTTGAGTCACAAAAATATACTTCTTGGGGGTTCTCGAAACTTGGCGTTGACTACGACCTGATATTTTATCGTTACCCATTGGACTCATTTTACTTACGAGTTCCTAGTTCATATTTTCCAATTATTTCACTATCACTCTCCTTGTCTACTTTGGCATTCAAGTCTCTCTTAACGATAGTAATTTAGTGAAATTTGCATTGAGCATTGGTGTCGTCTAGCGGACAGTTCTTCTGTAATTTGTGTTCTCGTTGTTTAATGACAGAAAACAGGTCGTCACTTTCGCTGAATGAAAGGAGAAACTCAAAATCTATTCTTTATCACAGGCCTTGCAAAATGTCGGGTAAGACGTCGGTCAGGTTGTGCAAACGCTATTTCCCTCTTAAAATAGTTTACCAACTCACTTCAGCAGATGAGAACGGTGAGATTTTTCTATAACTCAGTCAATAGCGCTATTATTGGTTGAGGCATTCATTGTGTTATCTTTCCCTTGAGATGAACTCATTTCATATGCAATATTTTTCCGAAGAGAAAAAAATGTCCTCAGAAGATTATAATCAAGACTGAAAGTGACGAGCTATTATATCTTATAATTGAGTGCATGAACATTCTAACCAAACCAGTTGCGTTTTTTATCCTCCAATGCTTTATCACACCGACATGTAAAATATTCTACGCCGTGCGTACCCTCTCGACAGACAGACATATGTTGAACTATTTAACATATTGTTGTCAATAACCAAGCTGACTGAACAATAACAGTGACAATTTTTTTTTTTTACAACAAAGTTTTATAATCATTTGTTGGAGCAAAATTACTGACTTATGTGACCATAATCAATTATTGTCCATTTTTCCATAAAACTGAACGAATTCTCGAAATCCAGTTAGATGCGGGTCATATCACGGCATAGTTACGCCACCTTCCATATCAATATAAATTTTGAATAAACAAAGAACTGTAAAGGCAGCAATGACATATGGTAGCACGGTTTGGGGAAAGGGATTTCGTTACATTCACTTCCGTGCATATACTCTTGGGAAAGGTATGGGTTTATCTGTTCTACTCGCCATATGGGTACATAGAACAGACAGGGTGGCTACGGGTCTAGGAGAAAGACCAACCTGAATTCAAATCCTGTGAAGCGTCTTGTGGGGAACTTTTGGCACACAGAATACGCAATTTCTCTGTATTTAGCTCTTTAAAAAAAGTTTTGTAGGTTCTACAAAACTTTCGTCACTATAATCAAATCATGTGTGAATATCTTGCTTGTTTGGGTCTAAGGTACGTCAAAATACAAGAGAGTCCAGTATACATGTAAAATTAAAAGACAAGAGAAAAACAATTTATGCCAACGTAATTGTTTCCTTGAATTTTATCAAGGCAAATATAGAACATGTTTAAGAAAATCTAATAATGAATGTATAGTTGAAGACAAAATAAGTTTCAAATTTAAATTAATGAAATTTTTAATTTAAGTATTTGTCTATATTTCTGAGATCAGGTATTATGTACACTATTTACATTATTCGGACTATTGTTCTCATCTTTGTCGTGATATTTATTACATTTCAGCAATATGCTAGGCCACAACATCTCCTGAGCCGAACAAGCATAGAAATGAATACAATATGGGAACCAGTAATAAGGAGTGTCAGAGAAAAGCAATGATAACAATAAAAATTGCAATATGAGATCTGGTAAAACCATGCAAGGATAGCAGCAAAAACTGCAATATGAGAACTGGTAAATAATGATTATTGAAGTCATTAGGTTTATAATACCCAGAAATTCATACACGGGTGTGTATCCAGGATATATGGAGATCCATTAACAGGAGCTGAAGAGTAGGAGTTCAATACCTGGTTAAAGCGGTGGAGAGCATGGAGAGGAGATAACTGATCACTGACATCCATTAGACATGGCACGTGGAACTAGAACAGTCTACTCCAGTGAGCGAAATAAAGGGTTCAGTTCGACATTCCAACCACCTGAAGAAGGCTTGGGCGTGCAACGGCCGAAACGTTGTAGTAAATATGGTGAAAAATAGTCCGAATAATGTAAATAAGTAAATTGTAATTTATTCAGAAATCGTTCGAATGTAACGGGAAGAAAGATATGGAGGACGCTAAATGTTTCGTTATTCTATGACATGTATAACTTTTTTTTAGAAAATGCATGAGGTAACAAATATTTGGTGGAGACGATAATGCTTTAATGTGAAAGATACTGCTGTTCATGTCAAGGTTCTAGACAAAATACAAAGATGAATCTGCAATGTGATAGATACTGTCCTGTCATCTCGACTCTAGTCATTTCTTCACCGACCTTATGTGGTTTCCCTCTGTCTTTTCTACAAAAACTTTCATGGCAAATGCTCTGACGAGATATTTTCACTAGTGCACATGAATATGAGCTTGCTACTACTTTGGCATCTCAGTTCCAACATTTTACTGTCGAAACATTTAAATGTACCCGCCTCTTCTACTCCAACAGCTTCTTCTTTCGCACTTCCCGACAGTGGAACACACTTCATCTTACTTGTTTCCCTGATAACTATAATTTTAAAATTTTCAATGTAATGTCAATCGACATCTTCTGATTCCTTGATCTTGATCCCTTTCTTTCTCTTTATCCTTTCCTCAAACACCTCGCTTTACTCTGACTTTCACTCTCTGTAAGCCCTTCCGTGTTAGTGGTACTCCCGCCTTGCTTGGGGTGAAATGCATAAAAAAAAATTGCAAACTTATTTAGGTCTTTGTAAAAGCCTGTAACCGCTTATAAGTACATTAATATTGAGACAAGATAAAAGCATGGATTATTGGATCGGCAATTGATAGTCATAATATTGATAAATTTTGTCCCCAAGAAAGCAATATCAAAGAAGGAATTAGTATTAATGTCAGTGTTGGGCAGTATAGTGACTTTGGAAAGAGAAAATAAATATAATGAAAAATGGTTTTCTCAATAGAAAATTAAAAAAAAAAAATAAAAAACCTCCATAGAGATTGAAAACACCAACTCTATTGCACACCTTGATCAACGGCACTAAAAGAATTACAGATAAAATTTCATGATTCGCTGTGAAAACTTTGCAGAGATTGGAAGACCAGTAACAGATTCTTGCAATCACGAAGGGCAGGGAATTTGATGAGTACTCTTAAGATTTATAGCGTCTCTGAAAATGAAAACTCATACGGATTTGCAATGTGTGTTCAATTCGAAACGGCTCTCATGGTGATTAACTATTATCATATATATATATATATATATATATATATATATATAACAAACTGAATATATATATGTTTATGTGTGAAATATGAATTAAAATCCAAGAGAATAAGTTAAAAATACACAAATAGGACATGTTTATCATTCTAACAATGAAAGTGAAACATGTTAGATTGATAAACGTTTCTTATTTGTTGTATAACTTACTACATGTGTGTGGATGTTAAGATATACAACATTTATATATATATATATATATATATATATATATATATATATATATATATATATATGTGTGTGTGTGCGTGTGTTCAGATACATTTTCAGAACACACACACACACACACACAACAACATACATATATATATTGTCATCCACAGACAATGTGGCTAGACGTCCGATTGCCTCTAGCGAGGATCGAGACCCGACTGAATTGCCTTCAGTCGTGGATTCTACTATTTAATCCATTGGCTCACGGCAGGAATGAATTTGAATTTAAGCTTATTTATTATTTAGATAAAAACACAATGATTGAGAGAACTCCGTTCGTTTTACCGAAGAGTCTTGCATTATTAGCCGTAATAGTTACTGTTTACAACCAAGACTTCCTCGCCTGAGAGCTCAACGGAAATAAATTCTTCGGGAGCATATATATATATATATATATATATATATATATATATATATATATATATATGGACATTGACGTCAGCGACCAGAAGCGACAGTTTGTTTCATGGTAAACGCAATGGTCTGGAGAAAGACAGACACACACACACACACACACACACACACACACATGTGGTGTGTGTTTGTTGTATTCGATGCTGAAATATTTTGTATATGCCCGCGAAGTCTTCCTTCAAAATATAATTTTCAGTTATTTTGTAAGATTTTGACAATTTGTTAAAGTTGATAATTTTTCATCTTACTTTCTGATTGAGAGAAACTGAGTATTCATAAATATCACCTGAAGGCTAGAATATTGCCTTAACCTGGGGAATGTAAATGCTTATCACCTGAAGGCCGTCGCTTTCTGCTTACACATTTAAGGTAATCCTTATCCAGATCAAAACTGATTAATTGCCTCAAATACCTCTAGTAACACAAGGCAAATATTAGTAGTTAATATCAAATCACTAGACAGCACACACTCTAAGAATGAAAATAGTGGAGGCTATTATTATATGAAGCTGCAAAGATATTAAATAAAATGTCTTTCAACACAGGAGATCACAATTTAAAATGTGTAAAATACATTTCAAATTTCTAAATAGAATATATATATATATATATATATATATATATATATATATATTATATATATATATATATATATATAATGCCAACGTGTAGCCCATTGTATTTTCTCCATATCGGAATCATTTAGATCTTAAAAATACTGAGATGGAGGAATGTATTATGCAAAAATATGATTGTTGTAGAATTTGTTTATAATTTTGATGCCAATCTGAAACACATTATTCCTATTTTAGATTTTAAAAAAATAAATTAAATAAATAAGGAAACTGGACCTGTGGCGACTGGAATATAATAGAACTTTAAATGAATTTCTACAAATGGAATATATATATATATACACACACACACATATATATATATATATATATATATGTGTGTGTGCGCGCGCGTATTGCTGAAGAAATTACAGCCTAGTAGATATTAAAAGTACGTAGTGTTTTAATTGAATAAATAAAACAAAATAATTTTAAAAAATTAAACGAAAATTTAGAAGCAGTACAGTATAATGTATTTATGAATACTTGAAAATGAAAAATTCTTTCCATATTTTATATTGAATTCGACCGAGAAAATCTATTTAATTTCTATTACATTTCGCGGTTTTTCTAGAAGTTGCTGAACGTCCATATTTTTATAAAGAAAATGCTTAATTTTTTTTCTAAGAATTTCCCTCTCTTTAAGATATAGGCTAATGTAACTGGCACTTTTAATGCGTAGCAAACGATTATATTATGTAGCTACACATTATCGATAGGTGAAGATTCATCGAGTGAAATCAAAGATCAGGGTAGGAGGCTCCCCTGATGCAATTAGTGACCATAGCGAGGCGTCCAGATGGATAACATCGATAGCTGTTCGAACTGAAAAGAGATGAGCCCTGCTCGCCATTCTCCACATTAATATATATCGGAGAAATATATATTCATGCGTCGAATGTGTTTCAATCCCGAAATATTGTGGGTGGAACAGATCATGTGTTCAATTGCGCATCGGTTATTGGAGTGATCATGAAAACGGCTTTTTTTGTAATTTTCTTTTTTTTTTTTTGGTTGCATGGTGAGGATCACGAATTAATGCAAACGCATATGTGGCTATGATATGTAAAAGCATTTGTAATGAATTTACGCTATAAACAGATCTTAAATAAATTTTATTTTTATTTTTTGAAAAATAAATAGGAATGTAATTTCTTTCGACCCCACTATATAAACCCCTTCATATTTGATTTAATTAAAACACAAAGAGCCAACAAAAAATGCTTCTGAAAGCAGAGTAAATAGCGCAGGAAATAACTCTAACAAGAGGCTATTTTTTTTCAAAATATTTCTTCTTTTTAATGAGATAAAATTATTTCAGTGGTCTTTTCAATCATTCAGGACGTTTCAGTTTTATTATATTCTGCTAGCTTTTAAAATGGTCATGTTATATTTATTTTCTCTTTCTCACGCCATGTTATATACGTGTATGATTATCGTTCTGTCTTAAATGCCCATCTTTACTCTCCATTTGTTTCCATTCAGTTTTCTTTCAAGAGTTTCCGACATTTTTTTCTAACGACCGGCCAATTTTAATCGCGTGCCAATACGCTTGCTGATTTTGCCTGCCTTATTCCTCTACTTATAAACTCTCGACTGCCCTTGTTCTTCTGCCATTCCCCCAAATCCAGTCTTGCTTCTTTTTTTAATTCTCTTTGCTGTTCCGTCTCCTTCTTTTGCGTGTCAGTTTAATGTCTATTTTTCTTCATCAGCTTCAGCTTCTTATAATAATTCCTGTCTATCACAAAAAAAAAAGATTTTTCTCCTGAGACAACCCACTCGACTAGTCTAGGTGACACATTCATCAGCTCCCCTTACTTTCTCATTTTTGTCTCCCCTGCCATCTTCTTCACCGTTCAGCCACCTACATGTCTAGGTAGACATTGATTTTTCATTAATTTATTTCCGTTCTCTTTCACCCTCAGTCTCCTCTGAAATATCTTCTCCCGTATAAATGGATCTTTGATAGTATATTGCGTTGGGTTGAGATATTTATGTATTCAAATTCGGTGTCATAGTTTAGGGTTCGATTCAAGGTAGATGATAGGGTTTCGTAATGTCGACTTCTTCGGTCGATAGGTTGTCTCTTCCGAAACATACGAGGAACAAAATTTCTAATCAGATTTAACCTTTTTAGCATCAATTTATTGGTACATAAGCTAGGCTCAAATGTCTATTGATATAATAATGCCCCATTTATTTTTGCTGAGTCTGCCAAATATTCGAGATCTATCGTTCTCGCAAATAGATTCAACGTATTATCTCAGTCTTTTCATATTGATTAAATTGTTCTTCAGTTTATTTGCTCTCTTTTTCCCTTTCTCTTTCTTTTTTTCCTTCGCCCTTTTCCCTTTGCTCCCTCTCTCTCTCTCTCTCTCACTTTTACCATTTCTCGCTTTTTCATCACATCCATACCCCCTCTCTATGAAACCCTGCCCTCTTTCACTCATATAGTCTCCTCCTTATGTTTGTTCCTTACTTGCTATTTATTATTGTCTTCCTTTTTTGTATTTAAAATACACAAACACACAAGAAAACGAATAAAATGTTGTTCTAAATGGAAAAAAAAGTTTTTCACAGATGATTGAAGATTTCTCTATTATTGATTAGAACATCACTAAACTTTTTGATTTGAATTTATATGTTCAGTGTTTTGCTTGATTCGAAAGGGTATTGTGTTCGAAATAGACATCTCTTAAAATATTTGAAAACTATTTTACTTAATACAACTAACATCCTCAGATGTTAGTCAAAGCTCTTTGCGTTATTGGGGCGTATATGTGTATTTATCAGACAACAGAATGGGGTTTTTGCTGGGTAGCATTAATGCTCTTCCAAATGTAAGAAATATTACATTTATTCAACAACATCACCCTGATTCTTGCTGTTGACAGAAGCTATTTAAAATTTTATACGAAAAGAATTCTAGATGGAAATTATTTGAAATAGGACAAATTTCAAATATTAGGTTGGTAAAAATAATGACGTAATAATGTTGTTTTTTGACGTTAAAAATGCGTCAAAAAACGACATTATTACGTCATTATTTTTGCACCAACCTAACAAATTAGGATATAAATTACGTATATTTCTAATTGGCAATTTTCTGTGGAATAATCCGCTTAATAAAGGGTTGCAAAGAAATTCTACTTTTAGCACTGAATTAGGCATATTAGAATCAATCAGTTAAAGGCCATATATAATACACGCTTGTGTATCTTTCGATTCATAACAAACTAGGCAAATGTTCTCGCAGTAGGCAGCCGTCTATTACTTGCTAACTTAACAGGATCTGTAAGACTCAGCCTGTCCTGCTATTCGAACTATATTTGGCGTTGTGTGCGAACAGTAGACACATTCATACCTTTCCCAGGCATATTTGAACGGATTCGAAGTCGGTTCTTCGATTTGACATCCCAAGCCGTTATTCATTTCTCCACACCACAGATTAGAATAAGTATCTTAACTTAATCTTGTGTAAGTGTGTAGAGTGCATTTTTATAGAATCTTATCTAGATCGTAGGGATTAGGCTGTCGATATCGATAATTGATATCATTTCTTTAAAGTTCCTTTTTAATTATTAGGTTGGTGCAAAAATAATGTCGTTTTCTCACATAGTAACATGTGATAAAACGACATTGTTTTTGCACCAACTTAATAAAAACAAAGCTTTCCATCCTAACAGATTTAGAAATGAAGCATTGCTCGTAGACAATGGATCCTTAGAAGTTGTATTCGCATTTCCCTTTTTTATGACAAATTTAAGCCAATTCTTACTCATATTTTTGTATTTTGTCTTCGTGCCGTAAATGACAGCATGAAACATTTTGGAGATTTCGGTCTGGATTTCTGGGATTTATATGAGGACTAATATCATTATTAGTACAATATTTTGGCCTTTGGAAGTTTATGAATTCTTCAAATATCAGTCGATCGGATAATTGCGACCTGAACTCTTTATTTATGTTGATAGACAGACCTCATTCTGCTCTCTATACTTAGGAATATTAATTTTTGTTATCTAAAACTGACATCCCTGTTTTCAAAGATTCAACCCGGGAATGAATTCTCAAATCCCATGCCGTCAAAATAAACCGGCGTTTTAATCCACTCTGGTATTATCGTTAGATGTGCAAGGTGGAATGAAAATATGTTGGTGTTTCAGTTAGAAACTCCAAGATTGTTACTCGGATTGGCATGAAGAAGGCCGGTGATCAGAGCGACCGTACAGTTGTAATAATAGCAACAGAGATGGGGATATTAGATCGAAAGTAAATGTAGATAAATCAGTAAGTATAGAAGTAAAATGAAAGATAACTTTCTGAGACGAAGATGCTGAGATATCGTAAAATAATATTAGACTCTAAGAAAAGAGTTGGACTGCCATGAAAAGTTTACGACCTATGTGGCAGTTAATACTGAACAAGTTCATAAAACATTGAGATAATAAACCGAGATGCGGCTGTATCAGCAGATGCAGAAATTCCTTAGGACCGCAGTGATAAGGAGAATAGAAACCATATAAAAATTTTACTAACCCTCAGAAAAAATGTTTTGGGCACAATGTGAATAAAGAAACCTCGGAGAAATTAATACGAATGGATAGATCGACGGTATCTGTGGCAAAGCGTAAGTAAATTTCAAATTGAAATAGATGATCGAACATGCGCTACAAAACGATGGTAAAATATAAACGAAAACAACAAAAATAGAAACAGTGTATGCATATAACTTCTTCACTCATACACTACAGTTATCTGGGTCCAGGCTCTGCGTCTTCTCATTTTCATCCTGGTCGCAAGTGGCTAGCTCCACTAGTTTTGTTGAATAATAGTGACCTTACGGTTCCTCAGCTTTCTTTTTCCTTCCTAGTTTGGGGGCGGTCTTTGATCTCGATAGGGTTGATTCAGGTTACCAAAATACTATGATATTGGCATTGACGGCCATGTCTCGTTTGAACACCTAATAATATACGTTGTGTACCACAGACAAGATTGCATAGTTCCTGCCTGTGGCCGTGGTAAACTTTTCTCTCTTTACGCCCGAGCACACATCAAAATTCGGTCTGAAATAAGATCTTTTCAAAAGGCACAACATTGTTGATAATTCTAACAACAGGTTTATTTAATATAAATAAAAACTGATTAAATAAAATGTGCCTATTATCTAATGGAAAATCAAGTTTTATACTGCAGTTTGGTGATTTATGTATTTGTAGTTGCAGCCGCAAAAAAAAAAAAAACAAAAACAGTAAATCTAGTCGATCCTTTCTCAATACTTCTGTCATGTGTGTCTGAAATGCGGGTGTTTTTAGTGTCTGGTGTCTGCTCCCCACTCTTAAAAAGACCACTAGTAACCTGATGCTGCATTTAAATTTTACACAATTTGGGGCGAGTTCCGCATACGAAAAAAGGACAATTTTCTATATAAATATATGATCGGAAATCTTTTTGAGTTATTAGATTTAAAATAAGTTTACGTGTGTCGTCCTAGAGGCTAGGTTACATTTGTCATTCGTGTACATGTGTGGCTAGTCTATCATCAACATTTAACGTGGGTATTTGTATGTTAACAGAACTGTTCCGTTTAACAATAGCAGGATATTCATATCGTGAACAGGCAGATATATTTTTTGCATACGGCTTTGCGAATAATAGTCATGCAAGGCAGCACGGCGGTATCAGTTTGCGTTTCCAGGTCAAATGCAGCCGAGTCATCCAAACTTTGCTGCTGTTTATCATCGCCTTGCTGAGAGAGTATCTGTAGCACAACAAACTAAGTATCGAGGATGAACTGACCACGAAGAACACATTCTACATGATGTCGGGGACGATCCAGGTATCAGCACTCGTCAAGTGGACCTATGGACATTTGTTTTTGTTTTGATGTGAGAAAGCCATCCCCAAATTTGTAAAAGTATTTTTGAAGTATAGGGATATCTTTTCCGAAAACAATGATTAAAGAATTTTGTTTGCCTAGCCATGCTCCCAGGAAAGGACAACGCCTAATTTCATTATCTCCTTCTGTAAATTGACCAATTTGTTTTTCTTACCAGTGAAGGATTATTCGCCAGGAATCCAAACTAATGCAAACTGTAAAACTTTCAGAAAATTGACAGAGAAAAGGAACATTTTAGTTTTAGCCAAATGACCATATGGTATTTCCTTTGTTTAAAATCTTAAATATCGTTTTCTAAGATAATAGGATTCTTGGGAGATCAACGAAAAAAAATCTCAAAACTTGGGGCTTAACACAAAAAATGTCTTTTTTCTTTATCTTAAATAATTTGAATCATTATTTTATGTGACCAAACACATTTTCGACAGATATCGTAATGTAAACAAATGTCTAGTTTCTCACGACCAAGCAATTTGGACAACACATTAATCGTCATTTTCTTAACAGCGGAAAGTGGATAGGGTTTGGATCATTCCTTTGGTCAATCTCACTGAATCTTGTCTAGTAAAATCTGGGTTCGATTCTCTTTAAAAACTCTTCTTATTGTCCTAAAATTACTTTAAAAGATAAATTTGAACGTTTTTCGTTTTTAATTTAGTAGTCCCTCCAAATCCCCATACTAGCATTTCATGCATTTAAACAAAGCCAATGCTCTGCCACACACACACACACACACACACATATATATATATATATATATATATATATATCAAACATAAAAATATAGCTTTATCGTATGCTAGAGCGGTGACGTCTGTTTCACAAACGAAATCTTTAGGCTGGAAGATTACGTTTAACAAGGGGTCGCTGCTTAGCGCTGACCTCGTTATCCACTTTATATATTTTAGCAAAAAATGTTTCATTTAATAATCCGGCATATTTCTATTACTTAAACATTATTTTTAGCGGGTATTCATACTTGAATTGATAGTTTGTTTGTTTGTTTTTTTTTTTTAATTAAAAAGCGTATTTATTTTCATTTACTGGCCTGAATATTCAATAAATCTTAGAAAAATATGAACATCTATCCCGAAATAAATGAATAAACATTCACGGACTGAAAGAAGCAATACTGCTGTTTTTCAATGTATTATGAAGCAATGTAAGTTATTAGTCTTTAGGGAGACCTACACTTTATTCATTCAAAGCCATTTAAACCGTTGATCTGAGAAATCGGTTGTATACAGCTGGCAATTTATATATTTCTGATTGACTTTGGAACCATGCATAACATACATGTAAAAGTTTTGACTCGACTTAAGGCTTGTAATTTTACGATAATGCTTTTGGTTTTGTATCAAGTTAAGGTGTTAAGTGAAACAATTCCTATTACAAAATACTCTGTGTTCAATTTCGTTATCACCTGTACTAATTCTATTATAACTGATCCATACACCGAGTTATTTGAAGTGTTTTGTATTTTGCTAATCCGATATCTTGATCTCTCTTGAGAAATACGGGTTATAAACGATTATTTAATTCCAATTCCAGATCATAATTCTTGTATTTGTTTAAACATCATTCCTATCCCAAATATGAACAGCTATGTTGATGAAATAACCCCTTCAAATCATCTGTACATTGTCCCTGGGATGGGTATCAGGTATGCTGGTTTCTATTAGTACAATTATTTGGGATGTTTAAATAATTAGTACTTATATATTCAGGTTTGTGCTTGAATATGTGTTAGATTAATTATTGGGGTTCTCATTATCTCGCTTTTTCCTGGTGAGTTTTAGAAAGTTTCCATATTGTGGTCCTCACAAGACATGGACAACTTTGTGGACCAATTTAGTTTTACATTCAGTGGATTCGGATCTTGAAAGTCTGTTTTTTCATGGATGATTTGAAGAATTCTCTTTTGATGCGATTATATTCTGCAATGACGTCAATATTGCAGGTATTTAACTGGAGAGGCATGAAATTTTCTCGTGGTGTTCGATGACACATACTTCCTTATTACACCTTTTACCTGAACGAAAGTCAAACTGGGTTGTGAGAATTTGATTTTCATCATCACTTTAAGCATAATTATCTAAATGAGATACTCAAACATACAGAGGTATCTTGATGATTTACCTTTTTGTTTCTCTGGCTCATTAATGCGCAATACACTTTATATCTTGAGGGGACGCTTCTAATTCCTTACTTCCTTCAGTTGGTATTCTCAAACAGTCACTAATCTAGGTGCTGACCAGCTTAGACGTTGCTTAACTTCGATGATCATAGGAGAACCGATGTTTCAACGTGATATGGACGTCAATCTGGAAAAAGCTAGGTCAATTTAAACAGACATAGGATGGTATAGAATAACATACCTAACGTTGATATGGTATTAGGCTAAAAGAATAATGGTTTGTGATAGCAATATTATTTTTATGTCATTTACCATAGACGTGTTATATTTGTTTTTTTTAAAAGGTTGAAATGGGGGATAATTAAACTAGGCGGTCATACACAACTAACAACTTGTAGCCAGTTACAAATTAAAGTCGGAATCAAGGAGAAGACAATAATGATCTTTATTTGTACACTGGCAATTATCTACGTGTCAAATTTGTTAAAAAATGTTAGGAGCATACAATTTAGAAATAGAATTATACGCTTTTAACGGTCTGATTAGGTAAAGCAGGAATAATTTTTTTAGTATAGTGTTTTAAAATACGGCATGGGTTGGTTGAGATTGGGCCAAACATCTGATTGCTTTCCCCAGAAGTACGGGGGTTAATAGGCAGAGACGGAGGAGGAGTCTAAAATTAGCAAAATCTCGGAAACTGCAGCACGGCAATGTAACGGACAAAATGCCCACGGAACCGATTTCACAAGACATCGAATTTCGCCAGCCACCCACTACTGAATGGTTTATCCATCGCTTTTTTTAACAGGGAACAGTAGAGAGTATCCTGGATCTATACAAGATGCAGAGAGATCCGTATCTAGATGTTCAGCTGCTGACGGGAAAAACCCGGATGTAACTGGTTTTGACAGACATGTCCGCACGCGATCCCGACCTGCTTTTGCGTCTATACTGACTAGCGTTCACCAAATGTTAATTTAATTCCTTAAGCGAATTGAAATAGAATGCATATCTCCCACCCTGACTTACAAAGACAGCTATGAATTATCTCATGAGCTGAAATAGCATTCAAAATAAAGTGAGTTTTCATAATGGCTGAAACTGCTTCAATGTCTCCCGAATAAAATAACGTTGGAACGGGAGCACTTGGAAGAAAGATTAATTCTCCCTTTTGTACTATCCCGTTATGGGTATTATTTTATCCCTGATATAACACCGTACTTCACGGACGGAACGTAGTAGCTGAAAGTAAGAGGAATTACAAACATGCTTTGTTCTCAGAGAAACTCTTATACTACTAAGATACACACGAAACCATATATACACGTGTCCCACGTGGAAAGTAATTTATCAAATACATCTATACATCAAAGCATAGTGTCGGGAAAAACAAAACCTAAAGGTCTTACATATAATATGGATATATTTCTGTGCCTGGAGAAGACGTGTTTAGGACTCCAGATTTAAACGGGCTGGATTCGTTTATGTCCCAAACGAGAACATATTACACTGACATGAAATAGCCAGTCTTGGGTTTTCCCAAATTGAGCACTGCGACCTGGGGTTTCTTTCTATATAAGGGAAATATATATTCGCAAAGAGAAACGTCATCATGGACTTGAAGTTGCAGGGAGGCAGATTTAGCTAAATAAAGCAACCTTATTTATTAAATGCTGTAAACAACTTAAATTGACTGCCAATGTCTCCAACTTATAGTCTGATGTCTCTAAGCAACAGTCACGTGACCTACGTAATTTATCTTCACCAAAGTGAGATAAGCGTCTTCTGTCTCCCTACAGCGTGAACGTTGAAAGGATCTTAGTTTTAATAGGTTTGCAGGATGTGTAGCATTTAAACCAAAACCATTTGTGTTTGTAAAATGAATGAGGCGAAGAAGTCAACCATGCTCTTGTATTCCAAACATTTATAGCAGATATCAAATTTTTATTTTCGATATCGAGCAAGACCAACAAAGTATTATTTTGAAGTTTTTGGGAACACTATTTTTTTTCATATGTATTAATAATGGTTAATCGATATTAATGTAGCCTTAGCGTTCCAGCGAAATGGAAGGAAGCTGCAATGTTATCGTTCTAGACATGGTATCTCGACTATAGTCTTTCACTCGTACCGTAACATAAATTCAATGTGTGTTTTCTATAAATATTTTCACGTTAATTGATCTTATGAGCTTTCCTATTTGTTACCTCGAAGCTAAGCGCAGTACAACACTAGCAACTAGTTTTCATAATTTCACTCTTTAGTTTCCTAGATATATCCATTAGTTCTATGCTAATTGTTTCTTCTCTTGCATTTCTCATCCATGGAAATTATTTCCAGTTTCTTTCTTTCCTGTCAATTACGGTCTTCAAAAATTGTATTAAAATTAAATTAAATTAAAATTAATTTAAAATTAAATTATCTAAATTGACATTAAGTTACAATGTCAATCGTCAACTTCAATATCCAAGAATCCTGTTCTTGTATTTTCCTTTTCCATCTCAGACTCTCAGTAATCACTTGAAAACTAGTGCCTTTTATATTCTTTAATTTGGGTGAATTGATTATAGAAAGAAAAACTCGTTTAAATCCCCATTTTTAAAAAGTGCGGACTTCTCCCACAAGTAGATTCTTTCAAACGTCACATATCCAACTCTTCAAAATTTACTTACAGTATCTTTAATTTTATGCCTAGTTATACACTTAATCTGAAAAAAATTACTACGATTAACATGATACATGTATACACGCACTATTTTCTTCAAAATGTGCATGCAGTCTCATTTATTTAGAATGTTTAAGTTACTATTGTTGTATATCGTAAATGTCTTGTACCTCGTTAATATCGAAGCCTCTTTAGTCTCAACCGAAAGAAACATGATTGTCCAAGCGATTAACATATATGACACTAAACTGACTGAAATCCTCAAGTATGACAATAACTTTATTCCATATTTTCAATGTACTTGTATTGCAAACAGAGAAAGTGACAAAATTTGCTCAAATAGATTTTGTGAAAAAAAATACGATTATTTGCTGGCTGCATGACGAAATTCGACATTTAAAAAAAAATGACTCGTGTAAAAATCAATTTGTCATTGACTCATTTTAAAAATAGATAATGAATATCAAAGCAAATAAGTTGACAGCCAACACATGTCCATTACAGGAATTCTCACATTTTGTATTTTCCATAGATTTTCGCACGTTTAATGTTCTATAAATGTTTTGCAACTGTATTTTTTCTGTTTACTAAATAATTGTTGAGCTGCTGTATATAAAGAGGGTTCCAATAACTTGGATCGTTTTAAATGTGAATTAAGTTTAATTGTTTAATGATTTTTATTTTTTGGCAATTTCAACCATGGAAAGATTAACAATCAAACAACGTGTTAAAGTTGTTCGTAAATTCGAACAGACTTGGTCGGTGGCAGATGTTAAAACACCATTGCATGCTCGTTTACGCCGTTCAGCTGAAAACATTGCTGCAGTGACCGAAAATTCTCGAAATTGACACCTCGATTCATCATCTCCCGCAGGAAGTAAACCTCTCCACAACAACGTTACATCATTGCTAATTACATTCTAGATTGGTCGATTATGTTGACCAAAAAATCGCGAAGTGCGCGAAATGCATTTCTGTTTGGACGTCCATTTTCGTAATAGGCTTCGATAACATTAACAGATTGTTTGATTGTTAAATTTTCCATGGTTGAAATTCCCAACATCTTAAGTTGTTAAATCTAAAAGAAAAATACTCATTAGACGCTTAAACTTTATTCATATTTAATAACGGTCCAATTTATTGGAACGCACTTCTTAATCGTTAATGTAAAGGTTTTTCGATGCATTAATTTAATAATCTTATCTGTGTTCTATTGCTACTTTGTCTTCTTTTCAAGGAAACATATCAAGTTTAAAAATCTGTTCATTTTATTTATTTTTGTAAGACTTTAATACTATGCAATGTTCAATTAACAATAAATAAATACTCATTATTAATCTAGTTTCATAAGATTTAATCTGTGCATACGTGTTCTGAAAAGTTTAAATCTCTACACTTATCCGGATATGGAATCAGCGCAGAAAGTTGAACTGTCAAGCCTCGACTTCTGCGTTCACTTGCGGGGGGGGGGGATATGAATTCCTCTATTTTCCGCCAAGCCATGGGTTCAATAACTGTGACATCGTCTGTCTTTCCTTTAGTGACAGACAATCTAAGAAAAAGACTAATAAGAAAACATTCACAAGGCAGCGGAAAATCAATCTGTTTCCAAAAATTTATTGTAAGTCACATAATAATTGAAATTTGTGGAGATATGAACTAATACGTTTTTAAGGAAAACATCATTGAAAGAATTCTGTAGAATTATCCCAGTCTTTTTGACAAATTCCTCTTGATCATTTAATGTTTCTTGAGGTCATATTTTGTCGATAAGACCGGAGTTATTCATATCACTTTCCCTGTATCTTTGATTACAGTTTTTATATAAAAATTTCTTTGATTGATGGAATTTAATTTCCATCCTTAATTTTCTATTTACGGTTGATCTTCCTGAAGTTTTCTATATAGAAACTCTTCAAATCACGTTCAGTATCGATATCTCGTATCTGATCATTAGTATTGTTATTATTAACATACAATCTTGTCATTAATTAACCTGAACAGAAAACTAACTTGATCTTTTGTTCTAATGTTATCATTATAGAGCTTAAATTTTGTGATAACTGATTTACTCTTTTACAACAAAGAATTTGAGTCAATGGTGACATTGGAAATACATTTGTAAATTTTAAGATATTTTTATGTTTATACATTCTTTTTTTTGTAGATACAAATATTTAATTAAATGCTCTGTTTATAATAAACAGTATTAACAACATTTACCGGTCTGAATATCCGAGAAATTTTCATAGAAAATATGCGTCATCCGACTGGAATCGAACCGGTATCCTATACGGGACCGTCATATAGCCTGACGTGCTTTTACCGATTTCGCAACAGAGGAGCGTTCGGTTAGCAAGGTCGGTTTTACTGATTTTAAACTACAGTCTTCCAGGATTCTCTCACGTACATTCATATCTGCTCAATGCGTATCCAAATGTAAACATATGACGTCACACATTATGAAATGGACAAAGTCCGACAATTATTTTGACACATTTTTATGTATATACATTCTTTTTTTTTTTATATATATACGAATATTTAACTAAATGCTCTGTTTATAATAAACAGTATTAACAAAATTTACCGGCCCGAATGTCCGAGAAATTGTCTTAAACATTTGTATCTATAAATAAAAGAATGTATCAACATAAAAATGTCTTAAAATAATTGTCGGACTTTGTCCATTTGTAAATCTAACCCGAGAGCTATCTAGAAATCGATTGTCATAAATATACAGATCGAGGTACACAGGTTATGGCGATTATCGGTCCAGATTTTCTGTGTAAATTATCGCAAAGTTCTTGTTTATCGTTCAGTTTTAATCCGACACTCGTCATGGTAATGCCTCAAAGAGCAAATCATCGACAAAGAAAGGCATTAATGGTCCCTCTGGAAACAATTTGAATAAGTTCGCGTGTTGTTGCTTTTATTGTGTGCTTGTATGCCGTTGTCATATCACACTGATTATTTGTATGTTTTTAAGACACAATGGACAGTTAGAAAACCGGATGTCGCCATCGCTTACTTGTGCTTGGCCGCAATCTATTAACATTAATACACCTTAGGTCTTTTAAAACGTTTATGGTTTGTTTTTTTTGTATTCTTTATTCTATTTCGCTCATTCGCTAAAGTGATGGATGATTTTGTTTCATGCATCAGTGATGTTTGATAGGGTTGGTTAACGAAGCTTAGGATAGGTGTCATTATAGAAGAGAACTGGCTACGGGGATAATGTAATCAGAAGAAATAAAGGGATGTTCTTGTATTTAATTGGATCTTTTTAAAGAAAAGTTCGAAGACTAAAAGTAGAAGAATGAGTATTATAAAAGGTGATAATTTAGAATAAGTTAAGGAAAAAAAAAAAACATGTAGAAACAGTAAATTTCCGACGCATATTTTTAATTTGCGCAGATGTTTAATAATCTGTGCGTAGTGATTATAACTGCGTTTTACTGCAAATAGGGAAAATGGATGACGTCGGTATTAGCGTATTGCTTATGTATTCTAGTGTGTTAAATTGTTGTAATGTGTGGAGATTTTTTTTTGATTTCAACTTTCAAGAACTGGGATTATGTTGCATAATAAAAACAGATATATTTTTTTAAAACAACTAGATATACAACTAGATATAAAGTTCTCAAATATAAAAGATTATATGCTTATATATATCCACATCTTCAAATTATTAGGCATATCTCTATTAATTGCATTTTACACGAGTTCTCTCTTTATATAAATAAAAAATGTTGCCAAATTAAAAAGCAAATCTCCCCACACATATATTAATTCAGTCGTGGTTATAGAGATATTCGTATATTAAGTTTGTAATGATGGTATTTCAAACAGCGTCAATTACATCTATATGTAAGCGCATGCAAAAGATTCCAATGAAAATGCGCTAACCAATACGCAAGTAGGTAAACGAAATACACAATGTTTAAAATAAAATAAAAAAAACAAAAATACATTAGATGTGCGTATCAACTATAACAAAGTTTGAAGTAGTATAAATCTCGGATAAAAATGCATTAATTCATTATATATATATATATATATATATATATATATATATATATATAGTGACACCCAGACAAAATGATCTTTAGAAAAGGGATCATATTTTATTAATAAAACGGGATACGAAAGTATCACGGCGATTCAGGTACATTTCGGACGACACATCTTCAGAATAAATAAAATCGTCGGAAAATAAAACTATGTTCAACGACTGATGTCAAAAAATATAACAGGACTAGGGAAGTGAAAAGGAAAAAAAATACCTAGTTAAATATTGAATTAACGAACGGCTCCCCTAATAACTTTAACTCTCTCTCTCTACATATACAGGGCAGGACGTTGTATATTAATAACAACCGATTCCAAGATGTTTAAATGGCAGCTGGTCCATGCCCTGTGCAAGAAAAAGAAAATCTTAGACAAACAAAAGAATTCAATAAATGCTCACCGATAGCGGAGTCATAAGCCTGTGAACATCCGGATTTTACAGGCTACCCATCTGGCCCGTAATTTACTGAGCGATCCTAACCTCTAACCGCTGAATAGTCTTGCCCAAATAGTTGATCTTACATCAACATTTATACTGATATATAACTAAGCTTTGTTAATGAGCAGGCATGACATCCTTACGGCCAGAGGGAAAGCTCTTCTAGTTGAAAAATGCTACGGAGCAATAAGGCATTAAAACACAGTTTGATGGAAGTGGTTATTTTATCGGTGTATCCTTGACTCACAGGATATATTCACGGTAGTCTAACATATAGAGAACATTTGGGGAGATCATATACCTTAACTCCATTTTACATTCAGTGGTAGCTGTGATAACACATTCAAGATAAACATTCTTCAAAAACAGCTGTTTAATTTCCATTAACTTGGCGTCAAGCCTGCAATCAGAACAAAATATCAAAGCACGACTATTAAGGGTATGGATAAGATTATTTTTTCTGGTTCTGGGCGCAAATGAGTCCCAAGTAATATAAAGCCCAGTAAAATTGGGTTTACGATAATCACTTGTGAGAAAACCCGAGGGTGTTCTTTCTGCCAACACATCCAAGAAAGGTAACTGATTGTTCGTTTTTAACCTCCATAGTAGACTTTAAAGAGGGATGGAGATTATTAAGATATGAAAAGAGCTTTACTATGGGAAGAAAACAACGTAAACGTATCATCCTCATAGCGGAATTAACAGTAGGGCTTAGCAATCCTATCTGAAAGTTGTTTCTCATGAAAGCCGACAAAAATGTTAGCCATCAGAGGAGCGGAAGGACTAGCCATCGCTAATCCATCTATTTGTCAGTACATACAATTTTCGAAGCTGAAGGAGACAGACTTAGTAGCCATCTCCATCAGCTCAACAAAAACCACCTCAGGAAAGGATGGAGGCTTTGCAGGGACACGATACAAGAAGTCAGCTCAAATATCGATGCTTTCATTTAATTTATACTATTTCTATGCCGCAAAACACATACGTATATAAACACATAGACAACAACATATTTATATTTACACGTACATACATACATATACGCATGTACACACACACACACATGTGAGGATATATATTAGGTTGGTGCAAAAATAATTTCGTTTTTTGACATAGTAACATATGTTAGAAAACGAACTTATTTTGCACCAACCTAATATATATATATATATATATATATATATATATATATATATATATATATATATATGCACACACACACACACATCCACCCCTACATATATATCAGCAATATTAATGAGATTAATGGCGAAATCACTTCGCTAGTAGAACATGATGCATGCATTAAAATACTGTTAATCCATTGAATGATATGATCCTCATTTATGAAACTGTTGTCAGATGTTTCAAGTGTATATTTTTTTAAGTTAAGCAAGTACTTTCGAAGATCCATGTCTCCATCATCAGGTTGTAATTTTGTTCCTTTAAAGTTAAAACTTGAAGACGAAATAATTACTCGCTGATTGATTCTATGTATTATTGTTTCTTTATATATAAAATATATGCTGCCTAATATTATATGTTTATACAAACAGTTGATCCCGCAGTATGAAATTCATGAGGAAAAAACTACTAAGACATATCACTATATTAATTGAACTATATATTTAGTTCATGTCATGTTAACTGAAAAATACTTGTAAAAAAAAATTCGTGGAATTTACCATATTACAAAATTCATATAAAAATTCTCACTTGAAATTTTAAAATTTAGCATTGCGACTCGCAGGTTCCGAGATTGTACAAACGTCAATAAATAGCACATTCTTAAAAACAAAATATTTCAGTCTACAAACAATTATTGGAAGGTTGGAATTAAAATTAATTTGTACTTAAAGAACACTGAGGAAGAAAACGTAAACCATATTAAAGAAAAAAAAAACGGAGTAATTAACGCGTATCTATTAAGTCTACATATATACCTAGGTATATAAATATTAGAAAACTATCAGATTTAGTATATCAGTTATTTAGGAAAACTTTTACTTATATACCAACATACATAGTTTCTTTTGGAATTTGTAGATCTGATGAATTGGATCGTAATTACGATTCCAATGTAATAAATTATCACCATAGAATATTAGTGTTTGAGACTTTTTATTATATTCTTACTCTGTGCTGGACATTGAGTTCTACGTGGATTCTATCCTCTTGGAAACTTATATATATATATATATATATATATATATATATATATATATATATTAACCACTAATATCATATATAATATATGTGTGTGTGTGTTTTTGAAGTATAAAATGAATTTTCTGGGCTGAAAACACTTAAACAAATATTCTGTTCTATAGGAACTTATTTCAACTTATTTGTCGTATTTATTCCTGGCGCCCCCCTTGAAATTTGGCCTATTCTCAGAAACCCCCAATGAATGCCCGAAACGATAAAACTCATCATTCTCAATTTTGTAACCGCCTAAATTAAATTAAACATTTTTTTTTCTCTCGTGTATTCTTTCATTTTTAGCTGCTGAGGTGAAAACACATTTTTTAAATATATATCGTTTCTGTTGTCGCACATGCGCATAAGTTTGAATCTGTCTTTCATACGGAGAATCATACATCATCATTAACTCTTACCCCAGGTATTTTTTCAAAATTTCTGTACTATTTCTGTATCTAAATATCTCCTTAAACTATCTGATTTTATACAGTATGATTTCTAGTTTTTAGGGAGAAAAAAAAATTGTAAACTGCGTCAGTGCATTTAGGGTGGCATAATTCTGATCTGCACCGTTACACAGTGATGTCCATAAAGGTGACGATTATAAAAACTAATTTTTGTGTCAAGCTGAACAGATATATTACGAGCATATGTTCTAGAAATATACTACCTTCTCTCATTTTCCGTAAATTGATAATATCATATAATTAACTACCGTAAATAGCGGCGTACAAGTCGAGTTTTCAAGCCTGCAAAATCGTTCCAAAACTAGTGGTCGACTTATGTAGCGAGTATAAAATGCAAACCTTTACCACCGAGATTTATACAAGTGGAATCGCACTACTAATCTTTTCTCCGGGGGTGGGGGTCACAAATATACCTCATTAAAACATGTGGAATTTATTTGCAATATTAAGACAGAAATTGATATTCGGTCAAGTCAAGTGTCAAACACGCTTAGGCGAGCACGTATCTTCCGATACATGGCAGCCGAGGCAGATTCCCGCAAAAGGTTACTATTTCTTTCTGTCCTAGAAGAGGATTCATACTTTTTCCAAAGGTATTAACTCGTAAGTGAATGCAATGCATCTTACTGGAATTCGAATCTGCTCTCTGATTTCTCTATATCGGTCGCTATCCACCGTGCCTCATTAAAATTAATATTTTATTATTTAACATACATTCAGTGATCTATTAACGATACAATACATCGGATCCAACAGCTGATAGATTAATTATAAACACTGACGAAACGAGTGTTTGGGGTTTCACCCGTAACGTAAATTTATTGTTAGGCCTACTAACAATAAATTTTGTGCTAAAAATCTAGAGGCCGACTTGTACGCTGCAATTTACTTTAAACTAATTAAATAGATATTTACAAACTTGGCATAATTTTGTCCCAAAACCAACTATGTAAGTAAACATCTAATAAATAGGCAAGTATATTTTAATAAAATATATCACTTAAAAATTGATTTGGTCTCTCCCGTGGGTGAGATATTGTATACATTGTGCCGACAGCAGTGAGCTCAGCTACCTCATAGAAAAAGATTGATAGTCTGTCGCTATTTTTATGGCAGGTGTTCCAGCCATTTCAAACTCGGTACTAAAAGGTCATATACACTTAGTCGACTTAGACTAATTTTCTTTATATTCCATTGGTGAAGAAGACATTCCCCTCAGTTTCCCTCGCAGAATAATGAAAGGAACTTCTGAGATGATTCTTCACCGATCACTATAATCTTAATTTCTTCAATTCAAGGTTCGACCTTTACCTATCCACCATGTCCTATTCAAATGCGCCTCTCACTATCTCCTTGTCCACTCTTATTTACCCTCTACCTTGAGTGGCTCTTGGTTCTTGTGATTGGTGAAGAATAGAAACAAATGGACAAATGTATGATATTTCAAATTAGACAAGCTATTGTGAAAATATGTAAAACACCATCTTTACTTGTATTACTTAAAAGATTATAGGACATTATTACTATAGAATTATATTTAGTGCATACACTTGTATCATTAGAAATGATAGGTATTGGAGAGTCTTAAAAGTTTTGATCTATAATCCATTAAGGTGAACGTTAATAGATTAAACTTAGTCTGGTAAAACATTTTATTTTTAAATATTATACCTAATAAATGTGATTTTTTGCATAGTTGATTTTCTTCTTTTAAATCATTTCACCCTAAGCAAGGCAATAAAGGCACTAAGACTCAAGATGTTACCGGGTGTTAGAGAATGTGAAAAAAGATGGAGGAAGAACAATAAAAGAGGGATGAGGAAGGGAGAAGACAATAATTGACATTACATTTAAATTTTTGAAGGACAATGTTGTCTTTGAAATTAAGTCACCTGGGAAGAATTCCACAAGCGAGAAATTCGATGCAAGAAATATTAACAATGAACGTAATGAATGTAAAATGATTAGACCTTGCCGACAATCTAGGACTACGTTTAAATTTATAACCTCTAGTTACCAGATAAGAATATTCATCCGAACAATTATCATAAAATTATTTATAGAAAAAGCACAAGGAAGATCCGTTTCAGCGGTGGGAAAGTGACTGAAGGCGAAATGTCAGGCCAGGACCGATAACATTGGAGATTATTCTTTGGATTTCATCAAGAATCCCTAAAAATTTCGCAGGATCACCAGACAAGATGTGTCAGCAGTTCAAAGCAAAGACGAATTGTTGACTTAAAAATAAAAATGGATTTTTTTTCTTTCGATCAAAATTTTAGAAACTGATATTCATTCAAATTGGTTACACTTACTTGAAAGATCTACAGCTGATGTAGACTTGTATACGATTAATAAATTATGCAAAATATGAATTCTTTCTATAGATAATATTAAAGTACTTGTTTTTTGTGATATTGCACATATTTCAAATGTGGTTGAAACATAATCGGATTGACGAAGACTTAAACATTTTCCGGAAAATACTAAATTTATTCTATGGGTGAATGGACTGAAATGGTTGAATGTTTCAATGATTAAAAATAAAGATGCCTGTATAATGTCCTGGTTATTAGCGGCTGCTCTTGAGTCCGAGGTTAAATCAGTATAGTGCATTTACGATGGACCAGTAATAATTGCATACATTCAGTTAAACACACCCACTCACCTCAATGCAAATACGTTTATTTGGGCGAAAAAATAAAATAAAACTACGTACAAATCGATATTTTCTTCGAAATTACAATTTCTCTTCGGTTACATGACAATTATATTTCAGTTCTAGTTTCTCCGCTTTTCTAAAAGCTTATTTCAATGAATGATTAAACAATCGATCAATAATCGATTGTCTTTCGGGTTTACTTTTAACGAAGCAGTGCAGTATAGAGAGATGGTGAATAGGTTTGTGTATTTCGATACACATACAGCGTCTGCAATAGATGTGTTTTCACGTGTGCATTAAGAAGATTGTTGCAGTTTACTTATATATATATATATATATATATATATATATATATAATAGGAATGTTGTTTGATGAGGTTAAGAATCTCCCTTATCAAGAAGTGTAGTATTAGTATATTCAAAATTTAATTATTAAATATTTGTTTGTGTTTGAAGTTTTTAGGGGTAATTTATATTATTTCAGTAGTGTAGGAACCACCACTAAATTTTCGATACCTAAGGTTGAAAATGATTTTTCTTTTAAATAAAGAAGCATTCTTGAATCTTTCTTTTTAGCTTTAATTGAAAGTTAAATAATTGAATTTACTATTTCGAGTAAGCAAGATACTCTGGTGTATTCCAAATAATAAATTATACTGATTGGACACTGAACTTTTGTTGACTTTCAAAACATCAATTACAATCTGCCATTCTGTCACATTTTGACACATTTGTAAATAAAAGTAAATTCTAGGTTTTAAAAATCTTCCAAAAATAAAGTATATATTTCTGACACAATATTTGAGAAAAAGTAGCAAATTTAAAGTTTAATTAATGATTTTAAATATTACTCATACAGAAAACGTAGAATACAAACATTTCTTAAGCATGTGGTCTTGTTTTTCTGACGTGTTGATTGATTGATGTTTTGACAGTCTGACGTGTTGACGGCTAAGTATGGGTGATCAGAATTGACATAAATTTAAGTGAGAGCTTTGTTTTTGGTTTTTTAGTACCTAGTATTTTTTAAAAAATAACATTTTCAGCAAGTATCTTTTTATTGAATTCTAGTTACTTTTATAACCTTAAGTTTGCCGATGATTTTTGAAAAAAAATAATAAAATTTAAAATATATAGAATTATCTCAAATTGATTTAAAACTCTAAGGAATGAAAGGTTAATGAAATACCATGATAGAGGTAACTCAATAATTCATGAAATATTATTGTATTTTATTTATTCTTTTTATTCTTTATTACTAATTGCTATCATGATGGCTGCGAAATGTTAAAGTTATTTTATTTATTAAATTTTTATAGTTATTTAAATTTTATTATTAGTAACGTAATTGTTTACACTTTTATTTCAATCCAATACTCTAAACAATATATAAAATACAGTAAAGAGAACAGTTTTGACAACACGTAAACTTTTTAATAATACTTAAAAAATGGGAATGTTTACAAACTAAAATAAAGTATTGCAAAAATCCTGGTGCAAAACGACGCTTTAAAATTTTTGTTTCATAAATATTCTTTCCACTTAATAACTATCACTTAACTGGATTGAATACTGCAGAATTTCAAACGACTTAGATCATAATTAAAATGTTTAAAAATGAATACAATTCTACTATTCTTCGAGATTTTTTTCTCATGGCTATGGTGTCCCCAATAAATCTTATTTTTTAAAAGCAATTAAAAACTCTTCAATTAAAAAATGTCAATTTTAAGTGCATTTTTTTTTAATTTTAAGATTCGGCGCACATTTTCTGAAAAAGATTAGTAGCTTGAGATTTACATTCTCCAAGGACTTCTGCTTTTAAGTAATAAACAAATTGAGATTGAAATTTACTTTCTCGGAGTTCAACGAAATTAATAAGTGGAGGGTATTATATGTAAAAAAAAAAAAAAAAAAAAAAAAAAGATAAAAATAATAAAAATAATTTAATTAATTTGTGAATAAATCCTGACAGTTTCATAAAAATCTGTCAATTATTTAATTTTTACAAGCATTTAAAATTCAGTTTGATTTTCACCAGGGAAAAGGCACTAAAATTGTAACTGTAAACATTATGTCGACCGCTGACGTAAAAAAAAAAAAAAAAAAAGATTTTTAGCCAATATTTCGAACGTGATAGGATTAAAAAAAAAATTAATAAAACAGTTAAAACTTACATAGGTTTTTCCTTTTAATAAAGCTTTGGTTTTATTTGTTTTGGGTTCTTTTTTCATCATGCTATGCTGATTTTTCAGCAATAAGTGGTGGCGCCAACAGCAGTGAAATATATATGTACACACACACACACACACATGTACTCAGTTGGTAATCCGGTAATAAGTATCTATAACGAAGGAAAGTTATATACATACGTATGTTTGAAAAAAATATATATACATACACACACACACACTCATCAGAGTCCGTCAAATTTTTCGACCAGAGACCCTCGATTTTCTTGTACTTCCTTCTCCAGCGACCCCATTTAAAATATCTTTGAATCTTAAAACTCCAACCGATGTTAGCAATTAACAAGCTAAGTAAAATTTATGAAAATTTAGGAAATTTGGGTCAGTTTTAGAATTTTCCAAGAAAAATATTTAAAACTATATTTCTTAAGGCCATTGAATCAGGCAAGTACACCAAACCCTAAATACAGCCGGTGTTACTGAACAGAAATGCGTAACCACTGCTAATATCAAACTACACCATTGATTAAATTCAATAAATTCATGCATCATACTATTTTTGCAATCATGCTAACCAGCCCAAATGACCTTCATAATCATAAACTCTATTTTGCATTTAGAGGTTGAAAAAAAAAAGGATTGTTATCTGAAAATAAACTTAGGACAATTTAAAAAGTGCAAGCAATGTACCATTAAATAAGTCTCATTAAAATAAGTTAAACGCTACTTTAGATGTATCTATATGTACACTAATATTATAGCTCAGGATCATTCGCTCACGAGCCCCACCTCTCATTCAACTCCTTCATTATTCTGGACCACCTGGATCTTCACACCTATCTCTCGAGGGCCGCTTGAAACCCGTTTGGCGACACTTAATATAGAGGATTTAATAATTTTCCATATAAATATAAAAAAGTATATTTTGAAATCTTCGATATCCGCCTGATCAATCTAATGTATACGAGAAAAAAAAGCGCAAATACTCATCTCTTATGTTTCTTCTTCAGATATCTAGATATCATCACTGGTATGTCACAATATATGAAAAATGTATTGAGTGCTTGACAAATTTTAAAAGCATCGTGCTAAAGTAATTAACACCTGTCCAGATGGAGCCAATAAAATAACCCGGAAGACTTCAAATAATTTGTCTATTTTTATTTAGTAAAGACCACGCAGTTAATTTTAGTAATTCTTTTTTTTATTAGATATTGTGTAACTCTTGTCATACATCAATTTCCGTGCACTTTTAACTCTCTTTAGGTATTTTTCAGATAGAAATGTTAAAGATTTAAAATTCAGGAAAGGAGTTAATTGATTACTTTCTAAACGTCTCGAGGAAAACAAATTCAGTCGGTTGTGTCTCATGCGTGATATACGCGTTGGCGATTATGTAGTTTTTGATACATCACTGACGAGGAAGATATTTTTCCCGCAGTAGGTTGACATTTCTTTCTGCAGTAGAGCAGTTGCTATTCAAGTCTACTGAACCCAGTTTGTCCTGCTTTTTACCCATACCTGGTGGGAGTAGAATAGGATTAATACCTTTCCCAACGTTATTAGCCCGTTAGTGAATGTAATGGATTCGACTGGAATTCGAACACGGCACTCCGATTCCTCAACCCAAGCCGCCTTCCATTACTCCATCCTCGACGATGATCAAAACATTATGGATACATAATATTTTTCTTCATTTCAAAACAATGTATTTTCAATACATTATGGCTTAGTCATCTAGAAAATGTACTCGTATTTGGTACCTAAATACGATTGCTGATGATTGAAATTACCCCAAAATATACGTCTATGTATCTCACATAAGCAGGAATCAAAGAGACGTTATTTTTTACGAAACCAAAAGTGAATCAACAAAAGGTTATAAAAACAAAACATTTCTGAGGTTTTTAATGTGTCGTTATTCAAGTACACACTTGTGCAAATTAATTGAAACAAAACGAATACTTCCATTATTATTTACTTTTATTCCGTATTTTTCCAATGTAAGTAAGTGTAAATAATAGAACTTCGTAAATCCATTGCACGAAGTCCTTCCTTGAGAATTGATTACAGATTCTCGATTGGATTTAAATCAGGAGTTTGTTGGCCATTGTAGTACTTTGATTTGCTTACTGGTAAGACTTGTCAGTGAGTCCCTGCAGCGTTACAATTTTTGTACGCTATTCTTAGAGTAACGTCCATTGCAGACGATGGCAGTAAGACAACTAATCGACAGTCGGGGCAATAGTGTCAAGGCGTGATAAAAATATGATGCAATCACGGATGATGCAATATCTTTCAAGGCTAGAAAAATGTCATCATATACGCCGAAAATATATTCATATTACTGCACACCACTGCAAATCACCTAATCTGAGGAAATAAACAGAAAGCGATTAAACCCTGTCACTCCAGTGGGTCTAAAAAAAGCTGACCATATTTTGAAACAGTTGAAACTAAAGCTGTTTTCAATTAATTTGCACGTATGGAGAGTAGAAAAAAATGTATATAAACATTGTTTCAGATATATATTAGGTTGGTGCAAAAATAATGAAGTAATAATGTCGTTTTTTGGCGTTAAAAAACGACATTATTACGTCATTATTTTTGCACCAACTTATATATATATATAAATAAATCATTTTGTGTCGAGAATTAGATTCCTTTTACATGTTTTACCTTCAGTTTTTCGCTTAATATCTATTTTTATTTCCTTTCATTTATTTTCCTCAATTTTCCTTCCGTAATATTTTATTGTTTTCGTTGTCTATTTTTTTCCTCTATTCATCGTAATTTCAAATGATATTTATACATTTTCGGCTTTTCATGTTTTCCTACGCGTGCGCACACACACACAAAATAGTGCAATACCTTTTTTCAATACAGTTTTTTTTCACAAAATGTCCGCATATCAAACGTCACATCTTCCATTTCCTCTCTATAAACGTTATACACATGTCATTCCTGCTATATTTGTTCCTCTTCCAATTGTTTTATTCTGTTTTATTTTCTCATGTTAGCATATAATTCTTAAAAAATAATATTTTCATGTTTCAATATAGTTTCTTTATCTGCCATTTGCAACACGTGAAAATAAATTATATCATTAAGAAATTGACAACGATTTGAATACATGAATGGTCATACTTATTAGCGCTCATGCGCAAAGATACGGCCACTCATATCCTTGGTGCAGGTGATGTCAAGCCATATGTCTTTATATACACGGCGGGTGAAAAGCATATACAATTAAGACCTTCAACTGAAATATTTGATTAGTACAAAAATGTTTTTAAGTCACTTTTCAAAATGTTTTCGTTCAATAGTCATCGTTAATTATCGCGAAGTAATTTGCCAACATCAATTAGACAACTCACGCCTCTGTTTATTAGCAACTAAATATTCAAATCTTCCACAAGGGCTGAACATAAAAAGAAAAATCGCTTGGGTTTAATCATAAATATCGGTTATATAGGTTTCCTGTAAATATGTTGACCCATGTTGTCTCGATAACTTCAACATTTTCTTCATATTGTTGGCGCAACATCTTCCTTTGGAATTTATTTCTCTACCCACATTGGATTAATTATACAGTTAGTGTCAATCGGGTGATCGTGGTGGATCTACCAATCGACAAAATTCTCTAAAATTCCCGCCAAACCAATTTAAAGTAAGAGATTTTCCTGTTGGAGTCGCCCATCATTATTGGGAGAAATGGATCATTTATTTGATGAAAATGGTTACGTAACAGAGTAGCCTATCCCGCACATGTAAACAATTGCTTGAGACAGACCGAAACGTGAAGACATCACAAGACATTATAGAGTTCTGTGTCTTGTTGACAACTAATATTCTTGACCTTATGAAGCCTTATTATCAACAAGTAGAAAGAATTACGGTGGACAGTAATGTCTGCTTTCATGTGTTCCTGATATATGTGAATATTGAGAACTGTTAAATGTACATACAATTTCAGAAATCGACTCGATCTAGCTGAGAGCATCCTGACCGATTGAACTCAAATTTATATCGTCTTGTCATGAGCAGCCTAGAGGATTTTCAGACATATTTATATATTTCAAAGGCAAACTAATATACGTCTAGTCATTTACATGACACGAAGATACAGCGGTGCCAACTACCAGTATATTTGCCCATTACCATTCAATACTACCACTACTAAATGACCATGGTTTGGTACGCCATAATATGTGCAGATGAGACGTTGATGTGTGTCACTTGATATATACCTTATTTTGTGAACTTATTACGAATTAGAAAGAAATCCTGTATTGTGATTCAAAAGTTGATTCTTTCTAATCGGAGTTTGTGACTTCTCTAAGGTAAAATTTGACAAGCGTCCTGGATATGACGAGGCCTCAGATTGAGAGATTTGGATGATGTGAGGTGCGTAAAACCACCTCTCAATAGCTGTTCTTTCAATGCTCACTCTGACCTAGGCTGATAGCACCTGTTAAGGTCCCAACTATGTGCAAATACTGAACCATGAAACAAAACATTATGAAAGTATAAAATTACATTTACATGGTAAAAATACCAGCAATATATTTTTTACATAAAAACTTTAACAACACTATTTATAGTAAAATTATCACCAATACATCACTCAAAACGAAACGACATTAATCCGTATAATATCCTTCAAATTGTTTGTTTTGTTTTACGGCATATCAAACTCACTGGCTTATTTAATTCTGATTTTTTTATTCCTGGTAATGTTTTTCATCAAAAATATATTTCTAGGAATATTTTTTTCCTTGAAGAAATCAATAGTTGCTCATATTATTTCCAAAGAATGTATCGCTGTTTGTATTGCAGGTAATAATTTTTTTATTACAAAGTGTTTCTGGTATTAAAACCTATTTTTACACAAGTTTGAGTGTTAACTATTTGCCCATAGTTAGGACACTAACAGGTGCAACCACCCTGGATCAGTGTGGATCTGGGAACACCAGCAATTAAGAGGTGGTTCCACGCTCCTCTAAACTTCCTGATCAGAGGCCTTGCGGTTAGAGGTAGTTTATCGTCTTACCCAAGACGCGGATATGGTTTATCGTCATACCCAAGACGGGAAATCAAATTGTATTCCAACATATAACAAAAGTACAACATCAAACACATATATCAATGTCTTCAGTAATTATATTCAAGAAAACCTGTATATGTATAAAAGCTGAGTATCATCTATTCAAATACGAAAGCAGAGGAACATATTTTTAACACTTCCAAGCTCCCAAGAAAATTAAGTTTCGGCATTAAATTACCCATAAAAGTAATGAAGTGCCGTTAAACAAACGAAATCAATTATATCAAAATTTGACGACTCGAAGAGTGATATTTAAATTATTTGATCTTTCCAGAAGGCTGAATCAACATCAACTTCTCCAGGATTACATAGGGCACTGACATCGGCTGATGTTTTTTGATGCAAGTCATTACTGCCTACAGTAAGCAGTGGTCAACCATATCTTCGTAATGATCAGGAACAGAAACGTCTTGATATGAATGTCTCTTAGACCAGAAAAAGGTTCACTGAATCAATTCACATTCATTGTTCGGTCTGACAGCCGAAAATACATGTCCAACTAAAACTGTTTTTTTTTTGTTTTTTTTGTCTAACATATAACGCCATATTTTTTATTACTGGCAAATATAATGAACATTCATTTGACAGTATAAACAGAAGAATATGTTTACGGAAGAAAATACTTTCGTTTTGAATTCCTCTGTAAAATGCAAAAGTAGAAACTATAGACAATTTAACTTGCATAAAAATACGATTTTAGGCTGAAATTAATTAAATCTAGTTGAAAATAGTACGTATGATAAATACAATGTGACTTCAAAAAAGATGTCCGCCTCATACAAGATCCATGACCCACTCAAGGTTATGCGTTATTGAATGAATTTTCGAGGTGTAAAGAGATTTAGTAGGAAATGCGTAAGTCGGATAGATAATAGCGGACATTAGACTTGAAGAATAAGATAATGATCGAAGAAGTATCCTCCAGGGAATAACAGATCTGAGAAAGAATCAGTGTAGAACTTCTTCGATTTCGATGAAATTTGGATCGAATGGGGTTGAGGTGATCCATGTGGATATGGTATAGAGGGTGTCCTATTTATGAAGGTATGAGATGTTGGAACTAAGGAATGTAACTAGTCACAAAATTCCATGGAAATAGCGATAGAGTTGCGAGTGGCTTGTAACATCATATTTTTGTGAAAGGGCTTTTAGGGTGGAAATAGTCATCAACAAGGCCAACTAAATCCTTTTGATCTTTGTCAAAACTAAAAATGAGGATCGGGCAGTTCAGCCTCACTGTTTATATATATATATATATATATATATATATATATATATATATATATATATATATATAGCATAATGAGAAGACACTTATACTTTCTTAATATGTATATATAGAAAAAGTTGCAAATTAAAAAAAATTTATGAAAGTATTTATTTATTTATATATATATATATATATTTGATATTTCAAATTGACCTCAATCTTTCATCAGAAATAACTGTTCGTTACAAATAAATTAAAATTACACCTTCGAAATTATTATTATTATAGCTATTGAGAGGTGGTTTATTATGGTTATCATTATTAGTAAAATTACATCAGCGGCCTGACGATTGCGTCCAGCATGAAACAAGACTGTCGCATCTGAGTTTTGACTTCAATGTTCACTATAATATTTATATCTTCATACACTCTATCTCTGATCTTGAGCACTTTATCCCATAAACATAGCACACTTCAAAACCATATATATATATATATATATATATATATATAGTTTTTATGTAGGTTATATAGGTTAAAAGATTGAGCGTATGTAATTATAAACGTGGATATTGAAATCAGTACCTGGTGGCGATAGACTGTTGCATGCTAAGCGCAATTGTCATGATATATATATATATATATATATATATATATATATATGTCAAATTTGACACTTCTAAAGAGAGAGCATGGCAGTAGGAATCTGGTGTATTAGGAACGGATAATTATTCCAGCATCTTGTCTTATTGAGGATGAAGGCAAATTATTCAACATCTTTTGCGTATATATTCCGTGTGTGGTATTTTGAAATATTTTATATCCAGCAACCTGCAGGGAACGTAATCCCCTAGAAAAGGGATTCTCTTAAAGTTCAGAAAAGAAGCACAATCAGCTCATTGCCACTTTTCATCTTTTGCTTGTTTCAATTAGATGTATAATCCCTAGAAAAGTACCTATGCTCTAAAGAGAATAAAAAATTGGATCTGGAATTTGCAATTTTATAATGCAGAGCTTGAACAACACTGCTGTTATCGTGATAATTTGGGAAACAGCGTAGTAATCTATAGATATGAAATAACAGTAATACAGTAATGCTGAAACTATCTGACCTTGAATATGAAGGCTCCAACGGTTCTGTAGTGGATGTAATAGAGTTTGTTATATATGTATTACTCTTATATAGTTGCCGTGATTGCAGTCGCTGTAACAAGTAGTAAATAACTGGTTCAACAGGAAGGAACAATGATTATTATTACAGTGACAGAATAGCAGTGTAATCAATAGATATCCCATATAAACCCAACAATGCACACTTAATGATTACCAGAGTGTAATTGGCTATAATGAGGTGTCTATAACATCTGTATCAACCAAGTTGACAACAATAGTTCTAAATAATAAATCTATATGGGTGGTAATAATTGGGGAAAACGGACACTTTTCACATCAGAAGGAAGTGAAATATGAAATAGAACAACAGTACATTTATTAACCATAAAGAACTCCACCATGTTGCTTGGAATGCATGAGTAATAAACAATAAAGCAAAATTTTGATCCCAATGTTAATGACCATAAGGAATATATAAAATATATAAACTCAAAATCAATATAAAATAATATATGCAATATATAAATAAATATTAAATAAATATATATAAATATAAAAATATATAGTATAGTTAAATCTTGATAAGAGTGAGGTTTTCGATGTGTGTATTGATAGATCATCAAATACCAAAATACGAGCAGTTTCTCTGGATATATAATGTGTGTGCTGATTGCTCCATAGAGAGAGATGACTGCTGTCTTGCCCATCAACACCTAAATTTAATCTAGATCAGTTTCCTCTCAAAGGATTTCGAAGGTGGCAGTTCAAACCAGCAACCGATTTGCAAGGACTATAACATAGATTACGGATGTCCTCCAGAGTCTTTACAGGGTTATCCGGATGTTGCTATGGTAGATCATCCTTGTGCACCACCATATGCCTATTCAATCCAGATGTCGATAGACATAATTCCCTGGAGAACACACATTTAGTTTCACCGGGTCGTGGAGGTAACACAGTGTGTTCGTTTCTCTCATGATTTTAGATGATTAAGATATGACAGTAGGATACGACCACATGACAGGGGATAGTTGTCTGTCTGTGTGATACTTTTTCACTCGAGATCCATACAACCAATTTTGACAAAACTTTGCACATTGTAAAATGTAAGAGATAGATTCTTAGCGTATAAAATCGATAATTTTAAAAAAGCAATAATCGGTAAATCGATAAATTCAACTTTTCCCCTCCGATTTCGTTCGGAGGTTACTTATATCATGACGAGCTCAACGACGCTTCATTTTTATTTCTTTGCCATTGCGTTTAGCGAAAAAACACAAAAAGCAAAGATGGATTTCAACACAAATTTTAAACTAAAGACTCCCTCAAGTTTCAAACAATCTACTACAAACTTAACTCAAGTGTCGCCAACAATAAGTTGATTGTTTAACAGTCATTTATGAGGATAACTGAGTTCACCCATATACGGAAAACCCGCGTAAATAGCAAAAAATGGCCTTTTTATTGATTTCTTTCTTATTTTTCGAATTTTCATAAAACTTTACAATTGTTTTATAAACGTACCCGCTTTTACAATTCTGGTAGTATACTGACAAATTTAATTTCAAAAACTTCAAAATAATTGTGGACTGAAGTGGGTCATCATTGCCTGTTTTATTTCTTCATGTCCTCGGCTAACTTTGATTGAATAAATACAAACTACATCTATTATATCAGACTACATCTACTGTTATATCAGTAACTGCATTAATTCAACATTATTTTTAATGAACATACTTTAACGTAATTGAAGAAGATACTCTGTTGCATCTAAATATGAGGCTGTTCTTACACTATACAAATTGAACTTTTTTTTTCTGATAAACCAGCTGGATATGGTTGCTAGTATTTACTAAAATAAGGAGGCGTAAGACGAAACATGTTCTCCAGGGAGCGTTTCTTTTTTTCAAATCAGATATGGGGAATATGCACACGAAAATGATTACAATAATATAGCTAATAATAATGACGACCATGAGAATTTGAAGAATACCAAAATGCATATAGGGAAAAGGAACTCTATATAGAATTTAAGATCAAATTAAAATATATAGCAAACTAAAAGTCAAAATGTTTGTGAAAGCATCATTTGGCAATAGGAAAACCAGATGCTGCCATAATAAATGAAAAATAAAATATTTTGAATATTAATAAAAAAAAAACAATAAAAATTGCTTTCACTTTGCTTCCAGTGGAATTTACGACATATCATTTGTAAATCAAAAACAAAAACACAATTTGAATACATTTACAGTAAAACAATTATCATACACGTGTTTTTCCATCTACGTTGGAATCAATAATCTCAAGTATTTCCACAATTACCGAATGTTGCTTTGTATGAAATGAATATATTTTATCAAAAAATGGTGTCAATTATACTAAAATGTCACATTTTATTTTGCAGGATGCTTCGAATATTCAAAAACGTAAGATGCTAATTGTGACCCGGCAGTCTCTCCTCGAACGTCTATTGAATCTCGTGACATTGATGCTATAATAACAATGTCGTTCCGTGTCGATTCTGAGCACCGACTGCTGTCAACAAGTGGCCAATCGACCATTGACTACTTGACAGTACCGGACACCGATCTTCTGCCTATCCCACCGCAGAGTCCAGGTAGCCTGTCCGTGCCTGGTTACTTGACACGGAATATAGCCGAGGAACAATGGAGACGAGCCAGCAGCACAGCGTCGTCAATCTTCGATTTGAGCAATGAAGCCGAACAACTCGAACGAGCTCTACAGGAGAATGACGTCTTGTCCTTGAGCAAGATCTTAAAGCTTCATCATGCCAAATTTCCGGTGAAGTTTCAGTGCGGAAGCATTATGGAGAAATGCAGTTTCGATTCTCGAAGCCAACGTTTCAGTCATGGTAGTCAGACACACATGGAAAGAATCGATCGTCGCGAAAGCCTCGCCACAGATGCCAGTGATGCTCCATTAATTTTTCGCACGTCTCTTCACGTTGCAATTCAGAATGGGTCGATGGACGTTCTACGAATTCTTCTTAAATATGGGATCGATCCGAACATCCCAAACTATTGTTGCTGCACAGTGTCACGGAGAAACAGCATGCAGCAGGAAAATGCTTTTCCGATCGGTGAGAGAAGGCCATCAACTGAGGTCCCATCCCAAACGTATTCTTACAATCTCGATGTTGGAAGTTCCCTACCAGGATCTTGCTCAACTCGTGTTGCACCTACCCACCAATCCCGTATCTTGCAACGGGAATCGCTGTTTCAAAAATCGAATAAGTCTGAGCCTCCATTACATCGGGAGAAGAACATGACTCCAAAGGCCAAAACCGAAGTACTCTTTGATTTTTCCTTCAATTATGGCCAAGACGAATTAATGAATCTTCCCACACTTTACATTGCAATCGTTAACGGTAATAAACAAGCAGTACAATTGCTGCTCGAACATGGTGCCAAGCCAAACGTTCAAGACAGGTACGGAGTTACGCCTCTCCACCTAGCAGTTTGTGCTGATTTCTACAACCCGGAAACTGTACATAATCTGCTGAGAAATGGCGCGAAGATCAACTTGCAAAGTTTCTTTGGTATGTCGCCATGCCACTTGAGACCGAATCTAGAGAAGGAACAAAAAGAAATGATACAAACAATGCTAGCGTCGGGACCCTTAGCGAAATCCACCCTCGATACATTCAACATGGGCACAAGTCAGGATTCGGGAGCATCATCATCTAATAGCGTTACACGTTTCTTTAAGAGACTCAATAGTGAAAACCGTTCATCCAAGTTGAAAGACAAACGTGTCACACTCGTTGAGAGTGCGATGGAATCGGATTTAGCAGAAAGGGCTTCCTCCACAAGTTCCTACCGAAGCGCCAGGAGCCGTTTACAGTCAAGGTTCAGCATCACAGAAGACACAGAGACTGACATCTCAATGGTAAGTAATATGAATATATACATTTATTTCATAATAATAATGATGGTCCTGGATATCTGAGGAAATTTGATCCCTAGCGATGGTCGTGAGAAGACTTGACTGAATATAGATTAATTAAGAATAAATTTGCTTGAAAGGTAAGTAATTTTTCTCGCTTGAGCTCTTGTGAAAAGTTACATATATTTCCTTTTGATGTCCTTATAGTAATAACGTGAAAAAGTATCGATACTATTTGCTATCTTTATCGTAACAATTATGACTATAACAAGATATTTTTAAAGTAAAAATGTTTGTCAGTTGGATCAATATATTTAGTATTGATTGAAATAATATAAGATGCTCTCAGAGAAATTTCATCTGAGAGAAAGTTACTTGCAAAATCATCAGAACTAATATTAATGTTGAAAGGATAGAATCGAATTAACATAATATTTTAACAATTTTCTTTTCATGATATTCAACAAAGGTCTATTTAATTAAGCGTGTGCTCAGAAAAATGATATCTGGATGTTATCACAGCGTACGGCAAATTTGGGAAATGATAGAAAATTATGCCAGGGGTTGACCAAATCCATGCGACACCAATTGAGTCGATAGAATTGTTCGAAGGCGCTCGGTTATTGTGTTTGCAGGAAGTAACATGTCATCGTGTCCAATCATTTGAAAATAATGAAACTGTTCAAATAGCTGATCACACCAGATAAGCCTGTTGTTCCTAAAAACTGTGACTGCGGTTTGTGCAACAGTTTTCTAATGAAAACTACAGGTGGGCTCGAAAACGAGTAACCCGCCATAATTTACTTATATTTTCCACAGATAAAAAAGTATGGGATATTGCTAAAAAAATAAAGTTTCTAGCTGAGTTATTTGTCAATTTACTTAAACATGTACGGTATTTTCATAGATCAGCGATTTTGTCGCATTCGAACATTGGGAAATATTGTATAAAAAAACAATTAATTTTTTCTACAACTATAGATTATAAACCCTCGAATCTTTCAAGATAGGACGAAATAGTATGTATTAAATACAATGGTGGGAAGTTTTCTGGGATTTTAGTCAAGAAAATTGTTGCAATTTCGCTAATCAATAATAAAAGTATATTTAATTGAAAAAAATATATGAAAGAGAAAGATTTTATGCAATATAGATGAAAATGACATTTCTCGTTCCAGTTATTTACTGAAATAAAATTATTTCAAGAAACTATTAAATAATGAGAAGGGTAACTAATGACTTAAATATTATTTTGAAGAGGAGATTAACTATACAAGAAAAAATAGAGGATATTTTATACAAGTTAAATCAGATTTTGTTCTCTTTTGAGAATTAGATTGTAGTTATTAAGTATTGTGAGACCAGAAATTACCTACACAATAGACTCTTCCAGGCCTATATTAAGTAGGCGACATAACACTCTACAGAGAGAGAGACAGTGAGAATCTCGTACGACTACCAGTGTTGGGCACTAACTTATAGTAAGCTCTGCTTACACTATCTCTGTAACCTGTTGTTAATATATCTTTCTTACATCTAATCTGTGTTTTACTTCTGTGGGCCCAACTTTGGCACCCACATCAGTGTCGACGGAGGATTCTAGAAACGCACTCACGGCGAAACCTGAATACCTTACCAATCCCACAGCTGCGTCGACGAAGAATTCGAGAAAAGCATTCACGTCGAAAAACCTCAATACCTTGCCAGTCCCACAACAGTGGCGACAGAGAAGATTGTAGAATTTCGTTCTCACCATATCAATAGCGACAGTACTCCAAAAATACACAAACTCCAAGCGTTCCAACTGCAGTGTTCAACGTGGAATTAAGCTGGTATTAATACATTAGCGATTTAAAAGCTAAACACCCAGCATCTACATATATTCCAATACCAAACCCCATTGACAAACTAGCGATTCGACATCTACGGAATATCAAAGTCTGTCCAATACGAGAACGATTTCTACACATCCACGCACACAGAAAAATAACAGTTGTTTGTTAAAAAAACTGACAACACAAGATCAAGTATTCAAGTTTTCGGAAAAAACTATCGAACTCTAGCATAAAATTATTCTCCCCTCAAATTAACTGAGGTGAGTTTTCTCTTTTTGTGCCTTTCTAAAAAAAATAAATAAAAGTACATAAGTATGGTGAAAAATTATTCAATTACGTTAAAATTAACGGAACCACGGGAAAAATGTGAAACACACATAATTAGTTTAGTTTAACTATCGTCTGTCCATATTTTTTTCTGTAAAAGAAAAACAAAAGGAACAAATCTATCAAGATTTTTTTTTTGTGTACCTCCTCTTAGTACACGTGTTTCAAAGCAACAAAAAGCGCTGTCATTTCTAAATATGGAAGATTTGCAAAAGTAGTTGCGTAATATTAATGTAATGTTAAAACTAAATTTGGACCAGCAACAAAAATCAGATGAAAGACAACAACAACAATTTTTGGATTTACATAACCAGCAAATGGAATTCCAACAAATTACGCTTCAGGATGCTGAACTACAACAGAAACCACTTAAAGAATTACTTGTAAATGCATTAAAAGGCTCAAACTCGGAAAAAGATACAATATTCTCCCAGAGTACAATCTACAATTCAATGGAAACCTTTGAATACGTATGAAACGAAGACAAAACGTTCCAGGCTTTTTACAGGCGCTACGAAGATATTTTCAACGTAGACTCTGAACAATGGCCCAGTAAAAAAAGGTAGGGAAAAACTGGGAAACTACAGAACATAGTAGGTTCATAGACTTCATACTACCCAAGAAAACGACTGACTTGGATTTTTCAGAGACGATTAAGCTCCTATCAGAATTATTCGGGCCAAACACAACTTTGTTCCACAAACTTTGGAAATGTCTGAACACAGTCAAAGACAACCAGCAAGATGTTCTAACGTTTGCAGCATCGGTGAACAAGCTATGTAATGATTTTAAACTAGCCGAACTGACTGCCGATGATTTTAAGTGCTTAATATTCGCACAAGGTCTAGTATCAGCAGAAGAATCCGAAGCCAGACGACGGGTACTGACTAAGCTTGAGAACGAACAAGGATTGACTCTCCAAAAACTGGCAGAGGACTGACAAAGAGTAATATCTGTAAAGCGTGACTCAAACACTATCAAGGAATCAGGTGTGACTCAGATTCTACCTCCTATACCCTTCAAAAAGACAAAAGGCAAATCTCATGTCCTAAATTCCGCAGTAACCAAAATCCAAATAAGTTAAAAAAAAAAAAACGCCCGGACCATGTTACCATTGTGGTAAATGGCATTGGATGAAATTCTGTCCAGTTAAGAACAAAAAATATTGCAAAAATATCAATAAAAGTGGGCATACGTTAACTTCGTGCTGGTACGCCAACAGAACGAGAAACTCAAAAATAAAATTAGGCAAGCTCAATCGGACAATATTGTTGATAGGAATTTAAGAAAATATGTAACAGTGGATATTTTCAATAGGTCCATTAAATTCCAGCTTGACTCGGGTTCTGATATTTCAACCATTAACTGGCCTACTTGGCGAAAATTGAACAAGCCGACCTTATTAAAAACGGATAAAGCAGTAAAATCCGTAACTGGCGAAAATATTAACATTTTAGGCGAGGTAATACTTACAGTAACACTAAATGGAGTTACCAAAAAGTTCAATTCCTACGTATTAAAAACTTCAGATAACTTGTTTGAATTTTTCTATCCAATCAGTTCCAATCTTTGGGATTGCCCAATGAGTATATTTTGTCGCAAGATACAAAGTACAACGTCCAGTTTGGTAAATCTAAAAAAGGAACTCAAACAAAAATTTCCCCAGGTTTTTTCTGGCGGTCCTGGGAAATGTACTAAAATGAAAGCTAAGTTCAAGGTGAAGGACGGTGCACAACCGGTATACAAAATGAAACGTAATGTCCCTTCCGCTGCTCTAGAGAAAATTAATAAAGAGTTAGATAGACTCGAATAAGCAGGTATTGTGTCAAAATATTTCAGCGAGTGGGCAGCACATACGGTCTACGTAAAAAAGAAGTCCAATCAAATACGAGTATGCGCAGATTTTTCCACACGGTTAAACGATGCCTTGCAAGATCACCACTATCCTCTCCCAAGCCCTGAAGAAATTTTCAATAAACTCAATGGTAGAATTTTTTTTTTCTAAAATTGACCTGTCGGACACATACCTTCAGATAGAAGTGGAAGAAGAAAGTTCCAAATTGCTCTGCATAAACACCCATAGAGGGTTGTACAAATACAACAGGCTGGCTTTTGGAGTAAAGGTTGCGCCTGCAATTTTCCAGCAGGTCATGGACGCCATGCTGGGCGATCTTGACTACGCAACAGCCTATTTGGATGACATACTAGTTACTAGTAAAACTACGGCAGAGCACCGGAACCATATAATAAACGTATTCGAAAAGATACAAGAATACGGATTTAAGGTTAAGGAGGCAAAGTAACTTTTTCTTACCAGAGATTAAATACTTAGGTCACATTATAAATAAAGATGGTCGTCGGCCGGATCCAGAAAGAGCCAACGCGATCAGAAACATGCCAGCCCCAGATAACGTTCAAGCGTTACAAAGCTTCCTCGGCCTAGCTAATTTTTGCCAAGGGTTCATTAAGAACATGCAAAATTTGAGAGGGACTCTCAACCAACTTTTAAAAAAGGACAAATCATGGGCATGGACCCCAGAATGCCAAGACGCATTCGAGAAGTGCAAGAAAACTCTTACTTCAGACCTTACACATTTCGACTCTAGTCTCGACATCATAGTCGCAAGTGATGCAAGCTCGTACGGCATAGGAGCATGCATATTACATAAATTGCCAGACGGTTCGCGAAAAGCTGTGGCTCACGCAACAAAATCTCTACTTCCAGCTGAGACACAATAAATCCCAAGAAGAAAAAGTATTAACAGTTTTATTTTTTCTCTCCTTTTAAAAAAATAAAACTCTTTGGAAGCGGGGTATTGTGAGACCGGAAACTACCTACACAATAGACTCTTCCAGGCCTATATTAAGTAAGCGACATAGCACTCTACAGAGAGTTACAGAGAGAGACAGTGTTGGACACTAACTTATAGTAAGCTCTGCTTACACTATCTCTGTAACCTGTTGTTAATATATCTTTCTTACATCTAATCCGTGCTTCGTGTTTTACTGCTGTGGGCCCAACTTTGGCACCCACATCATTAAGTTATGGGTTAATAGTTCAAAATACGCGGGTAGTCAAAGATGAACGGCTGAGAGACCTGGCTGATTAGATTTACATGAGATTTTAAAGTAGAAATTTGCATTTCACCCAAGTCTGTCAACTTTTTTCACCAATAATCGATATTAATCACTTTTAACCGCACTCAGCATAATCCTTATATATATATATATATATATATATATATATATATATATGATAGCAGTTGCTCTCTCTCTCTGTCTAATATATATATATATATATATAATGTGTGTGTATCAATCGTCTCCTATGTCTCATAACATATCTTATCAATCATAAAATCACTCCTCGATTAAATAAAAACCTTTGTTTCCAACCCAAAATGCGTGTAGCACCAATTACTTGTATGTAGGCGTCTCTGCATATCTTATCGTTTAAATTCTAGAACGACGTAATTATTTTTCTTAGCATTTACTACAATTTGAGTTTGGTTCTATTAAATCAGTGATAAAGAAAATCAATGGTTGTTGCTAATCAGAAGCGTTTACTGCCTTCTTACCTGAAATTTAGCATTCGATTATTCGACGAAACTGTGAAACAAATCTAGCTCTAGAACGTGAGCCCTTTGTAGAGTCTGAATATAAAAGAGTACATGAAATTTGTTGCTCAGACATATTTCAACGCTGAACCAGTATCATCAGAAAATAGGATTTAACAAGTACAAAATATACGTTAGGGACAAAAAACGTGACTCACTTTAAGCTGTTGTAGAGATGTTTTTTTCGTTTTTACTACGACTCAGACATTACAGAAGTGACAGTTTAATTCATTTAAAGACAGGTTTTTCTAGTAGTAATATATAATTCTTTTCATAGATTACTCTCATATTCAGAATTTAGTAATGAAAGGTGATAGGCTGCCGTATATTAAAATCGTGACAATAGTCTATGCTTATTTATCTCACCTTTACCTACGGATGTTATTGGTAGATTCGTATTTTTAGTTAGCACTAATATCAGAGAAAATCAGGCAAAAAAGTATGCGTTCTTTAAATAGGTGAATAGTGCCTTGCTGGCCTGTCATGCTATGTGTTACTATTCGGTCTAAGGCATGTCGGATCATACACTGGTTTCTAACAAGTTGGATGAAGGTTCGAACCCTATAGAAGAAAACATTTTCATTATTAAGTTTACTTGAGTATACAGTCCGGAAGAAGTAATACACAGTTTATACCAAACACACCCACACACACAAAAACAAAAAATAGTAGCTGTAAAAGAAATGTGTGAGGTTACGATGCATATAATCAAAGCATCCCCACCAAAGAAAAAAAACATTGTGATCAAAGATCACAAGACGAGAATGTGATTTCTTAACGACATGGCAATTCCTACAGATTGTAATATATCTTTGAAGATGTTTTTAAAAAAAATATCAAAATAATCTTGAAATGGATATCACTTGTGTGGCATCTGAGGACATCCAGTTGAAAATGGAGCCCTTGAATTGATTGGAAAAATGTCCGATATACACACTGAAGGAATTCCTCGTAGCCCATACCTTAAATAAATACAAAACTTTTATTACAAGTACAACTCACATATTATAAAGAGCTTTATCTATGTAACATGTGTGTGGTCAGAAATTCAAGGAACTAATAATGATGATGTTATTATTATTATTAGTATTATTATTATTAATACCTATATATACTGGATACATTCATTTCCAATTCAGTCTCGTTCCTAGTATTCACAAGAAATGCAAGAATATATATCCAACGTCATCAGGTTTATTATGCAGATACTAACAAAACAATGACTAGGATGATTGAAAATACGAGAACAAAATATGGACTTTGGACATGTTTATCTACAATTTACATTGACTTAAACATCTAATTCGAAAATTTGAAAAACAATAAACAGACTTTGTTGAATTTAATAAGCGTAAGTCTCTATGGCCGATCGTTTGTGCGTGCTGTCCTTGTTCGAATTCGTCATGCAAGATAATATGTAATTAAGTTCCTGCCTGCATATTTATAATATAAACAATAACTAGGCTGTGTGGTTTTGTACAAACACCAATGTGCCTGAGAAGGAGCATGCAACAGGGATCGATTAGCCACCCTAGTTATTAGGTATGCTCCAATACGAACGACCACCCATTATGTGATTCGAAATAGTTTATGGAGAATCGGCTGTACCGTTACGTTCATCTTAACGACTGGCTTCAAAGACATAATGGCCTAGTCTCTTACTAAAAATCGGAACCATTCTTTTTTTTTTCGCCAGTGGGCTTGTTTTTGACTTATTAAATAGCCCAATGCATATGGTCTATATTGGTTTCCTCGTGTTTTGGCTGCAGTAGATAAATTTTTCCGATAAGTTGTCAATGTCAGAGAGGGAGAAATGAGTGAGAAGGATTTCCCAATCCTAACAGTTGCAGAACCGCGTTTCACGGAAGACTGTTATATGGCTCTTTTTTTATAATAGGAAATACCGCTTTCTCCTTAATTGCTCATTTATCACTTCAAGTGCTAAGGAAGAGACTCTTCTCTTTCAATTTTTGCGGGTAGTGTGACCGTCAATTGACCCTGTCAAATATGCCGTATTTCCGAAATATGATATTTAAGCTAGGTTCTGCAGAGGGCTATTGATTGCGTCTTCATCACAATAGGTAGAGGTGGAGTACATAAGATAGGCACAATAAACTACAGAATACACTGACATTCACATTTATTCCATAGATTTACAACAAGCCGTGTGGCTCTTATCTTAATTACATCAGTATTCTCCTTAATACTTGTCCTTAAAATATTTTCTCTATTCTACCCATAAAATATTACAATTAAAATGCATTTTGGTTTGTAACTTTTGCGACAATTATAAATATCCAAGTAGATTTTATAATTGTTCATTTATAGAGATAAATCCATTTTATACTCCGAAAGATGTAACAATCTTAGCATTTAGAAGAGTTTGTATTAACGGGAAGTACGAAATGTATATTCAGAAGTAAAGTATTTTTTCATTTTTAGATGGACATTATGATAATTTCACAAATATACATTATAACGTTAAGCATAGGAAATAAATGGGCACGATATGTGTAAATCTCGGGAAGGTTTTTAAGTTTAGGGATGCGCAAATATTTTAAAGAATCAAACGCACAGAACATCAAAGTAAAAAAAAAACCTGGCAACGAAGGCTACCATTCATTTATTTTATTTTATATTTATTTTGAGTCTGTGGATATATCAGACAACAGTTAAAGGTATTTGTCTATTTCCCGCCACCATGCGTTTTTCTGATCAAGGTCTGAAGAGAGTATTGGTGTGTAAAACTGACAGTTAACATGGCGGTGCCGATTCTGACCATACACACTAAATATCACTCTCTCATATATATATATATATATATATATATATATATATATATATATATATATAAAAGTGAACATAGAAGTCAACACTTAGAGGCGACAGTCTGTTTCATGCTATATGCAATCGTCAGGCCACGTGTGCTGTTATTTTTCTCGGCTATTTATATATATATACGGGTTAGTGGTGCATTGTGGGTATTCTGTTATGGCGGTTATTTCACCGGAAGTCGTTTGTTTATCTATGCAGACATGAAAATAATTTTTTACTACGTAACCTAAAAAATTAAAAACGGAAAAAATAAAATAAAAACAAATAAATATACTAATAAGCAAAAATAACAAAAAAAAAAAAAAAAATAGAAATAAAACATAAAAAAATACTATGTTGCTTAAAAATCGAAAACCGAAAAGAGAAAATATATAAGTAAAATAAATTAACCTAAATTCATCCAAGTAAATAAATAAACCAATCCCAAATAAAGATAATCAATTAAAAACTGTTCCCGCCAAAATAATACTTAGAATGAACTAAAACAATCAACCCCAAAACTGAACAAATAGCTTTAATTAAATTCCCAAACCAAAACAAAACTGTTAAATAAGTGATATAAACAAATTCTTACTACGTTAATAAATAAATAAATAAATAAGAAAATAAGAAACAAAAATAAAAACAAGCAATATAATTTGACCTAAATAGATAAACAAACGACTTCCGGTGAAATAACCGCCATAACAGAATACCCACAATGCACCACTAACCCGTATATATATATAAATAGCCGAGAAAAATAACAGCACACGTGGCCTGACGATTGCATATAGCAAGAAACAGACTGTCGCCTCTAAATGTTGACTTCTATGTTCACTTTTATATTTACAAACGCTTTATCTCTGATATTGAGCACTTTATTCCATAAATATAGCACACCTTAAGACTATATTTCTTTATATATATATATATATATATATATATATATATATAACATCGAAAACATTTCAAAATCGCTATACAAATGCAAACGCGTTTCGATGCATACCAAATACATCTCATCAGGCGATTGTGAATTACTGGCGAGTAAACGATTTATTTAGATTTAAAAAGCAAAATACAACCTATTAGGAAAAGGTAAAAAATGTGGGGGCTATAAGTTTTGTGGGATTTACTCAGATGACCCAATCGAATATGGCCTACGTTTAATTTAAACTAAGCGAAGAAGCAAAAGATTATTTAATTAGTTAGTTATTTAATTAAACGTTACGAGAGCTGCAATTGCACACTATTCCTATTCATCTTACCTATATATATATATATATATATATATATATATATATATATATATATAGAGAGAGAGAGAGAGAGAGAGAGTGGTTAATAAAATTTGAAGAATAAAAAGTTAATAAAATGATATCATTATTTTCAATAAAAAGCCCGAAGAAATAAATTTTAATGTCACGGCTGTGTACTTTTCAGCAATGGAAGGAATAAACAAAGTGGAAATTACTCTGCCGAGGAATATTGTTCATTGGAGGTCACCCTGTTGAAATTTTACTCTCTGAGTAAACCCAAATCGTTGTTTAATCCCTCAATTTTTGTATTTATTTTGACAGTGAATTTTTGTTGCCCTGAATTAATTTTTTTTCATGCTTATTGGACCGAAGTCTGAATCCCGTTCACTTTTTGCGAACATAATTCCTTTTTTTTGCGTTTGTGGCAGAAAAGCAGATATATAAGATTTAAACTATCACAATTCACAGCCTGCTGATTTGAATACTACATTTGGATATAAAAATTGAAGTCATTTTTATAAAATATTAGTGAGTGCCAGTTGGTGTGAAACTGCAATCCTCATGCTTCAATTTAATCAAAAGGTTAATACATAATAAATATCGATTTTATTGACAATATAATCATGTTGTTGGGTTTTATTCTTCAAATTTCATTAACTGGCTTATTAATTAAATTTCATATTAATGAAGCACAGGTGGACCACCATTCATTTTAATCACACACACACACACACACACACACACACACATATATATATATATATACACACACACACACACACACACACACACACACAAAATGAAAGCAAAAGCAGAAACTTATCTTAGCCGACGGGATTTGTTCGATAATGGACTTTATCAATCAATTCATTTTTTTTATTTTTTTATTTAGTTTTTCCGGCAAATTTGTCGTTTTATGGGAGCAAGGGGATGCAAAAATTGTCACAAACGCATGCAAAATTGTTCGGATTACCCCAAGCGCTTTCGGTCACTTCTTTAACCATATCCTTTATATATATATATATATATATATATATATAACAATATGTAACCCATCCCTACTATGAATATTCTTTCGTGTTTTAACAAATTACTGTTTTCTCCTTTTTCTTTTTCTATTTTCATGCAAACAGACACTGTTTTGCTTTCAAGAATATAGTTTTTCGATTTTTGTGGAAAAGTGTCTGTCTTCTCTCATTTTAGTTGGTGCTTTCTCAAGTAATTATTTCAGTAAATATTCAATCTTGAAATTGACATTTAACTGTTTTTCTTAAAATACCACTTTTCACTGTTTCTCTCTAGTGTTGCATCTCGGCGAATCCAGCCTCTCATCTTACACCCTGGCAAATTTCTAATAAATTCTTCTCCTGGCGGGCCAAAGTCATATTCTTTCGATTTTAGAAAAAATAGTTCTTTATCAGCTTCATGAATTTCCGTACCTTAAAAAAAATCACTACTCGGAGCTGATTGGTCGAGCTCCGGCAGTGTGGGCGCCGAAAGGGCAAATCAAAATGCAACGTTCAGTTTAGTTCCGCATTTTTTTCTCATTGGAATGATATCAGATTCCCACCTTTTGAACCTAAGAATAGTTATGGCCTGAGCACACAATACAGCTATGAAGTTATCGATATTCACTAATTTACGTTTCAATGATTTTTTTTTCGATAGCTTGGCGGCCAAAATCTTAACAAACCAAGATACGCAAATGACAGTGTTGATAGCAGAGATAGAAAGAAAACTACAAGAACTTCTAGAGAAGGTAGAGAAGGAAAGTGAAAAAAAATGACTAAAAGTTACTAGTAAGAAAATCAGTAAAAGGAAACATCGCAGAATGTAATTTACAAATTGTACATATCAAAATCAAGTACAAAAATCTCTGAGGTATTTTAATAGAGGGCGGAAAGTGCGGCACAGAAGACTCAATGTGATAGCGAAAGATTACTTGCAAAAGTTAAGCAAAAAATAGGAAACTGGAAAATTTCGTTATAAACAACAATTCTGAACTGTTATGTAAGAGTGGTCCAGTTATATGGCAGTGAATGCTGAACAATCACCTTACAGATGAAGAAAAGAGTCGTCAAAAAAATTTGTTTCTACAGAATGATGGTGAGAACGGGACATATGAGAAACAATGAAGTTTTACTGAAAATGGAAGTAAAAAGAACGCTTACATTTAACAGCAGATAGACAATTTAAATTTTTACGGTATATAATGAGGAAAGGGAGGATTGGAAAACTTGATACTCATAGGACATATTAACGGCAAGGAGTACAGTAGAAAACAGCGCATAATCTATTTAATCAGAGTATGCAAATAACGGATTTTTAAACAGTTTATGAAAATAGCAAACAAAGAGACAATATTTACAAAAATAGACAAATGTAGAACAATGATCGACACACTCAAGAAAGGTCATGAAACACACACACAAAGAAAGCAAATGGACTCACAGCAAGATATTACCGATTAATTTTAGTTTGAGTTTTCAGAAACAAATTCTTCCAGAATCAATAATCACAAAACCTATTCACTCGGCAATAAGAAACATTTTCATTAGGTTCAATAAACATCGCAATTCCGTTTTTTATAGGTTGCACCCTACGGTTAAAAAATTCATTATTTATTAATCAAGTAATCATTTTATCTCTCTAAGGAAGGATTTTCATGTTTGGATATATAGAAGATAAATGACTGAAATGATAAGAGATAATATTAGAAAAATCAGCAGGAATACACGCCATATTTATAGGCGTACTCTAGACAACTGAAGATTGATAAGGTTAGCGAAGTTAGAAAGGAAATCTAACAGCAGCGAAATACCAGAGGGGATGGGCATACCAATGTTCAAAGAGGAGATAAAATAAGGTAGATGTGGATGAATGCGAAACCCAGTGAAATAAAAAGCTCGATAAGCCACAAATCGAAACTAATAATTAGAATTCTAACGAATAAATCTCGTAGCTGACTTAAGGAAAGTGTTTTGTTCAAAGTAAAAGAAAAATCCTATTTATATGAACAAGGCATTATCTGGCCGAGCAATGGAAGTGTCATATTATCTATACCTATGTGTTATTGTGCATACAAAGGTATCCGATAAAGTGTGACTGTGTAGCATGTGATTCACGCCAGGAAATATGTGAACTCTTTGCTCTGATAGTGGTTTTTCGGCAACATCCTCACTATGTCCTGGGATTACGTTAGATCAGCTTTTCTCAAACTTAATACCCTTATATGTCTCAAGGAACCCCTGCGAAAAAACAAAATTATATACCATGTCTTACTCACTTTATTTTCATCGGAGTTCATTTGGTAAATATCATAGTATATATTTTTTAAATAACTGGTTTAAGGAAAAAAATAATTTTGAAATCAAAACCTATCTTTGAAGAAAACAATGTGTTGAGATTATATGAGGATCTTCTTCACCACTATCCTCATCAGCATTTTCGTAAAGTTTCCCCTTAAAATATCGCCATATTGAAGATTAGGTATTTATGTAAAAACGATGTAAAAAAAGTAACTTGAAGTACAGGTACCGTTCGCTGAATGGGTACGGACTATTGAAGATGTTTTCACTGGAGCCGTACATACATCAGTAAATATATTCCCAATGATTATATTTTTAATGAGAAAATAGGTTAGATAGGATGATATATATATTACAGTATTACAATAACTAAGAATATATTGTGTGTTTAGTAATATTACGTATATGAAATTAAGTCAAAAGTCAAAATTTCATTAGCTTATCACACCAGTTCTCGCGGAAACCTTCGTGAACTTTTGCGGAACCTTAAGGTCCCGGAGAACCCAGGTTGAGAAACGCTGCGTTAGATATACCAGGCTCTGAATTTAATGTAAAATCTGACCAGAAAAGAAGCCAAATATGTCTGCGGGTTCAGCATCAACTGAAAGATGTCCGCCTAAGCGTCAGGTACATATTTGCTCATCAGTCGATATGAGTGGCTGTTTCTCAATATTTGAACACGTGCTCAAGTGCGGTGATACATGTATAAAGAACCATCAGCGCGTCCCATTCATTCTAGCAATCCTCCTTCAAAGAAGACACTAATACGAAAAGAACACAACAACCCGACAATGATTAACGAAGTCCGGAGTTAAACGAACATTTATTTTATATGTTTTTGTTCGCTATGTGCAAAGAAAATGTTACTGGAGGTATTACACCTTGAAATATGAAACTTCCTATATATATATATATATATATATATATATATATATATATATATGTGTGTTACTGCTGGTCAAATAGACTGTAAAATACACTGCGGATGAATGGCCTCTATGGGATGAGAATGATTTAAGTTAATACACGATATTATTAAAGAGGAATATGTCAGGCATGGCTTTTCTCAGTTGATTTATTTAACATGCTGAATGAAATATATATTAGATGACTTGAAAGCTATCATGATTTATTATCGACGGACATAACCTTAAGTAAAATACGATACGGAGACGAAACAGTATTAATGTCAAATTCGAAAAGAGAAAGGAAAATAACTGAAAAGAAAATCGATGAAAACCAGAAAGGACAAAACGTTAACCATGAGAGGGGAAACTGAATGGTTGATGCAGGAAGGGTAATACAGTATCTAATGCACGAAGAAATGATACAGGAATTTGAAGGCACAGAGGAAGAAGGAAAGATGCAATTCATACACTATATAAAGTATTAGTAACAATCCATCTTACGTGCAATTTGCGAGACTTGTTTGCTAAACAGGACGTCATGTCTATCGACAGCGTATTTACTCGTATAGATTTAATCTAGTAAAAGGTGAATTATTTAGGACACCCAGTTAAGACGGTGGCAGATTTCCATGTGGGTTAGTATGGACTTCAACGGAGGGCCCACAAGACAAGAGGGGCCCTCAAATTTGTCTCCTGATAAAAGTAAAAATTATTAAGATATATAAAGAGAAGGGTCTCCTTGAAACAAGTTAATGTATTTGGGTCTCTCTCTGTCGGTCGTACGTCCTGGGTATGACGGTAAGCTACATCGCGTCCTGGGTATGTTGATAAACTACATCCACGTCCTGGGTACGGCGATAAACTGCATACAACAGCAATGTCTCAGATAATGTTTTCAGAAAAATAATGTTGCCAGCTCTAAGTTTTTGAAACAATAATGTTGCCAGGTCTAAGTTTTTTTTTTGTTTTTTTTTGTAAAAAAGTAATGTTGCCAGTTATACATTTTTTATTCCATACAAAATAGGCATTTAAAATTCAGATAAACTGGATTTGACATTAAATAACCCACAGTGGTTGATATGCCATTAAACCCAAACAAACAAACAAACAAATCTGTGGATCGTTGATTTAATTTAGTCTAAAATTACTATTTTCTATCATAACCAGGTATTTAATTTCTGACTGTCAGACAAATCATTATCTTTCATTGAACTGACACGTTTTGTGTCCTGTCACTACTTGGCTAAGGCAGTAGAGAACGTGGAGAGGGGAATTAACAGGAGATAACTGATAACTGACATCCATTAGGCATGGCACGTGGAACTAGAACAGTCTACCCTAGTGAGCGAAATAAAGGTTTCATTTCGACATCCGAACCTCCTGAAGAAGGCCGTAGCGTACAACGGCCGAAACGTTGTAATAAATATGGCGACAAAGATGAGGACAATAGCCCGAATAATGTAGTGTACATAATACCTCATCTAAGAAATATAGTCACATACCTATTTTTATACTTGAAAATTCATTGTGGAACAAGTTAATGACGACGAGACCGTGGGGATTTTTAGGAGTAATTGGCTTTGAGCTACAGAGTATAATGTAAAGAGGCATGATAGCTTACGTTTTGAAGAAACACGGCACATAAGTAACGAAAATGATGATATTTAGACATCAATTTGTGTGAGTACCGTTGATCAAGGAAAGTTTTGGAAAGATTGATTTAACTATAGCTATTTGATAATGTCCAAACACAGTAGCCATCACTCATCGTTGTTGTAGGATTTGGCAAAACCTGAAAAACGAGAAATTTTTTGTTTTTTTTCTTGAGCAAAAGTTTTACATAACAGTCGAATAAAGATGTTTGAAGTGAATGTAACGTTTTTTTTTTCTATGCATACAACTAATTACATTTCGTCTACGATTAATCTCACATTGTAACGTGTTCCATTCGGGATAACTTCACCAAATCAAGTGATAATTTGATAGAGAGATTGGGATTAAATCAGTGACATAAAAATATCTCTGTACAAAATCAGGAGAACAGTCATTGAAAGAAGATTGGAGAGAGGAGAAATGTAAAAGTTAGAAGATAAAGTTAAATTACGCTGAGTAGAAAACCTTTGTATATACCTTCCAGGTAGGTTATATAAAATGTCTTTTTAGCAGTCGCTAAAATGTGTTAGCTTACTAAGAAATGCCAAAACACAATTCGGATTGCAGAAAATACATCTTTGTATTTTTGTGCATTGAGTAACACGCAATTTACTTTAGGATTTGATACTAAAATCAATACAGTGACATTTTCCTTGAATTTATTTGGAAAGCACTACAATAAAATAACCTCGGGGATACTTGCTTGTGTTTCTGTTTTCAGCTTTAGAGTATCACATACAATAGGGTGAGGCTTGCACCTTATTCCGAAGTCTGAGGAGGTCAAATAAAATCAGGCTAGAAGAAAAAGTGCAGAATCATCTCATTAAGCTTTATCGCCACTGTTGGAAACGGTGTAAATCACAGAGATTGCATATTTATTAAATGGAACCAGTGTTGCGGAAAATAAGAGTACAATGGTTTACGTTGTCTGTACAAGTTACCAGTTAACGAAATCGTTTCTGATTGGTTTATATAGGAAGTGGTTTACATTTCACTTGAAGTTCACGTTCACAGGTGTGACATTGGAATTTAAAACTGAAATTCATTGAATTGACTGGAAACTTGTTAATAAAAAATGAAAAGCGTGATGACACTATATTTCCACATGTAATTCCTACAAAGTGACGGAAATCCAACACTTTCTGGTGATATTTTGAGACATTGCTTGAACGCTACGTGTTAGCGAT
>OZ010577.1:122487346-122534846 GCA_963932145.1 Acanthosepion lycidas | reverse complement strand
ATACACACATATATATATATATATATATATATATATATATATATATATATATATATATATATATATATACACAGTGTAACCCGGATATAAGAGAGTTGTCGGGACAGGAGAAGTCGTCTCTTATATCCGAATTTCTCTTATATCAGGGTTTGGTCTATTATGTATAAATTAACACAGGCTCTAATTTGGGACCAGAGAAAATATCTCTTATATCCGGGTTACACTATATATATATATATATATATATATATATATATACATACATACAAATATTTTGTTAAAGACGACTGACAAAGTACAGCGATTAATTTTTCTTGTGTTCATACAACTGTTGTCTTTATGGATTTAGAGCGAAAAATAAAACTTCAAAGAAATAAAACAAACTCTGACATTCAGTTAAAATATATATCATCCTCGCGGTATCTTGTCAGTAGTCTTGAACGAAACATATATAAAAGAGGGATTGCTGCCCCCTGCCACGCACACACATATATGTAATGTCAACAATTACTTGAAATGAAATTCTAGTAACTAGTTCAATACAGGCTGTCTTTTATTTTGTTGAATTTTGTATTAATTTTGAATAAAGTCCTCAATACCCCGAGGTCAGAGCCGCATATGTTGTAATGTTTAGTTTTGAGATCTTATTAAGCCGTCACAAGAAATCGCATAAGAGTTTAACGGCGATAAACCGCGCGATATTATCCGTCTGTTATTCGGTAGACTTGTTCGTCAGACGAGTGAAAATAGCCAGTCTCATTGTCCTGTCAGTATTTATAACTGTGAGCTGCGACTACTACTATCTCTTATTCTATGGGGAGGAGTACTGAGCAGTTACCCCTCACGAAATATATATATGTGTCAGTGAATATTCATCGGATTAAAAAGAAATAAAATTACTCCATTTCCTGTTTTATATTGTATTCTTTTTTTTCGTTTTTCTCTCAGCTAAAAGCCAACGAGCTCAGCAAGAACTTATTCCCATGCCTAAGTTTGCAAGTGAAATCTGATCATTTATTGAACAGGAATCTCTACTCTAGGGATATTTTTTCTTGCAAACTTAATCCACAAGATTTGGACATTGCCTTGTGAACCTATGTCTTTTTGTGTTTTCCAGTCAAGCGATATAAGCGACTTGTCTTTCTATTCCTATTCATATTTAGACAGCGGTTTTTGTACTATCTATTATTAAAAGAGGTGTTAGGTTTATAAAAGCTTTTTTCCAAAGGCCGTTCGGTCACTCAAACGAATAATACCGCATACTCGCTCACCCTGGAACGTTTCATTACCGGTCTGCTTTTCATCTTTTTATAAGAACTCAAAATGTAACATGATATTTTAGAAAAGGAATGGGATTAGATGTCTTGTGTTAGTTGGAATAGAGGAGGAAAACCATTTAAGTTTTTTTGTTGTCTCTCCTTAAAATAATTATAAACCGTAAATTCGATTTAGTTTCAAGACTCTATTCTCCAGCCCCACTAGCACATGAATCCAGATACCAGATTTCAAATTCCCGATTATTATGAACATAAACAAATCTGCAGCGATAGACCTCTCAACTTTTGTCTTATTTCCTTGAAAATGAAGTTTGAAAGAAAGCGAAACATTAAAAAATTCGACATATATCTGTAGAAATTTGCACCAAACGATTTATTTGATAAGTCATCAAAAGTTTCAGAGACATTACTTGTCCGGTCTATTTAATAATATTTGTTTGAAACATATTTACACATTTATGGTGATTTCCTAAATTGAGGTGTCATTAGATTATACTGTAGTGAAGCAAATATTTATAACTTGCCCAAGTGCTCACTTACAAATACTCATGAGTATAGACTTTCAACCAATGTCTGTAAGTCGGCTTTATACAATTAAAAAAAATCCTTTTTTTAGTTGATTATAATTGTTGTGTAATATATATATATATATATATATATATATATATATATATATATATATATATATATATATATTATAATAAATATATTGAGTACTTTTTTGTTGATCAGTAGTAATAATATTAGAAACCACTTGGATTATATACGGATGGATTTTTGATATATAAAATTTATTTTATGATAATTACATCGACGTGAGTACGAAGGTACAAACATGCAATCATGAGAAGAGTTGGTACGTATCGAAACATGATTGCATTTATGTAGCTTTATACACGTTTTGATGAAATTATCTTGCAGAAAATATCTATACTTTTGTATTGAGCCCTCTTTTAAATTAATGTTACGAACATTGAGAGTTTATATTTGATTTCTTCTCATTACATACACACACGCACACACACATATATATATATATATATATATATATATATATATATATATACACGCAGGTCAATCGTATTCGAGAGAATTAATGATTACAAGAGCTGCTAGCTAATCCACATTGCACACGCCGCCCAGTCATATTTTGTGTTTATTCAAGACTCACAGAGCCGACTTGAGATTTATACTGTAACTATGTTGAGAAGACCTTAGTGAGTTGCTGGAAGAGAGAGTGTTATCTAGCGTGATCAACAGTCGAACAAGGCCAGCATGCTCAAAACCACGATCAATTTTGTTTTTGATTTCGTGCTAGCAAAACCATCGACGTGCCCAAAGGTTTCGGTCAACTCAATTTTACTCAAGGCTTTGTGACTGAAATATATATATATATATATATATATATATTTGTGAAATTTATATATATATATATATATATATATATGTGAAATTATATATATATATATATATATGTGAAATTATATATATATATATATATATATATATATATATATATATGTGAAATTTTATATATATATATATATATATATTTGTCTTTATATATATATAGAGGCCAACAAACAGCTAGCCGACAAAGAAAGCTATAAAAGCTTACCTACAGATCTCCTTCCCGAATACAAAAAGTATTCACTAGCTAACTAAACACAATGATTTGCAAATATTTAATCGACATGCAAAAATGCTCAGCGCTTACACCCACAAACATCACACCTGCTCACTTCTATCTCCTTCCTAAAATACACAATAGCAACAACCCAGGAAGTCTGGTTATTTCAACTGCCACATGACCAAAATTTCCAAATACGTAGACCTTTAGATACAACCACTAGCTAAGGAAGTAAAATCCTACATCAGAGACACAACAGATATACTGAACAACATTAATCACATACAAACAGTACCAGAGTACACTGTTAGAGTGACTATAGACGTAAGATCACTCTATTCAAACATTAAACACATCGAAGGGCTAACCGCCCTTGAGGAAGCACTTACTAAAAAAAGAAAACAAGACGCTCCCACAGAAGTTATCATAAAACTCATGGAGCATATTCTTACATTGAGTACTTTCAACTTCAATGGGCCACACTAACTGCAAGTAAGAGGCTGTGCCATGGGCACTATTGCAGCTCGATCATATGCTACAATATTCATGGAAAATTTGAGGAGACCCATATCTATCCCCTCATCGGTATCGACTGCGTATTCTCTGCAAGATATATCGATGATATATTCTTTGTATACAAGGACAGTGACGACAAACTTATCCAATTCCTCATGACCCTAAACACAGTGCACGACTCAATTAAGTTTGATTATGAAAAATCCATAACATCAATAACATTTTCAGACTCCTACATTTACATAGATGAAAACAGTAAACTACAAAATACAGTATACACTAAAATCACCGACACCCACAACTATCTACAGTTTAAGTCTTCCCACCCTAAACACCTCATAGAGAACCTTACCTATTCACAAGCACTTAGACTCAGTAAGATATGTTCCAGCAATGAAGAACTAAATAGACACACTCAAAATCTGGAGCATCAATTCACAACACGTGGCTATAAACAACACCTAACCAGGGAACAAATAAATAAAGCAATTTCCACACCTACAGAAGACACCCTAATATACACGATTAAAAATAAACCCAGCCGTATCCTGCTAGTAACCACTTTCAACCCCACTCTCTCTCCACTATCCCAAATAACCAAAAGTCGCTGGGAAATACTACATCTCAAACCAGACCTAAAAAAAATGTTTGAGGAACCTGGCCTTCTCGCATATCGTAGACCTAAGAACCTAAAAGAAATCATAGGTAGTAACCACATTTCAGGGTTCAAGTTAATCCGTAATAAACCAACAACAATAACAACAGAATTTTCGCAACTATGTAACATCAAAAGAAGCTTATGCTGCAACCACATTAAACACAAATTCATTCACTAGCTCAGTCACTAAATCTACTTTCAAAATCTACAATGACTCTAACTGTAGAGTCATCAAATAATTCACCTCTTAGAATGCACACTATGCCAGAAACAATATGTAGGAAAATCGGAATGGCCATTTCACTACAAAATAATTATCGTAATCGAATTAAGTCGACTCCCCATAAAAGGTGATTACCTTTAGACCAACTCTTCCGGCTAGAAAAACACGATTTTCAAAGCCATGCCAAATTCACTATAATTGAGAGAATAGTATAGTCCAGAGCAGATAATATTACAAAGATTTTAGATTTCCATGAAAATAAGTGGATACAACGTTTAAAAACACAATATCCAGCCGGGCTTAACCATAAATTTAACAATATAGATAGTATTAATATATGACACTACAAATCAAAATCCACCCACATTTCTTACCCACACAAGACAGACATGCTTACGGAGGTGTTGAAAACTCACACTTATACACACACTTAGACACATTATACTCACTCACTCCCTAGTGAGCCAAATGATAACACACACCCATAGTAATATACACGCTTACACACATCATACTCACTCACTCCCTAAGAACCAAATAACACGCGCATATACACACACTTAAGAGACACATTCCCTTTCCAGGAACCAATAAAACCGTCAAAATCATAAAGGGAGTTCAGAGCAGCATGAATCCATCCAGCTCTTATCTCAAATAACAACTTAAAAGAGACTGTTTGACCAACATAAAGTCTAATCAAACTTTGCGTTAAAAAATTAAAAAACAAAACAAATGAAAACTACAGACAGAAGTTCATTTTCTCCATGAAGATATTGACTTCTGTAGTTCACTTCTACCAGCAAGAAGAAACTTATTTTTCTCCTGATGATGGCCAAGTTGGCCGAAACTAGTCGAAGAATCTAAAGGAAATAATAATAGAAACGGAGGAATATTAATATACAACCCAGTGTGTCTGAAGATTTTATTTTTTTTTAATATTTTTTATTGTTCAATATATATATATATATATATATATATATATATATACATATATATATATATATATATATATATATATAAAACACATCCGTTGTTTTCGACGTGTCAGAGTACAGAAAATCAGTTCGTAGAAAACAATTCTGACTATATGCACACATGATTTAATTATATTCGTGAAATCTTGTCCAGAACCATCCACGCCTTTATGAAGAGGGGATGACTGGTCCACAAAACAACCGTCCTGATTTTTTTTTTAATCAGAATTGTCCTTCCCGTGGATTAGTTGTGTCACTAAAGCTAAAAGACAAAACTTGTTTTGCTGTTTACCAATAGCTAGGGGGAGAAGAGATATTCATTTATTTTCCAAGAGTACCTTGCACGTAAGTTAATGTAACTAACTGCTATTATTCTTCAGCCACTAACCATTACTCTACTATATATATATATATATAAATGTAATGAAAAACAAACCACTTTAATGTACCATTACGATAATTTATTTCACCTAAATCCTTTTTTAAGGATTCAGGATCATCAGGTAAATCTTCCAACAACGAATTGAGAAAAAAAAAAATCTCTCTCTCTCTATATATATATATATATATATATATATATATATATATATGTGTGTGTGTGTGTGCTTTAAACCTTATTATAGTTGAAACTTCTCATTTGATGGAGACACACTTAATTCAATTTCAATAAGTGTCCAGAGTTTATATTATCTTTTGTTGGTCCAATTTTTTTTTAGTTGTTGCCCAGGTTTATTTTTTAAAGTGTAAAATATAAATGAAATATAAAAGCAGGAATATCAATTCGAAGAATGTACCCACAAAATTAAATAATCAGAAAAAAGTTGCGCGCGCGCACACACACACAAACACACACACACACACATATATATATATATAATATATATATATATATATATATGACAAATATTTTGCCGGTAATCATTCAAACATATTGTTATAAAATCGAACTGCTGCTTACTTTTCATTCACAGATTGCATATCAACTGGCGCACGTTCCATTCAAATTTAACAATCAGAAGAAGGATATGTATCGAGATGTTGGACATTTTTCTAAATGAACTGGAAAATTTGACATCTTCAACGGACGATTTCGGTTATTCTCTTTAAATAAATTCTAATATACATGGAGGAAATACAGACCGGTAATGGATAGTAGTCCTGAATGAGACATCGGCGTGACCGTCAGGTTTCTCACATTCTCTTAAGTGACTATGCCTTCGGTGAAAAAGTTCATTTTCTGGCCAATTTAAGGATTAAATAATATAACATGTATCTGATAGAATCATGTTTATTCTCGATACTTATTAATGTAATCTTCTCTTAAAAAATACAATTTAAAATTCCCGGCTTTAAATGACACGCAAAGGGTTGATAATTCGTAAAAAAAAGCAAAACAAATCAAACACTCTATTATGTTTCTTTTTTCGTGTATACATATATATATATATATATATATATATATATATATATATACATATTAAAGCAAACCTTCTTAAATAATAATTAAGCACATTATTCCATGATTGTTGCAACCACCTCGAATCAGTTTCAGATTTTGGTGTTGCAGTTTCCTCTGTTCATTAAGACAGCTGTACTTGTTTTAATATTCATATTTCCAGTTTCTGTTTCGCATCTTACTTCTTTTTTCTTTACAGATAAAGATAGTTTTCTTATAGTTGATGTTTAGTCCTTTCTTTCGTTTCACTTCATTGCCCTAAGGTTTCCTGCAATTTCTTTATCTACCATCAGCTCAGTGTCACATGTGTATTTTAAATTAAGATTACGCAATTGGTGTTATATCCTGGAAAAGACATACTTAGATCTGTTGTTGTTATAAGTGTTAGGACTCGCCCAGAAAGAAATTAGTCCAGAGCAGTTGGTCTGAATTCGTAAACGTGTCTAAAGTTAAGGCAAAACGGAGTTTCTCCATAAATATATATGTATCTGCAATAATAGACCTTGCAAGAAGGGACAAAGAAAAAAGAGTGACTGTAAAGCAATTAGACATATAAAGGTTTGCTTATAATCATTTTTTGATATCTGAAATGATTTTTAAAAACATTTTCCGAGGAGTGAAAGTAAAACTGAACTGTTTGGGGTACGATGAACAAATTATTGCATGTACCAAGACTATTGAGAAGACTTTAAAGCAAACCAATTTTAGTTCCTGCATTAAAATATAGTGGTGTTTGTGAGGGTATAATTTTCCCAATAAGAAAAATATAAATGAAAATAATTTTTTAAGAAACATTTAGTCTTTGAACTAGATATCGAAGCGAATCTCTGAGTTAAGCTTTAACGTTCGAAAGTGTCAGTTAGTCCTGAACTCAATAGGGAAATAATTTCAAGGAGTTGAAACAATAAATTTGAGAAAACCATTAAATTTCACCGATTTAATAAATTTTGTCTTGATCATTGTCTTAATTTTGGAATAAAAAATTGGCTGTGTACTAAAATAACTCTAGCTGTTGGGTGGAAAATGCAATCAAAATTAAGACTCGTCTATTAAGATTTCTGAATCCAGCCCATAATTTAATTTTCCCAATTTTTATGTTTTTTTTTGTTTTGTTTTTTTTTTCTTTTTTTTGTATAGCAACACAGGAACGAATAACATTTGTATAACCTTTTACTAGTATTTGAGAAACTGTCTCTGTGAAAATTAAGTTTTCTGTAAAATGTCCAATTTTGCTAACCTGATATACTGATAGGAATATGTTTATTTGCGAGAACACAGAAAGCAAATTAGAGCCAATTAGTCAATTAGTTACGTGAGGTAATATTAACCACATGAAGTCTCAGTTGTAGTGTACGTGTGTAATATATATATATATATATATATATATATATATATATATGCATTTAAAACCATTTCTCCAGTCATCCTCTACAAACTTACAACTGATCATTTGCCATCTACTTAATTGTTTTATCTTTCTTCCTCCCTATGACTTTCTAGTCGGGCAGCGTCTGTTTTCAAATAGACTGAATTTACGTTCAATGAGCCACATCTGCTTTGAGCTTTGGGTCACTCGCTAAAGCAAACAGGTTACAGCGCAGAATGTGAATGCCAAGTGCTAACTGTATTATCAGCTTAAAAGAGTTGTTCTAAGTAGGGTTCCAATGTAACGCTGTGGCCAAACAAGGTGAGGTTGGATTATATGCAACAGCTTTCCTTGGTCTTGCTGTTGGTTCTGGTCTGCAAGCGAGTATATCAGGCAATTCCGTGTTGGGTTTTAGATTCTCAATCCCTAAGCCATGCTTTCGTCAGAACCAATCAAAGTTTATACTATGTTGTCGACACACTTTAATCTATCCCCATTTAAGGACACACACTCACTGATATATATATATATATATATATATATGTATATGTATGTATGTGTGTGCGTGCGTGTATGTGTCAAATATACTTTTATTATCTTATCGCGGGTTCTTCACACCTGAACAGTGGAGGTTTACGAAACCATTCGATCAACTCCGTGTGAGAGTATTTGAAATGGTACGCCAGTCAATGATCCGACGAGTTCAGCGGAGGACATTTCGAACATTTGTCATGAGTTGTGGTCTTGATGCATATCGATGGTCTTTTGAACATATGTTTATATGAACACTTTTACTTGTTTTGGTGACAGAAACCCGCCCCTAAAATTTGTAAACGTATTTTTGGACTATACATCTTACACCGTCTAGCGTAACTTAATAATTCATTTGCAGATATGCATTTATACGGACTTTTCGCGCGTTATGGTATGAGCAACCCGCCTTAAACGTTTGTCATTGGTTTTTTATCACTTATATATAAAGCATCGTAAACCATACTCCCAATTCCTTTTATTTATTCAAATACTCCAAACAAATCACCAAATTTACAGAACGAAAATATTTTCATTTTTTAATAACAGATTTGATAATTTAGTTAACTATTTTAATTTACATTTTCAATAAAACTGTTTACCTGTATTATCTTCTAACACAGAATAATAGTGTATGTCATTTATGGATTCTATTTTTCACTTCCCGTTTTGGATGAATTTAGAATTTCACTCAGATTAAATAAATGATCTCCGTTAAAAAGGATTTCCAATCCGTTGTTGTTAATGCCGGTTATTTTACTTTGGGAATCGGTAAAAGAATTTTTTCTTAATGATCATTCAGTTTCATTTCTTACTATACAGAATAGGTGAAGAAAATTTTTCAACAGCCAATTCATCTTATTTCATATCTACAAATTAACAAGTGGTTCACATAAACGGCCTATACTAGCATTTTTTATGAATAATTTTGAATAAAGTCTAATGAAAAAAATTATAACCGAAACGTTTCCTCCTCTGATGAACGTTATTAAGGCAAAGTTTTGTTTTGCAACAAGTATTTATACAAAAGTATAAATGCCACAAAAATGATCTTATAAATAACATTATATTTAGCCATACATGGAAATAAGTTCAACCACGACTTCAATCTGAAGAATACCACCCGTATTGAAATAAAATTTAACATATTTAGTTGGAAAATTCTTGAGAGTTCTGCTATAGAACCAAAATGAATATCTGCGTCCAGGATTTTTTTTAAATATATTATTTCTTAAATTAAATACTTCCTCCGCAAGTTAACATACCTAACCTATAATACCTTAAAAGAAAACTATTAAATGTAAAGCTTTTTATTATTTAGAATACAAAATACATACATTTATTTCTCAAACTAAAATAATATAAATGATAATTAAAAATATAAATTAACTATAAACCTATTTTCGTTTATTAGAAATTAAATTGAATCAATTAGCATCATCCATAATCTACTTTAACTGTCAGTTAACTTGTATAGCTATGCGCATTCTTAAATTTACAAATTCTGTAAAACTAACGATATTTTTAATTCTATGTATAAATAATTTTTGCAAAATAAAATTCTTATATTTGCCTTAATATAGTCCATCATAGGATGAAACGAGTCGGATAAAATAAGTATTCCTTTTTTCTTTATTCATATTGTATTTCTAAAGAAATATTTTTAAGGTATCTCTGAATTTTTAGACAATAATTATGTATTTGATTATTTTTCGCGCTTTTTTTTTATTACAGATAAATCTATTAGAAAAGGCCGAAATCTGAATGATATTTATCTAAACTAACTTACATAGAGAAGATATTCGAATAACTAGTTTAGAGAATCAAAACAGATGAAAACGAAAGGCAAGGATGTTCGTTTTCCCACCATTTAATAAGTTTATATAGCGATCTTAAAAGAACTAAAAGCTCTACCCGGGTTTATATTTAGGTAGATTTAATCTTAGTATAAAATATGCAGATAACACGATACTGAAAGAATTATTACACAACGCTGTAGAGGAAAGCATGTCGTAAAGATTAAATATAAAATGTCAGCATCAATGGTTTTCTGCAAAATAAACATTTATGTGATGGGGAAATCAAAATGAAGCAGATACAGAAATAGGAGGTTTAGTAACAGGCGACACAGACATCCGAAGGAACCTATTAACACTGGAATGATTTTCAGAAATTAAGCAAAGTAATAATATATGAGAAATATACATGTTGAACGGTTATGTAATATCTAATCTCTATATATAAAACAAAGGATGTGTCTGTCTGTGTGATACCTTTTCACTCGAGTTCCATTCAACGGATTTTGACCAAAATTAGCAATACATTGTACAATATAAGAGATAGGTTCTTAGCATAAAAAATCGATAATTTAAAGAATCAATAATCTTTAAAGCCGATCAAAAATCGATACATTCAACTTTTTTTCTACAATTTCATTCAGACTCGATATATAGGTTACTTAGATCATGACGAGCTGAACAATACCTCATTTTTATTTTTACAGCTCTGCATTTAGCGAAAAACGAACAATCGATTTCAACACACATTTTAAACTAAAAAAACCTCAATTTTCAAGCAATCTAATACATACTTCACTCAGTTACATACAACAAGAAGTTAATTGTTTAACTGTCATTTAACTTGTTAACTGAGTTCAGTCAGATAATGAAAGTACTTTAAAGTGATTGAAGAAGATAGACTCTGTTACATCTAAACATGATGCTGTTTTTGCTCCGTTTTAATTGAACGCTTTTTCTGATCGACCAGTTGGGTGTCACTACGATATAGCTATAAAACTAGATATGTGTGTGTTGATATTATTTATACACGTCACACGTATTATTTATACACGTGACCGATTTCGATGAAATGGTACACACATGTTGCAAATTTACCTAGCTATGTTAAGGCCAACTATTCAATCTTCAGGCCCCCGGGATTTGCAGAACCCAGGAAAAGTTACACGCGAACATTTTTTTACTGGACGAGCTGATACTCCTTAAACCTATTGCAAAAACATAGCTCATGTTACGAGATTTATATAGTGTGCTTGATAATTTTCCTGCGTCAATGGCTTCAGACAAATAAGTGCAAAAATATAGGGTTTTCATACTACTTAAAATAAAAACTGGAATATCTTCCTCATTTTTTACCCAAACACTTACCATCATGCGAGCAATAAGGTAGTGTTTTTATTTCTGCTCACTTCCCTGCGTAAAACGAAAAGCAGAAAAAAATGTTCAATAAGCCCGTTTTTAAGCCATAACACCCTGGCTTTTCATTCGATGCTTTCGAAATTTGTAAATTACATCTGATACGCACATTGTCTAGCGTGAATGTTTGGTTTAACTTATTTCATTTAAGTGGACGAAATCGGCAACAAACTAGGTTCCAAATCGGCTTTTGCCATTTACCAAACTGATTCTTCATATGATTCAATCTTAAATTGGCCTTCGAAAAACGTTTGAGGCTAATATTGTTTAAGAAGGATTATTGAAGCGTTAAAAGGGATAAAAAAAATTCCCGAAGAACCTCGTATTAACTCCAGCTTTACAGTAAACGTCAGAAGAATAGTGGGAGCCATGCGTTTGCACTTGCAGTTGAAAGTGATTACAGCCATAGGAAACTTACAGAATATCTAAAACATTGAAACAATTTAACCCCGAGCAACGACCATACAAGAAAATTTTATTGACGGAATTCCTTTATTAAGAACAATCACTTGCGAAGGACATACCGTAAAAAAAAGATGAGTTTGTAGCTTAGTATACCAACGGATGATGCATACAAGCGGAGATGCATGCCGACATTTCTAGACAGGAGAGGTTATGGTTATACAATTACAGCCATGTACACTCGGGCAACACCGGGTACATCGGCTAGATCTCTATATGAAAATGAATTCAGTATAATCTGCTTACAGATTAAAATGAAACTTGAAACGTTAAAATTGTTCTGCCGACGAACTCTTAAAATATCATAGACGACAGGGAGGAAGTTTTACGAAAAATAGTAACTACAAAAAAATGATATGATATATATAGTGAAGACAGGAGGAGGAACCAACCAATTACTTAACGACAGAATATATCACAAAAGAAAGAAAAACGGTAAGGGTTACTAAAGAGAAGTAGTGGAGAGCCATTACATTATACGTCCTAAAATAATTACAAATAAACAAAACGTATGGATGAATGAGATCATTTACTTTTAGATATAGATCAGAATGCGACAGGAAGGACTTTATCTTTAAGCACGTTATCAATGACCGGAAACGAAATCTCTAATGAGCCTTCCACAAGGGTCTACAAGCGATGGATTCTAATAATGTCAAGTAACTCTTCAGTTCCTTTCGGCACCTGAAACCAGTTTTCTGAAATCTGTCTTCCAACCCACCATTAACTTGCCTTAACCGTGTCATCTGACTGTAATCTACGTATCGGTAGACATCTCTATATATAATCTTGATCAACAGCTTAGAATTGCACTTGAAATATCCTATTAAAGATCATAAGAGCTTGAAAATCAAAAACCAGACTTACATCTTTTGGGGCATATGATATTAATTCGTTTGAATTATTTAACTCGGAAAATTATGGAAGAAATATATATTCCTATGCAATATTACATTATTTGTTTTTTTATAACATACCAAATGTTTTTCTAAGTATATTTTTTTATATCGTGGATATTTAAGATGGCTTATTTTCTCTGCTGTTCGGGCCAGCGTGCTAATTTGGATTGTCATATTCACGACGATTTACTAATCGTCATCAGTATATTGACGACGAGGAATTTTCATTATATATTTTCTCATTAGGACCAACATGTTTATCTTAGTTCTTATACTTACGATGTTTCGGCGTTTTAATCCCACTTTTTCAAATCTCTGCCGTCGAACTCCGTAAACTTCTTTGAACATTCAGCTGAGATATTTATTCAATACGCGGGGTTAATTGTTTTGCATTACATTTTACAATTTCAGCGTATATCTTATAACAGTTTCTACTCCGCAGTCTTCCACTAAACCAGTGTATACGATTGTTTACCTCTCTGTTGTAAGATCTTTTCACATTGTAGGTTACGGCCTTTTATGCAATATAAGATTACTCCTAGCGAAACTAGAATCCCACTTGGTCATGGGACTGATGAACATTTCTCTGACTAGTGAACGGAAAAATAGGAATAAACATGACGTCGTTTGATCTGGGATATGATGGTAGTGCAATGCATAGCGGACTAGAATGAGAAATCGGAGAGCGGAGTTCGAATTTCAGTAGAGTTCATTGTATTCACTTACGCGCAAATGCTCTTTGGAAAAGAATTAATCCATCTCTCCTCCGCGATCCTATTGGTTAAATAGCATGGCTGATTGATAACTTTAGCCGTGGTTCGTAACAAGTAGAGAATTCCAACGCTGAATTTAAAACCGGTTGGGCACCGGCTTTCAAATACACCTTGTATCTACTCTCGAGTAGTTCGTAACACATGGTTTATCATCTCTTCTATACGTGTCTGTCTTTGGGCAGAGTGCACTTAGAGACGGCTCCGTCAAAAGGCACAGTCGAAACTGAGAAAAATTATATTGAGAAGGGCCCAGCCTTGGGAAAGAGCTGTCCGAATTTGCGCCCTCACATTGCACCAGAGAGAGGGATCGGTGTTCGAACCGAGGCCACCGCAACCAGCTGTTGCAGAGGCTGCGGGGAATTTTTGTTCCTCGCCCGGGTGTACGCGCTCGGGCTCCCAGCTTTAAAATTTGTCCATGTGTCACAACTCATCTTAGTGGGGAGACAGTAAATACCTACTCTTTGTTATGGGATTCATAGCAGCTGTGATTAATGTCCTTGATGAGAGGCTGTCGCTCCAGAGGTAACTCAGAGTCATATGTGTGATGAGACGGTGCATCAGGAAATTAAATAATATATATTTGGTGTTGATCTTCTTATAACAATTCTCACGTAGCTTAAACGACCATTACAACAAAAAAAATAAATAAATAATGGGACAAATTTTAAGTGTTCCTGAAGGCTTTTTTTTTTTTTTTTTCTAAGTTTAAATTTTATTGCTTATTAATGGTCGATGAACGTCAATTTGACCAGTTGCGTGAAAAGCAGGAAAAATGATGATAAAAAATAGAAATAATAAGGCATATTATAATGTTCTTAGTTGGCAATCAGTAAGAAATTAAGTTAACTTTTTTACATGGAAGTTAACAGATTTACGACACCATCCTGATTATGAGAGTCAAAATATCAAAGTACTACAAGGGTAAATGAACCATCGTAATTTGTTATTCAGGATTTTCCCCCATATATATCACAAAACATAAAGGAGATATAAAACTTGTTTTCGGTTATTGTAATCATCGGTTTATATTTTTTCTACTCAATATTTGAATCAGGATTATGGTCCTCTCATCTATATCTGTTTAAATAGAAATGAAAACAGTCGCTATGGCGTGACTATACTTTTATCGACCATGAAAATATTCGCTTTTCAATACCGCTTTTTCCATGAGCATTTAAGGTTCAGTCATCTCCTCTCGAAGAAATCTGAAACGAGTCTAATTCGGTTATGTGGTAGCAACAGAAAAAATATCTCTAACTCGATGACTGTCTTTTCCATCAATCGATTATAACAGAATGCTGTCTATTATTTTTGGTTAATGTTTCATTGTTATAAAAATGACATTTATTCGGCATTTTGTTTTTCCTCCATATTCGCATAATATGCATTAGGATCATTTTGACAATAAAATATAGCCTACAAAAAAGAGAAATGATTAATATAAAGAGATATTTTATTGTTACAAATACATGCGAAGCAATCTGGAAAAAGTACAACATCCAGATATGCGTCGTCTTAACGGATATGTTTTTACTTTCTTGGTGAAGAGAGGGATAAAAATATCATAGAACTACAAGAATAAAGAATAAATATATTATAAGACCATCAGAAAAACAACGTGTTAAAACTGCCTATTTTGTAATCTGCAAATTCTCCCTCCATATCTTATAATTGCAACACTCTACCAGATTATATTCGATAAAAACCTATATTCATTCGTTGACTGTGTTTTCTTATATAGAAAAGATACGTTTTGACCATAGGGTTGTAAAGGTATCAACAAATATTATTATTAGCAGCAGTAATATTCAAATGTTCATGGCGACCGAAGACACTACTTAATTGGTGTAAACTTGGTTGATACCTATTAATAATGGGACAGCAAACTTCAGTTCTTCTCTTCCATTAAAGAACCCTTGTCACAAACTCTGCTTAACTTTCTCCTAACAACATACAACTATTTTATTAGTTTCTTCAACACATAAAAGACCCAAGATACACTCAAGATAAAATGTAATGAACACGGCTGTTGTCAGGGCGTAAAAGAAGTGAGTATTATGAGGTTATGTCGAATAGATAAAATTTGACCTTAGACTTGAGGAGGTTAAGATATATTCAGTGAAGCGTTCTCTCGTAAGTCTGTTCTACAAAGTAACTGTTTTGGGTGAATGAGGATAAATTGACCCTGTATAGAAGGTATCGTCGGCCTTAGATATGAAGTAGCGACCTACCCATGTTCTCTTTGTGTTTCATGGTTAGATGTAAGTTCCCCTCGAACAGCTTCTTCCCACGAACCGGTGTTCTGTGGAACCAATTGCCAATGGGATGCTTCCCAGATCAATATAAACTTGACCTGTTCAAGTCTAGGATTAAAAGTTATCTTATCTAATATCCACATAGGTTTTTCCTGTCCATCTGTAAATCTCTACCTCGAGTGGTTCCCGGGCCTTGAACAGGGTAAGCATCCTTTGAAATTTTGAACTAGCGAATGTAGCTCGTCTGAACCTATGCTGTAAAAGTATAGAGTAGTTGGAGGCAAGCAATGATTTGTCTGTGGCAAAGAATTTATCAATTGGAAAATAATTCCTCATCCATAAGGCCGTATAAACAAATTTGAAGTAATTCCTGAATGGAAAGAGAGGATTCGCCCAATCCGACCCACACATGGTCAGAATATCCCATTTACTAGTTCATTAGTTCGCTCTTGATATAGATAATATATGGAGATATCTACTTATAAAGCAATTAAAATCAGATGATACGGTTAGGCCAAGTTAACATATATTACGCACATCGTAGCGAACCGCCTCCATTCCCTTAATATTCCCGTCGTGAAATATAATTTTCTAGTCAAAGGAAATTTATTGTATACATCTATCGCTAAAATATAACATATTCTATTATGCGAGTCACTGTTTAAATATTGTTGCTTGATTGATTGATTTTGTTTAACGACATATAAAGCTGTGTTATTTAATGCTGAAACCTTTTGAACACTTTTATGGCTTCATCTACTGATCGAATATATTGTTGGTCATTTTGCTATAAAAAAAAGTTTTGTTGGTGTATTTTTTTTTTACATAAAAATATATTGCTGGAATTTCTACTGTAGAAAGTATTTTTTATACTTTCATAGAATTTTGTTTTTGTTTGTGTGCTCCCTATTTGCCGGTAGCTGGAACTCTAACAGATGCTAACACTCCCCGACAAGGTGGACCTGGTAAAAACAGCAATTAAGTGGTTTCATGCTCCTCAAAACCTCAAATATCCTCAAAAGAGGCCGTGATACAAGGTGTAGTTTATCGTCATACACCAAGACTGTTTTCAAATTGAAATTGGTATTCAGCAAATAATATTGTTAACATTTTCAGGATATGTTAGTATCTATACATTTAAATATAATGCGTGAATCTCATCTCATTTTTTTACAAGAAATATTACAATATGTTATTTGATCCTGATATATTTTTTATATAACTTGTGTTGTTCATCATATGATAATTAAATAAAATTGTATAGCCTTTCAATTTATTCTTTTCAATTACAATTATGTAAATATTGTTATTGTTAGAAAGATATAACCTCAAAGGCAAAAACAAAATATTGCATGTTGGAAAAGTATTAGAGAGTTAAAAAAAAAATTGAACAGATATCAGACAACAAAAAAACTGCCATAGAATATTTTGGCGAGACAGGAAAAAGAAAAGTATGTTAAAAAATATTTATCGGAAAATTAAAAATAGTTTGATCAGCAATAAAGTTATAGCTCTTGTTTCAAATCTACACAGAATTATTAGATATGGAATATTACTCAATATATTCTAAAGTAAAATAAGTCATTATACAAATTAAAACACCAAGGGGTATTATTGTTATTCTTTTTTTTATTCCATTATTAAAGCTTATAAAATAAGTTTTCTTAAATGTTTGTAAAGAAAAAAATGAAATCAACATTATACTTTCTAAAAAAAAAAAATTATATCATTTACATATTTATATGGTTTACGGCATTAATTGCATGTTTTCCAAAATATAACATTCATATATGATTTAATTATACATTATTAATATCAAACGTTACAAAAGAAGGAATGGCGGGCTTTAATATGTTAAGAAAAACTAACGATATAAATGTTTTCATATATATATATATAAACAGAGGATGTATGTGTATCTATCTGCCCGTGTGATTCCTTTTCCCTCGAGATTCATCCAATCCATTTTGACCAAAGTTGGCATATACATTGTACAATGTAAGAGATATTTTCTTTTCGTAAAAAATCGATAATTTAAAAAAATATCAATAATCGATAAAGCCGATAAAAACTCGATAAATTCAACTGTTTTCCTCCAATTTCTTTTAAACACGGTCTGTAGGTTACTTACATCATTACGCGGTCAACTATACCTCATTTTTATTTCTACGCTACTGCATTTAGCGAAAAAACGGAAAATCGATTACAACGCAGATTTTAAACTAAAAATCCCCCAATTTTCAAGCAATCTAATACAAACTTCACTCAACAATGTTGATTGTTTAACAGTCATTTAACTTGATAACTCTGTCCATCCATATAGTAAATAAAGAAAAATGGCGACTTTTTGCTGGTTTCTCCATTATTTTTCGTTGATCTTTCAACAAATTTTCATAATACTTAACAATTGCTTTATAAATGTATTCTCTTTTATATTCTTGGTAGAACACAGACAAATTGAATTTAAAAAACTTCAAAATAATTGTGACCTGAAGTGGGTCTTCATGTTGCCTGTTTTACTTTCATGTCCTCAGCTAACTTCGATTGAATAAATAGACTACTGTATTAATTCATTTTTTTTAAATGAAAGTACTTTAAATAATTGAAGTTACATCTAAACAGGATACTGATTTTGCTCCATTCTATCTGAAAACTTTTTTCAGATGGAACAGCTGGGTATGGACATTAGTTAAGTAATAAAAATAAGTACAAATGTAAAATATCACAAAGAGAATTATATTAATCAATTGGGTCCCATCGTTTGTACTTGATGATTCTGCGTGTTATTGCTTTATGCATGAAAACAATTAACCAACACAACTTAGAAGGCAGAATTAATTATTTGGGACAGTGTGGAAGGTATTAAAATCACGAGGACCTTACATTTACACGCAAACGTTTATTGTAATGTTAATTCATTTCAAGCGTGGTGTGTAGAGGAATCGAACATTTCGGGTAACACTACATTGGCACATTTGGTGTTTAAGTGTTTCCCATCATGTATGGAAATACATTTCCAAGTCGATAACCGTTACATATTCCTTTGGATAGGAAGAAAGTGAATTTTATTTAGAGTATATTTTATTTAGAGTTTATTTATTAGATTTATTTATTATTATATTTTATGTTTTATTTTATATGTTATTTATATTTAATATGTTATTTATATTTCATATTTTATTTATATTTTATTTATATTTTATTTATATTTTATACTTTATTGTATATATGTATTATTATATGTGGTGGAAAACAATCGCGGGGATTTGAAGCTCGCTTATTGAATTTACTTTCCGTGCTAAAGAAAGTTACGCAACTCGCAGAATGTTTATTAGAAATATGCATTATGAACGTTTGAAAAAGTGTGATTATAGCCAAATCCAATGGAATATATAAAGTAGAGAGATATATTTGTATTCGTTTTCTTTTAAAGTTGAGAGTGAATATTCTTTCCACTGTCGCAAGCCCAAGGAAGAAATTTTATGGTGCACATATAACTGCAGATTGATTTCTACCGGAATAAGTTTCACAAATATAAACAAGACGGATAACAGATATTGTTAGGCTCGTAGCTCGTTATAAGATAAGAACATAAACAAAATGTACGGTATTATTTTTTTCTGTTACAACCGTGTCATCCCCGAGTATTATTTTAGGCTCTGTTAGTAGTCAAATAACCAATTAATCATGCGCATTGGAACAATACTAGTGAGAAAAAAACAAAAACATCAGCGATGGTTATTTTGAAGATATTTAGGATAGGAGGACTGTTGAAAATTTCTCAAAGCTTTTGCATAAATATATTTCTTTCCGGGTTCCGACCAGAGACCTAAGATTAGAAATGGCATCTTGACATTTGCCACTGAGCAGTTTTGAAAAAAAAATCGCACATATTTTACATAGACAAAGCCCTTAGTAATGTGTGGGTTGTATCTGTATGTACAATTTTTTGTATCTTCCCAATGTATGGGCTACTAGGGATTCCTTTAATAAGTTTTATTGGAATTATTAATGTCCTCATATTACACATTTTTGAGATTTCGATTTTCAATGTATTTTGATAGTTTTTTGATGATCTTCAAAGATACATTTCTATCTGCTTGGACTGCCATGGCAATAAGGAGGTACATTTTGTCTTTGCGGTTCCTAATCACGATGTCAGTGTATTGTAAAGTTCCATTAAATTGTTAAAGGTTCTCTCTCCGTAACCCGGTCTGGGTGGTGTTCATACCACATTCTTGCAGTTTCCTTTCTGTAAGTGTTTCAGATTTTCCAGTGCAGATATTGGCTCACTCTGCCGTGCCTTGTTTCGTATTCATTTTGTGCCAATACCGCGAAACCGGACACAAGATGGTCAGTTCTTCTGGATATTTATCATAGAATCTGCATTTTAGTCTAACACAATTTTCCTGAATGTGTGCTTGATAATTTCTAGTTACCAGGCATTGGTCCCGTGCAGCAAGAATAAAATGTTCGGTTTCAGCTTTTAACCCTGCACTACGAAGACATGGATGAGTACGAGCTTTTTCAACATCAGCTTGTTTGCTACGGGCAGAATATTGGCCGTGAAGCAGTTTATCTTGCTATCTGTTTTGCATCTGGTCTGTCGGTTGCATTTGCCTTTGCTGTCATTTTAAGTAATTCGCAGCTTCAATTGGTTTATTATGTTTTAGTTTTATTTCTTCACCTTCTTGAAACTCCATTTTGAGCTTGTCGGCTTACTTTATTACTGAATAAATTAGCTTACTACTTTCATCTTCTTTGATACAGATCTTCATCCAGTCTTCTGGAGTTTCTAGGTATCTGTGAAGACCATTTGTTCAAGTTTTGTAAGATAGTTTTAGTTGAACTAATCTTCTTCCTCCTTCGGATCTGGCTACATAGAGACGATCATCATGAACCTTGGGATGATTCATGCGCTGATAGGTGATAAAATTTCTCGCTTTGGTGTCCATTCGCTTAAAGTCAGTCCGTTAAGAATATTGAAACTTCATTACACCGCAGGTACAGCCAATGTTTTTTTTTTTGTTTTTTTTGTTTTGTTTTGGCTGATATTGTTTTTTTTTTTTAAATTCAGCTTGGTATTCAGTACCAGGCGCACACACCTATATTACTTTTTTCTTAAGTCCTTTTTCATTTGGCGACGCTGTATTCCATTTCCTTCACGAATTACAAGGTACCTATAGGCTTCTTCTTCTAGTTCCCTAATCTTTCTAATTAAGATACTTGTATTTTGATAGTTATTTTTTTTTTGGGGGGGAAGAGCATCAAAGATACATTACAATCTGCAGCGACTGAAAAATCAAAGTGATTGTATTATTATTAGCTGAAGCAACTGTTGTCATCTATGTTTTTCATTTGAAAGTGAAAATAATTGAAGGTATTTTTAGGAAGTTATTGAAAGTGTTTTGATAAATATGACCGTAGTCGTCATTTAGGCAGTCATCTCTATTTAGAATTTCCTGATATTCTTTTTCCGTGTGAGTGTGTGTCCGCATAAAATTCATCTTTACAATTCCTAGCCTTCTATAAACGCTGGAATAATTGTCTTTAAATACCATTAGCTTGTAATCAATTACAATCCTTATATTTGAAGATTTCTTCAAATTCTTTCCATGAAATATTTTATCGGATGTTATGATCTTGTTAAAGCCAAAATTATGTTATGCAGTCGGTGTTTAATTCCATTTCGTGTAAGTTATGTTAGCAAATGATAATAATAATAATAATGTTTGCAATGAAGGTACAGTCATACCGTATGATTCCTTTGGAAGTGAGGAAGAATAGCAAGATAATCGTAACAGATCTGTACACAAAGTACATTTTGAATTTAATCCATCCCATAAAACATGTATCTTGAAGTGCGTTTCTTAAATATTATTGTAAACCCAATACAAGTCTCAAGAGCCACTCATGGTAGAGGGTTAAAAAATGTTTAAGTGTGTATAGGAACGAATTAAGAAGTGAATATTATGGGTTTATGCAGGGTAGATGACAACTGACCCTAGACCTGAAACCGTTAACTAAGTGCAAATACCTTCTTAAAATAGAATACAAAAATTTTATGAAATATATGATATTCATAATCTATATTACTCGATTTGCTTTAGATAAGTATTTATACATTAATAGGAGTCTAAGAGAGTCTACTTATCTCACTGTTGATCTGGAAGTAATCACGTCAACATTTATCATTGGTATCTAATTCTAGAATATTGTGAGAAAGTTTAATACATTATGTATTAATAAGCCAGTTCTTCTTGACATTATCAAAAGCATTATTGTTTACTCTATCCACGCAATGATCGAGTTCCTGACCTTAGAATCGTAATTTTCCCAGCACATATTGTTATATCTCTTATAGCAATGAAAAATAATTTTGGCTCTTCAGGGATGTCAGCAGTTTCAAGAAATTGATAATATTCTTTCATTTAAAAACAATGTACTAAACATGAGATTGTTCAATTCATGTCGGAGTTGCTAGGGAGCTCTCTTTTAGGGATTTAATAATTAATGCCCTTCGTCACCCATTTAAATTTATTCTCTAAGTTAGCATTAATTGAGTATTCATGAAAGGGAACTTTATTAGCAAGTATTTAGGTACATTACTTATTCAAGAGTATTGGAGTTGATTTACGGCAGAAGTATTGGAGTTGATTTACGGCAGAAGTATTGGAGTTGATTTACGGCAGAAGTATTGGAGTTGATTTACGGCAGAAGTATTGGAGTTGATTTACGGCAGAAGTATTGGAGTTGATGTACGGCAGAAGTATTGGAGTTGATGTACGGCTGAACGATTCCAGATGATTTCAGTTTTTTTTTTTTTTTTTGAGTTTGTTCTACATTTTTAACATGTATCTCTTGTTCATACACTGTACATATATTAATATTTTCTTCGGTGTTATTCATCCCAAACTTGCTATTTTTACAGCTCTCTTCATTTCCCCACATTTTAATCTAGAATTCTCTCATTTCTTCATTTGATTTTTCTTTGTGTAGGCTTCGTTGATTTATCCATTTCCTATGAAAATTTTTTTTGTTTCTTTTTGAGATTTTACTGATTCATGTTTCATATAGGTTAATTTTTTGCTCATTTTCTCTTTCTCCATGCATTCAGTTGGGTGCTTTTTTTCTGAACTACTATGTGTATATCATTTCCTTTGATTTTTTTTTTTTATTTACATTTCATTTTTAACAATCTTCTGCGTTTATTTATTTTTGATATTTTATCTAATATTGAAGACTCTGCCTGGAGAGATTCAATCACTTTCTCTCTTTTTCCTCTAAAAAGACATTTATATTTCTTTAATTTGCTTTTTGATTTCCCACTTTATTTGCATTGATGCTTAACAGCCGCAGCAGACTCCATTACGTTCATTTGTGGTGATTAAATTAATTTTGGTTAAAATTGTGCAATTGTTTCTTTCAAATGTTTATATATGACGTGTCTTATTTTATCTAAGTTTTCTCTTTCATCCGTCTTATTTTGATCAGCTTCTGCTAAATTTTCCGTTGATGACTTTGCATTTATTAATTTCTATCTAAATTTGCTATCTCTGTTCTTTTATTTCTTTTCGCTGGTATTTTTAGTGATATATTTTCCTATTTCATCCCCGTATAACCCGTGTAAAAACGGGATAGGGTAGCTATTTCGGGAGCAGAGAGTTCGACCAGCACACATGAAAAAGATTTCAGCTAGAGTACCTAGCAACTATTCCACGCAGTCACATGTGGCACAAGGCAGAGTCTCGTCCGGTTTCCTCTCTGCCCGAAGGCAGAAAGTTCGACAGTACAGACTAAAAAGATTTCAGCGAGCATATTTAGCCACCCGACTACGAGGTTTGCATGTGGCACAAGGCCGGATTTAACGTGGGTTCTCTGAGCCCGTTGGCTCGGCCAAAATATGCCCGTAGAACCGGCATAACGGGATCTTGTTGGTCAAACTCCCCGAACGAGACTCTGCCCTCGGACAGAGAGTTCGACTGTTTAGGCGAAATGATTTCGGCTAGAGTCCGTAGTCTGTTGACTTATAGATACTTATAGGTAGTTACTACCTATAGTGTAGTCACTTATGGGGGTGACAGGTCATTCCATTATATCATTAACAATGGTCGTAATCCTAATATAAGATGAAAAGAAGAAAAGCAGAACGGAAAGCACATGACCTCCTAGAGAGAGTGGTAGAAGAAAGCAAGAAAAAAGGACAAGCCATCAACTTCAAAAGTCAGAAAACATGGTCATCAGCAAAAGAAAAAGCCGAAGATATGAGTTACGAGTTGAAGATATAAACACCAAATCGGTGTAAAATTTTAAATATCTTGACAACTTTTACAGTGGATGGAAATTACAACACCGAGACCGATTATCTATTGAAATAGCGAAAGAGGGATTTAAACATCTGAGCCGAGAATGGGAAAACCTCGGTGGAATGCAATCTAGAATTTTTTTCTATATGATATCCATCTCTTCAAAAGGTATGGATGCTGCAAAATAAAGTCGAGGAAAAATATTCTATAGAATGATACTAAAGATTCCATGGACGGATCGAGGAATCAACAAGAAAGTTTTAAAGAAAATATCAGAAAAAAGAACACTTATACTCAGAATAAGGAAAAATATTTAAAATTCCTTGGTTGCATAATGAGAAACGAGGGTTTGGAAAATCTTGACCCTCCAGGATATATTGAGAGCAAAGGTAATAGAAGCCAGTGATTCACTTACCTGACGAGATAGTTTGAATGGACAGCAAGACGAGAACAGGATAAAAATCATTAAGGGCCACAGATGATAGGATGTTGAAGAGAGCCATGATCGTCTATATCCTTGAGGGACGCAGCACATAGAAAAAGAAATAAATATATGTCATGTCTTTCAGTAAAAGTGTTCATGTTTTTTTAATTAATTAAATATGGAGAAAGTTTGTGACCTCTTCCTATAGAAAGATGATCGAAATATCGATAATGCATATAGCTAAATTTAAATAGTACTTCGCTTAATCGAAGCAAACTCTTAATTGGGCATGAATTCGCTGTTACCTTTGTCGCTCAAGAAAGAACAATATTTGTAAGATGGCGAATCACCAAGTTTTGAAATTCCTGTTTATTCATTTTGCCTGTGGGATTATGTCTCCTGTGGATGCATCTGAAGGATATTAATTCGTAAATACATGCCGGGTTATGCGTGCGCAGACGTTTTATGTTTCCTCGATTCAGCGATATAATTGGTAGAGAAGAACCTGTTCACATAACACGCGTATATCCATACGCATCAATTAATTCTTAAGACGCATAGTCTACATTTGCTTGCAATCATGCACAAGAGAATAATGCATATACATGATCATATTTATTCACACTTGAATCACAATTTGTTGAACCAAATTTATTGCAGTTACGCCTGAAAAATCAAATGGGTCAAAAGTTTAGATGAAGACATCTCACCAATATCGTAGGAAGAATATTATTGTCCAACTCTGCTTTCATGAATCAATGGCATTTCTTAAGGCCTGCCTCAGGGCAGAGGGAATTGAGCAGTTATTTTTTTCAGAATGAAATTGGACATTCCTTGAGCTTTAGTGAAGGAAGTCGGGACACAAGTAAAACTAACCTAATATTCTCGTCTCTAAATTTCTTGGACTTTGCTCAGTTAAGTAGATTAACTATAAATAAAAGACTAGTCACTTGTAATTTATCATTATCAGTTACGCTTAGAAAAGTGAGAAAAAGAGCACCATGCTGCAATTCACTACGCCAGAAACTGGTAAACTTCATGCTGTACAGATTAGCATTTGCGCTGGATACTCCAATTCGAACATTTAAGAGTAGTTTTGGTGTCAATCTGAGGATAGTGCAGAGGGTTCGAAAACGGTTGGATGAGTGATTAGGGAAGTGTTTTGAGTGATCACTAGTGATGTCGACGCTATGCCTCTGTTCATCTTCCCACAGGGCCTCAGACTCAACACTACTTCAACTGTCTTGAGGAGGTAGTGCTGCCCTCGTTCAAGATGATGACTTCTGGAAGACTCTGTGTCTGATAAAATAATTCTGCGCCATTCCATACAAGCAAGGAAACTCATTCATGGCTGTCAGACAATTTATGCGACTACATTACCCCTTGCAGTTGGCCACCTAACTCCCCAGATGCAATACGCTTTCTTATTATGCTTGGGACGCAGTTGAGTGACAGATCACCAAAACTTCTTTTAATACTAAAGATGAAGGCAAGGATTATGGCAGTATTCACCAACTTCAACCATCCATAAGAGATGCAGGAGATTCCGAATTCGTCTGGAGGTCGGGAATGCCGATTTTATTGAATAGGTCGGCTCTTTAGTATTTCAAGATATTTTTATGTAATTTTGGTAGACAAGATGGACGTTAGATTAAAGGATTTTTAGAACAATCTGACTTCGGTACAAAAATGGCTATTGTAGACAATGAAGTAAGCACACGTTTAATTCTATACAATGTGTACCTTTTTCACTGTAAATTCCCTCGTATTATGTGAATTGTTTGAATATGGTTAGCGGCATATCAAACTCTATGGATTATTTAAGGCCGAAATCTAAACATTTTGTACGCAATTTTATTTTGTTTTTGGAAATAATGCTTTTAGTGGCACGAGTTTACTAATTAACACATAGCTGGGAGAAGAAGAGGTTGATTCATAATTTTTTTTAAGGGTATTTTTGTATATAGTGAATATAAATGGAATTGAAACTCTCTCAGATTAAAAAAGAACGTGCTATTATTATCCATGACATCATCGGTACATCCGAGTTTACGGCACCTGTTATTCCCAAGCAGTAACTCACCTAGGTACTAACCAGGCTCGAGGTTACTTAACTTCCGTGATAGTAGAGGAGCCGGTGTTTCAACTGGATGCGGCCGTAAACCGTCACTTTTAATGTTTCAAATATTTTGGCGATAAAGTGAATTTTTTCTATCTATTTTTTTCAATCAAGATTAGATTTTCTTCCGAATTTCTTTGGTCATAACTGCAATTTAATCGTCAATAAAGTTCCATCTCTGTTTCACATTTTCGAAGCTATCGGAAAAGAGGATTTCAACCACTTCATGTTCGTATGTATAGATTCAATTTTTACAAAAAATTCACCCAACAACAAAATAATGCCGCATGCGCAAAAATATTTTTTTTACTTTTTAAAAGTTATCAATACGACGATTAAAATGTATTTTATGAAATCGGACGTGTGCTGACTAACGGTCTTTGAATTGTGAAGTTCAGTTTAATAGCTAAATTCAAATTCCGGATTAAAGATACAAATCCGTGTCCCCCCTTCAGCGAATGGTTAAATAGTAATATATTGCGTTGTCTTCTCTGAAATGGCTATTTTAAGAAAATAACGATATTGTATTCAACACCATGGAGTGGCTTACAGGAAACCATTGTTTCTCAAAGTAATTCAGCTAAAATCAATATAAAGAGCAAAATGGAGAATCATGATATAATTTGTCCCGAAAATACTTATCAGAAAAGTTTTCATATAATAATTTTACTTGTTCCTCATTTTGTTAGTTCATTAGTTAGCCCGACCAGTACGTCCCATCACTACGTCATAAATAATGTACTTCCGTTTTGATCTCTTGATGAGACAAAATACAGATTAAAGACGCTACATGGTTTCCGTATAAGAAACAAAGAAAAATAGAATTATTTAAGTTTTCTTTCAGTGAAATGAAAAATGTGGTCAATTTCAATTTTCTTAACATTTTTTTTTCATTTGTACCTCCTTACTTACATTAACGACCAACATTTATGTTAGTTAATACAATATTTTATTAAAGTTTAATTGAAATATTTAACCATGTGATAGGGGAATTTCAAAGGATATTTTATCGTTGTAGAACTCGCCATGAGTTTAATCACTCATTAACGGAAATATTAATCATCAGAAATTTAAAAATAGGATATCCATGAAATCTTCATCGTTTAATACTAGTGTGATTTTAAAGTATAAAGTATTTTTCTTCATTATTCACTTCACGCTTTTGTTAAAGGTAATAAAATCTGTTTATAAGAATATAAAAGTAAGTTTCTTCTTTAAAAAAGTTATGGATACTCAGATAAAAATAAAAATTCTGTACAAATAGTCTGCATTAAGAATTGCATCTGCCTTCAATATTTCTTGAATCATCCTGATTCTCAGCCAGATAAATGAAACCACATTTAATCGCTCAGTTGAAGGCATCGGGAAATATATCTATTTCCGCTGTTTTAGCATGAATTTTGGTATTCAGAACTGTTCGATCATTTTGGTTGATATTCACGAAGTTCTGATATTTCTTACCTCCGGTCTTCTTCCGTTGTCTGTCTTTGGAATTTTGAAAGGAATCCTTCATTTAAGCAACTGAAACAGTGAAAAAATCTAGATGAGATTATTTCTTGGAACATCAACGTATATATTTTTCGCCTATGTACTGTGTCTCTTCAACGCTTAGGTGATCATGCTTCTCTACAATTTCATCTCGTTTGTAGCGCTTAGGAAGTCATGCATGATTAGTTTGGTATCTCTTTCATTTCTCTGTTCTGCCAACCAATTCACACAACCTTTGTGTCTTTTACCTTCAAAATGTCCTGTGAGTATCAACTTATTCAAGCCCTCACTTCCTCAGTATTTGACCTTAAAATTTCAACCGTCTCTTTTTGATTCTATTTATAAGTGTTTTTCCCCCGCTAAAACATCATCGTTACTAAAAAGAAATAGTCCATGCTATTCTCAAAATCCTTCTGTAGAACCACCTTTCCCTTGTATCTAGTCTCTTCTTCATCTGAGATGAGATTACCTAGCATTCACTGGCTTATAGGGGGTAGTACATAATGATTTAGCCCTCTTTTCTTTTTTTCTAACGAAATATTTCTGATATTTAAAGCTTTGTTTTTGTTTTCGCTATTCAATTGCGTCTTCAGATTTCGGTGTCGCATTTTCCCTTCCACTGTACAAGAAAAAAATAATTCCTAGAAATGTATATTGTTCATTTGCTAGTTAGCATCTTTGGCTGTTCCGTTTAATAACAAACATGCATTCCGTCTTCGCTATTTCGAAAATGTCAATGAAATGCTATTTAAATAATTAAAAATAACACTGTAAAAGCAACATGTTTGCTATTAAAGAATGGGGCCAAATTACGCCGTCCTGGGTATGATGATAAACTACATCCGCGTCCAGGGTAAGACGATAAACTACGTCCAACAGCAAGGAGGATTTGAGGAGCGTGGAAGCACATCTGAATTGCTGGTGTTCCCAGCTCTACCCTGACCCGTGGTGGTAGTACCAGTTAGGGTCCCAGCAATGGGCAAATAGTTAACCCCGAAACTGAGGTAAAATGCACTATAAAAGTGTAAAAATAGGTCCTAATACCACAAATACGTTGTAAAATTTATTACCAGAAATGAATTTTTGAAGAAAAAAAAAACTATTACCAGGAATATATTCTTCTGGAAAAAAAATTCCAGCAATACATTTTTTAAAATAATATTACCAGCTATACACATTTGAGGAAAAAATATTACCAGAAATAGATTTTTGACAAAACAAAATATTACCAGGAAAACCAAAGTTATTTACATTAAATAACACATTGAAGTTGATATACCGCAAAAAAAAAAAAAAAAAATAATAATGACCGTTTCATATAAGTTCATGCAGATTTATTTTCTTACGCTTATAATCTCGCATGGGTAGAATTCGGAATGTGGACCCAAGCTTTGATGAGTTTGTTTCCATTTCCATAAACACACTGTCTCTGACAACTTATAACCATCCATCACCATGCTCTCTTGTAGTTTGGTCGTCACAGAAGACGAAATTCAGAAACAGTTATTTTTTTTTAAAATTTATTTCATGTGCTGGTGATTGAGATTCTTTCCGATCTGTCGTTGATCAATATTCCAAATCAAAGGAGGAAAATTCCAAGTATTTACAAATAGAGATGACGGATGTAACATGTAGGGAAAGAAAAGCACATACCAGTTCAGATTTATGCTCGAGATTCCATAATGCATCAAGAAGGTGGTGCTTCCGTAATGTGAATAAAGGCAAGAAATATTCGAGAAAATTCTACGGAAGGCGCCAATATACAATGGTTTCGCCCGATTAATACGAAGAAATTTATTCCAATTTATAATAAATCGACTTTCGGAATTTCTGAGCGAAATTCGTGCATTTAACAACTTTCTCTCCAATTCCTGCTGAATAATAAATTCCAAGTTTTCAATTAATTATTATTTCTCTCTGTTGATTTATTGAAGTTTTTTCATTTAGATTTGGCATCTGAAAAAAAAAACACGAAACCATATAAAAACACTCGCGCTGTTAAAATATAAATTCAAATAGATGATGTTCAATCAAATAATGGATGAGAATGTATATTAAATAAATACAAATTGTGGATAATGGTCGCGTTGTTGAAAAATTATTGCGTTTGAGTTTCGATGAGAGATACAACTTGTCCAGTTCGACATTACTGGTAAAAATACACTTTTCGCCTTGGCACGATGCTATGTATTTTGAGTTAATGAAATTGTCTCTCTCTCTCTCTCTCTCTCTCTATATATATATATATATATATATATATATATATATATATATATATATGAACAGAGGATGTCTGTCTGTGTGATATGTCACTCTAGATCCATCCGACCGATGTAAGAGATAGGTTCGTAGCGTAAAAAATAGATAATTTTAAAAAATCAATAATCCATAAAACCGGTCAAAATCGATAAATTTAACATTTTTCTTCCGATTTCATTCAAACTCGGTATGTATGTTACTTGACGAGGTCAACGACACCTTTTTATTTCTACGCCACTGCGTTTAGCGAAAAACCGAAAAAAAAAACGAAAAATCGATTTCAACATAAATCTTAAACTAAAATCTCCCTCAATTTTTAAGCAATCTAATGCAAACTTCACATAATAATTATAATAACAATAATTTTATTGTTTAACAGTCATTTAACTTGATAATTGGGTCCACCACATAGTTAAAACTTGCGCAAATAGCGAAAAATCGCCATTTTTACTGGTTTCTAATTTTTCATTGATCTTTCCACCAGTTTTCATAAATGTATCCACTTTTACGCCTGTGACATATTGAATATAAAAAACTTCAAATTAATTCTGGAAAGAAATGGCTCTTCATGTTACCTGTTTTACTCCTTCATGTCCTCAGCTAACTTCGATTGAATAAATACAGATATCTTCTATTATTATTATTATTAGTAGTAGTAGTAGTAGTAGCTGCATTAATTCAAAATACGTTTTTAATGAAAATACGTTAATATAATTGACGATACACTCTGTTATGTCTAAAAAGGATGCAGTTTTTGCTCCATTCTAATTTATGGTTGGGAGAACGCTGTAACAGCTAACATGCTAAGACATACACACACACTTACACAGATATACACATACATATACGTATATAAAAGGGGGAAGAGAAAATAAATTAACATACAGAAAACAATTTAAATAAAATAAAGGAATATATAAAACAAAACACACACACACACATATATATATATATATATATATATATTGATCTGTCTACTATACATTGTGTTCTCTTCGTGGAGCCATCTTAATATTTTATATAAAAAGAGCTATTTAGATTATCCTTTTCACTTATGGAGATATATATATATATATATATATATATATAATAACTATGAACCTAAAGAGCCAGTGTACCCTGACCAACCGCGTAGGTGAAACCTAGGTAGGTTTGCCTGGCTCTTTAGGTTCATAGAGATTTGCTCTATTAGTGTATTGAGAACTTTATATAGTTACTTTTGCTTGACTCGTATTAGAGGTTTTTTTTTTCTTTGGACTTTGAGCTTGGATTTCGAACGATTTTTTCGACTCAATTACATGTTCTTAGTTCTTTCTTTTTTATCCTTTATATTTCCTTGGGTATTGGTTTGTTCATTTACAAGCCAAAACACGTAAGGTTTTTCCAGATAAGTATAATTACTTATATTTATAATATCATATATATATATAAAGAAATTTTATCTTTATACATTCTTTTTATAGATACATATATTTAAGTAAATGCTCTGTTTATAATAAACAGTATTAAACAACATTTACCAGCCTGAATGTTCGAGAAATTTTCACAGAAAATATTCGTCCTCCGACAGGATTCGAACCTGTATCATATATGGAACCGTCATTTAACTTATATAAAGCAACAAGAAGAAAACCATGTTAACCAAGAACGAAATTTGACATCTTACATATATAATTTCTTATTTTCTAAGATTTAAAATATATTTAAAATTCATCTTTCTATGATAAAAATCTAATCTGCTATTCGTACTTCACATATGGTGTTTTTTTTTTCATGTTGACAAGCATTCAATCTATTTTCTTACAGTTAATGATTTGTCCTTTCATATCGCTATCTTCTATTAACTTGTCCCGTAGTTCCTGTAGTTTTTCTTCTGTTTCTGCCTTCAGCACTGTGCTATCTGGTGATCTGATATTGATAAGATTGCGTCCACACACACACATATATATATATATATATATATATATATATATATATATATATAGTAATTTATGATCATCTGATACTCTTCAAAGATGTTATTGTCTCAACAATTGTTGACCAATTTTCTTATGACCTATTAATTTAAGTGGTTGAACCATCCTGAAAAATCAGGAAAGCTCTTAATAAAAAAAAATAAAAAAAAACGAAATCTAGAAAAATAGTTCATAGCGCAAAAAGTGACAAAAAATTAATCAGTGATCTTCCATTAGAAATTCAATTATCTTTTCAATTTGTGAGGGTGTTTCATCTACATTACGAAGAAGATAAGCGTGCCGCTTAAAGTAGGCAAGTGATTTATTTATTTATTAATGTGCGAAGCTGATGCCTTGAGTGTTCAGAAAAATCCATTACGATAAAACAATTATCTATTGTTTCCTTATTTATGCTACAATATCAACAGAGGGGAGCCATTCGTATCCATGCTGACATTGATCGTTTGAGGCCTTTATTTAAAATTCACTGACATTAAACACACACACACATATATATATATATATAATTATAATCTCACTGTATTACATTTTGTTTCTTTGTCTCTTTTTCAGTCTTTCACTTTCCCCTTCAATGTATATATACACACACACACACTCACATAATGTTTCTCTGTTTTCTCGCTCCTTGAGAAAATAATGGCCTTGGACTTGATATTACACTATTTTCAGATTTAGCAATGTCGTCGTGTTATGAGTAAAGGATTTTCAACGAATACGGGTATGTATTCTTAATGTAAATTTGAGCAACTTTTATAAAAAGAAAAAAATATTATTAACCTTTGCAAATTCTATTTACTCTAATTATTTGTGTGATATATCGAAGTCTGGAATGTTGAATCTTAGAACTGTAGCATTAAATGGTTAGTATAAAAGCATCAGTTACATTAAATGAGAATAAAACTGCGCTAATTATGGTATATATGTCTTCATGACAGAAAATGGTATTGTCAGAAGTCTATATACAACTTCTCGCGAACAGTGAATGTAAGCAGTTGTCTGTTGGCAGTAGTCTTAAAAATTGTCACAGTCCGCTGATTCCACATTACACATCGGATTATGAAGCGTTAAGATAAAACATCTTTTATCACTCGGGTCAGCTGTTAGATTTATTATTCGCATAAAATAATCTTGACGAGATTCAATAACATATTCGCTTAAGCAGGCAGGGGTCCCATTACCGCTGGGAATATTCCTTTGCACGCTTATCCTTCTACTTGTTTTGAAACCTGAATTCAGAATCCTGATAATTAAGTAACCTTGAACACCGACCAGTGATAATGAAAACATAATGTTAAATACCATATTCAAATGTCTATTTAAACAGAAAATCCTGGACATGCTAAGTATATGCACTCTATCTCAAGGATAAGCCATAACTCTTTCTTATAAGTTGAAATTCAATTTGTTTAAAGTAAAACGTATATTCATCTCGTCTCTATCACAATCCCGACACGTTAAATAAGAAAAACAGAAATTTAATGTAGTAAATATTATTTGATCGTAAAATGTCGTACATCATCTGATATCTATATATATATATATATATATATATATATAAGTCAATTGAAAAGGAAAACAGACTGGATTATATAGCTATGCGTGGCAACCAGTTTATGAGGACAACTGCGAATTAAAAACAAATACTTGAAGAGGGATGGCCTCCTCCGGGTTATCTTGACACACCCGCTGCTGTTACGCCGCACCAAGGATCTTAATTATTTAAGGACCCTGCGTACTAACTCGTACGGAATAACCCCCAGAGGTATGCGTATTGATTCCATTTTTGGTTGTTTGCCTACTTACAACAAAGCTCACTCAAAAGATTTTTTATATGTTCAAAGCTATTTGGTGTTTGACTGGCAAAGAATGTAAAAAAATATGGCAACAACATTTTTACTTCATTTGAAATATTGTTCTGAATACATTCGCGTCATGCTGAATGAAATAGCGTTTTATCCGTTAGGAATTCATCGGAATGGGTTTATTCACATTATTGTGAACACGCATGCGCATGAACAAGAGACGCTGATAGAATCAAAATTCTTTGAAGGACGCTTTAAAATAATTTTTTTACAATCTAACCATATATATCTATATTCTTTTTCATTTAATTATCTTTGTTTTTTATTTCCTACATTCTTATAACAGAAAATTTAGCAAGAACGGTGAAACGTAAGAAACTGGCCGTAAATTTACTGTCTGAATTAACGATTAAGCCACTATCTAGATATTTTAGTCTTAGTGAATTATTTTCTCGTTTAATTAGAGTTGATTTATTTCTGTCAAAATTGTGCTCAGTTTCGTTTTTTGTGTATTTTTTGTCTCTTTTGTGTTTATATAGTCCTTTAAACGTCTTCAGGTTTCTGCAATATATTCATTATGGCAATCTTTGTAGTTGATAGAGTAAATTCCTCCTTCAAGTTTTAGCTTGTTTTGTTTTGTATTTCTGGTATTTTTCACTATAAAATGTTTTCTGTGTGTTCTTTGAATTTTTGATTTTTGTTTCGTGGTTCAGTATTTTCTCATACCAGCGACCCTAGTACTTGCTACCATCCCGGTCAATATGGACTGGGATGAATAGCAATTCGAAGTTGATGCCATGGTCCTTAAAATATAAGTAAACATTTCTGCTTACATTCACTTAAGAGATTGAGATTTGCGATGGGAAATAACAGAACTTTTTAAAAAACATATCTGGTTACTACACAAAATGTAATTACTGTAGAAAGTAGAGTTTTGTAAAAATCTACGAGGGATGACAGGAGACGGCACTTAGACTTGCATGTTCCTGCAAATATTTAACAGGTAGAAATAAGAAAATTAATTTTCTCATGGTATTTTAATGCCTACCGTCGCACACACACACACACACACACACACACACACACACACATATATATATATATATATATATATATAATTATTTAAAAATATGATTACAACACGCTACGTAAGAGGTCTCATGTTTCAAAACAAGAGCCGAAAACTTCAATATAATTATTTAAATTAAACTGAATTAAAGTAAGCTCTGTTCCATCTTCAAGCGAAATTTTTTTGGGAAAAGTTTCCCAAAAAATTTTCGCTTGAAGATGGAACAGAGCTTACTTTAACTCAATTTAATTCAAATAATTATATTGAAGTTTTCGGCTCTTGTTTTGAAACATGATGACTCTTATGTAGGGTGTTGGAATCATATCTTTAAATAATTATATTTATGCTCTACTTTTGTATCGAGCACTATTTTTTAAAAATAATAAAAAAAATACTAAAGAACTTTGGATTATTTACCTAACCAGTTCTTTCCTATTTTCTATATATTTTCACACACACACACTCACACACACACACACACACATATATATATATATATATATATATATATATATATATACTATAAAATAATAATCGTTTGCTTAATACAACCACAGAAAAAAGTAAATAAAACAAATATTAGGTTTCTAAAATGAATATCTTTAACAGTATGATAAATAGTTGCAGATGTAAGCAGGAATCATGACATATTTAATCTGTGTACATCGAAATAGATAAATATAAAAAAACAAACACCCTTTATGTACTCTTCCATTACAAATGAAAGTTCGTTGATGTTAATTACACCATTTGGTCTTTCATTTAAAATTTTATTAATAAATTTTATTTCATATCCCTAACGACTCCGCTTTGTAAGATTTTGAGCGACAGCCAACATAGTATTCAGTAATTTTACCGTATTTTATCAGCTAATTTCCTGGTAATATTTTTCTCCAAGTTTTGGTCGTTGGGTGCATACGTTTTTGTCGTCGATTGGCTCTGAAGAAACAGAAGCGATATCTGAGTAAATCTCTTTTCTTTTCTCTGTTCCTATATTTTCCAGTCCACCATTTTACGAGAGCTAATTTTTGTCTTCATCCACACTCGTTTTTTTCTTTTTCTATATATTTGTACATACTTTTAAAACGTTCGGTTTTAAAGCCCCATTCAGATTTGGAACCCAACACAAATTATTTCAATTCAGTTTATATTTCTCAGCCATGACATCTTTCTTTTGAGCAATTTGTGTATTTTTGCATTTCTCTCATTGTAACTATCGTCTTTGGACAGAAACTTGGAGGGGATAAGAAAAAAAAACGTGTAAGTGTTCTCCCTTCTACTCAGCCTATTTGAAATCCTCTCCAATTCGGATTAAAAAAAAATGTATCATATTTTATCTCACAAGACACTGTATATCAACCGCAGAAAAAAGATCTATGTAAATTTCAAAGCTTGTCAGTAATTGAATATAATATGTTTGCAGGAGCTTTGCATGAGGTCCGTCTCCCAGTGGGCAGGAAGTTCACCAGGCGGATGTGCAGAGAGCATTGATTTTCTATTTGCACTGTCGGAAGGAAAGTTAATATACATATTGGTTTTATGCACTTATTCGATGAAAAGAATAGAAGGAAATATGTTTTGTGGATGGCGAGGTCTGGTAAATGTAGATCTTGAAAAAGAATCTGCGGAGAATAAGAATAAATATTATTTGAGTGATAAAGGGGAATTGGCGGAAACACCAAAAATAGTGTTAAAGAAACACAATGAAAATAGAATTAAAAGCGAAACGAGAAACTTATAAAGTGATATCGAAATAATTTAACAGGCTTCATTTGATGAATAAATAATTACATTGTGCATCTTTTTGTGTTTGAGAAAATTGAAGCTTAAAGTGGTAGCAATGGCGAGAGAAATAAACCTGTGCTGATAGATGGAAACTTTAAGAGTGGTGTTGCATCCAGTAACGGTTAATCAGATTTATATATCTGTATAATGTGGTTGTTTAAATTGAATTTTGTGCTGACATGTTCTATATTGATATGATAGTATTCATAATTACATTTATCGAGCCTTTCATTTGCTCTTTCCTCTAACCGAACACTGTCAGCTCAGTGGGGTAAAAAAATGATTGTAACTTTCAATACCTCAAAAGCTAATACAGTATCATGTCATCACGACCAGACAATAACAAAGGCTTGCGCCCTCAAAGAGTTTTCATATTTCAACGTGTATCGAGTCACAATTTCAAACAAAACTTGAAACTGAAGCATATACGGATCATTGCTAAAGGTACGGAAAAATAGCCGACTTCTCTCGCTCCAAGCAGTACCTGGCTAGTTATGTTAAAGGAGAAGGAATATTGACTATTACTGCCATATTTTTGCTGGAGCTTATCCTACCCCCCTTTATAGCCTTGAGAGAGTTCAAAGATGTTTACGCAGTCTTCGGTGAAGGCGGCCTACTTGTCATTTAACAGTCTCTTTTTTTCTAACAGACATTTTAATAAACACCTTAATAGCCTTTCTAAGGAACTGCCACAGGGATGCTTTCTTGAAGACAATATTAACCACAAGTCAAAAGGCAGTCGATAGATATCCTCATAATATCCGCTTCTTACCCTCTCCCCTTGATTCATAACACACACTTCATTCAGGAAACCTCTATATTGAATGGCTTTTGAGCCTTGTATTTGGTGAGCTTAAGTAAAAGAATTATATTTGTTTTCTAATCGAAACTTTGCTTGATCAAATGCTAGAAAAGAAGATCAGCTGTCATCAAACAATCGAAATGATCCACGAGACATACTTGTTCTTCAAAACACAATTGCTATGCGGTTTATCTCATAAATATATACAGCTATGGGCAAAGTTCTGGATAGGGCAAAACCCACCACAGAAAATAATTACGGGAATAGTCAGTGATATTTGTTTTAATATTATTTCTCAAAGGCATAAGTTTTACCAATATCCAAGTTTACTATATGATTAATACCTGGAAATACCGAGGCCATTCAGTTACTTTTGTGTCACTGAGACCTATTTAGCAACGTGAGACATAGCTTTGCAGAATATAATGGATTACTACATTGCGTGACTAAGATATCTTATATCGTCTTTCTTGGGATTTTCACTTTATCAAACGCATCGAGTCGAAGATTTCATTTTTTTTTTTTTTTTTTTTATCTTGACACCAGATGCAAATTTGAATGGATCTATAATTTTCCTACCCACAATTTTATCCCCAAAATTTTCTCCGACATCCCGCTGCTGCTTTCTACGTCAAGTTGGTTAGCTTTTCTGTGAGGCAATATATGTAGTCTAGCCATTAGTTCCTTCTAATATAATTCTACATTCATTCGTAAAAATGATTTTTCCTATCTTTCTACCAGTTTATAGATTTCATTTTGATATTTACTTAAATATGAAATTCCTTCAAGATTTAGGCAACAAGTTTAATCTTTCACTCTTTGTCTTTCCCTCTACTTTTTTGGAACGCAGTTTCTTCAAATAAATAATTTTTCCTTGGTTTATAATTTCTCGTTCCAATGAAAGATACAATTGTAATATTTGGTTATTCTTTTTAATATGCCGAATTAGTTTATTTTTCATAGTATGCCATTGATTACAATTTGATATTTGCTTTTTCTACGTAATTTCATTATAATTTCTCGTTCCAATGAAAGATAAATTTAAAAATATAAAATTTAAATTCATATATTTACTTAAAATATATTTAATACATAGTATTTATTTTAACTCAGTTTTTATCTTAGAGACTATTAATTAAAAACAATTATCAATAAATATACTAGCATATATAATAATTTATATTTGGTTGGATTGATGTGAGTTTGGGACCCTGGGTTTGACGCTTTTGCGATCGTCAAACGATCGCAAAAGCGTCAAGCCCATGGTTACAAACTCACATCAATCCAACCAAATATGTTAGATTTATCTCTGATATTGAGTTTCTAATATGTACCGCGCATATAATATATAAATAATTATATATATATATATATATATATATATATATATATATATATATATACACACACACACACACACTTTTCATATAAATATTTATATGGACCAACATCGAATAAATATGCATCTGTCTATCTATAATAACATAATAAATCCTGTTATTGTAAATATTTATAATAGAAAAATATTTTAAGCTAAAATTCTCATGGAACAAGTCCTCAAAAATGCAATCAGTTTTATTCTGAACATATTGCCAGATAAAATAAAATAGCACATCTTGCCATATATATATATATAGTGTATTTAGACAGCAATCCCCAATTTATACATGTATCATTAAAGATAACAGAAAAGATAATGTGATTAAGCTTTTTATTTAATTTTTCTTGTGTTCGAACAACTGATTTCTTTTCTGGATACAGAGTGTGTGTAAAAACTGTCCAAATATTCTGTAATTCCGAGCGCTTTCCTCTATAATTTTAGCCATTATCAAGGATGATTTTATTTTTGCTTTAAAATTGTTGTGAGTATGCTTCTAGAGTAATAGGGATATTAACAATGGTTTGCTAACCTATTATCGACCACTAAATTAGACTATTTCTTTCTAAAGTAAATAATAAAGCTAATGAACACACTGTTTTCTACAAAAACCAACTCAAAGTCAACGATAAACAAGATGAATCTTCACTTAGAATATTATAAGGAAATATGCCCACCCCTATAGACCCGACCAAAAAAAAATCAAATTAATTATCTATTAGAAAACATTAAAACAGATAAAATTACCCTAAAAATAACACTAGTAAAATCAAAATTAGAATGGACGAATATTATTTTTGAGTTCAAATGTCTCTTATGGAACTGTGTTCCTGATCAAACCGAATTCATAAATAATTATATTGGTCACACAACTACATGCCTATCCAGTCGCCTTACGTTACACCTATCCGAATACAGCTCCATTAGAACCCAGTTAAACACACACAAGTTTTTACCATCCGAAGTATACTAGTAAAAATTACAACCATAATAACCTCATCCCCATGTAAAAAAAAAGATTAAAAATAATGGAATACCTAATAATAAAAACAAAAATCCAAGACTAAATAACATTATTTACGTGTGTATGTGTGTGTACGCGTGCGTACGTGTGCATATATTCAAGCGAAATTAGATGTTTACTAGCATATGCTCAGTATTTGTCATGTATTAGATTGTGTTCTACCCCAGTTATAAGATATTTTTCTAATTATTTCACAACAAGCAAGGCAACAAAGCCACTAATACGCTGGGGTTACTGAATGTGAAAATATATCAGAAAAAAAAAAAAACATCAAGAAGCGAGTACAATAAAAGAACAAGAATTAAGAAGACAGAAGATATCGATTATCATTGCATTTAAATTTTTGTAAGTTGACTGGGAAACAGGAAACAAGAAGAAACTTTTACTAGCGAGAAGTGCGAGAAATATTTTAACATAAAACTTACGGTTGCCTGTAGCCATTTCAACACTAAATCTAGTACTGTGCTCAATTTCATAGAGCATAGACACTAGAGAGCAAAGTTCATCGGAACAATTATCATGAAGGTATTTATAGAAAAAGCACAGGGAAGCTACGGTATGGCGGTGGGGATATGATGAATCCGAGATGCTTGGTTATGTCGAGGAAAAGTTATCTAGCACGACACGGTAAATCAACTTTCCTATCAGCAGTCCTAGCAATTGATTTAATATAATCTTTCTGCTTCATGTCAGTAGGTATCCGTTAGCCCTAGACGGCGTATCGAGTTTCTCATCTAGACGTTAGCATCAGACATACTGATGGAAGATAGAAAGGGAACTCTCAGAAGATTAATAGCTTCGTTTTTGTGTCGTTAAAATTAACAAGCTATTCCTTACTACATTTAACAATAGAATGTAGGCCATTTTTAAGCTGCAACTTGACCTTATTGAACCGAATACACTTACTTTTAAAACCGGAGTAAATAGTTGCCATCAACATTGACACTGCATCAGGAATTGATACCATCGGGAATGTCTTTTAAAAATTAGGAAGAACAGATGTCCAACGATGGAGCTGTCGGGAAGCCTGCATTAATGCAAAAAAAAAAAAAGTAAAAAGATAAAAGTTTCGTCGTTCAAAACAACTTTTATTTCGCGATTCAGTACGAAAGACAATAATGTTTTGGAATAGTTTTGTAATCCGTGACACGTACATAATAAAAGTAATAAGAGAAAGTCGCAATTTAAATACATTAACAACAAAGAAGTAAAGATTCAACGGAAAGATTATTGATTACTCATAAGAAAAGTACTAGTTCGACTTTAACATCCGTGTTAACACAATAGTCAAATACGTAATTGCAACCACCAGTCAGTGGCATATCTCCGTTTATAGTAAATGGCGGGCTACATTTCATTGTCTAGAGATTCACGTTCCAACTCTAGTGTCAGCAGTGACACTTTTCATTCATGTATAAAAAAAATTGATAATAGAAAATATTTTCAGTTATAAAATGAATAATTTTAATCTAGAAGGACTTTAAAAAAAACAAAAAACAACTGATGTTTGGTCATTTGTTTTGATTATACGATGAAAACAACGGATTGTTTAATCACCGAAGTTAAGTCATGTCTAGCTCCGTCTGTTCTTGGATGGGAGACCGCTTGGGTACTTTAAGCAGCCTCCTACTATCTGTAATACGTATCGGCTTTACCCCACAAACTGTTGATTAATCATAATAAAAAAAAATCAACCAATCAATCAATATTAGTTGTAAGATGTGAATCAAGCAAAGACTCTTTTATATACCAGTCTCGTATATAGCCTTTAGTAAATATAAGAAAAGATAAAGCGTTCTTTTTAATTATTTTCCAGAATTGCTCTTCACTGTCTTATATATTCTCTTTCGTCTGGCTGAATATATTTTCAGTTGTTTAAACAACTCGAGGCCAGTTAAACGCTCATGCTTGTAAATATTCATGTTAGTAAACAAATGAAAAAGAATCTCAGAAAATGATCTACATATTGATTTAATTTGGCTTGGTATATTGTTGTACAGATGAATAGATGTCTGCGTCACACTTCTAAACGGAGAAAGATTGTAAGCCATGAACATCAACATTTGAAATCAAATCTTAATGAGAACGAGTAATGTTTTTTTTTTGTTGCGGGAAGTGTGCATCTATCACATCAACGAAGCAGGGTGTTTTGTAATATAGAGAGTGTAAATTAATCTGATAGCGATCACAAACATTAGATACCCGCTGAGGATTGTACTGATTATATAAGCTATAATCTGAAATACAATGCTAGCATGTTAAGCATTGCTTGATCGGAGGGTTTGCCAAAGCATTGCTCTGGAATCCATGCGGTTATTTGGCATTTAAAGTGGATCTTATAGAAATGTATTGACTGAGTTCCATAAGCACAATTTAAAAGGTAAAGGAGAGGAAAGCCAAGATTTATATTTTGTATTAAGGTTTATTAATGATGTTAGAAATCGAAATGTGTTGCTAAAAAGAAAATCAATACATTTTTATCTTTCGTCACTGGATTAAATATTCAAAATATATTTAAAACAATCACCAGTTAGCGAATTAAAAATACAGTGTAACCCGGATATAAGAGAAACCCGGATATAAAAGAGATTTTCTCTGGTCCCAAATTAGAGCCTGTGTTAATGTATATAAATTAGAACATACCCGGATATAAGAGAAACCCGGATATAAGATGCTTATTCTCCGGTCGCAACAGCTCTCTTATATCCGGGTTACACTGTATATTTTGTGTTTCAGCTATTTTTCTGCTTTTATGGGACATGTACCTTAAGGATGTGTATTATTTATAGCTCTCTACAACCTAATAACGTGTCTCGTTTCTATCCATTCAATTCCAAGTCCTGCTATGCATTCACCCCAACCACACACACACACATGTTCGATTGATTATTCGCTATTCTCCCTGCCTTTCTTATATTCAATATTTTCCTGGATCCTTAAGTTAACCAGGGTCATATTCTTTCTTTTTTAATATAAATCCCAGAAATGTCAATTGTCCTATTCTCAACATCCTTTTATAGTTCACATCTCCGTTGTTTCAAGTCTGCTATTCATCTGCGATGTAATTATCTAGCGTAATTGTAATTACAACAACAGGGGGACAATAGTCCGATTATAAATAGTGTAAATAATGTTTTTCCAGAAGTTTAGACAGAAAATAAGTATAGCTTCGGAAACAAAACACTGTATTTTCAATGCTCAAATTCTAAAAGAAAGTTCTTTTAGAAAAATTCAATTTCTTAATTTGGAGTAAATTTTTTATATTACTATCGATGAAGTACACCAGAATACTAATTAAAAATGTTTATTTAAATTTTACGTAATCATGACCTATAAGCATATTTGCTTTGAATTTTGTTGGGGGGAAGAATTTACAATAAATTCATATAGCAAACTAAATCACCCAATTATGCTTTTATAAAATATGACATTTTTATAATCGTGATCTGGAGAGCTTATAATATAAAGAAATGTTTAAAATATTATTTCTCGTCGCAGTGCCTAGTGTATATATTCACAATTTAATCTTCTTACAGTGGAAATCAATTTAGGTAGCTGAATTTTGATTTTGTTACTTGTTATATTACGCTTAATCAAATGTGTAATGTTAACCAGTGCATGAATGTAAAAGAGAAAAATGGTCATTTAATATTGTAACAACAAAGACACAGTTTAATTTGGAAATAAATTGTACAATATGAAGTAAAACATTTAAAAAATAAATGCACATTAGATTTTCAACAGAACTTTAAATTAATAAATCAAATAATGTCGGTATTTTGATTCCGGCAACAAATTTTTGTTCGACTGAAAGACTCATCTAATGAATATGCATGCACCTGGGTTCATCCGTCACAATAATATGATTAGCTGGTGTCAGCCATAAATACAGACTGAAGTAGAGGTAAAAGACCACGGCTATTGACTACGCCTTTTGCCTACCGCTACGACAAGGACCAGTCCATTACGGTTACCTGCTAGATTGTCCTACCCGGTTAGAATAGTCAACAACCACTTAGCTACTTCCGGGACATATCAAAGACACAGATAATCTCTTAGAGTAACGATCTCATGAAGATAACTGTAAATATAATTTCTCTCAGATAACAGCGTTTCGTGGAAAATCTTTGTTTCTTTATTGAATTCAGAAGAAGATTCTACTAAATTCAGCTTCGTTTGGTAGCAGGCTAACTCGCAGTTGTCTGTATAGATTCCATAAACATATTGCGAGTAAAACGTACCATAATAGCTAACATTAAAGTGTTTGATAAGTTTCGAATCTGCTCAGCGTTGATGATCTCAAAATTATCAATTTATCTTGACTATAAACCGGGGTGATTATATTCGTGAGTGTCCGTCCTATTTATTAGGTTGGTTAAAAAATACGTCAAAAAACGATATTATTACGTCATTATTTTTGCACCAACCTAATACATGTGCACATGACCAAAACAATGCACCGGATATCGGCAAAATATTTATTTGCTAAAAGTGATATCGTCTGGAACAAATCGTGATATACGCACAGGAGTCAGTCTTAAGCATTCTAATTGAAATATTTCTTAACTTGAAATAATGTTTTCTGCCATTGTGTAGTTAATCCTACCGACATGCGAAACGCTTCCTTCATAAACTTTAACATTCATATGGTAGACGAATTGTATTAACTCTTCTGCATAATTAATGTTCATTGATAAATATTAATGAACGGAAATATATGATATATTAGATGTATAGTTCGACTCCTGCCGCGAGAAATATTAAAGACTGACATCATACGAGCTCGTCAGAACTGAGTAAGCTAACTGAAAGCTATAAGTAGCATAAGCAAATAATAAATTTTTATAGCTACTGAACTAAGGAAATATTACCTATCATACTCGATAAGGAAAAATATTGAGATGAAACATTTTATGATGTATTTTGTGGAAAATTGAAATTGGAAAATAACAGATATTATATCAGTCAGAATGTATCGAGTGAGGAGCTGTCCTTATTTAGATTGCGAATTCTTCATCATTATGATCCCAATGTTTTCAACGCTATGCCATCCGATCTCTTTGGGTGTTGTCTGGTCCGTGTAACTATCAAGAAATTTCCGATGGAATTCTTTAATACACTTCAGTTGTCTATTTCTATGGATATATGATAACGTACTTTTTAGTACCTTATTGGTATGCCTGTGTAATGAGAGAACAATCTCCTTTCGTAAATTAAATAAAGGGTTCCATTCGAAATTCGATGTAAGCTACTTTGATCAAGACATACCTGAAAATGGCGGGAGCGTATAACGGCCAAATCATTGGTATTACAAGAACAAAGATATGAATATTAACCCAAATCTAAATAAAGTAAATAATTAGCTACTATATTATTTACAACAAGTAATGCATGCAAAAGAAATTATAATAGCTAATGTAGACTTTAAATAAATTGCTATTTTAAAATTTTGTGTTGGTTATTTTAAATACCAGAAGAGTCAGATACATTGCACATTACGGTTACAGCCTGTTCTACCTAATAAGGCATTGGCTGATTCTTTCCTGAACTATTAATGTCTGACACCTTCCTTTGTCGGTGATAATTGAATTATCTGGTTTTATTTAAATCTCTAATTTCTAAAGATTTATAAATTTTTAGAAAAAAAAACTATTTTGACTAGAAAATAGATAATTAGTCCTGAATATCCTGGCGACAAATAGAGAATAGAGAGTAGAAAAAAAACTCAGGGAAACTAGAAATCCCAAGCAGATCTTTTTTATTTTTGACTAGCAGTAGAGCCCGGGGGTGTAACAGTAAGAGATAGATCAAGTATCGACCATCATAAAGACTGAAAAATAAAATTGACAAAGATTATTGTTTAAGGTTGACGGACACGGATGTCTTAATTAGTGTTTTTTTGTTGTTTTGTTTGGGATTTTTTCCGAATTGGTCAAACCCAAACTCAAAAAAAAACATTGTTTTCAATTGTTATGAGTCTACTGATTGACTATAATTTTATTATAAACAATTGTCTTGTAAATGGAATTTTTAAAGCATTCTGAATGTAAAAATAAAGAAGTTGTAAGACAATAAGAAACACTACCTGCCAAAAAAAAAAGTAAAGTTTTGTTGAAATCGGTTGAAAAATGTAGTAAATCCGATCCCATATATAAACGAACACACACACAACCTGGGTTTTATAATAAGTCTAACTCGATATGAGTTGTCCCCCTTTCATTCTGCCGACAGAATCGTGGTTTATCGTGTTTTCAAATTGATTTCGTGCAAAAGCAATTGTTTTTCCAATTTTTGGCGCTGTCAGAACCACCGCAAGGTAATTTTACGTAGTCCTGTGAAGTTTTGTTGAAATCGTTTGAAAACAGTAGGAAATCGGATCCAATGTATAAACGAACAGACACACACACACAACCTGGGTTTTATAATAAGTGTGATTATTTATCCTTTTCTATCTTTTTCCTATTCAAGAAATGAGATAAAATTGAAATTAAATGGTAACAATAATTGTTCAAATTTTCATAATATTCTGATTAATTTTCTTGAAATATTTTATAAACGCACGCATGCACACGAACACACACACACACACATATATATATATATATATATATATATATACAAGTGAACATTGAAGTCAACATTTAAAGGCGACAGTCTGTTTCATGCTAGATGCAATCGTCAGACGACGTGGCCTGACGATTGCATCTAGTATGAAACAGACTGTCCCCTCTAAGTTTTGACTTCAATGTTCACTTGTATATTTACACATGCTCTATCTCTGATATTAAGCACTTTGTCACATAAATACAGCACACCATAAGAGTATGTTTATTTAT
>OZ010577.1:122342346-122482346 GCA_963932145.1 Acanthosepion lycidas | reverse complement strand
TACCCCACGTGAGCGAAATAAAGGGTTCAGTTCGACATTCCAACCACCTGAAGAAGTCCGGAGCGTACAACGCACGAAACGTTGTAATAAATATGGCGACAAAGATGAGGATAATAGTCCGAATAATGTAAATAATTCTTGTGGAGTGATTTCACAGTGGAGGCTTATATTTGTACTAAGTCGTTCCTAAAATAGGTTCGACGTACAAAACGTTAGGGACTTGATATAATATGTATAACCCAGAGTAATCTAGTTGTGGTCGCTGATACTTTAGTATTCGATTTACTATCGTCCGACTTCGACTGACTCACCGACTTACTGACTCCTAATTATTATAGGTTGGAGACTCTATTAACTATAGAATAGGTGTGTTCCACTATAACAATTATGTACATAATACCTCATCTCAGAAATATAGACAGATACTGAACGGCCGAAAGGTTGTAATAAATATGGCGACAAATATGAGGACAATAGTCCGAATAATGTAAATAATGTACATAATACCTCATCTCAGAAATATAGACAGATACTGAAGTTCTAACAGGTCTTTGTATCGTACCTTATCAAATCCTTTCACGACACATAATCACTCAGAAATAACACTAGCCTTTATTTAAATCTGTGTGTTTTCCGAGGCCATCTCCAAATGTGGACCTTTCATTTCAGTATGTGACTCTGTTTTCTATGCAATGTGTGTGTGCTTTACATTTGGCAATTGTTTTTTTCCCATGTATGCACATTCCAAGTACAGCTGGACTGAAATTGTGCCCTCATTTTGTGCAGTTACTGACATCGGGTGAAGAGCGGATCTCTACATCCGTTCAACTGAACAGCCCTCATGTAAACACGGCGCAGCACCTTATTTATCTGACGAACTTGAGATAAAATTCAAATTCTATTTTGATATCATCTGTGGTGAGTTACACATGAGTTGCAGTAGTAATTTTTACTCAACCAATCCTTCATTATGTTTCTAATTCTTTATCTTTTTTTCTAAGTCAAAATTACACTGATTCATGTTACAAACGAATGCACTTGCCAGCTTACGAGTTAACACGCTAATATAGGCGGCCAATATAGTTTATAAACCTGAAACCTGAAACATTAATATGAAAATATGTAGGTTGTGGTAAATATATACATAAAATTCGTATTCAAATATGAAAAACAAAACTAAATTTGTGTATTTTGTTTCGTTAAAATTTTCATGCGGAATATTTTCCGTGGATTTGCATTATTAACTTCCTGGAGGTTTTTCTTTGATAATTCACTTTACATCATAAAAATTAATAATACGATATTTGAATTCGAAAACGATTTTCTTGTCGTTGTCGTATCTATCATTGGTTTTCCGCGTATTATGTTGGCTCATAAGTAATTCTCAAGGATAGGAACCGACTGTAATAACGAACTTTAATCGTCCTTAACACTATTTATTTAAATATATCATAATAAGTGATGAGAAAGTTCAACTCCAAAATGAAATAGAATGACAACACTAAATCACCACAATTGTCCCCCAAACCGAGATCCCTGGAAGAAATGTAATATTCTGTGTGTATTGGGATCATTTAGAATGTTAGATTTCTTAAGACGCAGTGAATCACTAGATGCATTCTATAGGCCCAGCAGCGACATCTTGTCCATGAGCTTTTGATTGAAGATCACCATCTACTTGTTAATAGAAAATATTATGTTGGTGCAAAAAGAATGTCGTTTTCTCACATATTAACATATGTGAGAGAACGACATTATTTGTTCACCAACCTAATATGTGGTTAGCCATTATAAAATAAGTTTGCATACAGAAAGAAATAACATGAATATATTTAGAATTCTATTTGTCCGTTCTTCCCCATCCGCCATATTGAACTGACCATGTTGCTGAACTGCTTACCTTCGTTATAGCGCAATTCGATAGGCATTCTCTAATGAAAAACAAGAGCCTGTCGGAAAGGTTTTCTCTCAAAACCTTTGGAATTTTATTGAAAATTTCCACGGTGCTGTCTAATAAGATGTAACACATCTTTGTAAATAATGGAGAATATTAAAATAAAATATAGTTGTTGTGTTTTATTTTTTTTTAAAATACGTTAATAAAAATGGTAATAGTTTATAACTCTAACAAGTAAAGATATACATATAATATTACGTAGGAACAAAATACACCATACAAAGAAATTTTAGTATTGCTGAAATGGCATGGTAAGAAAACATAATCGTATTTATCACAATTGATGATATTTTTTAAACCCTATTATTGAATTTTAATAATGCGTTTTGAACTTGACCTCTGTAAAATCTATCGTAGTTTAAACATTATGGGTAAATATGACTTTATAAAACGCCTATCTTCACATAGTCATTTTCTTACGGTTAAGCGAGAGCAAACCCACTTTACCAAGTACAACTGTTTTTCAGATTAGAACACAAGGACATCATATAAATAATAAAACAGAATGACTTCTATTAATCATGTAGGCGATCATTATATACAGTGTTTTTAAAATCTGGTGTAATAGTTTAAATCCTCAGAAAAGATAGAATTTAGAATTTGTATAGAATGAAAACCATTTTCAAAAATGAAACTTAAGACCAACAGCTGAAACAGTTAATGTCAATGGCGAAAAAAAAAAATACAATATAGACTCGACTATTCACAGCGACGATAAAGGTCAGCTCGAAAGATTGTGTCAAAAGAAGAATACGGGGAACATAGGAAAGATTACATTAACAATCTTAAAGGCGAATATTTTTAGTAGCTATTACTGGAGAAGTAAACAAGATGATGTGCATCAGCTTAGACCAATTTACGAGAAAGTTCGTGAGGCTGACCAGCAAGAATCGTTATCAATCATCTGATCGGCTATATCGGAATGGAAAATGAAGAACTGGATATAAATTGTCGTAAACAAGTAACTAGAAGTGTCTGGTTAAGGAGGATCAGATAGATCAGATCCAGTTCGTATTCTTCAAATTGTCCACATCAATGGGACAATCAGTGCTTATTAAAATCCCAACATTGATACAAAGAACTAGAAAACGAGTTTTCTACACACTGGGATACTTTGGACATCCTAATATAAGAGATCAAAGACCCTGTTCAAACGTTTATTTGCATGAAAACATTAGATAAAGATACAAGTAATAATTGAATAATTATTATTACAAATATCAGAAAATTAGTTTCAATAGTTTAGAGAAAGATGGAAAAAGAAACGAATTAATAATTCTTTTAAACAATAAAATGAACTTAAGCACGGTTCCAAAGAGAATCGAACCTAGAAATAAATGGCCAAGATTCAGTAAACTTGAGGAAAACTAGATTTCCCAACCTATTCACTTCCTTCTGACGAGAAGACGTTATTGTTTTGTCCCATTTGTTTTTGGTTCTGAGAAATTATAATTTGTTTTTTGTTTTTGTTTTTTTTGCATTAATGCTTTCCACACTAAACGCGTGTATTCTTACAGAAAACTAAAATCACTTAAACAAAGAGGTCTCTGTGGGTTATTCATAAATGCAGTTTATAATTATAACATCCACCCAAACCATATCATCATTACAGAAAGAGAGTGAATGAAAATTATTAAACAAAGATTTCTAAAAGGTTCCCTGGGATTATGGTGTTGGGAGGTATAGAAATTTCACATTAATTTAAGAGTGTTATCTAGGTAAACGTAAGCCCACAGGGCCCCAGACACAAAGAGAGTCGCTTAAGAATATACCCACAATTCCGATGGCCGGATCGAACACACAGGCACATGTATAAAATTACGAGAGAGGCGACAAACAGTATTTTTCCACCATTTGATAGCAATTAATAGTAGATTCTACCATCCGTCTATGGGTAGGCATAGTTCTACTGTAGATAATAGAATTTTTATTCACCACATTTCATATTCAATAAACCTGTTAGTTATCAACAGAATTTCTCCTTTTATTTTAGTTCTTACTCCAGTCTTGACTCCCGGCGTTTTCCCCAGCACAAGAAACAAATTACCACGGCCGCAAGTAAAGAATAATTTATTTTTTAACTGTGGTACACAACGTACATATTTAGTCCACCATAGAGTTCGCCGTCCATCCCATTATTGTAAGATTTTGGGAAATCAAAATTAACCATAACGAAACGACACTGACCCCAACCAACGAGGCAAGATAAAGCCAATGTTAGGTCGATGTTACTCACCGAAGCTAACGAATGTAGAAGACAAGAGAGAAAAGATTGATAGGGACGAGGCTTTCACTAAGTTTGATTTTATAGCATCGATTACCTGACTTTGCGGGATAAATTGCATTTCCTTGCCTTGAGTAATTCAGGGTCTAAGTACAATTCATACATATTATTGTACTTTAAATTTTTGCCAGCACTAAAACTCGTGTATTATGTTATTTTTCTGACAGAAATCAAATGGAAATTTTTCAAAAAATAGATACAACCTAAAACGCTGAGAAACGAAAAAACACCAACCCAATAGTGATTTTCTAAGCCCGACTTAGTTGTGGCACAAGGCCGAAAGTATGGGGCACCCAGTGATGATCGAACACACTACTCAGTCGTAATTGATCTGGCAAGACAAGCTTTCTAACAATTACACTACGTCCAGATGCCCAAAAAGTACCAACCCGATGAATGGAATATGTAAACAAAAACTGGGATTCATCTAAAGTTACAAACGTTATTAAATTTCATGTCGGAGTTTTGTAGAAGAGAATTTGTGAATTTAAAATTCAGGCCGACATTTAGTTTTGTTGCCACCACCACCACGTTGCGATCTTTGCAAAGCCGGGACTTCCACAAGGAATGCAGATAGAATGATTACTTTATTACTTTATATGGAATTCTGGATGTAACTGATAAACGCCCTCTTAAAGCGAAATTGATGTTATAAACTTTGATCGAAACGCTATTAGGGTGAGAAAACTATCCGAAGAAATTTATTGATAATTAACTATAACTGGACCATTGTTCAAGGGACCGTTGACTATTTCATAGAAGTTTACCTTATATATCATACTTCATATCTTACTACACCCTTGTACAAATTAATTGAAACAACCACTTTCCTTTCTTTCACCATATCAGTTTTACATTCACTGGAGTGACAATATAATCGATTTCAATTTTTCCTCACATTAGGCCATTTGAAGTTGTGTACAACAGTAGGAATCTATTTTTGGGTTTATGATGAAGTTTGTTTGGCCTTATAAAATATTGTGTCAGCCGTGATTACATCAGATATTTATCACGCCCAGACACTATTGTCCCGACTGTCGATTAGTTGTTCTAGGGGCCATTTTCTGCGATGGATGTTACTCCAAGGAAGCGTACGAAAATTTGTAACGCTGCACGAACACAATGGCAAGCTTTACCAATGAGCAAATCAAAGTACTAGACTGGCCCGGAAACTCTCCTGATTTAAATCCAATCTAGAATCTGTGTTCAATCTGCAAAGAATGACTTCGTGGAATGGACATACGAAGTACTAATATGTGCACTGGGTCATGTTTCATTGGAAAAATACGAAAAAGAAATAAAATAATAACGGAATAATTCGTTTTGCTTCAATTAATTTGCACAAAGGTAATGCATTTGTGTAGAAAATATAACGTAATAAATACTTGTTATAGATTAACACTCAATTCTAGTTATGTATTTTGCAAAATGATTAGATTGGATGCCACTATTATATTAGACAGAAATGAGAGATAAAATGGTAGCCAGATCAGTTAAATTGTACTTTGCTAAAAATCATGGCATGGTTATTTTGTAGAATACGAAAATGAGCAAATAAAGAAGCAAAATACTTTCCTCCTGCCAGATTTTGACATTGCAATTGCCGGGGGAATGTATTGGCGACTCTCTTTCTCTGACTTAGGCTATCAGACGACGGAGCATTTAGTCATGTTCGCCTTTGTTTGTCACCTATTCGATCTATGTCACGAACATCTGCTGCAACTATTTTTATGAACTCTATTTTGGAAATCAAGATTTCTATTTGTTCATGCGCTCTTTCGTTCTTTGAACTAAAATTGGATTCGATCGTAAGGCTTTCAAGATGACCACCTGTTTCTTCAAATAACAAGTGTGAAGAAAAGGAAGACGAAACTCTATGCATTGTCATGTTTGAAAAGGTAATTTTGTTAGCTCATTACCACAAAAAGCCAATGGGAATGGAAGAATTGTCTGATTGGACAACTTTTCATTTTACTGCATGGATATAGAATTGGTGCAATTGTGTAATATTTCGACATCGTTGAAGAATAAATGGGATTGGTTTATATATGAGTGAGAAATAGAGATGTATTCTCTAACCTTAAGATGACTAAATTGATAAAAAACATTATGTTCTATATTAATTATGTCAATTGTACGAGATTCCGAAGTCGTCTAGAGGCCGTGGTTGAAACCAATGGCGATTTTACTTAATGAATTTACTCTTCAGTATTTCGTGATGTTCATGTGTAAGTTTGGTAAATATATTTTAAAATGAGTTATTTCCATTTTGGGGTAATTTAGATGACAATTTATCCATCGCAACCTAGTGTAGGTAGGTGTGTATATATCTTATGTTGGTGCAAAAATAATGACGTAATGATGTCGTTTTTTGACGTATTTTCAACGTCAAAAAACGACATTATTACGTCATTATTTTTGCACCAACTTAATAATAGTAGCATGCTGGTTGATGTTGGTGTGATGATAAATATATGCACAAATTACGTTGGTGTTCAACTTAACATATGAGTGAGTATGGTGTTTGCGCAACCATTGTAAGAGTTTAAAGAATTTTTGTTTTTTTGTATTCGAGATGCAATCATCCATGGGACTGGAGACTTCATAAACAACATTGTTTATACAGACGCAATTTTCGTTTTCTAGTTATTCGATTGTGGGAGGAAGATATCTTTAAAAAATTGTAGGGAATTATATATTTGTTATTTATTTGCAGTCATGGATAATTATTATTTTGAATGACTTTTCTATTTTGTTTATAGTTAGGATTCATTTGCTTAGAGTAGAATAATAAAGCTTTTAATGTTGGTTATCTGTATGCTTTCCTGTAGGTTTATCATAATGTTAAGCCGTCAAATTGACTAGAAAATCGAAGGGATTTACTATATATGAACACCAGAACTTTCCTCAAATAATAATTATTTTCTTTTAGGAATTGAATATAAATTCCATATATATATATATATATATATATATATATATATATATATATATATATAGCATATATTAATTCAAGCATGTTTACCTGAAAAATCTATACGAATTATGTCTATTTTTATTTTAATCGACCCAAACACAGGAATACATTTGTGTTAGTAAACTGATTAAGAATGACGACGGTTCTTTTTTTTTTTTTTTTTTTTTTTTTTAGGTTGATGCAAAAATAATGTCGGTATTTGACGTATTTTTAACGTCAAAAACCGACATTATTTTTGCACCAACCTAATATTTTCCAATTTAATAATCACAAAATCAAAGCAAATCATTAGTATAATAACAGCACTAATAAAGTGAGTCGTGGATTTGAAAGGATTAAAATAAAAATTGATATTCTAGATTATTCAACCAAACATCCTTGAAGATATATATATACATATATATATATATATATATATATATATATATAGGGGCATTGAGGCCAACACCGAGTGGTGACCATCCGTTTCATGTTGAAACGCTATCGGTAGGTCATGTCCATTAATTTCTCCGAGAATAACGCACACCTTGTGACAGCTAGGATAATGTAATACACCTACCCTTAATGCAAAACTGACCAGCATATTCAAGTAGTCGAGCTTCAACGCACATTACCTGACTGGGTTAAGTGTGAAACAGACTGCCACTGCTTAATGTTGACATCATTGTAAACTATTATACAGTGTAACCCGGATATAAGAGAGTTGTTGGGACGGGATAAGAAGTCTCTTATATACGGGTTTCTCTTATATCAGGGTTTAATCTATTTTGTTTAGGTAAGTATGGCTCTAATCTGGGACCAGAGAAAATCTCTCTTATTTCCGGGTTACACTGTACTTGAATACGCTCTGATATCGAGTATTTTAATTCCTAAATATTGCCTACCTAAAAACTGATAAAAATATATACCATCTATTCGTTAATAATCGTCATCAGTATCTTTTTATATCTCACGCATCTAAAAATGATCCTTCTTTTTCGATATAAAAAATGCTACCCGCTGCTATTTATCGAGGTAGATAGTGATGGCAGAGGCGTGTATTTATAAGCGGTCTTGTGATGGCATGGGAGTGGGCAGATGTATTTAGCAGATTTATTTAGCTATATGAACAGTGTACATTGGTTTTATCAGAAGTACTTTGCTCCCTCCTTTTGTACTCATTTCAATCCTAATATATGCCCTGAATGTTGCACACTCATCAGCCTAGTAAACTACGGCATCTTGAGGTGTCGTCAAGCGCTAGAAACATCAACCATTCCAAAAGGTTTAGTTGGACAAATGCAATCTAGCCGCAACATGTATGTTCTTAAATGTGAGAGCGATTTAATGAACAATTTTTTTGGTTGTCTGATTTCAACTTTCTATATATTTTCTATTGGATATTTTATTTATTGTCTTTACATTTTAATTTTCTAGCGAACTGTTATATGTTAGCAGATCATGTTCGTTGTGAGATCTTTAATAGTTACCAAGGAAAGACATCGTAAATTATGACAATAGAAATCGGCATTCTTATGAGTATATAAAAAAGTTGCAGCATAGAAGGGTATGTAGAGCACATCAGTTGAAACATTGTTGTAGACAAACTTTGTGAATAAGCCAATCCATAATTATAAGTGATTTCATAGTAGTCCAGACGAGACAAAAAAAAGTAACCAAAGCTTTATATTGTAAGCATTGAGCAAGTGAACGAGTACTCTACTCTTTCAAATAAGCACAAGTAAATAGTCTTTTTTGCCAATGGAAGTGAAACTGAATAAAGAGTCAAATTTAATTTTGCTTCGCTATTTTCTACTTATTAAAGTAAAAAAAAAAGATTACGACGAGTGAATGGGTGGAGAAAGATAATGGTGTCTGCGTTGATGAAGGTTGTTAAATTTTTTTCACTTATTTGCTTGAATTTTAAGCTAAATATTTTTCTTCTTCATGCGATGTAACTCCAATTCTGCTTATGTTCTTAATGCTATACTGCCAAGGGGAGGGAAGTTTTGTCATTTTGGTTTAAAAACTAACTGTTATTTTGTAAAAATTTTTTTGTTTTAATTTTCTTAAAAAAATGTTTCTCTCTATTTATTCTTTTTACTTTTTAACAAATTTCTCTCTACATGTTTTCTTTTTTTTGAAAATATCTCTCTTTCTACTTTTTAAAACATTTTCTACTTACTTTTAAATATTTCTACGTTTTTAAAGCAGTTTTTATTTTTTTTTGTATTGTTATTTTGACAGTATCGTTTTAGCGGTATTAAAATTTACTAACCGTTTCTTGTCCCAGTTAATTGAATTCTTTCATTTTTCGAGCAGTACCGCGCTCTAATTTGTCGAAACTATAAGACTTACCATTAATACAGGTGTAAAATATTGTCATCATACATATGAGTTGAGAACTTATGACATCGGGAAGGTCGTTAATAAAGACTATAATTAGTGAGACTCAGACGCGTCTTCGCATTCACTTCCTTTATGTCCAATAGCGTTTCTTTTCTTTATTTTTTTACCTGAAAATAGTTGAGTAGAGGAAGAATAGTAACAGCGGAATTGAGAATCATTAATATAACATAGCTATAGATCGAATAACAATCGGATGACCTAGGTATTATATGTCCATCGAAAGTTTTTGCAGCATTTTAGCGACATGAGCGTCGTTTGCAAGATTTTCAGATCTTGCAAACGACGCACATGTCTGCTACAACTGGAAATAGATGTACATTATTGGTTAAGAATTTGTACGCCTTTTTGCGATGGAAATTACATTGATTTGGAGATACTTTCAAAAATCAGATAATTGTAGGTTTTAACTGAGACCTCCAGGATTTATTCACAAATGCATTCAATTATTTTTTTTTAAAGTTGTGTCTTAAGTAAATGTTAGTAATTTTGTTTTTGCTTAAATCTATTTAATTTTATTAAATTTCGAGTATTTTTTGTAGCGTTTAATGTTTACAGTAGTTGCCGTCGGAGAATTTATATCATGAATTTTTTTAAATCAAAGCAGGCACCCAGTTACTGAATATCTACTATGAATCGTAAACTAAAAATGCAATAAAACTGAGATATTATTTAATTAGAAAATCGTTTTATTGCATTTATATATAAATATATATTATGACCACTATTGTCTTACGAATAATATCTTTTTGGATAATTAATGGATACTGCATTTTATAAAATTTTAATTAGAATTATTGATAAACTATACTGCCGGGTTCGAATTCCAGACGAATCCATTGCATTTATTTACGGACTATTATCCTTGGGAAAGGTATGGATCCTCTTCTTCTCCCCCTAGCTGTGGGTAAATAGCAGGGCAGACCGCGTTCCACGTTTTGGATGGCATCTGGTCTACTGCAGAAAGAAATGTCAACCTATAGTTGGAAAAAATGTGCTCCGTCCGTCATGTATCGAAAGATAGATGATCGTCTAAGCGTGTATCACGCATGGCATATAACTGACAGAATGAGTGATAAAATGCTTAAATTCTCTAATTTTTAGCAACCAAATGATAATGTTATGAAATAAAAACTATATTTACTAATCATTAATGGAAGAGCTTTCTCCATTTCAGCAATATGCACTATTTTAAAAATGACTGAACATTTTGGCGTGTATGTGTATATTTTGTAAATACGGTCGTCCATACAGACTATCATAAAATAACTATAACGCAACAATGGCAGATTTTTTGGCAACTTTCTAACATTTCCGCGACAAGCATCTTCGTAAGTAAGCCTATAAAGCTAAAGTACCTAAAATTTATTAAAATATTAGAATGCTTAAAATATTTAAAATTATTTAGATTATTGTGTAGGTAAGAAATTCTATGAAAAGTTGTTTTCGTTATATTCGCCATGTAATTTTATTACCATGATTTCTTCATAACATTTCTCAAAGTTCAAGTTGTCAATAATTATAACTATTACTCATTTAAAATTTAAATTTTCTTAAAATTAAGTAATGTTTCAATTTCGCTTAAATAAAATTGCAATTTACTAATTTTTTCAACGGTTCAGACGAGTTTATTTTATTTTGGAAAGTATTTTTTTCATGAAGAGAACAATGTTGTGTTGACAGATTTGTCAATATGTACAATTTTAAAGATTTTACTGATAAGAAAAAAAAATCAATTAATGAATTTCGATTTGAAATACAGTGATGTATTCTCCTTATTTGAAATATGAAATTTAATCTATTAGCTCGGAATTAAAAGAAACATATCATCAAGTATTTATTTGTTATTTTTGTAAAAGTAACTTTCTTATCACTATTTATGGCTTATGGCAGGTACACACACACAGACACACACACACACATATATATATATATATATATAAGGGAGAAAAATGTTACATTCATAGAAGTTTACAAATACGGAACTTCAAAACAAATTAAGACGCTTTCGATGACAATTTGCCATGCATGCATTCATATATGGGTGAGTGTACATATACAGGGTGCATGAAAAATACTTTTACATACATTGTAAAAAGGTTCCTCACACCAAAACAAGGACAAATGTCCATATAAATATATGTCCACAAATCCTTCGTTTTGAGTTAAGTTTAAAGAAAGTTTACCTTAGATGACGCTGTGTTTTGCATGTCGACTGTGTTACTTTCTCACACGTGCATCTTTGTGGCTGGTTTGTTATCATGGTGTATCGTGTGTAGTAGTGAGATGTCTTCCATTTAACAATGACAGGACATTCATGTCGGTAGTCGGCAGATATGATTTTTACATACAGCCGCACGAATGGTAATGGACACGAGGCTACACAGCTGTATCTGATTGGGTTTCAAGACCAAAGACACTCGAGTCATCCAACCTTTGCTGCTGTTTAATGTTAGGTTAGAGACACGATTCATGGCACCACAAACTATGGTTCGAGGAAGACCGATATCCGCTCGTACGCCTAACCACGAAGCACACATTCTATAGGCTGTCGGAGACGATCTATGTATCAGCACACGCCAAGTAGCCCTAACGTGTCGTACATCTCATAATACCGTATGGAGGGTACTTCAAAAGTAGCGCCTGTATCTGTATCGTTTGCAAAGTCTGCAGGGTCTTTCGCCCTCTGATCACTCACAACGGGAAATGATTTAGTGATGCTTTTTTTCACAAACTGCCAATCCGTTGTTTGTCTTCAGTCTTGTTTACAGATGAGGTAACTTTTCGAAGAGATGGAAAAAAAATTACACAACAAACATTGTGGGCGGATCAGAATACCCATGGTAGAATAGACGGTAGGCACCAGCATCAATTTACGATTAGTGTGGTCTGGGATTCTAGTTGACTGGTACCTTCAAAGGTTCTCCCTGTACTTCTTATAGGAGCTGTCCACTGGGAACACACTTCCAAACCCGCTAGAGGATGTACCTCTGCCAATTAGAAGACGCACGTGGTCCATCCATGATTGAGCTCCTGCACATTGTAATCACATTTTTGCGATGCACTGGCTGTCAACTACTATGAAAATGGATAAGTAGGGGACGACAGGTTCCATGGCCTGCACGTTACCTCGAAATTACTCCTTTGGACTTTTATCTGTGGAGCCACATAAAAAATAGATTTCTGCCGCAAACATTAATAATGCAAAGACTCTTCATCAACATGCCATGGGAGCCTGCAAAACCATTCGACACCGTGTGAGAGTATTGGAAAGGGTCCGCGAGTCATGATTCGACAGGTGCATACGTATGTCGAAGCAACCGGAGAAGATTTTGAACATCTGTTATGCGTTGCTGTGTGGAGATATATCGATGAATTTTGGGGCATATGTTTATATGAACATTTTACCTTATTTTGGTGTCAGGAACCCGCCGGCATTGTTTGTACAGTATTTTTGATACACCTTGTATATATTATGATACTACCGACATTCTGCAAATGAGATAGAGAAAACACCTTTATGTTGAATCGGAAATTGCGGACTTAGAAGAGACTTGTTGCTACGCGTTTCATAGTGTTAAATACCAACGGGCTCACATCTTGACGGATTCCTCTTGACTCATCTTTCCTTATTTATAATCATTCCGTATTCACTGGCAAAACGTCTTATTCTAGTCTCGGTTGAAATTTATAAAATCTATTACAATAATTTTTTTTCTGAAAAATACTTTACTCAGTCCATGTTTATCGCTATTTTTCCTATTGATGAGTTTTTCCTTTGAAGTAGTGTGGAAGGTTGGAAATTTATTCTTTATTTATTCAACATCTTGAATTTTATGAACGATTAAGGGTAGTTTTAGATGAAGAACGCTTTTGTATACCTCGAATCTCGAAGTCGTTTTTCTAATATATTTTAGATTCTTACCACAAAGGATACTGAAGTGTGATTTGAATGAGTAATTTTAATTACTGGTTGAAATAACCAAAGCAATATGTTTCACTCTTCTTTAAAGGAATTCATCGCACTGATGTTAGATAGAAAGTTTCTGAGGTTGTAATTCAATTGCCTAAAATTGTTCTGAAATATAAAACTAAATATTCTCTCATTATCTACTCCAGGTCAAGTAGTCAGATGTCATCTCTGTTTTTTTCGTTTTTTGTTTTTTTTTGTATTTTTTTGTTTGTTTTTTTTTTTTTTTTTTTTTTTTTTTTGTTTTTATTTTTGCTTTCCTCTTGCTTCTTTTCTGTCTTAATTCTTTCCTAATTATGTTTCATTTTCGACTCTTTTTATGTATATTTCCCCGTTTATTTAATCCATTTCGCTTTCCTTCCCATGCATTTTTCATGATACGAAGAATAACCGTTTTCGTTTTCTTCATTCTCTCCTTTAATTAGCCTTTTATTTTTCACCAACACTATTCTTCATTTTTTTCTCATTTTATTTTTTCTGCTTATTGATAAACTTTACCTATGCGATATAGAAACGCTACGACCTGTATGATTATTTTTATATAGAAACAACATTTCTAGAGCTCCTCTTCAAATTGTATTTTGCTTAGGGAGATCCCTGTAAGCACAGATACGCCTCAAGTAGAATCTTCCATATAGACATATATTCTGAATGAATACTTGTGACTTTTGTAACTCTTTACTACTGTGTGAGACTTAAAATATATAACGTTAATGATTTTTCAATTGAACTTTTACAGTTTAATGTACTCTGTTCACTTGACAATGTTATCAATATTAACTGCAAACCGACTTCAAGACGACTTATTTGGGCGGGCATAAACGTTTTTTTTTAACATTTTCCAGTTAGATTTTTTTCTTGCTAATTGTTCCTTTTTTTAAACAGTTTCTATTGCTTCAAATTATATAGGGGCTGTCCTGTTAGTATTTGCCTAGGTAATTTAAATAAAGCATTTAAAATAAAATTGAGCGTAAATGAAAATATTATTTTCTAAAAAATAGAGTATACTAACAAAGTAATGTGAGACGGTCGCTACATCATAAATGATTAACACTTTGACTCCCGAACATTTGACTCCGGAACGCCGCTTTACCGATGTTAGAGAAAATTGAAGACGTAATTGCTAGCCACCAGTTGAACAGTGGTAGAGAAATAGGACTTATTGCCCACTCACAATTTGAATGGCGGGTAAACTGATGTAACTATTTTTATATCTACTGTGAAACATTACATACCAATTATTTGCGAATTTTGACTCAGGATCTCAGGGAGAAGATTTACAATTTTTTCAGAAAAGCAGGGCTGAAAGAGTTACGGGATATGACTCGAAATCGTGTTTGGGCGATTACAATCGGTGTTTCGCAGTGGGCGGCGTGGGTTGTGTCTCTAAGATTAATCCCACGGTGTCTTCAGGCCAATACACCTATCTCTGTGTGTTATTGAAAGTTAAATCGGCCGTATTTTCAACAGGAGAAAGTGTTTTTATTATATATGACAGCACAAACATATGGTCAATAGTGGCCACTTTTTGTCTCCATTAGGGGAAATTTACCGACAACTTCTCGGTGATGGATTGGCAGACATAAGAAAGTAAGTTTTTCCTAGCAGTTACTGATCCAAATATTCCTATCCAAGCCAAAATTTCTGAGTGAAAAATTCCTTTTTTTTCATTAGGAAAAATTGCACCCTCAACTATTTGCGAATTCTGCAAATCACGGTCCAATGGAAAATCATCGTTATGTATTTTTTTTTCTTTATTTTCTTTATTTTTACTTTTTTATTTATTTATTTATTTTTTTTTCGGGGGTGAGTCTACTAACCGTCAAATGTACGCGATGCGATGGATAAATTGTCGTCTACATTATACGAAAACGAAAATAACACTGACGTCTCATTTTAACAGATATATTTATTAAAATTACAAAAAAAATATCTTGAAATACGAAATAGTAAATTTATACAATTAAATTGCCATTGTCTTCAACCACGGCCTCCATATCACTACGAATTCTTCTGCTCTCCTTCTGGACGATCTCTTTGATGAAATTGGAGAATGCTGTCAAAATCCGTGCTTTCGCTCAAGCTTTGGTGTTCCAAGGAGTTTTGTTGGGCTCTCGTTCAACTACTCCCCCCACATAATAATCAAGGGGGTTGAAGTTTGCGGATTTAGGTGGTCAAATGTTAGGGGTGATGTGGTCGCAGAAATTGTCTGACATGACTAGGTTCTCCTGTTTGTGTCGTGTAATGTAGAGTTTTGCTGCCATATATGGTCACTTCCAGCTGCCACCCTCATTACCCATGGAAGCACTACATCATCAGAACACTTGATGTAGGCCTCCGTGTTGAATCTTAGGCAGTGTGTGTAGATAAATGGACCCATAACGTTGTAATCACAAGTGATAATTCCAAATTCGTAATAACCATTAGATTCATTCAACTCTTTCCGAATCCTCTGCATTGTCCTCATATTGACAACTAAACACTCTGAAATGTTCGTATTGTAACTACCGGTGCGAATGCAAAGCAGTATAGCATGCAGTTTCCAAATTTCTGGAATAGTGAATTGCGTCATGGGGTTCTTCTTCTCACAGATGGTGCCCAACTGGCCCTACTTTATGTGCAGTCGATAAAATAAAAAAAACAGTACGCGTATACGCGAAATTAAAAATATAACATGACTACAATATATTCATCGCACCCTGTATATACTGTTTCAGAAATACAATATATTTAAAAGGAGAATTATATTAGATATTCTGTTCGTAATTTTAAAATTATTATTCTATATTATACCCACACAACTTTTGAATAGAAATGTTACAAGTCTTTATTCCTACCCTGAAAAGGAAAATAAGTCTATTAAACATATTTAATCTCAAATCCAGCACGCTATTTGGAAGGAGCCTATATATAATATTATATATAATATACAATACAAAAAATATACTGTAATGGGAGGCCGTCCTGGGTATGACGAAAAACTACATCCGGGTCCTGGTTATGACGATAAACTACAAGGCCTCAGATAATGTTTTCGGAAAAATAATGTTGCCAGCTATACGTTTTTGGAAAAAATGATGTTGCCAGCTATACGTTTTTGGAAAAAATAATGTTGCCAGCTATGCGTTCTTGAAACAACAATGTTGCCAGCTATGCGTTCTTGAAACAGCAATGTTGCCAGCTATGCGTATTTGAAACAACAATGTTGCCAGCTATGCGTATTTGAAACAGTAATGTTGCCAGCTATGCGTATTTGAAACAGTAATGTTGCCAGCTATGCGTATTTGAAACAGTAATGTTGCCAGCTATGCGTTTTTGAAACAGTAATGTTGCCAGCTATGCGTTTTTGAAACAACAATGTTGCAAGCTATATGTTTTTTGGAAACAACAATGTTTCCAGCTATATGTTTTTTGGAAACAACAATGTTTCCAGCTATATGTTTTTTGGAAATAACAATGTTTCCAGCTATATGTTTTTTGGAAACAACAATGTTTCCAGCTATATGTTTTTTGGAAACAACAATGTTTCCAGCTATATGTTTTTTGGAAACAACAATGTTTCCAGCTATATGTTTTTTGGAAACAACAATGTTTCCAGCTATATGTTTTTTGGAAACAACAATGTTTCCAGCTATATGTTTTTTGGAAACAACAATGTTTCCAGCTATATGTTTTTTGGAAACAACAATGTTGCCAGCTATACGTTTTTGAAACAATGTTGCCAGCTATACGTTTTTGAAACAATGTTGCCAGCTATACGTTTTTGAAACAATGTTGCCAGCTATACGTTTTTGAAACAATGTTGCCAGCTATACGTTTTTGAAACAATGTTGCCAGCTATACGTTTTTGAAACAATGTTGCCAGCTATACGTTTTTGAAACAATGTTGCCAGCTATACGTTTTTGAAACAATGTTGCCAGCTATACGTTTTTGAAACAATGTTGCCAGCTATACGTTTTTGAAACAATGTTGCCAGCTATACGTTTTTGAAACAATGTTGCCAGCTATACGTTTTTGAAACAATGTTGCCAGCTATACGTTTTTGAAACAATGTTGCCAGCTATACGTTTTTGAAACAATGTTGCCAGCTATACGTTTTTGAAACAATGTTGCCAGCTATACGTTTTTGAAACAATGTTGCCAGCTATACGTTTTTGAAACAATGTTGCCAGCTATACGTTTTTGAAACAATGTTGCCAGCTATACGTTTTTGAAACAATGTTGCCAGCTATACGTTTTTGAAACAATGTTGCCAGCTATACGTTTTTGAAACAATGTTGCCAGCTATACGTTTTTGAAACAATGTTGCCAGCTATACGTTTTTGAAACAATGTTGCCAGCTATACGTTTTTGAAACAATGTTGCCAGCTATACGTTTTTGAAACAATGTTGCCAGCTATACGTTTTTGAAACAATGTTGCCAGCTATACGTTTTTGAAACAATGTTGCCAGCTATACGTTTTTGAAACAATGTTGCCAGCTATACGTTTTTGAAACAATGTTGCCAGCTATACGTTTTTGAAACAATGTTGCCAGCTATACGTTTTTGAAACAATGTTGCCAGCTATACGTTTTTGAAACAATGTTGCCAGCTATACGTTTTTGAAACAATGTTGCCAGCTATACGTTTTTGAAACAATGTTGCCAGCTATACGTTTTTGAAACAATGTTGCCAGCTATACGTTTTTGAAACAATGTTGCCAGCTATACGTTTTTGAAACAATGTTGCCAGCTATACGTTTTTGAAACAATGTTGCCAGCTATACGTTTTTGAAACAATGTTGCCAGCTATACGTTTTTGAAACAATGTTGCCAGCTATACGTTTTTGAAACAATGTTGCCAGCTATACGTTTTTGAAACAATGTTGCCAGCTATACGTTTTTGAAACAATGTTGCCAGCTATACGTTTTTGAAACAATGTTGCCAGCTATACGTTTTTGAAACAATGTTGCCAGCTATACGTTTTTGAAACAATGTTGCCAGCTATACGTTTTTGAAACAATGTTGCCAGCTATACGTTTTTGAAACAATGTTGCCAGCTATACGTTTTTGAAACAATGTTGCCAGCTATACGTTTTTGAAACAATGTTGCCAGCTATACGTTTTTGAAACAATGTTGCCAGCTATACGTTTTTGAAACAATGTTGCCAGCTATACGTTTTTGAAACAATGTTGCCAGCTATACGTTTTTGAAACAATGTTGCCAGCTATGCCTTTTTTGAAACAATAATGTTGCCAGCTATACGTTTTTTGTAAAAATGTTTCCAGCTATAAGTTTTTAAAAATAATGTTGCCAGCTATAAGTTTTTAAAAATAATGTTGCCAGCTATAAGTTTTTAAAAATAATGTTGCCAGCTATAAGTTTTTAAAAATAATGTTGCCAGCTATATATATATATATATATATATATATATATATATATATATATATATATATATATATATATATACCTTAATTTGGCATTAAATGACACACAGTGGTTGATATGCCATAAAAACCAACCAACCAACCAACCATGTAATGGGAGGCTGAAAACAGATATAAACACTATAAATTGCTCAATACAAAAATAGAAAAGGCTGAGAAAAAATATTTACAAAAACACTAAAAAGCAGTCTACATTGCAATCCCGGTTTCGACCTCAAGGCGCGGGATGAATCCTTCATCCTTCTACTTGCCTGAGGAGACCTTGCTGTCGAAACTCGGGTATCAAGGTAGACAGCTTTTTAGTATTTTTGTACTCACACACACACATATATATATATATATATATATATATATATATATATGTGTGTGTGTGTGTGTTTGTATGTCTATGTAGCAGCTAACATATGTCACTTGATGGTTGGTATGTATAAAAGTTTATTTAGGATTAGTTTGACTAGATCAAAACCAATATTAATTAACAAAAACTTATTTAATCTGACGTTTTATATCTGTTTTTCCTTTCATAGCCTGAAGCCAATTAGGGCTTTACAAACCAATGGTAACTATCTTAAAACAACTACATGGCAAAAACTAATTAGGAAATAGCAACCGTATCAACGTGCGAAAATTGATTAGCTGTGTATCGTGAGGAGCTTCTCGAGTCGGGACATATATACTAAGAATCATCATTAGTGGGAAGAACCGAGGATTTCGGGCTTCAAAACTATCGAGAAAAAAACACAAATCGGGACAAATTCTGGAAGGAAAATAACGTAAATCAATGCTTTACATATTAGGGCTCTAATCGATATTTGTTCGACGTTATTAAATGCTGTGTATACCTGACGAATGGATTTTTGTTTGTTTGTTTGGGTTTTATGGCATATCAACCACTGTGGGTTATTTAATGCCAAATCCAGTTTATATGAATTTTAAATGCCTATTTTGTATGGAATAAAAAACGTATAACTGGCAACATTATGGTTCCAAAAACGTATAGCTGGCAACATTATTTCTTACAAAAAACGTATAGCTGGCAACATTGTTGTTTCAAAAACGTATAGCTGGCAACATTGTTGTTTTAAAAACTTATAGCTGGCAACATTATAGTTCCAAAAACGGATAGCTGGCAACATTGTTTTTAACAAGAAACGTATAGCTGACATTATTTTTAACAAAAAACGTAAAGCTGGCAACATTATGGTTTTAAAAACGTATAGCTGACAACATTATTTTTAACAAAAAACGTAAAGCTGGCAACATTATGGTTTCAAAAATGTATAGCTGACAACATTATTTTTAACAAAAAACGTAAAGCTGGCAACATTATGGTTTCAAAAATGTATAGCTGGCAACATTGTTTCAAAAATGTATAGCTGGCAACATTGTTTCAAAAACGTATAGCTGGCAACATTATTTTTCCGAAAACATTATCTGAGGCCTTGCTGTTGGATGTAGTTTATCGCCGTACCCAGGACGCGGATGTAGTTTATCGTCATACCCAGGAAGCGGGTGTAGTTTACAGTCATACCCAGGACGCTGACGAATGGAAGATACAGCTGTTAAGATGTAACAAAGAAATAGTGAGGAGAAACTCAGATCAAACAAATCAATATATGTGTTAATTGAACTGGTGATAAATAATATTGAATGTTAATAACATTTGTAAGTTTTGTAACAATGGTATATATTTTCATGCCATGGGTGTTTTATAAGGATTCTTTTGAATAGCGATGAATCAGTTCTTATGGTGTCTGAGTAAACTGTAATGAAGGAATGGGTCTTGAAACAGATTAACTAGGTGTAGGATAGTCAGTGACGACCAATCTCCCACCCCCGTTTGGCCTTGTACCATGTGAAATGAAATATTTTAAAATAATATTCGTAAGTTTTACTGTTTCGCTAGAAGAGATTGTCGATAATCAATCAGTTTTGACGAACACTTCGCTTACAATTTCAAAATAATGTATATTAGCAAAAAATGACAATAAGCACATATGTGTCGAAATAATTAATCTCCTCATATTTTATATTTTGGCCAAATGCATAAATTCAGTTAAAATACCGATTATATATAACGGGGAATAAAAATGGATAAAAACTGTTGTAACGTTTCAAACAATTTAATAATCGAGAAAACTGATTCCAGTATATTTCTATTATTCTATCTGAACTAGTTTTATATTCAGAGACTTCATTTCGAATTTAAATGTAATGCTTAAAATCTACATACAGAGATGGAACATAATATACTTAAAATACAGTGTAACCCGGATATAAGAGACCTTGATATAAGAGAAACCCGGATAGAAGATAAATTGTCTCTGGTCCCAAATTAGAGCCATACTTACCTAAACCATATAGACCAAACCCGGATATAAGATACTTCTCCGGTCCCGACAACTCATTTATATCCGGGTTACACTGTACTTTTATATAAATAAAAATGGTAATAAAATTCAGTTTGTGATCCATATGTCACAGACAATAATGGACATAATAAAAAAAATCCATCTGACATAAACTTCAGGATTTGAAAAGTCATGAACTAGAATGTAAATTTAAAAACACCGTCCAAAATGCGATATAAACTTTTCAGCCATGTTTTCCGTAAATAAATTATTTTCAGTACGCTTCCCTCGCAACCAAAAGTGACGCAAGATTAGTGTAAAGTGGCTTTAACAGCAATACAGTAGGAAATTGCTCATGCCCCGTCGCCACCCATTTTTTTTAAAACACCTCAGGCTGCGGGTAATTATCTCAGATTCTTCCGGAAGGAGAGTTACTGTCTGGAGGAATGACCCATGGGGCTTGAGCTTAATATTAATTTTGACTTTCCTTGATTGAATCAAACTTCGATACAAGGGAAATATTCCATAAATAATTTCACATTAAATTCCGTGAAGATATGTACTCAGATATATTTCGCTTTACATCGGAAAATATTTGCGGACTATAATCTTCCGCAAACAAAAATATCCTCCTTTCAATTTTAGGATTATTTTCCACTTAAATACATTGTTTCCTGTTTTTGTATTCTGTGCTAAATTCTTTCTGCATGTAGACGTTGATGACGCTCCAGCCTCCAGTCTTGTGTTGTGCTCTTTTATTTTAACCCTCGAAAATATTTCCTTGTTTTTGTCTTGATATCCCTTTATGTAAACGCCTTCAGTAAGCTACTAGCTGTTTCTTCCTGTCTGTTTTACCTTCTACATATTCTGTAAGTATTAAATTCACCAAACCTTCATTTTCCTTCATCGATCTCATCACTTTCTGATTGTATGCCTGACCTTTGTTAGGATTTTCGTTAAGTACATACCTTCGTTTCAGTGCTATGTTCCCCTGTCTTTGTTTAGTTTCCTGAAAAAAACCTTTCAATATTCTGAGGATGAGCGGGCAATGCTGATGGTATAGGTGTTCATAGTTGAGATAAGAATGAGGTTGAACAGAAAATCACTATCCGCTATCAAGTGATCCAAGAATTTGAACTCAAGATAAACCTTTCCAAAATAGAAACTATGACCGGGAAAATGAATGAAGGCAGTGATGACACCTAATCTGGTTCTATCATAAAAATAAATGACGTAGAATTATTAAGTAATAACAGCTTCAGATGCCTTGGTGTATGTGCCAGCTCTAATAAATAAAGTATGAGAAAAAGATATTTCAACATTGCATACGCTGAGCCAGAGTTCGGCCAACAGTGTAAATTGTTCAAAAACGAAAACATCAACCTGAAAACTCGAGTTAAGTTCTTAAATAGCCTCATCAGATATGGAAATCATGCATATCTACAAACCCGTTCACAAATATCTAAGCTGTCAGCTGTATACAAATTCTTTCTAAGATCAACCGTGAAAAAAAGATTTGAGCGTGTAACGACAGAAGTTTTTTTTGGAAAATACATACAAAACATTTTTAACATTGTGCAATGGGGCTGCAGAATCCCAAACAAGGAACTGCACCAAATAACAGAAACCGAATTACTTGAGAATTACCAACAGCAACAACAACTAAAATGGATTCCATTAGCAGCTCGATGAGAAATTAATGATATGTTAACACTCTACAGCACATTAAATAGAAGTGTAGAAAGCAACCCCCATCAGTACAGGAAAGAGCTATAAAAGATATCGAACTTGAGAAACCCGTTTATCTAAAATGTATTATTAGAGAAACTGTAAACAGTACTGGCTGCTCGGTCAATGAATGCCAAACGTTTTCTCATTCGTACATGTCGTCGAATTTCTGTTCCATATTCCTCGTCGGCTACATAATTTACATTATTCGGACTTTTGTCCTCATCTTTGTCGCCATATGTATTACAAGGTTTCAGACATTATAAGCTGCGGCCTTCTTCAGGTGGTTGGAATGTTGAACTGAACCCTTTATTTCGCTAGAGTGGAGAACTTTCAGAGGGAAATTAACTGATATCCATTAAAAATGGCACTAGAACAGTCTACCTTTGAGCGAAACAAAGGGTTTAGTTCGACATTCCAACCACCTGAAGAAGGCTGGAGCGTACAACGGCCGAAACGTTGTAATAAATATGGCGACAAAGATGAGGACAATAGTCCGAATAATGTAAATAATACCTCATCTCAGAAATATAGACAGATGCTCGTAGGCTATACTAAATATAAATCAGTACTGTATAATACAAAACTTAGTTATCTTCTTTCCTAAATTCATCGGGTGACGAGTTAATTATTAAGGAATATCAACTGACCGATGACAAGCAAATTACGTTGTTTTTAATTTTGATATGTACTGGAGCCTTCATATTTGTAGCCTCTTCCGTACGTCAGCATTGCTAAAATCATTTTCAAAACAAATTTCTCTTTAAACAATTTAATTCAGCTTGCTTATTTGTTCAATTCTATATTTTATCTGGCATGTCATATACTTGTGAGAAATGGAAGATCCACTGGTCGCATTTTGGGGAATGATTCGAATCGGGATCTTCTCATCCGTGCCAGCAGGTGGGGCGAGAAAGTTAATCAAAGGTACATCTCAGATGACATATTTGAGTGACGTACGCTGAGAGGTATTCAGCAGGATACGCTCTGAGAATAAACGTATTTATATCAAAGCGTTTCATGTAAATGCCATTGAACACACCTGGTCCATTCTTATAGATCTCATTTAGAATAAGTTTACTTTTCTGGCCAGACATACAAGTACGCATATGATTTATCGAAATATTTATTTACTAAGATGAAAGGAACATATGATCAACGACGAAGCTTCAGAGAGAACGCAAAGAAACCAGACATTTATAAGTAAGACCAGAAATATACAATTGAAATTTCTTGGCCACATAGTGAGGAAAATGGGGTTAGGAAATCTGACACTAAAAGGATACATTGATGACAAGAGAGACTGAGGAAAACAGCGCATTATCTAGCTAAGGAGCTTTTGTAAACGTTTGGAAGAACAGGATTTAGGATATATATATATATATATATATATATATATATATATATATATATATTAAGAGTTTTAAGTTTATATATAATTATTAAGAGTTTCAAAGGACAGAAAATCGTGGAGAGCCATGATCACCAACGTCCTGAACAGATATAGCTCATAGAAGAGGAACAATATTTGGGCACATCGCCAAAATCGTGGTGCAGAGTATCGAAGTATAAAAACAGGATGAAATGATTGAATATAAGCCATGTAAAGTATCTATGTATGTTGTGAAAGCAGTTACAAATAAAAAGCATTTAATACAAATATTAATAAGATTTACGCTTATAGACGAAAGATATCCGCTTTTCACTAAAAAAGAAGTTGCAGAAATTTAGCTTAAAGTTTAATATATGTAAACATTTGCGGAACTTCTAAGGCTTGGAATCCGTGTTAACCATACTGTTGGATCTCCTCGTCGAAAGCTGGCAAATCTTACTAAAAAAAAAACTAGGATCATTTTCTTTTCTTTGAAGTCAATACCGTTTCGATGGTGTTAAACTGAGTTTTAAAGCCTGGTGTCTACCGATATTACGCCTTAAATAATAACATGGGAATAACCTAGGTCCACTTCCCGCTCCCTCGTAAGACGAAGGAAACCTTCCCAAACTATCGTTCGTGAAGACACCACCAGAAGCAAGAATATGATCTTAATTTCATAAAGGACTATTGTCTGAAATTCTTGGATGACGTTATTTACACTGTTTATGTTCGGAACATTGTTCTCATCTTTGTTGTTTTTTATCACCTTCATGCCATCAAGCCTTTGTCATGTATATATCAATCTGAGAAACCTCAAGTGTATTCCGAACTTTAATCTATGAGGATAGATGAGTCTCGCCCCACAACTCATATTCAGGGAAAAAAGAACGAGACAGCTCTGTATATGTTCAGAAAGTCCAATGTTTTTAATACTCCTGGAAAAGGTGTTACATATATATATATATATATATATATATATATATATATATATATATATATATTAGGTTGGTGCAAAAATAATGACGTAATAATGTCGTTTTTTGACGTATTTTTAACGTCAAAAAAACGACATTATTACGTCATTATTTTTGCACCAACCTTATATATATATATATATATATATATATATATAATATTACTTTACTTCGAATAGACATAAAAATAATCTCGTTACTGGCGACACTATAATGCCCGAGGTATGAAACGCGGGTAGGTTTTCATTTTCCGATATTTAGCTGGATGAATCCTGTCTTCATATAATCTATTTGCGGTTATTTCTAAGTATACATTATATATCAAATTTGTTGTGCTTAGCAAAACAATGCCAGTATAATTATATTTTTTTTGATTTTTACCGGAACTGATAGGATCTCGAAATTTTTTTTTTGTGAGTTAAGTAATTATTTCATTCAGATATTAGCAGTCGTCTGTGTCGGAGCCACATTAGGAAGATCGCCACAAAACTCGTATAATTTTGCCTTGTATTATGTTTATATATTTTCTTCTATTGTTTTCATGCTTTATCATACCACCTTTTTTTACTGAGTCGTCGGTTAGTTTTTATTTATGTCTCCTGAGTTAATATGAATGCCCAAAAGTTCTCTTTAAACGTCCACCATGGATCTAAATCTCTTCACATTAGAAATAGCTCAAAAAACATGACCGCATGGTGCAGTAGTACTGTGAATAAGACAGATGCTCACAAATTGTATCCAAATTATTTTCTTTAAAACTACATCAAATACAATCAATATAATAAGTGTTAGTTATTAAGATCTACTCAGTAGGCCCAACATATAAATACATACAATATGAGAACCATTAAGAAAGAAAGAGATCTTACAGTACGATTGTAATAAATGCAATATAAAAGAAAAAAAAAACACCAGTGAGTGTAGTAAGTAGCAAAGGTCTCATCAAATGGCAGATTAGATTTAAAGCTTCAAGTTCTCCATTCTGGATTGTCCCATGGTACAGTGGCATTGTGAATTAAAACGATGCTTTCTAAATTTGTTGACATAGTAATTGTGGATTTAATCCGTGTATTAATGTATTCTGTGGGAATGAGGCGACCAATAACTAAGCAGTACAATATAAAAAAAAATAAGTTATCCTTAGACGTAGTCGGCGATAGGAGAGCGATCTAACCCGTCAATTAAATAAAGAGCTTAGCACCTGAAGATCGCCGAAAGACAAAACAGTCGAAACCTTGTGATTTTAGCAAACAAATATGAGGAAAATAGTCTGCATATAAATAATGTAATTACCGATAGCATCTCATCTTAGAAATTCAAACTAAATAAAAATTTAGATATATTCAATTTTTTAGCTACTAAATATTTTTCCACATAATCAATACCAATTGATGCTCGGCCAGATTTTCATTTAGTTGGTTGACAGCGACTCAGGGCCTTTCAGTACATAGCTGGGCATCGGTGTAGGCAATGCTGAAACAATCTGCACACCTAGCCCAATAGATGACAATGGTTAGATTCAGTTACTAGACACAAAGATTTGCGAGTTTGATATCAGATCACTGCAGTGGGGAAGCAAAACTTGGTGAGTTGAGTTAAATGGAAATAACTGAGACATATGGAAGAGGCATGACACGTAGAACTAGAACAATCTACACCGGTGGAGTCATAAATGGTTCGATTTGATATTCGAATTACCGGAAGAAGGCCGGAGTATACAACGGCCGAAACTTTGGGAATATAGCAATGAAGATGAGAATAACAGTTCGACTGATGTAAATAATAAAAGTAATTATAATACCTCATCTCAAAAATATAGACAGATATTGAAGAATATGATCCTTAGCTATGTTTAATTAAAGATAACCATGTTATTTTCGTTTATTATCGATTCATCAGTATTATTCTGTTAAGCTTGGAGAGTAATTATACATTCTCATTGCTCAAAGTATGGTCCCTAGTGTTATAAAAACCTCGGAACATTCCTGTATGATATCCTTAATCATTTCTAAGTTAAAATTGTTCAAAGCTTAATATAACAGTTGGACAATTTTGATATTACACACGGTATACACATTTTGTGAAGAAAAGGAATTATTGTACATGACCGGGATATATTTTTTCAGTAGATTATAGAATCATACTGTTAACAATGTAATATATGACTTAAAACATCTAAATGCACCGGATGTGAAGATGTACATTTAAAGGCGGAACGTCCTCGTATCTTTAAAATTTGATCTAAACTGTAACGGGGGGGGGTTGTTCTATTTCTCCTCTCATCATTTATTTTTCTTTTCATCAGTATAACTGTTGTCTGAAGAAGATGCTTTTTGGAAACGAAATGTATAACTACTCAATTTTCCATCATGTCTTCCAGTTGCCATTTTGTGCAAATATTCTGTGTCTTTTTATTTGAAAACACGAGACTTGATGCATACACAGTTAAAAAAATCTGATTTCCATGGCATATATTAGACTCCATATCTGAACACCAAATTAATTTTGAATTCTTTACCTGGTAATTATAACCTATTAAACTTGCACTCTAAAACAACTTATTTAGAGATGTTAACATGAATCAAATCCGCTAGCCGCATAATTCGTTTGGTTTTTATTTGTATTCAGGTGCCAAATCCATGTATGACACACGTTCAATTTCTTTTTTCTCGGTTTACAAGGATAGTGAGCAGATATAATTACCTATGCATATAGCAAAGCTTAACGTGTACTGAGATTAAATTCTTCACTCATTCTGTGGAAATCAAATTTAGAGACGAGCTAATTCATCCTGTAGTTGTTGCATTATAATTTGGCCTAGTATTAATGATATATAGAACTGAAAATTAATTTATTACGAAATTTTTTCATTTAAATATTATAGCCAACTTGAGGGGGAAAAAAGGAAACATTGAATTCTTTTATCTAAGGAAATAAACATTTTAATCGGTACTTCGCATAGCACCCATTGAAAGCACGTTCAGCTTAAAACTAGCCCTGGAATGAAAGAATATAATTTTAGAAGTGTTTCAATCAGAGTTTCCACCATTTGTTCTGACGGTAAATTTAAAACTCTAGTTTCTTTTATGCAGTTATATACAAGTTTACATCTTTTTACACATAGATAGTTAATGTCGTCAGGGTTTCTGTCAGACCAAACGTAACATGGAAATGCCATAATCACTGATAAATGTTTGTTGAACAATGTACATGGCAATGTGTCCCCTGTTATTAGAATACCTTACTTGCACTATTTAGTAAAAGTATCACCTTTAGTAGATATATTTATGTGTTTTATATTTCCATGTATATTTGCATCATTAGAAGTCCTTCGACTGTTCAATTCCGCTGTTGAGCTTGAATTGAAGTATTCTCTTACCTTAGAATGAGTTAAGTTTTGTATTCTCACAGTTTTTACCCCAGTCAGAATGAACGGGTGAACTCACAATGAAACTCTTTGGTTGGGGGCGTCAATTAGGATTCAACTTCACTGCAGTCATCACGTGGAATTCATATTTACAATCCATCGCTAAATATTCTACTAAAATGGTCGGTTCGTTGTTCCGCTCCAGAAAGTCCTTGAATCATTTTGTCTTTTTACTATCTTTACAAGAGCAGATGAAAACGTGGAGTTAAGATACCACATCTGCGCTGAATTAACCCAATCCTCACTTGCAAGCCTCGTCAGAGTTCAACAGCATTTCTTAGTTTTCCAACATACGACCCTGCTGACGCAAACACAATTTGGCTAACCCCACGATATGCTATCCTTATTTCAAGTCAGATGTGAGGACGAATTATAATCATTGGCTCGAACGGTTCAGACATTCACAGCTTCGAGCCACTAGGCCAGAAACACGGAAACAATAACTCTTTATTCAAATATTCCATTGCAGATGAGGAAGTTCCACTCTGACAGATATTTCACAATAACCGTTGCATTATGAAATGAACTGTTGAGATGATGCTTCACTGATCAATCACTACACATGTGGAAAAACTTATTCTCTCTGTGTGTGCACTTGCAACAACCTCATTAAGTTACTCTATGCCATGAGTGTCTCTTGAGTCTTGGATTGGGTGAACAATTATAAAAATGGTAGTAAAAACGTTTTATTTTGGCTTTGTGATGTTTTTATCTGGAAGGCATATATAGACAATTTCCATATTACTACATTACTTTGATGGGGCTTGTGGACATATCTCGGATAAACACCGGTTTCGGTACGATCATCAAAGTTAAGCAACATCGAGCATGATCAGTAACGATATAGGTAACAGCTTAGGAATAACAGGTGCTGTAAGTTGGATGTAAGATTGGTTAATGGCTAGCAAATGTTAATCGGAGTGCGGAGTTCCATTGCCAGTTTCGTTCTTTCTGTTTACTTACCTACAAATTTCTTCGGGAAAGACATGATTCCACCTTTTTACTCAGATGTAATGAAATTTATTTTTCAAATAATCGCTTGAAGTTATTCAATGTGATATATCCTTTCAGGGCGTTGGCAAACATAGCTGTCCGCAATTTCATGTCGTAAGGGCCTTTTAATAAACTCTATCATTTTGCTATCTCTTCTAAACACTGTTAACTATTTAGACATGCTCGTTAGGTAAGTATGCGCTGTTTTCCCCTACCCTTCTTGCCTGCAATATGTGCTGTGAATGTCAAAAGTGCCCTTAACAATTTATGTGTCCTAGAAATATCCAGTGTCTCTCCGATGATTCGTATTGTAGAGAACAAAACATGATCTAGATTAAAAATTCAAATGCTAAGAACTGACTCATCATTTTGTTAGAAGTTAAAAAGACTCGAATTTACAAACTTTGCTTAACACACGCGCAAAAGCGAATCCAAAACAAAACTCATTAAATTTTGCACTTTGATGCGAATTTTTTTTTTTTTCAACCAATAGAAATCTAGTAAATATTTTAAAACAAAATTTAAATAATCTTCAATTCTCAAAAGCAAATTGTTTTACGGTCCTTTTCGCGAGCCGACGCGAATTTTGACCGTCGTCCCATGGAAAGGCCCGTATCATATCCGGGAGTGAATTCCCAAATGAGTTTTTCAAGGCCCACAAATAAAATAAAAGACAGGCAAGTTCTATCACTAGAGAGAAGGAGACGAGCGTATTAACACGTCGCTTGTCAAACGTCAAGCGATCGTTATTATTATCTCTACCTTTCTCCCTCACCTCTTTTTATACTTGATAAACGAATGGTACATTTTAACGATAACGCTCATATATAGATACATACATACATACATATATTCTTGAAAGGACTACTACGAACATTTTGACGACCTTGTATCAACCAACATACATTAATTTTATTTGTAAAGACCTTAATTGATTTTTATATATATATATATATATATATATATATATATATATATATATGTATATAAATTTGTTGTTTCATTTTACAAATTGATTTTCTTGTTTTATACCCCTCTTATGGAGGGCTATCAAACTAACCAAGCCAAATCAAACTAATCTATTTTATCACTCATACATCTCTGCTGCTTTTATTCTCCTTTCTCTGTGATGAAATTGTCCGGAACTCACTGCTATAATGGAGGAAAAATATTACGTAACTCTTTAGCAGTCTTTCTTTATTTCTAACAAAATGTTTCTGTTTCTTATTATTTTGCTTAGTTTTTGGAAGACATATTTCGCTATGTATAGTGAAATATATTATTGACTATATGTGAAATTTACGAACAAAATATACCTTATTTAGAAGAACTAGTTGGAAGTTGATAATTCCAATTACAAATGCGTTGATGCATAATCACCTTGACTGTGACCCCGTCTCCTTCAAATGCGTAATATTTTTCAAATGTTCCACATTCAGGCAAGCAATTATTTTACTTATATATAATTATATATGACTCTTCATAAGAATATAATTTGTCGGATCAAAACATGGAAACACTACTCGAAGAATTCATGAGTTTCAAAATTTGATTGATTTTTTAATATATTTTAATTTCGTAATTTCATGTGATAACTGAATATAGAGATTATGAATTTACACGAATAAAAGTTTTTTTTTTTTTTGGCAAAAGACCAGCTATTCGAACATAGAATATTTGTAGAGTCATAATGATAAATTTAATGTGGCGTTCAAATAAACATTTGGATCCATTGATGGGGCATATTAGATGCAAAATTTTGCCAGAACTTTAGAAATTAATCCCAGCTTTTTACTATCAATTTCTTTTCAATCGATGTTTTTATGGACGAAGACAGTGCCAGGAAGCAAATGAAAACCCGATGTAATATACGCAATAACCGAAATGTCTTGTTTAGGCTCGAGATTGAAAAGGATAATTTCTACTGATTATGGCGCCAAGAAAATAATAAAAGAATGAGAAATGTCGGATTATAGATGCGAGTAAGTTTTGGAACAAGATTAAACGCAACCAGATTAAAAACATTCATTATGAATCTTTAAAAAATCATTTTATTCTAAGAGGAAGCAGTATCATTTACAAGACAGCCTATTAAGATATTTCCTGGTTTTAATTTAACTTTGTCATTATACTGGCACGCCGTGAGGACCAATTCTATTAAGCTGCGAATAGTCTATCCATGGGAGTTTAGCAAGAATTAACATATAATCACCTTGTTTTTGTCTGTCATGGGTGATATCCTGAATAATGTTCAGCCTATTGCACTGAGAAAATAATCATCAACATAATGTTCACGCATTTTAGAGAGAAATATTCTCTTTTGTATCAGTCTATTTTTTAGGCCGAATAATGTAAATAGTTCACATAATACTTCATCTCAGAAATATAAAAAAAGAAATGAATACAATATGGGAACCAGTAATAAGGAGTGCCAGAGAAAAGTGATAACAACAAAAATTGCAATATGAGCTATGATAAAAACATGGATGATAACAGCAAATGTTGCATTATAACCACTGGTAAAAATGCTTGCTGAAGACATTAGATTCATAATACCCAGAAATACATACACAGATGTCCTCAAGGACACATAGCACAGTGGATAAAGGCGTTGGCTAGATCCAGTGAGTGTGAGTTCAATACCGGCTTAAGGCAGTGGAGAACCTGCAGAGGGGAATTAACAGGCGATAACTGACGTGGAACTAGAACAGTCTACCCCAGTGAGCGAAATAAAGGGTTCATTTCGGCCGAAACGTTGTAATATATACATATATGGCGACAAAGTTGTGGACAATAGTCCGACTAATGTCCTGTCTTTTTTTTTATGTTGAAAATGTTTACCATTGACATAAAAAAATAAACTGATTATTGAAAGAAAGAAAAAAATACAAGGAATACTAAATAATTTTATAATTACGTTGCTCTTGCATTTTAAAAAGTAATCTTTCTCTGTATTTCTTTACGGGGAATCAAGTCCAGCGTAACTGCAGCAGTACAGTCAGCAGCAGACAGGCAATAAATATTAGCTGTTCAGCTCCATGTTCTAGATTCAGCGGAACAATAACCTAGTTACTACTTCATGAATTTGGCCACATAGAATTTTGAGTTCAGTGCATGGCTTGGGTAATAACTAAACGCTAACAATTAAAAACAAGACGATGTGTCTCGAAGATTAAAACAAATTTGTTCAATTCAAAATTCCCTTAACGCTACCAGAATCAACAAACGCTTGAAAGGGGCAAAAAAGTCAGAAAATAAATTAAACCTAAGGCAAATAATGCTAACACCTTTTTCTATAAATGCAGACAGACGTAAATGTGTTCTTCCATACATGGTGACCATCAGGATAAACTGGGCGATCAGGATTCTCTCTCTCTTTCGCTATATATATATAATATATATATATATATATATATATATATATATATTAGCTCATAGTAATATAATCACTTCGAAACTGACGTTCCTCCACCTATTCTCACAAGCTTGTTCTTCAGGTGGTCCACTGCACCAAGCTATCTCTTTTTCATTCGATATATCTTATGCGTAGATGATTCTCCATGTCTTCTGTCCTCATACGTTCATAAAAAAAATCATTTGTTTCAGTGGAGAAGCATATTTTTGCATCGGACTCCTTTGTTTAGATATCCATTTCTTGGTATTCTCATTATCTTCTTGTAAAGGCCCCCCTTCCAGAAGCTGCCATTGTCGTCTTCATCTTTGAAGAAATTGTCTAGCATTCATTGTCATATTGGTTTATCAGTAGTGCATCGCACTTCATCACCATTTTGTTACGAGGTATTCTTGTTTCTTTGTACTTTCTTCAGTTTGAAATGCATCATTTGTTACTCCAAAGCAAGATCAGGTTTCGGTGTCGCGTTTTCCATTTCCGTTAAAAGACTTCCCAGATATTTAAATTTCTCTCCTTGCTTGATTTTGAAATATTCAATTCTTAGTTCGCATGTTGGACTTTTTTTTATTCCTTCAGGACCAAAAACTGTCTTCACACAATTTATGATTAATTCTTTCTTTTCACTTCGATATTCAATATGTGATATTAAAAATACCTATATAGAAAGTTAATGGCGAGTCACTGAAAACAATTTGTCTGGTATAAATATGTAGCATTTCTAATACGTCACCATTGCAGAGATGGACAATTCAATTAAATGTCTCTTCTGGTAAGGTATAGAAGTTTTTTTTTTTTTTCATTTTACATCTACACATATCTCTCGCTCTCTCTCTCTCATCTATATATATATATATATATATATATATATATATATATATATATATAGAGAGAGAGAGAGAGAGAGATTGGACAATTCCGTTAACTGTCTCATCTGGTAAGGTATAGAAGCATTTTTTTCTTTTTACATCTACACATCTCTCTCTCTCTCTCTCTCTCTATATATATATATATATATATATATATATATATGTGTGTGTGTGTGTGAACATTGAAGTTAACACTCAGCGACGAGAGGCTGTTTCATGCTAGACGCATTCGTCAGGCCGCCCTGATGATTGCGTGTTGCATGAAGCAGCCTGTAACTGTTATATTTATATTTACATATGCTCTCTCTCTCTCTCTCTTGGATGTTGTGTACTTTATTCCATAAATAAAGCACACCTTAAAACTATATTTCATATATATATATATATATATATATATATATATATATAGGATAAGATAAGGAGCAAATAGGAAACGTTTTTTAAATCTAACATGTTTCGTTTTATTAAAGAGAAGGAAATTTTGATAACTACAAATACATCCTTAAATGCGCAGAACTCAAACACCCGGCACGAAAAGCTCACAGCTGACTAGACTACATCGCACTACGTAGACAGTATCCTAATCTAGAGCTGACAGCTTGATACAAACATTTTTATATACAACAGTAGACCAAAACTGTCTTAAACATAAGCTACACAACGTTTGAACCAGTGGTAGATGGAGGAAGAATCTTGTTCACAACATCTGAGATGTCAGTTGTGAGTTTCGTCTGAAAATTTTCAACTGGAATAGGAAAATACGTCCTAACAAATTTAATCAAATACGATAGATTTGACCAGAAAGATTTTCGAAAAGGGTTTTACAGAATGCAAACTTCTTCAATACCGAAGGAACAACACTATTCAGGAAATATTTACTGGCACTGAAAATCTATATTTCAACAAAAAAAATATAACTCCATCCGATGAAGAAGATGAAAGAGTTATCATGGACTCCAGCAACTAAACTGAAAAATTAGAATCCCTCTTAAATGATAAAACTTACGAAAAAAAAAATCAACGAACGAACAGTAAATACAGACAAAATTTCAAGATTTAAAAAAAAAATGAAAACAAATCCTAAACTACAAAACTTACACTATACAGCTTACCCAAAACCCAATATACACATCAGAACAGTTTCTATCAAAAATGCTCCCCAAACAAAAAAATAGCTAAAGCAATTGCCAAAATCCTGACTTTGTTCCTAGACACCTTCAATCCAAAACACATTAAACATAAACATAGAAAACAAATTTAGATATCAAATCATTATACACAAATATACCCGTTATAAAATGTCTCAAAATATTAAGAAACCACTCCAAAACTCTCTTTACTGGCCCATAAATATATACAGTTATGTAAACCATGCACTAACCTCTGTTTTTCCCTTCAAATAAAATTTTCTCTAATCCAAAATTCTGTTTCTATGGGATCACCAATAAATGGTGTCCTTCCTTGTATTTTTCTAGAATCTTAAGAGTCCGGCATAATTAAACACATCATACTACTTTAGCACTCATTTGAGATGCATAGATTACGTTCTTCTAATATATTTTAACTATGAAAATCTACTAGACGTAATCAATTAAGTTAATAACGTAGAAACTACCATCGAATCCACACATGAACACGAAGACAAATATCTACCTCAACTTGATATCATATTAATACGTAACTATAACAAATTAGATTTTAAATTTTACCGCACGCCTTCAAACAAAAAGGATTTAATCAATTTCTATTCTCAACACAGCCAAAAATTAAAATCAGGGACAATGATTGCATTTCCTCTTAGAGCTCTTAGAATATGTATCACAGAAATACATGAAGAAAAGAAACACAGTGAAAAAAAATATTTAGACTTCTTCACTACACCGTTCATTCTATCCTCAACAAAACCATCATCCAAATTTCTCAAGTTCAAAAGTGTAGAAACAACAATGGGCAAGATAACCACCTCCGACAACAAAAAATTAAAATTCCTTATTCTATCCTCCAGCACTTTATCAACATAATTTGAAAATAAATTTCTTCTTCATTTCACTAAGATCTCCACCAATGCCAAGAAAGAAAAATATACCCAACACCATATCAGATGCCAAGATTCATAAGATAAAACGTCTGCAATGTAAGAAGAGTTCCATGGGCGAAACACTTAAGAATCTAAAAATCTGCATCTACGAAAATGAGACAGACTCTGGAACAACCCTTTAAACTCGCTCGTAATACACAGAAACAAAAAACAAATACAATAACTGCCACCCTAATTAGAAAAGAACATATTATTTTACGCAGGAAATAGAATGAAAGCGTTCTGATAAGTAATTTACTACCACGGCAAATATATTGTATGATATCCCCAACTTTTATATAATCCATGCTTAAAGCATCGAGGATGTCTCCATGCTAAAAATAATTATATAATAATACTTCAATAATTTCATTCTCACACAAAACGTTCCCAAATGTATATAAAATCAAGCAGCAAACGTGGATAAAAATGCTGACTGCACGCGCGTGCACACACACGCACACATTCAGTCACTAGCAAACGAATATAAATTATAATCATGCATAGACCAACATGGATTTTGATAGACATATGAATTATACTTCCGGATGGTGATTGATAAGACACTTCCACTTGAGGTCTGCTTAAACAAGGAAAAACAATTAGCTAACAAATAAGACCAGATTTTTCTATTTAACTATCATATTTATTTCGCTGATGAAGCCTTAATAAAACTGAGAAACCTTTGGTATATAATTTTTTCTTATTTATTCCTTATCCTCTCATACCTTCGGATTCCAATATATATATATATATATATATATATATATATATATATATATAATTCACGTCTTTTCGCCAGCAAATACTGTGAATATTCTGACTGTCAGAGAAAAATAAAAGTGAATCTATTCAATTTTTAAATACCTGTTTGAGTGTGTATATATATATATATTAGTCTAGCCGATTTTATCTTGTTTCGTTTACCATTTTTATTACTAAATATCTTACATTGTAATAATAGATGTGAAAAAAGTGGAATGTTTTTATCGCCTGATAACCCACGATAAATTTACGTCAACATACAACATTTCTACATTTTTATTTAATGGACGAAACACATCTGTTTTCAAAAACTTTGTCATAGATTTCCATCATACATATATATATATATATATATGCGCGTACGCGCGTGAAGTAGTGTTCGATTTTTAAATTCATTAATACGACTGATTTTAATAGTTCAACGGGACGTTAATGGATACACATATCTGAATAGAGCCTGTGTTGATTTATTAAACATAATATTTATTTTCGTCTATCAGCCTGAATATTTGAGAAAACTTATTAAAGAATCTTTTGCGCAATCCGGGAAAGTTCAAACCGACCTTAATTATACCAAATAGGTAACGATGACTGTCGATGATGAACTCGATAAAAATAATTATACTGTTTAATAAATAAACGGAGAGCTTACTCAAATATGGTTAGTCACTAAAAATTAAGTTTAAGTACTTCTCATTTATTCTTCTTCAAATTTTGTATTTTAACAAAATAAAATCTTTGATTTTTTTTATTTCCTTATAGATGGTAATAGTTTTATTAATAATATTAATACATTTTCTTTTGAATATAATATGAAGAATATTAAATAATATATTTCTTTTCTTTTAATATATAAATTTTGAAATATTCTTTTATATTTTATTTCTAATAATTATTTTATTATATCTAATATTACTAATATTGAAATAATAGTGATTTTATTAATATAAGATAACAAAATTCCTATATCTATTTTCCTGATAGAAACGAATAGACTAATATAAGTCTAGATCACGTCAATAAGTATCTGTCTCCTGCTGCCATCCCCATGTCTAGACGTTTATAGTCTTTCTTTATCTCCTTTCTCTGTAATTTTTGTCTTTTAACTACTTCTACTCTGCTTTTTTTCCGTTTTTCTTCCCATCCTTTCCTCTGCCTTGTTTAAAAATTTGCTTTATGCCTGCTTTCATTTCATTTAGTTTTATCTTATTAACTTCATCTATTTGAAAATCCTTACAGGTAATCTCAATCTGTAAGATGAAATGTTCATAACTATGAGGTAATTACAATTCCCTTTTTAATTAATTGATATGTTCTGTTGAATAAATACATTGAGCTTTCTTTGTGGAGCAGTTTTAATATTTTATATTACCTGGATTCACTTGTATTATATACCTACGGATTATTACCTATATATATATATATATATATATATATATATATATATATATATATATGAAATTTATTATATATATTATATATGTGCGGTACTTATTGGAAAGCGCTCACTATCAGTGATAGAGCTAACATATTTAGTTAGATTGATGTGATTTTGTGACCCTGGGTTTCAAACTTTCGATGGCAGTAGCGTAAAGCCCAGGGTCACAAATTCACATCAATACAACTAATATATATATATATATATATATATAACACTGAATAATTCTGTAAGTACACACACACACACACACACACACACATATATATAATATATATATATATATATATATATATATATATATATATATATATATATATATATTATATATATAACACTGAATAATTCTGTAAGTACACACATATATATATATATATATATATATATGTGTGTGTGTGTGTGTACGAACAAGTAGAATTATTCAGTCTCGCCTGTATTTTGAAATATCTAAAAAAAAGTACCATAACACGAGTTTATTATACATTGCAATAATTGCTTCTGAAAAGGTACTAAAATATCTTCCGTACACGATTCGTTTTTTTACCTGCAACTCGTTTATAAGAAACTGCATTCAGATTTGGCTAAATCTCAAGTAGCTCAAAGACTGACGTCAGATTGTCTCAAGCAAGTCATGAAAAAAATAAAGCGTAAAATTAACCAAAATGTGTTACTAAATACTGAATCATGCCAATTTTACTCGTTTAGTTACATTGAATCTGTTTTCTATTTGCTCGTCCCAAGCATAAAAAATGGCCAAGCGTTTATGTAATTTGAATATCCTCTCTTGCGCAAAAGTATATCACCGTGAGTACTGGTTAAAATACTAAGCTGATTAAATCAAAATCTTCAATGTCCAAAAATATTGATTCTATTGAAATTGCTGCTTCTAATTGAATTCTGAAAATATTCCTTTTTCCCATTAGGACAATTCGTACAAACATAATCAGAAATAAATATTAGACCTGAAATGAAATCTTAAAATCGTTAAAAATGTTCTGGGGAAAATTTATTTTTTCACTCAATAGTACTGTAATAATGTCCTGACCGTATGAGAAATATATTAATCATTGTTTTTCTTTTATTCGATGTCATTTATTTCTATTCAAGACTTTGCATTATTTTTATTTTAAAAATACATGTCTGAATATACGACGTTAATTCGAATGCAGCTAGTTTAACTGGTAGAGCATAGAAATACGTTAATGTTTACAGCTGGGCTGAAAATATTATTTTCTGAATAAATTTAATTGCATCTAGCTCTGGTGAGATAGTTATTTCAAACCGCTTTTGCCATGTTCTCCGTATGATTATTTTAGCTTTTCTGATTAATTCTTAGTCTTCAGAATTAAGATATTTGGCCGGTTATACAAGTCGTACATTAAACTGGTAACGGTTTTATTCTATGTACCTTTGCCCTTCAGGATGAGAACGACTATGCTTTTCTACATCTTTTAATTTTTGTAGCTTTTTTCAAAGTTTATCTTTTTAATCTCCCTTCTATTCTGTAATACAATCCATTTGCACACAATTCTATTTAATCATTATTTCCCATCTATTCTTCTTAGCGGTAGTATGTCTCGTGAGTATCCTATTTTTCAACCCGACATTCCTCATTATGAAATTTAAACCGTCTCATTCTGATAAGTATTGTGTGTGTGTTTTCATTTTCTTTTAAAATTCCGACTTACATACATGTCCGCACATTATTTACTCTCCTTTATTCTTTTCGCCGCCATATTGGAGGACTGATATTACCCAATTGTCCAGTGATGATTTCTTTGCTTATAATTAATTTTTCGTTTTACTCGTCATTGTTATCTTCACCAAGGATCAGAACAAGAAAATAGCGAATGCAAGTTACGATAAATTTAACAAAGAAATACTTTATTTTTTAAAATATAAGTTAATTCATGTATTGATTTTAAGTATCGTTTAATGCAAAGCAAATTGAGTTTGATATTCAATAGTACGGAAAAAGCAGGAAAATAATTGCATAAACATCATTTTGTTTAAGGCTAAACATTCAATGAACTCTTGACGAATTTAAATCGGTCTTTCCGCATAAATTTTCTTTCAGGAAATGTTTCGAGTAGATAAGTCATGGCGTCACAATATGTAAACATTTAAGTTTGTTGAAAATAAAAAGAAAATCCCTTTTTACATAAGTCATATAATTATCTTATATAGGTCAACAGAATTAATTCTGTAGATAAAAATGTTATTTATAAATTCGAAAAAGTCAGGGCGTATATTTCAAGATATTTTTTCTGGAATTTCGTAACGCAGATTTAAGGGTGCGTGTTATACTGGAATAATTATGGTACTTTACACTTTCTTGAATCTTGTCTTTGTCAGTGATTTAATTACATTCTTTTTGTATTGTGAGCTGGAAATTCTTTTTTTTTCCAGATCGTACATGATTTATTTTCTGGATATATAGCTACTGTTTTTCCTATTTGATTCTATTTCCTCTGGAGTATCTTTTAACCAGTTTACTGTTTTAAATTGTTTTATCAGTTTTTCCGTCGCAATATTTAACAAAATAACATTTCATTCGAAAATAAATATTTGAATTATTGTGATGAGGATATATTTAAGTAATTTTCGATCCGTGGAACCATCAGGTGATTTCGAACTGAACCATTTATTGAATCTACCTGAGTAGTGTTTTGCTTTACACGGTCAGTCTCTACGGATATCTCGTAGAGTTCTCATTTAGTACTGCCTAGTAACCGCCGGACCCGTTTTAAATGAATGTCAGTGCGTCTGCTCGATCAACAGATGGAGTTATTATGTCACCAAATTCACAAACAAAAGTTTTAATCTATTATTTGTCTTTCGAATATATTCCGATAAGTCTTCACAAATAATTTCTGTCTTATTTTCTCCTGACTTCTACGATGGAATTTGTCTTTCACAAGTTTATTCTCATTCAACGAAAGTGTTTATTATGGTTCATCACGACTTCCTACCTTTTTTACGATTTGAGTAATATTTGTGCATTTAGGGTCTGACTTTGCTGAATCTGTTAAGTAGGCTACTTCGCTAATCTCACTGTTTCACTGGCCTATGATGTGCTATATAAGTACTAAATTAGCCATGATTTATTTTCTTAGTCGACGGGATCGGAGACACTAAGAGCTAAACGCCCTTGTAGTTATGATTCTTCGCAGTTTTCTATGTATTTGCTGCGTTTTCTTCGTGCTGCATTCTCAACATTCCTCAGTAGAATCATATCTTGGACACATGAAATATTTTCTTAATTTCTGACGAAATCTCTCAGCGTTCACTGCATTTTATGAGTTAACCTGAGCAGCAACACATTCCTCTTTTATTTCCTCTTGCTTACAATTTGAAGGGAGCCACCAGCCATTGGCCCATGCGTTATCTCTTTTAGCTCATTTTCTAACAACTTCCTGAAATCCCCAATACCTTATTTTTGGCATACTCACCCCTCAACGTATCGTCTATACTGTCACCTCTAGCGTGACACGTTTACAACTTCCTAAGCTCTTATCTAACAGGGAAAGCGAATTTACCCCAGTGAATTTTTGTAAAATATTTTCTCTTCACTGATGTAACCAAGCAATGCTGTTTATGTCGGAGGTTAACTGCCGGTAGTATTTATAACAAGATTACCCAAGTAACATTCATCTGAGCGTTATCGGTTTTCTGGTCTAAACTCTTATCTTTTTGTACCACACGGCCTAGAATAGTTTATTCACTTGAAACCGAATACAGAAGTCGGATATTTTGTAATTAGTGAGATTTGTATCATGTATTCAACAGGCAAAGTAATTTTGAAACCAATTGTTATTAAATCTATTTTTTAAATGATTAATGACAGTTTTCTTGACTTGTATTAACAATAAGAAGTAATTAGTCTATTTAGGTTGTAATTACTAATAATGTATTCGTTTTATATTAATTTTAGAGATTAGACAGAAAGGAAAGTGAACATAACTACCAAAATATACAGTCGTAACTCGTTAGATTCAATAACAAGCTAATTACAAGAAAAGGATAGTTGAAAAGAAAAGAATAAAATGACATTTTACAAGTACAGCTTTTTTGTTTCTTAAATAACCAGATAATTTTATAAAAAAAATGTTTTATAAATCTCTTGCCGAAATCAAACTGAATCTTGAAATTTAAGAATTATAAGTGTAATTGGAATGGAAAATATTTTGAAGATTTTGATCTAGACAAAAATGTAGAAAACTGAAAATTACAACTCTTTTTCTCACGGTCCCCCATTCACACACGAGATAGGAACGAAAAACTCAGAATCTGAATAGTTGTGACGAGACAAATATGGCATGCATGTTGCCACTAACGTTTCTGTACAGTGTTTACTCGTTCCTCCCACGAGGACGAGATGTGACACAAGGTCTTTTTAAAGTGGGGACCCTAGTGCGTGCACCCGAGCAAGGGACAAAAACTGCCCACAGTACCAGAAACCGTTGGTTGCGCTGGCCTAGGTTCGAGCACCGATCCTTCCCTCTGATACAATGGGAGGGCACGGCCTCGAGCAGCTGTTCCCCAGGGCTGGGAACCTCTCAGTATAATTTTCTCACTAGCCCCTCTGTCCTAAAAACAGAGATGCAACTGAGAGATAAGCCTGCGTTGGAAATGCCTGCAAGGAGGAATTTATACGCTATAACGTTTCTGTATTGGTGTGCTTGCTATCAGCAGGACTACTTCATATTACGAGAAATAAATGATATTATCTGCCCTTGGTAGTTTAAGGTAAGCAAATCCACTTACAGTTACTGATTGGTGCGCTTTTCTACCTCTTTTTGAAGAATATTCACTCTTGGTATGACCTACGAAATGAACATGTGCCTAACCAGAGTTCGTAAATGGCAAAAACAACGACTCTTCAGCAGATATGTTTGGTTGCAGACACAATTAAGTTTGCAAGGACTTATTTGTGATATTGTTTAATGCAACTTGTATAAATAAGGTATCTGTCCCGTTTTATTCTTTATTTATTAAAACGTCTGCATGCAGCACGTGGGAATTTTATATGGAGTCCACTTCAATCCCCCATAATATTAACCTACGTGTTAGTAAAGCTATTTAAAATTGTTACATTATTTTTAATTTCTGGTAGAACTACATATTTTGCGAATGTAATACATACGTAAACATATTTTCATGGGTGTACTGATTAGCAGAAATACACGAGAGTGTCATATATAAGCATACCCCGATGGTTGCGCCGAAGGTAATTCCTATTATTTTGGCTCATGATGTCAAATGTAGATGGTTGGTTATATCGCAGTAAATATGGAACTTTCTCACCTGCATCCTACACAGAGCATCTAAGCGGAAGTCTGGAAAAACTGAGTCTGATATGAAAGTACGTACACCTCAAAACTATATCTAATCCATTACATTCACTTAGGTGCTAATACCTTTGGGAAAGGTATGAATCTTCTTGTTCTTCCCCACCAGCTATGTATAAATAGCAGGACAGACCGGCTTCTATAGTTTGGGATGGCAACTGATCTACCGCGGAAAAGAATGGCTACTTACTGCGGGAAAGACTCTTCCTCGTTAGTCAAGTATCGAAAGACACATGATCACCTAAGCGTGTATCACACATGGCACATAACTAATCTGGTTACTCTACGAGGTACGATGTAAGATTCCAACGACTGTCAATAGCTAACATGGACTGAATGTAATTAGTGTTTTCGGAATTTGGTTGATTACAAATAAACGAATAATTTAAATCTTAATGACGTAATTGCTCAGTACTTTGTTTCATAAACCCAAAACCTTTTTTTGTATCTCATTTATAACACGTGTTTACCCTCGTCATTTACATATCTGTGAATTATTTTAATATAGAAATTGTATCCTTTTTCTTTGTAATATGTTATTTTATAAAATAATCAATTAAAATATATGCATTCAATTCTTTTCGTAAAATACATCTACTGGATGCTTTCGTACACATCATCAGTGATGTTTCTAGCCAAGGTTCATTAGGGGTTTCGGGTCGTTCAAAATCATACCCCATCTCCACAGTAAACCAGCTGATACTGATCGGTTATCGACTTGTGTACCTTCTATTAGCTACAATTTTTTCCATCTTTATAACTACACACTGCGACTCCTCTTGGCCATTTATAGCTCAATCCCAGATAAATTCCGGTTCACCAGCAATGCGCGCTCTTCCATAAAAAAGAAGCAAACGCACACGCAATTTCTAACTGGTCAGAAACATGGTGGCGTGTTCGACTTGAAGTCTTAAGTAAGGATTTGTTTCCCTCATTGTGACATATACACATACATGGAGGGGCACCTTGGCGTGGTGTAATAATTAGCAAGCTTGTCTTGCTATATTAATTACAACTGAAAAGTGAGTTCGTTTCTCACTAGATGCCCCATACTTTCGGCCTTGTCCCACATCTAAGCTATGCTTGGAAAATAACTATACACGTACATGGACACCCACGAAAACGCGCTCAAGAATCACGTTCTTCTTACACTTATCACATTTCTGTTCATGTTAATCATCCGCCCGCAGAGGAAAAATCCTAATTCTTTTTTTCCCTTAAACCTCCACCTGTCTGAGTTTCGCACACACATCAACGCAACAAACTCACACAAACATACACATCTAACAATATACCGTAACCCCGGTAGAGGGGCGAAAATCTGCTAGATCTTAGCCAGAGATCACCCGTAGGTAACAATTTTTCGGGGTACCCTAATTCTGACACCTAGTCGAGACCCTAATGTCGGGATATTTTAGGTCATACCGAAGAGAACAAATACCCTAGAGAACAATTGCATTATTTCTATATGTAATATCCCTTAATCTTAAAGTATAATTAACAAATGCAAGGTTTTACAGACGTCTGAATTGCGTTTTCAACTTTTACAGCCTTCACGAAATTACTACACTCAGTTGCTTTCTATTACGACATTATTATTATTATTATTATTTTCCCTCGAAAAATTAATTCAGGGTTTCAAAGGGTAATCACTTTCCTTTTGGGAAAGATGAATTCACGAGAACACGTGTCGACGTCATATTGGCGAGCTCCTGTTTTTTTTTGTTTTTTTTTTTCTGTAGACAACAGAGAAGCAATACACGACTGTCGTTGCATTTACTAGAGCAGAAGACACATGATCTCATCAGACATATAAATGACACCACCAGCCTGCCCATTTTCCATTCAGAAAAATTACAAATAAAACCTCTTACTTGTCGTCCCTTTAACACGCTTTGTTGCATGTATGTGTTATTTTTCTATGTCGGTCAAATAATGACACGTGTATATATATATATATATATATATATATATATATATATATATGTATATAACGGCCTGTATTATATAGTGGTATAAAAAATAATCTTTGAGAACAATATATTTTGTCACTCCTTTTTGGCTATTCTGTTCTGTCTATGATACTATGGTGCTAGTATATCACGGATATACTAACATTTATAATGGGAAGATGAAACTATAAATAGTCTCTCTTTCATAGCAAACGCATTATTTGGTCAAATTTACGGTTACCGACACTAGAAACTGTCCTAATCTTTTGTCTTCTTACTATGTAAAGACCAATAAACAGAAAATATTGAATATCCAGAGAAACGTTAAGCACAATAATGAAAAAGTAAAATGATTAATTTATTTCTCGGTACGATAAATACAACCAAAATTAAAATCAACATAAAAGGATGAATGTTCCGTTTGAGACGGCCATAATTCTCATTATTGTTTATAAAGACAATTCTATCACGGTTAAAATATATCATAAGAAATTAATAGCAGCTACCGAGTACACATATAGTAACACAGCAAATACAGAAAGTCAAGTAAAAAGTACGCATACGGCACCAAACCTTGAATATTGATGGCCAATTGGAGGCATATGCTTAGATAAATCCTGTTGTTTAAGTTAAAATATTTTTGGAGAGGAACATTATGCGAAATATTTTACGTTTTACTCTACATGTCATCATTTTTTTCTTTCTTTTTTGTACCTCACATCTAAATTTAGGTTTAACAAATAATTCTCCCGATACCTTTGAAATCAGCTAAAGAACTGAAGTTTACCCCCTTAAAAAATTCTTCAATCACGGAAAGAGATTTCTGTTAGAAATTCTGGTATTAGATATTATTTGGACTAATATTCTCATATTTGTTTATAAAAATGCCCCGGTCCGTGTTTTCTCGGGCCTTCTTCATCTGTGCCTTCCAGGGAAACCTTGAAGCGATTGAGCCCTTTGTTTAATCTACTGTATAAATTGTTCTCTTTAGGATGGCCATGCTTATGGATATCCTGGTTTATTCATATTTGGTACTACCTAGTAATCGGTGATGGTAATTATGAGTTCAATCCTTATACCGAATAGTACAGTCTTAATATCAGTGGAAAGAGGGTGAGCAATAGCTGAATAGTACTAAATAAGAATGGCTTGATAACCCTAGACGGAATGAAGACAATCTAACCCTGTCAATAAAATATGGTGTCTATATCGATATTCCCTGATATTTTCACGGATCGAGAGTCCCGATGATTGACAGAGGACAGTGCGTTCGAAACGATATGATTTCAACTATGAGGACATTATCCAGAATGTAAATACAGTAAGTAACGAAATCAACTGCTATTATTATTATTATTTTTATTATTTTTATTAATAAATAAATAAATTGTATAATATAGTAAATATGATAGAAGATTGAATACCTCAGAATTAACGATGTAGCGGCATTCTTGTAAGATGTATTTTCGGTCTCAAATTCACATTCAGTTTACAGGTTTTGGATGGTCAAACTGAGAGCCGAAAAACTTGATCGTTTTATTTACCGGAAAAGAACAGATAGCGTATGATTCTCCCACAACGTTTACCGCCGAACATCAAATTCATTAATTGAATTATAAACAGGTAGAAATAGATAGGTTCGCCTATCTTCCGGTTCACACTTCCTCAGTCATTTGAACAGGAGTGTTTCCTGCTCCTTCTAAAGTTTTCTCATTCTCTTTCACTCCAACTAACACCTTGCGTCTTAGTAGCATTATCGCCTTGCTTGAAATGAACTGTATTTAAAAAAAAAAAGTTATTATAATTTTGGTGTTAATATACGCACTTATATGAGAAATAACCCAACAAAATCGAAACGGTTTTGAATTCGTTAAGAGTAAATACATTTCATAACACTTATTGAAAAGAAAAGAACAGGATTTATCCATCCAGTTATATATGCGAAAACATGCAACACCACCCCTCCCAGCTTTCTACTGACCGACCGCTGATTATCCCTGTTGCATCTCGTTTCTCATTCATGGCTGTGTGGACCCAAAACAGTATGAAATCCTCTGCATATCCCACGGGTTTATGAAAATGCAATCTTGTGCAATGTCGAGAAAGGTTAACAAGAAACCTATTTCTAATATTATAAAATATACTTACTTAGTTTGGGTGAATAGTGAGATAAAACCCGGAAACAGACTCTTTCATATCACTCAAATAACTCAGCTCCTACTACTAAGTCTCCGACCATCTGCAAACCGTAGTGCAACCGTGTAGCTGGCAATAAGTACGGGCGGTATTAGAACTATGCAAAAAATACAACGTTTCTGCCGTTGTACGCTCTGGCCTTCTTCGGGTGAATAGACAATATGAAATAACGCGCTAATTCTTCCCTCGAGACACAATGACACTTACGACGCGTTCCGACAATGATCGGCCATACACAATTGCACATGCTTCTCTCTCTCTCTCTCTCTCTCATTATTTCTTTCTTTCTCTCTTTTTCTCTTCATTTAAAATTATTTCTTTGCTTCTGTGTTTCTTTATTTTACATAAAATTTCCTTTCCTTCTTTCTGGTACAGATTTTCTTATATTATTTTCATTGTTCGGACTGTTGTCCTCATTTTGTTGTCATATTCACGACGTTTCAGCTGCTGTACGCCCTGGCCTTCTTCAGGTAATTGGAATTTCGAACCGAATCCCTTATTTCGACCGCCGGGGTAGTTTGTTCATGTCCCACGTGTCATGAACTTTCTTGATTTATCAATTTAGCCTGTTATTGAACTAACAACTCTTTGCGTCTAGTCACTGGATCTAACCAACGTCAATATCTACTGAGTGTAGAAGAAAGCCGGAACGTACAACGGCCGAAACTTTTGAATATGGCAATGAAGAGGAGGATAACAGTCTGAATAATTTAAATAATCATAATACCTCATCTCAGAGATATATACAAATATAGATGAAGAACAGTTTATTGATCACAAATGGCGAAACAGACCCCACCGCACTTTGTCACAAGCATGACAGCCATTATCGACCAGCATTTAGAAATAATGAATTTCCGGTGTGTTGTTGCCTGGTTTAAACATTTTGACTTAGCCTAGTATAAGTCGTTTGTCCATTTTTTTCGGGATTTAACTTAGCTAGGGTATGGATGGTCATTGGTCATTTTATTTTCCCCACCGCCAAACTTTTCTTTTTTTTTTGATCATTCCTCTTCCCTCCGCATTAAAGTGACAGAGATTGCAGTTCTCTGTTTAAACTGTGGGATGTCTTTCGTTTTCGAGTGTGAGATTTCGTTATTATTATTGTGTTTAAATATGTGAGCACTAAAACGAGTAATTAAAGAACAGATAAAATATAATTTCGTTATCTCTGCCATGATTAGACCGTGGGGGCCTTTTACTGACACAAGTTTTGTTTAGTTGTGTAAATAGTTTTATATCATGAACATTGGGGATTTATAATTTTTAAAATGTCTATCGCCCCCCCCCCACCTCACAAAAACTGTACATACGGGGATTAGGCAGGATTTCTTAGAGTGAATGTGGTATTGTGGTTTTTGTGTATGATAGTGTTGCGTAGATAGTTTGGTGAAAGGAACAATGTTTGGACGATTAGGTCAATAAATGAGGTTATCTAAGTTAGAGACAAACATGTGAAGACCAGCCTCCTGCCAACACAATTTTTGCCCACGTGGTGTATTTGTACCATTCGTACAATAAATATATCCACTTTGTTGTTGCTTGACTGTAAGTGCGTATTTTTTTTCTTTTCTTCCTTTTCGATCGTGGGTATCACGTATAAAACTCGAAACGACCTCTACTGGCCATGATCGAAAAATTTGAGACCATAATAAGATTTTACTTTATTTTCTTCTAGGGTACCACAACCATAAATTTATATATGCTATATGTGTAGATTTAATTTTATGCCTATTATGTACCCTGTCGTATATATTTCAAAATATAAAATATAGCAACTTTTTTGCTCAATGTTAGGAAAATAATAGTCTCCAAGCCGAAAATTGTTTGGTAATCATTATATTATGGAGAAAGACTTGTTATCCCGTCCCTTGCTCAAAACATTCTCAAGGTAAGTTATCGTCTCTGTGACAGAGAAATGTTTAAAAATATATACCTTGCACAGGTAAGAACAGTTGTTCTAAATGTTTGGCTTTGGAGAATTTTGATAAGTGTACAATTTCAAAATAACTTTTTTGTCGAAATCCATCTGTTCCAAATGATGAATTTCTTAGCTCAGATATAAACAGTAGTCATCTATTTTTAATTCAAATTCATTTCATTTTTAGCTCGCTGATTTGTAATTTAATACATAAATAATAGAAAATAATTTTATCTGTGATAGCTGTCTGATAATCGGCATGAAAGATCATATATTACGAATTTAAGCAGATTAATAGATTGGCGGCTATATATATATATGTGTGTGTGTGTGTGTGTGTGTCTGAGTTCTGGAAGAGACTCATCATACAGATTTCACAAAAGCAATACAATGAGCCGGGCGGTAGGCAAAACACCTTCATTCTCCGTGTATTGAACAATAGACGTGTATTCCTTGTTTCCTGATTAGAATTGGTTTTAAGGTTCCTTTTCATTTTCCTTCAATCCTTGGAATCCTTTTGTCTTGGTGACATTATCACCTTGCCTAGGACCAAATAATTAAGAAAAACTCGTTCTATTTTATTGATTGTCTGAAATATGTGAGTGTGACTTTTAGCAGAGCACATTATCCTCTAACAGGAATTCTAAATTGTGTATAAATAATTGAATGATGTTTTTCAAGTTTATTTAAGAATATTCCCTCTGGAATGAAAAGAAAATTAATCATCGGGAATGAAGACAAATTTAGTCTGTGTATTTGTTAACGCCTCCTCCCTTTAGAGGAGACAACGCATATGATATTATTTGATTTAAGAACATATTCTAATGTGTTTTCTTCGCTCGTCAGCACTACGAACAGAACATGTTACTTGATGGTCATCTTGTTGTATAATAGCAAGTTTTTTTTTCTTTTTTTTCTTTCGTTAGAACGATTACGACAGTAGTGAGTTCTAACCTTACTGGATGCTTCATACTTTCGCCCTTGTAACATCTAATCTACACGTAGAAAATCACCATAACAGGATGATATTCAGTCTAAAAAATAAAATCGAAATGCTATTTCTATAGACCGCAAGGTTCCACATAGTTGGTCCATATGGACTATCACTTTAGTACGATAATGACAAAGCTGTCCCCACAAATTCCTGTCTTTTGTCTCTAAAAACTACCTTTGACTTTTTAAAGATCCCATTACTATCTCTGTTTTTCATTGTCCTTTCATCGATTCAAAATAAATAAAACATTATTTGTTCAAGAAATCTCAGCTTCTTTGTAGCATTTTTCTCTTTAAATCTTCATCGTTGTTTTAATTGTATTAGTTACGACATTCGTAGGAACAACCATATCTCTGTTGATTCAAAGAATTTCGTCTTTGTGATGCTGGTTTGGCACTGAATATAAAAACTGAGAGATCTGTTAAAAGTTCAGTACACTTTTCGTTGATTGTAACGTGTTTGTCTTTTGTTGTCATAATTAAAAGGACATTTTTCTTTAAAATAATGTAAATAACGTAAACATCGTGACTTGGCAAACCTAAAGACAAATGGTATTGAATTGGTCCCAGCGTGTCCCACTTCACAGACTCAGTATTCTGAGGTTTGGCTAAAGAAATAATGACTTTAGGGAGTGTATCAAGCTAATAATATTATGTTTAGCATCCTATTGTACATACAATACTAAAATGTCTTCTACAAGTGAAATTTAAAAATGATGAATCCGTTAAAAAGGAAATATAAGGATATCTGATAAAATGTAGCGCTAAGACTAGATATGAATAATGTCAGCTGGTAAAGATTTCATTTTATAATTAATATACTGTTTTCATTGAAGATATGTTTTTTATCTATATTTCTGAGATGAGGTTTTATGTACACTATTTACATTATTCGGGCTATTGTCCTCATCTTTGTCGCCATATTTATTACAACGTTTCGGCCGTTGTACGCTCCGGCCTTCTTCAGGTGGTTGGAATGTCGAACTGAACGCTGACAAAGATGGGGACAATAGTCCGAATAATGTAAATAGTATATGTGTTCTAATCTTATACTCTGAGTAATTATTTCTGATCCATCTTGTTGGGTTAATTGCTAGCTTGATTTATAAAAAAAGAAAAAAAAATCCAGGGCGCTGTGATGATCAGGATCAAAATTACGATTGAAAAAAATTAAAATATTCTCTTATAACGTTCGGAATAATATCGAAAGAATATTTCAGATTCTTTTTTTTTTATTTATGAAAATGTAATTCTTTCAATTTGAGTGATTGGCATCATTCTTTGTTATAATTTTTGGCAAAATCCAGGCGCAGTTTTTCAGTTACATTTTTACATGCAAATGAATGATAGAACATCTCACACAAGAAGAAAACTTGCGCGTCGACATATGTGTAAGTTGAGAATAACATTGGTACATCGTATGAAAAATGAGGAAGTTAGGAACTAGAAATCTCAAACATTGATCAAAATAGTGAGGAGAAATACACATCATGAGGAAAGAATGTTTTAAATTGTTTCACTCGACGATATTTCGAAGTCAAGAGAAGCAAAAGAAAATAGTAAAATATATGACGAATAAGGAACAAAAACCTAAAAGGAATTTAATTCATTAAATTTGCATATATTAAAGGGAGTAAGAAAATGCAAGCTGTGGAGAGCCATTACAATCAAAATAATATACCGAGCATACCAAAAGTAGTGTCCGATCGCCCTTGGCATCATTATATTTGCTCTTATAATTATTGGCAGTAGTTTAGATGTTTGTTCTTCTTTTTAATTCTGTATGAGAGTCCCACGCCTTTATATATTAAGCAGACTGGTTTAAAATGAGAAAGAAAGTACGTAAGGTGTGGGTTGATTCAAAACTGGTGTTAGCAATAATTGTGCTGTTTGGTCCTTTAGGAGGTGGGTCAGGTCAAAAAATGTCCAGATTCTCTCTGTATTACAAGACATAATTAAAATACAAAACCTATATAAAGATCTTTCTCTACTTTCACTAAAGTAGTGTTGGGAAATATAGAATTTCCATTTTTGGATACATTCATTTAATGCATTTAGACTAAAAGAAAATTCCTCGGGTCAGAGTGTTCAGATCACATGTACTTGAACTCATCTTTTTTGGTTTGTAATTTTTTGTCTAGTCGAACCAAAATAAAACTATATTTCCTGTGCTATAATGGCACGTATAATCTGTTTCAGATTTTAGATATACGAAATGATTGATAAATTATTTTTGTAAATATTCTTCGGTTCGAGAATATTCTGCCATCTTTTAAATTTTAATCATTGTTAAAATATTGTTCTCTCTACTTAATGGTTTTATTCAACTCATATTCTTTCACACTTAGTAACCCCTTGCATATTAGTGACCTTATTGCCTTACTTGAAGTGAAATGATTAAAACAGTTTTGCATCTTTTGCATTTAAATGCAGGATATATATCAACTTTCTCTTGGTTGAACTTCGTTTAAATTCCTTCGAATCAGTCTTGTATTTTTCCGAATTTAAAACAAACTCTGACTTGTTAAAAATCGAATGAACAAAGGTTGAAGGGAAATACAGGGGTGACTCGATTTACGACTGAGTTCCGTTCCTACGACACGTCGTAATGCGTTTTTTTTTTTTTTTTCATCTAGGTCGGAATGTACCCGGGATTTTCTGTGAATAAGTATTTACGTAGCTCACCTATGCTAATGCAATAGTAAAGTAATAATCTAGGATATAACAACATATTTCTATGAGATATATTAACATAATTAATAATTAAAAAAAAACACATAAATATGGCATAATTCAAAATAACATTAATTTTTATCATGGGGTGAGTTTTGCAGCCCCCCCCCACAGAGAATGCGGTATTATAGTGTATGGATGAGTGATTGTTGACGGACGACTTTTTATGGTGAATGCGCAAATTCTAATGCTTGAATGGGTCGTGAGTCGGATTAGCTACGTATAAGATAATGATGACCAGTCTCAACCCCTTTCCTCTTTTCGGCTTCGGGCCATAATTGTATGTATATGCATTAAATACAAATAAGAAATAGAAATCGCATTGTAACCACGAATCGTAATAGATCGGGTCTGTCGTAACCCGGAGATTTACATTAAATAAATTTAAATGAATAAAAGAAATCAAAAGGATTAATCACAAAAAAAACAACATACGTGGCATGGTTGTAATTGTAGTCTATTTTCAATTAACTCCCCAAAGTATAGGATTATAAATCTATAGAGTAAACAAGGATGACATAGAGTTATAAGGATTGCTTGCTGGGTGGGTGACAGAAACACATTCACCAGCGTGTGGTCAAGTAAAATCTAAAATTTAGAGAAATGATTTTAAAGATAGGAAAGCCGTCCTTTGTAAAAGTGTGACAAGATAATCTTACTACTTGAAATGTTTTTCTCCATTTTAATTTAGGTTGTATTACTTGAAAATTTGCATATATAAACGCAAGTTACACCACCACATTATATTATAGAATTAATGAACCAATTATGAAGATTATACGGATTTGTATGTTAAGCGATGGCTAGCAACTTTATCGCCAAGTGTGACCTCACCAGGAGTTTAGAAATCCCATTTGCATCCCTCTCAGAGTCAATGGACCACGGAAGCCTCTCCATCACGTCAAGAACTCAGACTAAGCGCGATCGAACCCAATGGGGCTATTTTTCTAGAATAAATAAATTCCTTATCTTCTTAAATTTACTTTAGGTTCCTCCATTCTTTTTCGCTAAAAAGAGCATAACTTTAAAGACAAATATCCTAAACTCGACAAAATAAGTCTTATCGTAAAAATGTTTGTTATTATTAAGAGGGAACACCAAAGTATTTTCTTAATTTATGAAGTATTTAATCATTGCTAGCACGTTCGACATTTTGATTAAAATCTTTTTATTATTATTATTATTATTATTATTAATGGTGCACCAAAGATTACTATGGGTATTTTAGCAGAATTTTTTTTTTTTTCGGGTACAAACTTTGACTTGGAAATTCTTCCAAAAATCAAGTAATTATTTGATGTTAATGAAAATCATTCACAAATGAATGGAATTCTGTTTGGAATTTTTTTTTCAGAAAATCTCGGTAAAAATATTTTTTAAAAATTTCTTACTCCTCCCCTCACACACACTTATTTCTAGGAAATTTCGAGAAACTGAAATTTCAGCCACTTCAGAAAGGGTTCCTTGGGGAAATTAAGTCACCAATTTGCTTTTGTTAAATGGGAGCAACATTTACCGAAAATCTGCTCCCAATTGTGAGATAAAAAAGCAATAAATCTAAGAATTATTTAATTAGAAAAATTTCTTAATTGCTTTTATAAATGAGATATACTATAGTCTAAAGAAAAAAAATCAATGCATAATTAATTTTTACAGGAATTGTTAATAAAATAGTTTTTTTTTAATTAAAAAAAAAAGTTTTAAATCTTTCAAAGTTCTGTATTAATTCCCGCCATTTAGATTATATTATTATCATTAGTAGTAGTAAGTAGAAACTATATTTACTAATCATAAATGGTAGTTTACTAGTAGTCAGCAAACACCAAGATTTCTAAAAGAATTTTGAATTATTTTATGTCTATAAAAGTAACAATTTGGGAAAGTGTGGACGATATTCCACGGTATTATCAGAAAATAAGAAAGATTATAATAAAGTCAAAATTCCTAAAATTGGATTTGCAGAAAATATTTTCCAAACTTTAATGATTACTGAGTAACTTACGAGAAAGGTGCTCACATTATTTTCTTAAATTATATTTTACAGATAATGTCTCTGTAGAACAATAATCAACGTCTCATCAACATTTTATCGGTCTTCAAGCACGTAAACATGGATACTGTCTGTTAAAAACAGAGCTACTGTTTGGTTAAAAAATACATTTCTGTGTTATTTTAAACTAAAGTAAATAATATTTATTTAAAATAAGATTAATTATACTTTAAATCAGCTCATCTTATTTAAATAATGTTTCCGAGAAGTATATTTTATTTTTGGAAGATTTTTTAATGGAGAATTAAATTGCGATAAAACACAGCTAAAAAGGTCACTAGTCAGCTATCTTAGCAAATGATATGAAATTAATATAATTTCTGTTTGATAGACACCAGAGCATTTTGCTTACTGGAAATAGTTAATTTAATCGTTTAGCTTTCATTTAAAGCTAAAATTAAAGCTTCGTGAATTCTTTTTCATTTTGAATTAATTTTTAACGTTAGTTATCGAAAACTCAGTGGCAGTGCCTAGCTTAGATTATTTTTATTTTTTATACAGCCCAACACACACACGTGCGTGTGTGTATGTCTGTGATGAGTAAATTGTCCCCATTTGATATTTTTAATTTCGCACATGTGCGTTGTTGTTTTTGATTTTGTCGATTGCACACACTGCTCTGCACTGTTCGTGAGAAAAACAGAATAATGACTAAATTACTTAAGCCCGAAATTTGGAAACTGCATGCTCTACTGCCCGGCTTTCGCGCTGGAAGCTCCAAACAAACATTTCAGGATGTTTAGGTATCAAATCGAGGACAGTGCAGAGGAATCAGAAATAATCGAACGAGTCTAATGGTGATTACGAAGGTACGGCAACTCGGAAAATTCCCTCTAATTTTTCTGATATGAAAAGAACTCCCTAATTTGTTGGTAAGGGTCTAGAGGCCTATATCGGTCTAGAGACCTATATCAATGTAATTTCTATTTGAAATATAAAAGTGTAATCTGCTTACTAGAAATAGTAAATTTAATCATTTAGCTTTCACTTATAGCTAAAAAGGAAGTTTCAAAAAAAAATTAAATGTTTCGGGATTTTAATGGAGATACATACTTCAGTTTGTACTAAATGAAAATGTACGGACCCCGCATTGTATTATGGACTTAATGGATGTAATATGGACATTACGGATTCCTATGTTATGCAATGGCTCAGAATCACTGGACCACACAAGCCTCTCCTCCATGACAAGGACCCAACCTAAGCGCCACCAACCCCAAAGGTGAAACAAGTGGATGACTATTACAGCATATCTCAAAAACTGAACCAGCGGATGAAAATGCTTGCGCATGATGGGACGGACACGATGCAGAAGGCGACATTGGAAATTATGAGTCAGCGGCAGTCCGTTGCAGTTTCATAATTGGATTTTGTTTTGTCTCATTCCATATGTGCCGCAGAGGAATGCCATGAAATAAAATGTGTTGGTTGGTCGTGGCAAATTGAGGTCTATCTTAAAGTAATTCACGCCATTGGCATTTTCTTGTACTCTGATTTTGTCTCACCTCCAATCGAAACTTGCAAAGCCAAACGGCGACAGGGAGTGGATGACGGGAGCAGGTTTTGTTGGAAGTGGAAGCTTCTCGTCCTGAACCTGCATGCTCGCAGCGAATTTACTCATCAACGACCTCATCATAAAGTAACCTCTCTGCAAAGAAGAAATTAAATTCTTAGATATGAGACAAACTCGACGAATGGCTAGCGGTTCGGAACGCGAAATAGATGAACTGAGTCCGAAATTCGACCGAGTTCCTTACGTTAACTTTCGCAAAAACAATCGAGAGCATGTTTGGAATTCATCTCATCTCTCATGTTATCGATTAGCTAGAGCAGACTGGTATCCCTAGCTTTGATAATTAAATAATAAACTGTGATGTTGAGAAAATTAAAGATAAAAATTGATATAAATTTGATTTGACGTTGATGCTAAGTGCTAAATGTGACATGGAGGTGGGAAATGAGAATATAATCGTAAAGATGTGAGAAAAAATGATGTCACACCACCAGAAAAAAAAACACTACACTTTCAAAAAAGAATTATGAGAAAGTTTCCTTATATACAATGGTGCGCCAATTGTATCTTATGAACTCCAATGTTCTTGGCTTTAGTATGTACAACTAGAACATTCACAAATATTGTCCAAGAGAGAATCAGCGCAAAATAGTAATGGTAATAGCAGCCGTTCAGTATTCATTGAAAGATCATGAAGTGATACTAGGAATAGAAATTCATCAAATCGTTCTCTTAAAACACTTTTTCAGGAAAATAGATTTATTTCACTAGCTGTTATCGCTCTTTCCGCTGTTGGCAGTTTTTTCTAGGCATTTCACCTCAAGCAAGGCGGGAGTGCCACTAGCACGCAAAGGGTTAAAGAGATTGGGAGCAAGAGTAAAAAGGAGTCATAGAGAAAATGATGAAGAGAAGGACGCGTAATTAGATCAAGGCATCTCAAGATGTCGATTGGCATTGCATTTGAATAATTGAAGATTCTAGCTATCAGGGAAGAAAGTAAGAGGAAGGGATTTCCAGACACGGTACGTGCGAGACATGAAGCTGTCTGAGTAGAAGAGACGGATACATTTAACAGTTTCGATGGTGAAAGGGTGGGACTGAGAAATCAACCTAGTATCCCGCTCAAATTTCATGCAGTTTGAGTACTAGCAGTAAAAGTATCTCGTCGGAGCAGTTACCGTGAAAATATTTGTAGAAAAGACAAAGGGAAGCGACAGCACGTCTGAGAGAAAGTGACTGGAGACGAGATGCCAGCTCAGGACCAATCACACTGCATATCCGTCTCTGGATTTTGTCGAGGACCTTGAGACGAACAGCAGGAGCTCTAAACCATATATGACATAAGAATTCAATGCATTGACGAATAGTTGATTTCTAGATTTGAAGGATGGATTCAGGTGACTAAAATTTTCTGGAAAGGCACACAGAAACAAAGAGGATTCCTCTCTAACATTTTGTTAGAATTATCATCGAACATTGTTTTTGTTGGTGCTCTTTAAAGTCCTCAGCTGATATTGTTACTGCTATATTTTCACTGTCAACTCTATACAAGGCTTAATAGCTATTCAAGTTAGAGATTAACGGTGTGAGTGTTATTAGATTGGTGCAAAAATAATGTTTTCTTACATAGTAACATATGTGAGAAAACGACATTATTTTTGCACCAACCTAATATAAGGGAGCTGGGCGAAGGGTGTAAGTGAATATTATGATTGTTGTAAGATTGTTTACAATAATTATATTTAGTCTATTGTCGTCACGTTACAAAGGTTCCTCAGGTTTATACCGTTCGGAATAAGCTAGAAACAATTCTGAACTGAACACTTTCATTAATCTACACGGGTAACCTGTTCTGGTTCTACTGCTCATGTTTAGCAAGTTCCTCTAATTCTTATTTTCATTTCATATTGTTCACCTGTTTCCACTGAGAGTTTGTACACAAAATCCGACGAGGAGACGTGTAGGAGATACATGGGTTGATCCTAAAGTTAAATAATTAAATAAAAACATTTAGTAAACATTTTATATAAAAATAATTTATAAAACATTTCTGCAATTCTATAGCGGTCAGAGAAGCATTCTCTAGAAATTGTTTCACAAAGTAATTATATGGAAGATGGGAGATGAAGCTGCCTAAGTTGCAATTATTCCTTGGCAAAAGCACAAGAATAAATAAGGGTTGGTTTGCCGCCGTGAACATGGTATGGTATGTCCTAGCTGTGAGGTTCTGAATTTGTAAAATTAAAGACTGTAATTAGTCTGGACATCTGTAATAGCGATGGATTAGTGAGAAGCTAGCGACGTTCTCGCTGTTACAAAAAGTTTACCGGATGGAGAAAAAAATCACCACGCAAAAGGTCGGGTAATCGATTCTGAACTCTCTCAAAGCAATACAGTGAGGAGTGGTCAGAATCAGCTCGGATATAGCAGCAATACTTGATTATTGGTCGGATCTGACTCTGTAAATATACCTTCAAGAGATAATTATTTTAGGAGAGATACAAGGAACCGATCATTCTTCCAGTAGTTTTTGTGATGGAAAAATTTAAGGTCAGGTGTAAAATTTAGACGCAGTCGATATTTTAGGCAAGTAGCCTATTTGAGGGTATGGTCACTCATCTAGATTGTCGCTGGTTTAGTGTCTGCTTTGTGGTTATATAATGTTATTAGTTTTATTTTATATCTGTTGAATCATACCTGCCAGTCTTTCCACTTATTGACCTGTGAAACCTATAGCAGTAAAGAGATAAGCTGCCAACCACTGTTCCTCCAGATATTTGGAGATGTACCCATACACAGCAGTACCTTCTCTCTCTGTCTCACACACACACACATACATATATATATATATATATATATATATATATATATATATATATATACTAATTATCTAAAAATCTTCTTTGATAGATAGTTTTCAAATACTTAGTAAACGGAAGTTCATCATACGTATGCGGATAGTGCAACTGTTATCAGCATAAAACTTAAAATCGGTTAACGGAGTTTATATCTCGTGCGATAGAATACTCCTTAAAATAAGTTTGGTGAAGACATGAATCCATCCCATGTTTTTCGTGCTATATGTGACATAGTATAGTAGCCTTGAAGTATAATGAATGTGAAAGAAAATGCCGGATCCTAAACATTGCAACGAGGAACAATTCTACAATCATTTACAAGAATGCATGGATGGCATTTCATATATGATAAAGAGAAAAAACAGTATAGAACATTATTTGCCTTCGTCTTTACTGGAGCATGACATTAGTTTAAAGTAAATATTTTCAGTGGTATCAGAAATTGTGACTGCTTACCATAAAGTATATTAAATCCTTAACAGTCGGAATATGCGTGAATTTAAAAAAAAAAATGATCTTTTCTCCGAAAGCAAGATGTCATTGCCACGGAGATGGAAAGGGTTACTGAAAGTGAAAAGGAACAAGACTACTTTAGTGTGGAAAAGACACGAGAAAGGACAATAAAAAGTAGGTCAGGAAGATAGTTTATGGCAATTTAAAAAAAAAAAAAAATTCGTCCCAGGCAAGGCAAAAAAGCCACCAACACGCAGGAGGTTGCTGAGTAAATGATTATACGAAAAATACGAAAATACGGATCAATGAAAGAATAGATATAAAATGACAGAAAGTAATGGTTAACATTGCAAACTTGATCGGAAAGCAAGATGTCGGAAAAAGAGTTAAACAAACGAGAAGTCTTAGAAAATCAACTGTTAGCATAGAACAAAAAGTAAAAGAAATCACACTTGTTGAATTTCTAATAGATTAATAAATAAAGGCTGTATGAAAAGAGATTTAGAAATGAAGGGGGAAGAATTAAATTAAATTGACCCCCCTACCACCACCACCAAAAAAAGAGATAAAAGTAATAAAGCAATGAAACATTTACGTAGAAAGAATAAATGGAATTTTAAAAGAAAAAATAACAATCAATTTGATGGGTGAAAAACTATTACAATCAATATTGTAAAGATAATGAAAAAGAAACAAACAATTTCATTTGCAAAATGACTGCATGAGATATAAAAAAAAAAGATCACATCAGTATTGTAATCTCCAAATGCTTGGAATCCTCTCCTGTATCAAAATATTATATTGCATCATCTAGAAATATTATGAATATTTAACATCGTCTAATCTTGTGAAAATCTCCATGGAATTCTTCGGGTTTAACTATTTAAAAAAAAAATCTATTCCCTATTTAAACTGATCCATAATCATGACAACATGAAATTTTATAATGGCTAAGGAAAATTACTGAAATATTAATTGCGAATAGTGGCAACTTACTCCTGGCTAAAAATGAAAATGACTGTGCAATTATTTTGACAATTTATTTTTATCCAATACAAGGCTCGAGAGCCAGGCATCATAAAAGTATATTGTCAACATTGGTGTAATACTACATGACATTATACATAGAGAGAAGATTGTAAGAAATGAAGTTCGTGAGTATAAGAAAAAGTAAATTAGCTTCTTGAAATGACCAGGTCAATATTGGGTTATTCACGAAAGCAAATCGGGCTGCAACAGACAATCGGTATATCGCTGGTATCAAAATGAGTTAGTTCAGAAAACTATTTCAGACCAGAAAAAGAATTTGAATGCGGTAAATATCGGTTAAATAAGAATTTAAAACTCGGAGCTTTGGATTTAGTGAGAATAAGAAAACAGACCTGATGATAATAAAGAAAGAAAATGTGATAACGTCCTTATGTGATTAGTTTGGTTCAGTGAAATACAAAAATTTTCAACCTTTTCATTTGCGTCCGCTGACTTTTTTAAAATAACGTCTAACATTCATATTTACGATTACCATTCAAATATTTACGTTAAAAATTGATTCGACTCAATAGCGCAAGTTTCACGCGTACTTATATAGTACCCGTGAAACTTGCGCTATTGAGTCGGGGAACACGAAAGGAGATTTCTTAGCCATTAAATTAAGAATTGGGGTTCATAACAAAATTAAAAGAAAAACTGTGCAATTACCACTAATACTTCTAGTAAATCATTAATTTTGATTTAAATCTGAAGCATTTTGCATATTATTACTTTCTTGGTATATATATATATATATATATATATATATATATATATATATATATATATATGCGTGTATAAACGAAGAATTAAGTTAATCTTCAAACAAGGATGTATTAGGTTGGTGCAAAAATAATTTCGTTTTCTCACATAGTAACATATGTTAGAAAACGAAATTATTTTTGCACCAACCTAATACAAATTTTAATAATTTTTTATTTATTGGAACATTATTCTTTTCGAATTGAACACAAATTTATAATACTAAAAACTTCTCGAGAGATATATATTCCGAATCTCTGTACGGATACTAACAAATAAATATATATATATATATATATATGTGGTACCAATAAAGTCATTATGCAATTATTTATAATAGAAAAGTAAAGCAGTTAAGTAATTGGCTCGCATTTCGACCAGTAACGGTCAAGAAATGATATGTTCATTTGAAAGGACGACTCCACTCTTTGCCTTATGGAAAAAGAAAGCATCAACATAAAATAACAAACATTTCAATTTCATTGGCTGCATATCTCTGCATGGATATTTCTGTGCGCCTGGGTCAGTAAACGAAAAATATAAATGAATTACCAGGTATTTTCATTATTTACACGCGCACTGTTGTCATCGTCTTTTTGTGTTTGTCAGTCCAGATAACGTTCAGGGAATTTCGATTTGAACTATTTATTCAATATAGGGTGGTACATTGTTTTCTGTTCCACTGCCCATGTTTAGGGTATCGCCTATTTTTCTAAGCTCTGTTCTTTCTTTCCAAGGACTCTAAGTATATACTTCCAGGCCCAACACCTGAACACGCACTTATTATACCTTGTAAATAATGATAAACTCTTATCCCATAAACTCAGTCAAGAATTATCAAGTGTTTCACAAAGTCACAGACTACAACCGTCTTGGTCGGTTCGTTATGTCAGAGGACGAACTTTGTTCTCGTCTGTTGAAGAGAGCGGGCGGGAATAATGCGGATGCATTGACGAGGAAAACATGTTATCTGCAAAGTCATATAATCGTAAAATTAAAACACCTCTTTATTATATATTATCCTTATCTACGCTGGTGCTACAAATATCCGTCTTAATGCACTGGATGTCTTATTGGCAGAAGCGATGTGAAGAATTTTGGATAAATTCCCAGACTATTATTGGATAACACATTCCACGGCTCGCACCAGGCCTTCCAAAATGATAACACACAAAGAAAATTTTGCTTTCTGAGAAGAATCTTTTTATTTTAAGAATGTGCAAACAATATCATCATTTCTTAGTATCGCGGGACTATAAAGTATTTAAACTCTCTACTTAAATTGACATTTGAACGAATATAACATCTATAGAATTTTATATAATTTTCTTTGATCTAAATATATTTAGTTTAAAGATTTGGTACCTACTTATAATAATGTATCTCCAGAAATATATGCTTCCATATGTAAGGCATTCCTAAAATGCACCGCATATACTACAATATTAAATGTATTTGGGCGACGATATTAATAACAAACTAAGGTGTTATTACGAGGCATGGTGAAAATTTCTTGGCACGAGAAAGAAGCCCTTCGACACAAAATTCTGAGAGTGGGTTATTTGGTCATATATGTGAAATTGGGTCGGGCCAAAGACCGTATTGAATATAATGGTATAGTTAAACATATTTTTTAAGGTTGTACAGGCGCCTTACATACGACATTACAGTTACCTGTACTACTATCAAGTTGTATGGTGTATACACACACACACACACACACACATATATATATATATATATATATATATATATATATATATATATATATATATGACTTCAGTGTTCATATATAAGTGATCATTGAATTCAACAGCCAGCAACAGCCTGTCGCCTCTGGCTGTTGACTTCAATGATCATTTATATATGAACATTGAAATCAGTACCCAGGGGCGACTAGCTGTTTCATGCTAGACGTCACTGACAGGCCTTATATATATATATATATATATATATATATATATATATATGTATCCTTGTGCAGGTATGCAGAAAATAGAAAAGAACACGTTGGGTGCATAATCCGGGGTTCCTTAGTATTTTTGTTTTTATTTTTAAAAAACAGTGCTCCATACAGAAGTAGAGCTTATATTATAATAATATTTTTTGTTTAAAAATATGATTCCTTCGCTACATAAGAGTTCTCATGTTTCAAAAACGTGAGCCGAAATCATCCAAATAATTCATAAAATTAAGTTGGATTGAGGTGTTTAGTCACGTTTCATCTTCAAGCGAAATTTTAGGAATTTTAGGATTCCTAAAATTTCGCTTGAAGATGAAACGTGACTAAACACCTCAATCCAACTTAATTTTATGAATTATTTGGATGATTTCGGCTCACGTTTTTGAAACATGAGAACTCTTATGTAGCGAAGGAATCATATTTTTAAACAAAAAATATTATTATAATATATTATATATATATATATATATATATATTGGTTCGGTTATTGTATATGCTCGTCTTGTTGATTGAGGTTACTACGATTCTAACCATTTGCCCCATAATAGTTTTGAAATAAATAAGTAAAACTGTTTATATGTAGTAAAAATCAACCAACGTAAACAATATATATATATATATATTAGTTTGATGCAAAAATAATGTCGTTTTGTTACATATGTTACTATGTGAGAAAACGACATTATTTTTGCACCAACCTTATATATATATATATATATATATATATATATATATATATATATATATATATATGCATGTGTACTCCCTCTTATGATATGTTCATGATTGATTTCTATACGAGTCGAATTTGGACGAGTTCACTCGGTACCAATTGAACGGTTCGAAAGAGTCTGGATTGAAAAACCTTTATTGCTTTTTCGCGTTCTCTGCGTTTGTTTTTCCTTTATGATTTCAAAAATATTAAATTTTTGTAAATAAAATTCAAAGCCTGACATCGCATTCAGTCTATAATATTTACTGTTAGATATTTTATCTTACTTTTTACCACTAAATGAACTCTATTGACAATAAAGAGTATTACAATAAATGTCAATATTGGAGAAATTTAAAATATTTTTATATTATGTTGCATACTTATGAATGTAGATAATTAAAGACACAAAGAGTCGGTTCGTCTAACGAATACTAAGAATAAAATGCAGATAGCTTGTGAGTTTAGTTTATACAGCAGAAAATTCTTTATATCAAAAAGAAAACAGCTGCAATTACATAATGAAGAAACGAATAAACACTGGACCTTTAAGGGCTATATTTACACCAATAGACGGGGGTTCCCAACTACTACTATTAATAAAGTGTTCTAAAATAAAATAATCGAAAAATGATGTGACGTCTATAACCTGTTGTCGGAAAAAAAGTGATCATTGCTACATAAACGACTGCGCCATGTGCCAGGAAACCTCTTAACCAATGTAGGTGTGTTGAGCGCACGCATCAGCCATAAGCCGAGCAGTGGCGAGGAAACAGCAATGTAGAATCAGCTCTTTTGTGGTTGTCTGCTTCAAGTATTTTGCGGTAATGCTGTGAATGAACGCACGCGTCATCGGTTCCAGAATTTAAGTTAAGGAAATATGTATCTTTGACATGAACCTCGCAGCGGCCATCCCCAGGCTCTTGATGAGGAGGACAACAACCAAACATGTGATGAGATTGCCGAATCATTCCCGGTGTCTTTTGAAACAGTCAAACTTCAACTGCAACGCGTAGAGAAGGCGTACAAGATAAGCAATTGTGTACTCTACACACTGCCAGAAGCCAACAAACAACAACGAAGGATAGCCTGTTTCTCGTTACTTTTTAGACACCGCAAATATTTGATCGAGTGATCACCAATGACGAAAAGTTGAACATGTATGACACTGTACAGCGTGCCAGACATTGTTTGCTCCCATGGGACACTGTTTCGCACAAGACCATCTTTACACTCACACAGGATCGTTCTCGGTATTTAGTGGGATAGTCGTCATGTGGTGCATGATCAGGGCCTAGCAACGGTTCAAATCATGACAGCGTACCTGTACTCGAAACGATTGAAACAATCACTGAAGTAGAATGAGCCAGTCTGGGTTAATCGCGGGGGTTTACTCATATTCTATATCAATGCCAGACCTCAAGTGGCGCGGGTGGCCAGGGATACCATATGGCGACATCCTGGGAGACACTGTATCATCCACCTTACTCCAACAAATTAACAACTCTTCCATTGTCTGGACAACCACCTTCGAGGGAAATCAGTCGCAAATGAGGCAGAAATGTCGTAGACATTCTCAGATATCTTTGCGATCAAGACACCTGAGTTTTACCTCCAAGGCATTGCCTAGCTTGAAGGCACTTGGATAAACATTATGGATACCGTTGGAGATTATTTTAAGTACTAACGGTTTGTAAAATCTGTAATATACAAACGGCAAGAACATTTTTAGTGATCTTGTAATAATAGCTAGTAAGACACTAACTCTTTTACAGGTAGCAGGTTGTTAATAAATACGTAGCCTGGCAGGAAGGCATCAGACGAATATGTTCGGAAATTTTGCCTTTAGGGTATATGTAAAATTTCAAGCTTTATGATGACTTGTTTTTGGAACAAATTAGCTAGATACCAACCCATGCCATAAGAACATATTCCGCATTATTAAGGAATCACCCTTTAGCAACTAGCACCAATGGCTTAATCAGACCTCCGATACACGTGAATCCTAACATAAGCACAAAGCAACTGGACCAGTACACATCGAAACGGGATATGACGAGGCCAGCTGCGGTGTTATTCCCTGTTTTTTTTATGTTAAGTCTTATCCCTTTGGTTCTTACGTTCCCATAACCTCAGGAAACTAAAGAACCGTGGGAGCAGCTGCTGGATATACATCTGGTATTTATTGAATATTTGGTTAGTATTAAGCCGGCATCGTTTTTATTTTAGATTATTCACGGTTTGATTATTTCCATGGGTTCCTAGTACACATGTGACACCTTAGATCGCGGGATGTCTTTATAAATTTAGAAATGGAATGAACCACCTTTCTCTATACTAGTAGCTTTCCCCGGCTGGATTCTGATAATTCACGCCCACATTCCATGAGCATCTCCACCAGTGGTAAAACCGAATTATCAGCTCTCTTAGACCAATTTATACGTCCATGAATTTCCATGTCATCGAAATACGAGGTGGTTACTTATCATTCATTTTATAAACTATTATCCCATATCTTATGTCACGACAGTGTATAAACGTATCCTTAGCGTTAATCTTCAAAAAAATAAAAGATAGCTGGAAGCTATTCTTATTTGAATGAACAAGGCGGAAAAATATTGATTCCGAAGATAAATCGGAAATGCAAAGATCTGGTACAATAAATTAATAATGCTCGGAAAAAAACCCCCAAAAAAAACCACTTTATTGTATTGCGAGATTAGGCGATTTAATCCTGGTACGTGCACTTTGTGGAATCGGAATATTATATTTTTGGCCATCATTCCAGAACGTTGTAGTGAATTGGAAACTTGCATTTGCCTTTGGTCATATTTAAAGCACTCTCGTCAAATCACTCTCACTCTATTCGCAGTTCCTCTTACTATCTCCATTTTTCAAATTTTAATCTATTCTCTTCCTTTATATTATACGTGTTTATTATAAACTATATATTAAATTTGGGGCACAATATTACACATAAGCTATACGTTTGTGTGTGGGTGTTTTGTAGATATTTTGTAGATATTTATTCATCTGCCTATACGCACATCTTAAAATCAGCAGTGTAAATGATGCAAAACTTTTATTTTATTAAACCTATATGCATTTTCAAAATAATCTCCTTTACAACGCATTTAGTTTTATTGTGGCTATTAACCATATGGATAGAATATTGTAAAATGATGGCTTACAGCCACAACCCGTTGGAATACCGGTTCTCCTACGTTAACCGAAGTTCAGCAACGTCGATCTTGCTCTGTCCCTAGATGACTGACCGCTTGGGAGTAGCAGGTGCTGTAAGCGTCAATGTGCCGTTGGTCTAATATATCATGGCTCGGAATTGTTAAACACAGAGCCGAGTTCGAAATACTGCTGGGTTCGTTATTCACTTACGCACAAATACTCTTGGGGAATGTATAAATCCATCTATTCTACCCCCATTTATGGGTTAATTAGTAAAACTTGTATCACTAAACTAATATTATCTAAAGCATATTCTGACAATGTGAAAATATAACCTGCAGAGAAGTTACAATTTAGTTTATTAAGTGTACTTAGTTACGAAATTACTGATGCAGTCTTTTCTATATATTCGTTCTGTCTGGATGAATTTATTTTTTTATGAGACAAAAATATGGAGTCGTTCTTATTTTAAATTTTTTCGGCTACATACTTGACGATGAAAACTCAATCATCCAGTTAGCTTACATGTTGTCATGGTAAATTGAAGCATCATTTCTAGCGGTCGTTGGTAGGTCTCTAAATAATAACTTTTTTTTCTGTGTACATAGTACTAATGGAGCATTTGATTCAGGCCAGGAAATACTAGTGACCTAAATCGATGTTAATATCAATCAGGAACATTTGTTCCCTAAAGAGTTAACCCCAACTTGTACTGGGCTCATCCGAAGCGATAACAACGTCAGCATTTGCTACCATACCAGAATATCAGAAGAAACAGATGCATCAAAAGGTTGGGCTGTCGAAATGACCTCATCTTATTGACAATATTCTGGCGTGTTCTATTCCATAGTTCCAACAGAATAACGTTCACAGTATAGACCAGGCATGCCATGGACTCTGGAATGAATCATCCTCATTCTGTTAAAAAAAAACAAGGATTCTTCACTAGGATTGCTTCTTCCCAAAACTCGACATTTTATGGAACAGACTATAGAGTAGATAGATTTCAGATCGCTACAATCTTAAACATTTCATTTTTAAAGTTAACCGTTATCTTTCCTAAATATCCACATAAAGTGTATGTCTTACATGCATCAACCCCATCCAATAATCCTCTATATTGGATGTCTCTTGGGATTTGTATTTTGTGAACAATTAGCGAAGAATAACCCCTCATAGGTATTTCAGAGGCTGCGCCCACTTGTAAGCATTAATCAATAAATGAATCAAATAGTTCTTTTTCTTACGAAAGAGTTAGTTTAATTCCTAGTAATCAAGATGGTCGCTTCTTGCCTTTTCTGTATGAACTTTTGCAGTGCAACCCTTTTATTCACAATGATATACCTCATATTTTAAAATAAATGTTAGCTAGTACATTTATCTTTATTTCAACTAAGAGACGAGTGGTTAGCAGAACGGTTATCCCCCGGAATTTGGAATAGGCCTGTTGTGTTCAAATTCTGACAAAAGCAGACACACACACACACACACACACACACACACACACACACATATATATATATATATATATATATATATATATATATATATATATATATGCATGTTTCATTAAATAATATAGACAAGTTTTGTCTATTTTAAGTACGTTCCTTTCATATTGTCTGATAAGCTTAATCACATTATCGTTGAAAGACGAAAGGAAAACACCATATTGATACATGTTTAAATTCAATCTAAGCTTTCGGCTAACATAAATTATGAACTCTCCACAAATATCTTTAAATGCCTATAATTTATAACAGAAGCCATCGATTTATACCAACAGCTTCCCATATTTAATACTTCTCGTGTTTCATTCTCGCGTGGTCATGTGTGATGTCAAGAGCGGTGACGCGATTTTCGCTTCTGCATCTGGTATATAAGAGTTTGTCGTTACTTTGAAATTTTTTTATGCAGCAAGGGCGGACTATCATTATTGTTTCGTCCGTGTGTTTGATTTACTGAAATTATCATCTTTGATAATGGCTTATGTAAGCCGAAAGCTTAGATTGGATTTAAACATGTAGCTATACGTTATATATATATATATATATATATATATATATATATATATATATATATATATATAAAAGAGATGAAATGGTAGCGTAGTCGTGACTGATTTTGGTTTGTAAACCTTCTAGGGGGAGGTGTACATTGAATTTAAAAACGAGAAAAATACAATGAACACCCATAACATTGTCTTTGCCAATAATTCTTTACAATTCACAGATAATAAAAACTAAGAGTCTCTGGAGAAACATGGTTGTCCACAGCCTGGAAGAAAATGACATCAAATAAATTGATCGAATGGCACAACAACTAATGTGAAGAAATTAAATCCATTACAAGTCCTCTACAGGAAACAGTAAACTTAATTAGAACGACAATTGCTATATTCAGTGTCACAAATTTAAAAGCCTGAGATCAAATCGAATTATTATTTTTAAGAAACGGATTTAGTAACTGACTTTACAGGATTCTATTTGCCAACCATGATTTCTAGCTTTAAATATGAAGCGAGACGATTAGTATTTCCTGTAATATGTTGAACAACATTTTTACACTTTTCATCGACTATTGCTGAAATAATTTCATTATATTTATAGTTATTTGCATACATATATACTTATATTCATCTTACTTCAGAAAGATAATATTTATTCTTAGATTAGAAAGTTCACGCCATTAACTGCAAATATTATACTTGGACTGTTCGGAGTTGTATGATTTATAATTTTATAAATTAATAGAACATTTGCTAAAATAGTACTTTGTTTTCAATTTCCCAATTTTTAATTAAAAAAATGAGCCTTCATACAATATTTGAAAGTGAATGATTTCGCCCTTTTGGAATTTGACATCTTTTAGAGTGATTGACAGGTTTAAGGGATCTTCTTTTTAGGATTACAAATAATTGAAATTAATTCAATTCCGAGAATTTTGTAGGGATCAACATAAGTTGTAATCCAAATTTGCGGCTGATATATGAGGGTATCACATCAGAGCTGAGTTAATTTCTGTTGGGTCTTTGAATTTTTCCTTTAATCTGTTTACTTTGGAAGTGTACTTGTCTGAATCCAACGTGTGATTTTGCACGAATCCGTAATATAGAATGTTTTTTCAATCTCATCAGTCAGGCATCTTCCGATGCAGACTGGCAGTTGGAATGAATCATTTCGTTTGCCCCGGGAGATTCTTTTTTGTCTGTGTTGTAAACAATCCATTTTCCAATGTGTGTAGACCTTCTTTAAAAATTGGGGCGTTTTTGACCTGACAATCTAGACAGAAACGGTAAGCATTCTTTCTTTTAAATCTTAAAGAATGTAAAAATCATCGAGATTTACATATCCAAATGTTTTGAAATCATTTAAAATGAGATATGTGGAGTATCCCTACGATGTTCCGTGTTGTCTGATCTGAATTAGTTTTAACACAAAGATTAATTTAGTCCTTATCTGCGTTTGAGATCCTGCTGGGAATTTCTAGGGTGTTCACATGAATATGTCACCTTCTGAACATATTAAATCGTATATACAGTGTAACCCGGATATAAGAGAGTTGTCGGGACCGGAGAAGAAGTCTCTTATATCCGGGTTTGGTCTATTTCATATACATTAAGGCAGGCTCTAATTTGGGACCAGAGAAAATCTCTCTTATATCCGGATCTCTTGTATCCGGGTTACACTGTAGTACTTTCAGCAGGAGAAACATCATAGTAAATGACATATCTTCTTGGCTGACGCTTAGCATTTTTCCGTTCTGTACCAAATACATCTCATTTTCTTTCATCATTCGCTTTTAATCTAAGAATATTTAAAATTCACACACGTATTTTATAGAAAGACAATTTAAAATTTCATTTTTAATATATGCCTTATTTACATTAATTTAACTACGGACTGTTGTCCTCAGCATTGTCATTGTCAGACCGTTTCATGCGTTGTGCTTTCCAGACAAAATCAGGTTTATATCGATCTACAGGCAATTCTGAACTAAATCCTGTATTTAATCTACGAAGCTGGACTGTTCTCATTCCACTGACCACGTCTAGCGAAACAATCTAGTTATTATCTTTAGTATTGATCACTTACTTTACGTTCGTTTCGACTAAGTCCAAATAAACACAGTTGTTGTTAGTTCAATCCCAAGTCAGACACTGTCACAACCATGTTGTAATCCACTATGCCATTTTTCCATTATATACTTGGTGTAACAGCAAAATTGTCCAAATCCTGATACAGCGTAATTGGAAAACTCATAAAATGTTTAATATCTATAAAACCACTAAACAAATAGAATTTCTTTCGGGTTTTTAAATAAGCCAGTATCCATCTTGATGCCATTTTTCGTAAGAATCACCGAAAAACCATTTGAGTTATTCAGCTAGAAATAGAAGAGTTTAAACACGTTTTGTGTCAGCCCCTCTTTCTTCTCAGCTGAGCAAATCATTCAGACCTTCAGGAATGGTACCAACATTCATACACTGGTTTCCATCTTCAAAGTCAGTTTAAGAACCATCAACATAACGGCGAATAAGTTTAAAAAAAATAGAACAACTGACATGAAAACTGGACCAGGAAGTCACAACGGAAGAGGGATCATCATTCGAACTTAGAACTAAAGAGATCAATTGGAAAAGATCCAAATCGATCATTTCGCACGTGAGAGAGGAGTTTTACCCATGATAGTCAAAAGAGCAATGAAAAAAAAAGCCTTGAAAATTAAATCGTACCTGAAACCTTCAAGACAACTTTTTACTCCAGGACAGAAAGAAGATGAGGCACAGCGAAGAAGTCATTGAATCTATTGGAAAATGTTACTGGAATATATATATATATATATAGGGTGTAACCCGGATATAAGAGAGATTTTCTCTGGTCCCAAATTAGAGCCATACTTATCTAAACAAAATAGACCAAACCCCGGATATAAGAGACTTCTTTTCGGGTCCCGTCAACTCGCTTATATCCGGGTTACACTATATATATATATATATATATATATATATATATATACATATATATACATTAAGAAATGGACAAAGTCTGACAATTTATTTATTAAAGACATTTTTATGTTTAACGTTCTTTTTTTTTTTATAGATACAAGTATTTAAGTAAATGCTCTGTTTATAATAAACAGTATTAAATAGCATTTACCGGCCTGAATGTCCGAGAAATTTTCATAGAAAATATTTGTCCTTTGACAGGATTCGAACCTGCATCCTAAACGGAACCGTCATTTACATTGACGTGCCTAACCGTTCGGCCACAAAGGATTGTTCGGTTGAATTTTATAAGCAGCAAATTCGACCTTGCTAACCGAACGATCCTTTGTGGCCGAGCGGTTAGGCACGTTAAGCTAAATGACGGTTCCGTATAGGATGCAGGTTCGAATCCTGTCAAAGGACGAAAATTTTCTATAAAAATTTCTCGGACATTCAGGCCGGTAAATGCTATTTAATACTGTTTATTATAAACAGAGCATTTACTTAAATACTTGTATCTATAAAAAAAAGAACGTTAAACATAAAAATGTCTTTAATATATATATATATATATATATATATATATATATATATATATATATATGTGTGTATATTTCAATCCTTTATGAGCTTCCAATCCTTAGCTATGATTAATTTATTATGAACATGCTATTTTCGTTTATGATTAATTTCATCGCAATTCTGCTGAGCTTGATGATTAATTATACATACTTTTTGCTGAAAGTATAGTTCAATAGTATTATAAAAACCTCGAAGAATTCCAATAAGTTATCTTTAACTACTTCAAAGATAGAAAGTTTCAAATCTTAATCGAACTAATGAACAATTTTGCTGTTATATACGCTGACTTAGTCATGTCTCAAACAAATTCACATTTTCAAACGCTACTAACTTTCTCCGTACGCAATATGGACCATTTACACGAGTACTTACTTGGCCTCCCCCAATTATGCTTTTAAATTATTAATTTTTTGCTGAGAATTTATTTATATTGCAACTCCAGCAACATTTTGTGGCTGTATTTTTGATTTTTAAAAAACTTAGACGTCGATGCACGTTTAGTTTATTGGTGTCCAATAGTTTGAAAAACTCATTTTTTAACATTCCTCACCAATACTCTTTGATAGACATTCATTTTTTTTTTGTTTGCTGGCATTACTCTATTAGTTACGACCTTCTCTTTTATTTGGTACCAAGAGTAACTACTCGGTATTCAACAAGTTTACCTAGTACATAAACTCCGCAGCTGTGGTGGGAAAAGATTTCGCTTGATAAACAAATATTACTAGTGTTATATATTTACTGACCACTACAAGGGACCGATGCACGCACCTGACAAGAAGAACAGCCAATGAAAATCGTAAGTTTTTTAAAGGTTGAGTAATTCAGAAATACCGTAAATCTATCTATTATGCCTCTTCAGTACATGTATGATTATGACTCTCCATCATTTACTATCATTTCTATCTCTAAGGTTTATCTTCGAACTATCCCTCTATAGTCCTGTCGTCCATTTACACACGCTTACTAAGTAGATTGCCATGTTTCTCTCTCCACATCTTATATGTACCGAGAGTGTCAAATTTTCTAAACCCTTTTTCCGCAGCATGTCTATAAATTTCAACTGTATCTTTCTGATTCTAAGTATGAATGTCGTTTTTTGTTTCCAGTTTCTTTAAGGCTTCCTCATTACATACATGTTCAGTCCATGGTATCCTAGTCATTCTTTTGTATAACTATATTTCAGTTGTCTTATGACCCTACTTCACCGTCCTGGGTATGACGATAAACAATATCCGCGTCCTGGGTAAGACGATGAACTACGTCCAACAGCAAGGCCTCTAATCAGGAGGTTTTGAGGAGCATAGAAACAGCTCTTAATTATTGGTGTTCCAGCTATGGGCAAATAGTTAACCCCCGAAACTGGGGTAAAAACACTATGAAAATGTAAAAATAGGTTTTAATACCAGAAATAATTTGTAAGAAATTATTACCAGCAAAAAAGTTTGAAGAAAAAAAAAACTATAACCAGCAAAACATTCTTGAAAAAACATATTACCAACAATGTTTTTAAAAAAATTAAATATTACAAGCAATAAATTTTTGAAAAAAAAATATTACCAGCAATACATTTTTGAAAGGAAAAATATTACCAGAAATATATTTTTGACAAAACAAAATATTCCCAGCAATGCCAATTTTGCCGGCATTAAATAACCCATTGGGGTTGAGGTAAAACAAAACTAAACAAACTATTAGGTTGGTGCAATAATAATGACGTAATAATGTCGTTTTTGACGACTTTTATAACGTCAATAAACGCCATTATTACGTCATTATTTTTGCACCAACCTAATATAAAACAAGGTAATTATTAAAAGTGCTAAGAAGCTAAAATAAACAGATTCAAAATTGACAAGTATTCCATTTCAAAACAAACCAAACTATTCTTCATCTCTGAGGAGATTGTCTATCGTTCACTGCCATAGAGGAGGACTGACTAGAGGCTAGAATAAATGACAATTTGTATTTATTTGTATTAAATGTAATAGTACAGTTTCCTAAAATAATATAAAGATATAAAAATATATTGTTTATGACGAAAGAAAAATAATTGTCATATTTTAGCTTAATTTTATTGTTGTTATTGACAGTATTAAAATTAATTGTTTGTGCCGCAACCACAGGGTCCATCCGCAGGTTGTACTCCAACTCTGCCGTGCGGACTTTAGAGTTGCACGGAGACAACGCATCATCTTGTGTGATCACCAGTTTAAACAATGTCCGTACGCTCGAAAACCTATGTTACAACTTGCTATGACTTCATGCTAGCAGAACCTTCAGAGGTTTGAGGATAGTCCAAAAATTCGCTAACTCAACTAGTAGTATAGTCTTCCGGCATGATGAGATCTCACTCTGTGACAAACTGACTATTGTGATATTCGAAACCGGCTCACATTTTCCGAAGACCAAAGTGATAACTACTTTGCTACGCCCCCTTATCGAAAGAGGATACGCTACTGGTATAATGTCAGTCGGCAGGGGATCAGCGCGCGTTAACTACGTGTGTATTTCCGTTGAGCAGTCAGATAATAGCAGATAGCTTACGGGTACTGCCTGATAACACATCGAATATTTTATGACAGATAGGCATATATATGCAATGAAAGATTAGCTATATTTAGGCATCAAGAATTCATCTAACCTTGTTTCGTTAAATTTAATCAACATGACGTATCCCTTTATTTTTTTTATTGTATTTCTCCCATATACAATTAACATATTCTATACTGGAATAAAAATAGTGGATGAGATTAATATTCGAAGAAAATATTTCCCTAACTGAAAGTAAAAACTGAAAGCCTGAAGAAAAACATATAATAAATATTTTCAATATTAGAGACGGTATCTTAAAATGTATAACATATTTTAAATTATATAGATTATTTTGGCACCAACCTAATATTATAATGTCGTTTTCTCACATAGTAACATATGCGAGAAAACAACATTACTTTTGCACCAACCTAATAACAATGATACGTACGGATATATGTTACATATTTTTTTTTCCAGTGATCTCAAGCTCAATTTAAAGATTAAATATTACACCTCACTGCGGTCATTATGAAAAAAAAAACCAACACTAAAAACAAAATTCCAAACCTTGTGAGGTATATATATATATATATATGTGTGTGTGTGTGTGTGTGACGTCCCCCCCACCTGGTGTCGCTGCGCCAAATGTGACGACCAGCTGGCTTGGAATTGGTCGTGGCACTTAATGTGACATTCTAACTTGTTGGTGATTCAGATGGGAATCTGGTTAGATTCGGTATCAGCCTTGTCGTTCCCAGCTCGACTCCAACGTCTGGTTACAGAAGTAACTGTTTTGATTTCCAGTCTAACCTACCCACGTTGTGATTTGATCTTAGGCAGACGAAATCAATCAGTCGCGGCGCCGTAATGCAAGCCGAGTTCGATCAAGGGTAACACCGCACAAGTATATGTAAAAGAAAAGAAAATAATAACTCGAAAAGTTTAAATGTGTTAAAAAAGGGTAACAATATTTTATATCTGGTTGCTGAATACAGGACTGCGTCTTTCTCCCAAACCCGCTATATGGATTCGTGACACTTTGTTTGTTAGGCGAGTCTTAACATCTTAAGTTGTTTGTTCTTTTAGAAACTGGTTCTTGGTGTATCTTCAGGCGATATTCGTAAAGCTTGTTTTGGTGGTATGAGTCTAAGTCTTTCTTCAAAAATAAATTGTTCTTGGCTAGAAGTTGAGTCGTCCTTTGCGTGGGATCTTTCGGCCAGGTTTCTGCGAGGCGGGTGCAACTCCAACTGCGAACTCGAACTCGAACTGGTTTTCACTGGCTGCGACTCTGCTTATATGGACGCCGACCAAAACCCGGGGTGGGCTTGTCGGGGTTTGAGGTTCCTTGATAATTCTAAACCCACAATCCACTTCTTTGTTTTCGGTCCGGAAAATTTTATTATTTTCCATTTTTGGAAGTCTTTCGTCTTCCCACCTTCTTCTGTTCTCATATTGGTATGTCACCATGCCCTCAGAGGTTGTCAACGGGTTTCCCCTCTCTCTCACAGTGGTATCTCACACCTATCCCTTCAGTGGGGTGCAACATGCCTCCCCTCCTTCTTCACATGATTACCTCCGCCTAACGCTCATGCCACCATTCAGCCAATGGGCGCTCAGTAGCGTGGGTGTGGCCAGACTAGCCTCTGTTTAAAAAATCTTGCTCAAAGAAAAAAAAAATTATCTTCCTTTTTCTTTTTTTTTTCTTTTTTACTTTCTCTTTCTTTCCTGCTGCCCGACCCCAAACCCTTGGACTTTTATCTTAGCCAAATCTCACTTGAACTTTATCACCCGAGGCCTTCGCCAAACAAGTGGGTGGTCAATTGGACGTATTTGCATTCTTGGTGCCAATTACTGATCCGATAAAATAGTTTCGCTATCATAGCCAGCCCTGATAATAACCAGATGCTCTGCTCAATGATATTCTGCATATAGACAAAGGCTTAATCTTTTTTTCATGGTGGTCAGCGGACATTTTTGTTTTTCTCGGACAGTGCGTGGTTAATTAATTTTTATTTTTATCTCTTTAGAATTCTGCGGGAGGTCTCTTGTCCAACTTTAAAAAATCTTTTTTATCATTGCCATGGGCAGATTGGATATATCTTACTCGCCGTCCTGTAACATAAATCAGAATAAATTCTATGTTTTACTTTCTCGACAATGGAAATAAAAATCTTACCACTTTTCCCGGCCAGAAAAACAACACCGCTCAGTGTCCTTTTCGTGATCGCTTCTTATCACCTAAATTTAATTCTCACTATTTTTTTCTCTTCTTTCTTTCTAGCGACGTAAATAGTGTCACATATATTATATATATATATATTATATATATATATATATATTATATATATATATATTATATATATAATATATATATATGTACATAATATATATATATATATATAATCACAAAGTACAATTCGTAGGTTTCGAATTCAGAGTTGTCCTTCACCTAGAGCATTTGCCATCCAAGACTATGGAACCCAGGCTATCCCGCTATTTACCCATAGTTGGTGGGGGTGAGAGAAAAAGAGGATTCATATCTTTCCCACTGGTATTAGCACGTAAGTGAACGCAATAGATTCGAATGGAAGTTGGGAAAGGTATGAATCCTCTTCTATTGGTATGGGGAAAAAGCAGGGCAGACCGGGTTCTGTAACCTTGGATGGCAACTGGTTTACCACAGAAAGAAATAGCAACCTACTGAGGAAAGAATCTGCCCTCGTCAGTCATGTATCGAAAGATACATGATCGCCTATCCGAACTAAAATATATACCAGTAAAACTGACAAAAGAATTTTTTTTTCTTAACCTAAGCGTTTCTTCATCTAAATATAAGGATTATATTTTTCAATGAATATTGACAAACAGAAGTAAAATGTCGTTAGTTATTTGGAAATTTTAAATTTAAAACGCTCATAAATATACAGGAGTTCAAATAATGGCTACGATTCTGACTTTGATTATGTGGCGGCATTGATAACAATGACAAAAAATACTAGATAAAAACAGATATATAATAGTACCTATTATTTCCTTAAAATCTTAAATACTTTCATGATAATAGTTTGGATGATCTCTTTGCTATTACCCCAAGACCTTATGAATTTAAGCGCAGTACTTGACTGGTTAGTTAATTGTAAGCCTAAGTTCAATTCTAACAGTTTATTTTCTCCTACTTCCAACTCCAGATGATTTTAATCTTCAAAATTTTAAATGCAATATCAGTTGCTATCTACTGCTCTTCAAATTACTCTTCTTTTGTTATCGCTCCTTAGTAATGGTTCTGTTTTTAATTCTTTCATTGCCAGTAACACATTATGCCTTAGTGGCATTACTGCCTTATTTGGGGTGAATAAAAAACGAACAAAAAAACGGAGAAACATACATACAAGCTTAGTATTTTACGTGCGCGGACGCACGGAGAGTATAGAGTTGAGTTTAGTGCTAGTTTTCCTCATTTATTTTATGCAATATCCAGGTTGCGATGGATAAACTGTCGTCTAAATGATACAAAAATGAAAACAACACTGACATCTCATTTTAACAGATATACTTAGCAAAATTACACAAAGTATCTTGATATACTAAAGAGTAAATTTATCCCTATATATATATATATATATATATATATATATATATATATATATATATGTCGGCAGATACTTTGTTTTTGAGTTATTAAAGTTTATAGAAGACACTGGTCAGTGACAGGACCCAAAGGGTGTGTCTTTAATACCTGGTGGTGGAGAACATGGAGAGGGGAATTAACAGGAGATAACTGATAACTGACACCCATTAAACATGGCACGTGGAACTAGAACAGTCTACCCCAGTGAGCGAAATAAAGGTTTCAGTTCGATATTCCAACCAGCTGAAGAAGGCTGCAGAATACATCAGCCGAAACGTTGTGATAAATATGGCAACAAAGATGAGGACAATAACCCGAATAATGTAAATAGTGTTAATTTCAATGTATTCAGTTTCTTTTCTATGTTAGATTTTCTGTGTAATTACATTGTTGTTCGAATCCCTGAATAACTTTACAAGAAGTGATTACTCTCTTAAGCTTATATATTTCTTACAACACGACATTATATTACACATTTTATATAATTATTTACAACGTGCTGAACAAACATTGCATTGCATACTAATATCTCCCACCACCAATTTTGTTTATTTTAAATATTAATGACAAATACATCATCTATTGAATTTTAGTCTTATTTAAATATAAATGCCTCCAATATATTTGAGCAACATTGGATAAGGCCGAACTTAACTTTTATTTCTTACTGTAACTAAGTTATATATATATATATATATATATATATATATATATATATATATATATATATATATATCGTAACCATTGTTTTTACTTCGTCATTGCTTACTCCATTATATTTTAGTACCATTCTCTACGACCATATTTCTGACGCTTCCTATTTGATCTTCAAATGAGGGAATTTTTCGACCTTTACTGTTATATAGAAGGATGGGTATTACATATCAGTTTAGAATTCTCTTTTTGTTTTCAAACGAATATTCTATGCCACTTTAGACATTTGTTTTGGCACAGTAAACAGAAAAGTTTATTTTTAGCAGCTTCATTGTGATGCATCTAATTCGTAGCTACCTTTAGGCTATTTTACTTGCTGACAATAATAGAGATAAGTATATATGTTTTTAAGTCAATGTGTATGCATAAATATACAACGATATACTTGGAGACAAAACACGCACATACATACACTTATGTGTGTTTATCTTCAAGTATTTATTTATATGCGTATGATTATTGCTCTAGGCTTCGATATTTTAAGTTCGTATTCATAAAAACGATAGGGAAATTTTAAAACATTTTTCGCCTAATTTTCTGTGTGAACAACATAACGAAATCTTTTGTGTAATTATTTTTTATGTTTAACACTGAGTGCATTCAAACATTATTTTTGTGGATCCCCATGTTTGAAATAGACGCCCCATTTTTAATTTTTATGTTACACATTATTCATTACGTGAGTCGCCCTTCGCACACGTAATAAAGAAAATCTTCTCTGCGTCTGAAGTAATAAAGATGTCCGATTAAAAATAAATCTATTGATTCTTGAGAATTTGGCATAGGAAACTGATCAGACATAGGCTTTGGAGAACAAATAAACGAGAAAATGTGCATATAGGACCTGTCGGGACCCTTGTGTTATCTGTGGCTGACTAGGCCGAAGCACGCCGGAAGAAATGCTTATTTCTCCGGAAAGCACATTTTCTCTAGTTTTATGGAATGCATAGACCGATAGATAATATAGAGGGTTGGAAAAGTGTTGTGTCGGAAACCTACCCCCCCTCTTGAAGATGAACTTGTCTGCGTCTGTGAACAAAGACTTTAAATAGTGGCATGTCAGCTGACATGGGGGAGACAGTGAGACAGAGATCTCGACTTCTGTCAAACTCTCTGCATTAGCAGAGAGGAACCCAGACGAGGCTTTGCCGAAGGGCAAGGTTTCGTCCGGGGAGGTGGACAGGCCTTGAACCCGTCTAGGAGGGTTCAAAAAGGCTATATTTTTGGCCGAGCCTACGGGCTCGGAGATACCCACATTAAACCGGCCTTGTGCCACATTTTATCCTCGTGGGTGGATAGATAAATACCGACAGTGAGACAGAGATCTCGACGTCGGTCGAACTCTCTGCATTAGCAGAGGGGAACCCGGACGAGGCTTTGCCGAAGGGCAAGGTTTCGTCCGGGGAGGTTGACAGGGCCGGAACCCGTCTAGGCGGGTTCAGAAAGACCATATTTTTGGCCGAGCCTACGGGCTCGGGGATACCCACATTAAAACGGCCTTGTGCCACATTCGATCCTCGTGGGTGGATTGATAAATACCGAGACAGTGAGACAGAAAAGTTCTTAGCTGAGCTAGTTATTGACTACTCAGGCGATTTCTGTACCTTTATACCAACCTATTAAAACCCTTTTTATTGTTACGTATTATTTGGCGTTTGTCTCTACTAACCCCAAATCAACATCATAACAAAAAGAAAAAAACGAAAAAACAATCGGCTCACCTATTGAAAACACGACTACCCACTAATAATGTTTGGAACTATTGAAAATGTCAAATTAAAATAAATTCATCAATTCTTTGTTTTGTTTTACGGTATATCAACCTCAATGGGTTATTTAATGCCTACAAGATTTTTATTGCTGGCAATATTTTTCCAAAAATGTCTTGCTGGTAATTTATTTTTTTCCAAAATGTATTGTTGGTATTATTTTTTCCTTCCAAAATGTATTGCTGGTTATTTCTTTTTCTTCAAAAATGTATAGCCAGTGATGATTATTTACAAAACTATATAGCTGGTAATATTTTTCCAAAAATCTATTACTTGTAATAATTTTTTACTTCAAAAATTAATTGCTAGTAATATTCGTTTCTTCAAAAATGTAGTGCTGGTAATATTTTTTTTCACTCAAAAGTGTATTGCTGGTAATATTCCCCCCTCCCTCAAAAATGTACTGCTGGTAATATTTTTTCCCTCAAAAATGTACTGCTGGTAATATTTTTTCCCTCAAAAATGTACTACTGGTAATATTTTTTCCCTCAAAAATGTATTCCTGGTAATATTTTCCCTTCAAAATGTATGGACAGATATATTTTCTTTCACAAAGTATTGCTGGTAATAATTTTTCCTCAAATATATATTGCTGATATTAAAACCTATATCTATACGTTCATATTGTTTTGAACCCAGTTTGGGGGTTAATTATTTCCCATAGCTGTGACCCTAACAGGTGCTACCACCCCAGGTCAGGTGGACCTTGGAACACCAGCAATTAAAAGCTGGTTTCACGCTCCTCAAAACCACCTGATCAGAGGCCTTGCTGTCGGATGTAGCTTATCATCATACCCAGGACAATCAATTCTTTGAAAAACTCACACACAATATATATATATATATATATATATATATATATATAATGAAAAACAAACCACATTTAGGTACCATTACGATAATTTATTTCACCTAAATCCTTTTTTAAGGATTCAGGATCATCAGGTAAAACTTCCAACAACGAATTCCTCTCAATTCGTTGTTGGAAGTTTTACCTGATGAACCTGAATCCTTAAAATAGGATTTAGGTGAAATAAATTATCGTAATGGTACCTTAAAGTGGTTTGTTTTTCATTACATATTAGCTATGTCCTCACATTGAGATCTCTGGATTTCATCGTCTTTGGATTTACCAATTCGGTTTACCAAGTTCTTTTAATTTATATATATATATGTACACAGACAAACACACACACGGATGCGCCTACGCCTATTAGAAATTAAACTCAACCGGCACCTCAAGTGAGACTCGTATATATGATCCATCTCTAATGAGGCTGGATAGATGGTCAGTTCCCTTTACCTGCTATGATCAACTTTTTAAAAGAGCTAGGTCAGACTGAAAATGGAGTACTGTTTCCATATTTGGCCTGCAGCTGCCCAGCCCTCAATTTCCAGTCTTGAGAGAGTTCAAAAACGTAATGCTGCCATATATATGAACAGGATCTGCTCAGATTTTCTCTTTCCAGTCCCCAGTTTGAAAGCGTCTCCGTGTTTTTGGAGAGGTGACGATTTAATTTTCCACCCTCTTAATTTCCACCCATTTCCCACAGTCTCTCGCTGCATTATAGCTATGTCCATATAAAGTTTTCATAACAAATACATTCCTTAGTTGAACCAGTTTTAAACTGAACATGCCACGTACATTGTAGAGAACCACCAACATTCTCTTCGTATTCCCTTCAACTCACATTTGCACGAATGTCAATGGGAAAGACACCTAACAATTTTTTATTACCACGATATGGGATGAATACTGTCTAAGAGAAAAATAACTGAAAATTTGATTAAGTGGAAAATGTAAATTAAAATCACTCCACAGTCATTCCCAGATAATACAGAAACAGAACATTTGGAGAGACATGATAGCCTTCGGTTTGAAGGAAAATACTATTTTGAAAACACATTTGTCTCGGACACACATATATATATATATATATATATATATATATATATATATATATATATATATATATATATATTAATTTCAATTAAAAGGTGCAAATATAATTTATAAATTCATGAATCATTCATACAAAAAACAAATATAGGGGTTAATGATTTAAATGGCGAGAATACATCGTCGCAAACTATATAAATAAGATACATCAACCCCGAACCTGTATAAACGGAGATCATATCATTCATATACAGGTTCGGGGTTGATGTATCTTATTTATATAGTTTGCGACAATGTATTCTCGCCATTTAAATCATTAACCTCTATATTTGTTTTTTGTATGAATGATTCATGGATATATATATATATATATATATATATATATATATATATATATATATATATATATATATATGATTCCTTCGCTACATACGAGTTCTCATGTTTCTGCAAACTTCAATATAATTATTAGAATTAAGCTGAATTAAAGCTCTTGTTTTTGAAACATAAGAACTTTTATGTAGCGGAGGAATCATATTTTTAAATAAATAATTATAATTTAGACTCTACTTTTGCATCGAGTACTGTATTTAAAAATAAATACAAAAATACTAAAGAACTTCGGATTATTGACCTAACGAGTTCTTTCCTATTTTCTGTATATTTTCATGCGCGCGCGAACACACACACACACATATATATATATATATATATATATATATATATATATAAAATAAATGGATGAGGTGTTATAATTGTTCCAAAGAGAGAAATATTAAACTTTAAAGAGAAGAAAAGCAAATTTATTTGATTATCATATTGATTTGTTTTAGAGTATATATTATATTTTATTCTTCACGTTTCAGGTTTCGTAGCCTTCTTCAGGCAAATTAAATGAATCATTTTTGTTTAAGGAATAAATTTCCTCATGTTCTGTTAATGTTTTATTGTTCATTTTCTGTATTTGTGGTTAGACTTTATCTCATTTTGAACTGTTGGCAAAAGTGAATTTCTGCCTAATTGGTAATAAAATCACATGGTTTGGTCTTAGTCATGGCAATGAGAGATGTGTTGATGATAGATGCCCCTATACCCACATCACCTGTGAGGGTATGTGCGTCCGTCCGTGTCCCCGTTAGCTCCACATGAATCAATATATATATATATATATATATATATATTTGGTTGGATTGATGTCATTAATCCAACGAAATATGTTAGAGCTCCATCTCTGATATTTAGTGCTTTCTAATAAGTACCGCGCATATAATATATAAATAATTATATATATTTATATATACACACACACACACACACACATATATATATATATATATATATATATATATATATATACATATACGCACTCTCCACCATACACACATTCTCACTGTGTTGCGTACGGTTCAGTATGTTTTTTTTCCAGCATATGTAAATAAATTTTTGCTAAAGTTTTAAAATTTTCAAGTAAATTTTCAAAATTAATTTAATCTGATTTAAACTGATTTAAATTTAATTAAATCTAATTTAAATTTTAAATTAAATTTTTTAAGTAAATATATTCAAGGAAAAAAAATTATTGTTATTCAAATGTAGTTTAGCATTGGTCCCAAACGATTTCTGTTGTTCGAGTTATTGAATATTGTGAAGTCAATGAAAATGTTCTCATCATGATGATTTTCAGTAGTAATTATATCACTCAGATAAATTCTGTAAAAGTTCTCAAAACTTGAAAGAAAATAGAATTTATTTAAAAAAATCGAAATTATTTCATTACGCATATTCAGCTCCAAATCATAAACGTTTCAGTCACTTGAATTCATAGCATTGGCATAATGACGAAATAAAAAGGATCAATAATCTTTCGACGATGAAGGGTTTCTAATTTATTTTGCTGGTATTTCTATAAATGGAAACGTGGTTTTAAGTGCATTAAAAATGAGTTCAAGTTAAGATCAATACGTTAAACTAGGAACGGCAAAATCAGGAGATTATCGATTAAAATCAAGAGCACTAAAATATTTTGAAAACTGTTCCCCATTTTAGAGATTTATGAAATAATTCAAGGCTCTGATTTAATTAGGTACATACATCAGTAGTATTATTCACATTTGTTAAAACAGAAAGAAACATTTTCGTTTGAACTCTATTGTTATTTTCTTTCAGTTAGATTTTGTTTTCATTCCGCTGCCCATTTAATTTTTATCTTATATCAGCATGATACATTAATTATATCAAATTTCACTAGCGTCCATTTTGCTTTCCTTTGAAAATGAAGAGTCACCATTAAGAAAATTAGTATTCTGTGAAAAGAATTCAAGAACTCCTAGAAAAAGTATGGAAGTAAATCGAGAAGAAATGAGTAAATATCAAATGAAATAAAGACAGAATGCATGTTTATTAGCAAAACAAACAGTCGCCCAATGCAAATTGCCAAGTGAAGATAGCAAAGTCAAACAAGTACAATTTAAATATCATGAAAGATTTATAACAGAGAGAAGAAATTACGGCATTGAAATCCGAATGTGGACTGCGATAGTGAAAGACACATTCCAAAATCTAAACAAAGTATTAAGAAACAGAAATAATTTCTTTAGAAACGCAGGAAAGATTACTGAACCTATCATCAACTATCCTATATGACAATCTCCTCACAGATGAAAAAGAGACATGAGCCATCCGAAATACGGTTCTACAGAAAAATGCTGAGAATATTATGGACCGAACATATGAGTAACAACGATGTTTTAGAGAAAATATCAATATAAAAGACACTACCTACTCTTAACATCAGGAAGAGATAGTTTAAATTTCTAAGGCATATAATGAGATATAATGGTTTGACATATTTATATTCACATGAAAGACTAAAGGCAAAAGAGAGAAAGATGAAAAAAAAAAGTATAACCTAGTAAATGGATGGCGGATCGTTTAGGAGATATAATAAAAAGATAAAATTTCTCAATAGACCAGGAAATTCTGGAAAACCATGATCATCAACCTCCAAAAGCGACAGCTAATGGAGATGATGATGATTGTTTGTAATAATAGCCTTTAGAAGATCATTAATCAGACACTGCCAACAGGTTTAATCAGGCGTCATCTGATGCTACTGGTGTGAGGTAACACATTTCATGCAGATACTGATATCTAATGTACAGCTGAAAAATTTTCTCCGGAGAACTGATATTAGATTAACAGCTGATCTAACGTTTTTTGCTTTTTTTAGTTTTTTTTTTTTTTTTTTTTTTTTTAAATGACACCTATCCTCTGAATATCCCAAAATAAAATACATATGAGCATGAATGATTAGATTATAAAAAAAAATGTACAATTTATAAATATATTTCAGCATAAATAATTCTTAACCGTAAGTAAGAATGAATGATCATTGGTGAACGCTGGGAGGTTCTATGGAAAACAAGAGAATTAAAACAGGTACTGGAATTTATCTTAGTTGTGTACATATGCTTATGGTCATATCACGTTAAAACAAGCCCGGTAACCGAAGTTAAGCAACGATGAGCATGCTCAGTAGCTAGAGGTGTGAATTTTGTATGAATACCAGCTGCTGTGACATTAGATGTACACTGGGTTTAAAGGTAAAAATGCGAGATTGTTGCGCAGAATTCTAATTCCATTCGAGTTTCTTATATTCGCTTACGCGCAAATATGTGGCAAGTACTAATCCGATTCTTCTCACTCTAGCTATGGGTTAAATAGCAAGGTATACTAGGTCATATAGCTGTGATAATCAACTAATAAATCGAAAAAGGTAACGGCAGCCTACAGTGGGATTTCTTCTGCCAAGTCAACCTGGACTCGAAAAGAGAGATAAGCACCGAAGATTTTATCACCTAAAGCTTGTAAGGTAGTGTGATATCAGAAGAAAGAAAATGTAATACATAAAACTGAATGCGTATGGAAATAACGAAATATACATTCGAGAAGCTAAGCAAAGCATTGTCATAGAAATATTTCTAAATAAGCAATGGTGATCTGTTGTTGTATGTCAGCTCCTATATTGCAGTGAATGCTGGACAGAGATACAGATGAGAAATTATTGTGATATGGGGTTTGTCAAGATACATCACTTAAGAGTCAGTAATATTCAATATACAGCTAGACAAATTATTGAAATATCTTCCTTTTTTGACAATTATCCAGACCATTCATGATAGTAAGGAGCTTCACTGGCTCTTAACACAACGTCTCCCCTTTTTTGGAGACTACGTCCGACTGAATTTATATATATTTTTTTTTTCGTTTTTAGGTTATGATCCAACATTTTGTGTAGGCTGACTCTTTTACTGTAAAGTGTGTTTTCAGGAGCTATCTGGGGCGTAGGTATATCGAAAAAGTCATATAGAAACCACCATCGTCTCCACCTCTAGGATGCTATGTTTGACGGAATACCTTTTTCTTATTTAATTTAGTTGTCTTTGAGGCATCCATGTAAAACCGTTCACCATATATTATAACTTTTCGTTACGTCTCTCGACTACCTCATATTCTCAGTATTCTTTTCCATTTTTGTAAGTTAGAAAGAATATCTTTTTGCCAGGTTTGAGGTATTTCTGGGTATTGGATTTTTTGTTTACGATTCTTTTTATTTATTCGGCAGTAGTTGGTCAAACACCGAGGAAATATACCTGATATCGTGTTCGGATTAGGTGTCACTGGATATGCACATAAAAACTGCTGTAATGACATATCCTTAGCTTCACCTCCATTGTTTTTTTTAATGCCCTTTAGAATTTAATCGACGAAGTGTTCTGCTTGCCCATTCGATCTTAGATGGTAGGGCAAGTTTTGATATGTTGTATCGCAAATGTTTTACAAAAACTTTCAAACTCTTTAGCAGAGAATTACATGTTGTTGTCTGAAACAATCGGATCTGTGATACCGTATCAAGTCATGCAAAAAGTTTATTGTAAATGTAGAAGTTGGACTGCTGTACTTTAAAATTTCTAGATATTTGGCAAATCAGTCGACAATGATTATTCTGTAGATACAATTTTATCGGCCCCGCAAAGTCGATGTGTTATTTCGGCTAAGATGTGACTTTGGCTAAGGATAGAACTTTAGTGGTGGTGTTGGTTTTGTCACCATGGCACAACCTCTGCGAGGTTTTACCAATCTCTCTATATTGTGCCAGTAGACATAGCTGCACATGGCGTATTCCATTCTTGAGATAACTGAATGAATCGTATGAAATACTTTCAACATCATTTTCTGAAGAGATGCAGGCATTACCACTCTTTCACCTGGCGTTAAAACCTCATAAAAGATTGAGAAAATATTGTCACTCTCAGTTTTCAATTTAAATTTTTTTTTCTCCTTCAATTTCAACCTTCCTTCCTTTTCTCTAATAAAGCTATCCACCAGGATGTTTAATTTCACACTGCGTCACCCCTAGATCACGTACGGTATAGCTGAGAAAGTTATTAATTTTTTTTTTCTCTGCTCTTAGCTCTTCAATTACCGTATCTTCCAAATGTTCACATAATTTAGGTATGAGTTTTGACAAACGTTTTTGCATGACCTAGCTTTCTTGATAGACATTCCATTTTAAATTTGTAATTAAACAGAATTGTCTACCATCGCTGTAGTTGATTCACTGTATATGCCGGTATATCATTTTTCGACTTGAAATTAGTTAACAATAGACGGTGGCCCGTATGTAGGGTGAACATTCTACCGTGGATGAATTTGTGAAAGGTTCACACAGTAAAAGATTATTCCCAACTCTTATTTCTCTATCTGACTATAATACTTCTCGGCCGAGAAAGTTAATTATGACTGTATACAAAGAGAGTAATTGTGGCACATGGACGAAAGGGAAGTGGGGAGAGGCTGGTCTTCGCTATCCTATTCCGAGTTAATTACGATCATGACCCATTCATCTAATACAATTGCTCCATTTACCACAAGAACTCATTCATCACCATTCAATCCTACATACACCACAATACCACATATTCACAGGGGGAATCTACAAAAACATCCCATGATATAAAAATTTCAAAATGCCTAAATACAAAAAAATTTAAAAATTTCAAGAAGCATAAAATGAGGGACAGGGAATTAACCCCGGAAATGAACACAAATTGAAATAAAATCAAACTAAATCAAAACAGATGTTAGTAAGACCCGTCACCCCCTCAAAATAATCAGAGTGGCTGCTGTATTCTGCCGATAGACAGAATAAAGTAGTATATTCACTAATGGAATGGGGAGGGTACAATTAAATGACGGAATGGGAAAAATCAAAGTCTGATCCAGCCGAGATGAAAACAGGGACCAAAAACAAACTGGCGAGGTTGGGATTCTCGACATAGATCATAACAAAAGAGAGTAACGAGCAGAGGCCAGGATCAACACTTATTCACATTAACTAGGAAAACCAGTTGGGAGGTCACAGGAAACCACCCAGTTGTGACAAAGTGGACTCAAAAAAGGAACTCACTGTCAGCCCCTTTCACACAAACCAAGCTCGCTACATTCGTCAACCTTTCGCTGAAATCTTTCGATATTAAACGCTTTCTATCAGCTCTGATCTTCACTTTCACGGTCGAGAAAAGGGGTCTTAACGTATGTGCTATCGCTTCTACCATTAATTTTGGATCAAAATCCGAGAGAAACATGTCCAACGTTAGAATCTTTTTAATTATTTCGAATCATTGTAGGCATTCGGGCGTCCAATTTCGCCTTGTCAATTTCATTAAAGCTGCTTGCAAAAAAATCATGTTCCGAATAAAAACATAATTTGAGACACTTTAAAATGCTTGTAAAGATGACACAGTTGCTGAGGAGGGCATAATTTCCTCCACATTTTATCTGGTTTCCTACGATTTTCGTCGATGATTTGGAACAGACATTTAATTTTCGTCATGAGAAATTCGCATTTCTCATCACTAAATTTAATACAGTATAACCCGGATATAAGAGAGTTGTCGGGACCGGAGAAGAAGTCTCTTATATCCGGGTTTGGTTATTTTGTTCAGGTAAGTATGGCTCTAATTTTGGACCAGAGAAAAGCTCTCTTATATCCGGGTTACACTGTACATTTATTTTTCTGATATCCTCTTTACGAGATGAATATGCTACTCTCGATTTTCACTTTTTATTAAAATGTCAACTAAATAGGCGATCGCGAAGATAGCTCAGTATTGGGTCCGTTACTTGTTGAAACATTCCAGCTACTACCTTAATTTTGAAAGTTAAACTTGTATAACCCTTTGTGGGTACTGATTGTTAAGTTTTGAACATTAATCATTAACCTTGATTTGCAAATATGCGCCTGACAAATTTAAAAGTACTTTCCGCCATTTAACTTTGCGGAAATTCTTTCTGGATTTGGCAGCGGATAAGTGATGGCAATCAGTCAGATCTATTGAGAAATCTGCACATACACCGATTTTGCAAGTTTTTGGGGTTTTTTTTTTTTTTTTCACCTAGACCGGGTAGGCCCAATCGTTATAATCCACTTTAGAAATAACTTCTATATTTTTTAAGCTGTCTAATTCCTTGTTTATAATATCCAAATCGGAAAAAATATTTCCACGGTCGAAACATGTTCTCAAGAGGTCAGTTCTTCTTGAAAATATAGTTCACCTCATCCTTAACATGGATCCAGATTTTTAAAGTATTTGTCTCATATGATTTGGGACGAACGTAATTTATGTGAGATATATCTCTTTCTCAATTCTAGCCGTATTGTGTTTTAAGTTCATTATTTTTTAAACTCTTCAACCACAGCTGATAAGGTCAATTTAATGTCCTGTTCAAGCTTAGTCAAAATTCTAGAAGGGATTTCTGCATCACTATTTACTGTCAACCGTTGTACTAAGATAAAACACTTAAACATGTCGGGCGTTAGTTCGCTTAACTTGATCTTTTCATATTCCCTGTTTACGATACTAGCATAAGTGGTATAAACTTCATATTCTTTTTTTTAAAAGATTTAGGCATTGTCAACGGGTATTGAACAATGAACTTTGACCACTGAATATTTTACTTAAAAATAGTCTCACGTATATTTCATATTACTTTTTTAATAACAAGCGCTTTTTTTTCTCGTCCGACCATCTTGTATAGTAATTTTTAAATATTTCATTATAGCGTCTGTAATATACTGCAATATAAAATCTCTTCATCCGGGTTGTATTAAAATCCGCCTTTTGTAAGTCATGTGAGAAAAAAGTAGACACGTTTTTTTTTTTGTTTTTTTTTCTCGTTATTTTTACTCTTCATAAAAGTTGTATTTTTTGCTGTTGTTTTTGTCGCAACAATTTTTCTTGGAATCGTTGTTGTTTTTCCAGTTGTTCTTGTCTTTTAATTAATTCCAAGTCCGCCATCATTAAATATTTTATTAAATAAATGCTTCCGGTGTATATTCATGATGTTTTAATCTTCCATTATTTCCGACATGTTTTTTTTTTTCTGTCGTATTTATTTCACACGTTGAAAAAAAAAAAAAAATTGCTCGCCACTATTATAACAAATAGTGAATTATCCTCATCAGCAACTGTTGTGATGTGGTTGTTTGGCAAGACACAACACTTAACTCGAGAGAGTCTGTTGTGATAGTAATATTCAATACTGAGCAAGAAAAGTTACTGCAATAGTATTATATTCCCCCTTTTACGATAACCAAGGACTACTTATCATGAAGTTACCACTCCATTCATGTTATTAAGGAGGTACACTGCCTCATACGACAAAAGAAATAGACAAAAACAAACAAGATTTTTTTTATATATATATAAAAAAAAAAAAAAAATCTTGACCTTCAAACGGAAGCTTTATTTCTTAAGAGTGGCTCTAGGATTTTTTCATCGATTGCATATTATTAATTAACTCTCTCTTCAGAAAAAAAAATAGCGTTCTTAGTATACGTTAAGTCTTGAAACGAATGTAATACAGTGTAACCCGGATATAAATGAGTTGTCGGGACCAGAGAAGAAGTCTCTTATATCCGGGTATGGTCTAATTTATATACATTAACACAGGCTCTAATTTGGGACCAGAGAAAATCTCTCTTATATTCGTGTTTCTCTTATATCCGGGTTACACTATAGATTTTCTGTAAAACCTTCCAGAAAATATGTATTTATAAAATCATGTCAGCAAAATTATATCTTAAATCATCAAAACTGAGGTTATAACAGTTTTCAAAATAACTATATGTAGATTCTGGTCATCGATTTTTTTTTTTTTTTTTTTTTTTTTTTTTGAGAGAAAAGACTCATCCTAAAGCTAAATAAAATTGATTTTGAAACTATTAAACTGATGCAAAAATTACCCGCAGCCTTTTTATCACATTGTTAGGGGAATTTTAAATACTAAAAGTTTACTTGACTCTTTATTGCTTCAATTAATCGACTGGAGTAAATTGTATGAAAAAGTTAGTCAGCGTTTCTGTAGACACCCGACTTTCTCTGCTTTTTCGACGCATAAAAAAATCAGTTTTTGACAAGATGGTCAATAGAAAGAAAAATTGGATTTATTCCGAGAATCTGTTGCAAAGAAAACCGGGACAAGATCCAAGACACCCTTCTCCATCTCACATGGAAATGAATATATGGCGGGGGAACCTGTCAGTATTTGTTGTTTCAAAAGAAATTCTTTATTCCGATTTGTTGGAACCTAGACTAACTTATGCAACAAGGCAGTGAATAATTTACTTATTTGAATGACTCACCGGACGTAAAAAGAAACGAAACCAACTGGGAAAGTTTAATGCATGACAACACACGTCTTCGTATCGAAAATGCGACATAACCCATGATTATAAACCCAGAATGGGAAGTTCTTGCATATGCATACTAACGTGTCATGCTCAATGCAACCCATCTGCAGCCGTTATATCAATTTGAAAGTATCGACATTTACCGAGAAGAATGTCTTCAGTCCAAACAACCATCATTCATTCAGGATGGAATACGCAATTCATCTGAAGATTGGCACAGAATCCTAGGAATGATGCCTACAATATTTATGCGCAAAATATGTCGTCAAATATGTCATCAGAATTGTGCATTAAAATTTGAATGAACCAAAACATATCTCATCGCAAAAGCAAACACGTTTCCTTAGAAATATTTTATATCCTTCAATATTAAAATGATTTAGAAACTATTCAAATCATGACATAACGTGTATTCAACGACATTTCCTGCACCGCTAAAAGCGAGAATCATGTGTGTGTTTTGTTTTGAAACTTTCTACTATATAATGGAAAGATATTACAGTCAATGGTGTCTTCAACTAGATAAATAAAGGTACTAACTGACAAGAGATTACTTACCGCGAAAGAGAAAAATAAAAGAATTGAGAAAGCAGAAAATATCAAGTGACACTGTATTTAAATTTTTAAATATTAAAGTTGACAGAAAAGAAAAAAAAATCCGGACGCAGTTCCACAAGCGAGAAGTATGAAAAGAGACTCTGTTAGAATAGAACGTATGATTATATCTATCCATTTTAACTGTAAAATGATGTGTCTTAGATGCTAAGCTAGTACTGCGCTTACATTCTTACCAAATAGCTAAGATCATTAGATAAATTACCATGAAAATGTTTGTAGAAAAGACACAGGGAAGGTACGTTATGGCGGCGAGAAAGATGAGATGCCAGACCAGAAAAGTTAACATTGCAGATTACGCTTTGCATCTCAACCAGAATATCTAGATTCATAATATAAGAAACGGAATAGATGTTACAGCAATGTTCACTGCATGGGTGATTGGTGGATATATATATATATATATATATATATATATATATATATATATATATATATGGGTTCAAGATCGCTCTTGATGAGGAAAATTGTATGTACAACATAGAGAACCAACTTTCCAAGAAGCAAAACACGGCGAATATCATAAAAGTATTTAGAAAAAGAAACCATAAAAGAATTTTATCGATTGCAGTTGATTATTTATTGGTCATAATGGCATATGTTCTTCAGTTATAATCATAAGCATAAACCAGTGAGTTTGGATATACTAAGTTTTATCATCCTTCTTGTATTGTCTAAATTCTTTTCACTACATGGCCACCAGTTGATCGTCTTGATCAGTTGAGCAAATTAAGTTTTACATAATTTTTCTCTGTTCTCCCACTAGGTTGTGCTATGATTACACAAGGGTTAGGTCTTTTGAGTCTTATAAAACACTCAAGGCATTCTTTCCTAATAATAGTTTCCAGGATGTTCACCGTCCCGAGTAAGATGATAAACTACATCTAATAGCAAGGCATCTGATCAGGAAGCTTTGAGGAGCGTTGGACCCCCTCTTAATTGCTGGTATTCCTTGTAGTAGTACCTGTTAGGATCCCAGCTAAGGGATAATAGTTAAACCACAAACTGGGGTCAAAATATTATGAAAGTGCAAAAATTGGTTTTAATACCAGTAATAGTTTTTTGTAAAAAAATTAGCAAAAATAAATTAATGGGAAAAAATTAATACCAGCACTAAATTTTTGAAAAAAATATTACCAACAATTCATTTTTATAAAAAATATTACCAGCAATTGATTGTTGGAAAAAAATATTTTCAGCAATACATTTTTGGAAAAAAAAAAAAGATATCAGCAATACATTTTTGGAAAAAAACTATAAGCAATACATTTTTGGAAAAATATATTGCCAGTAATAAAATTCTTGTTAGCTTTAAATAACCGCTTGAGGTTGATATGCCGTAAAACAAACCGAAAACAAAACCAGAATGTTCAGTTTTCTCCTTTCCATCATATGTATACAGTTCTTTATTCTAAAGATTTTCTTTAGGATCGTCTCTTGACTTATTTATTTTAATCATTGGATTCGTAATATTTCGCGATAGAAGCACACATCTGCTTCTTCAATCCCTTTTTTCATCTGTGTCTACATTTTCAAGCATTCCCTGACATATACGAATCTAGATATTACACAGCACTTCATTAGTATTTCCTTTTTGTTTCCAACTTTTTCCTGTTTTAATAATTGTTTAATTTCTGGAAGTCATATTTTGTTATACTATGAACCATCGATTTTATGTGCCATGTTTTTTATCGTCTCTCCCTAAAATGTCAATCTTCTTATATTTCATTACATGCTTGATACTGACGTCCGCTGTACGAAGTTCACTCGGTGGATTCTTTCTTGTTAACGATCATGTATTCTGTTTATTTGTGGAATCTGAAATATCTCTCAGACAATGCCGTAATAGAAAAAATGTCTTAACTTTTATCTGCCCGGAGATATTAAGATTTGACATTATTTTCATAGTCTTTAGATTATCCATGCTATGAATAAAACGTCAATTTCCATTAGATATCCGGTGATATTTTAACACGGCATTTCTTAGGATTATGAAATCTGCGCGGAATGTTTTATTTAGGTAATTCAATAAAGAATGTAGGCACATATAACTACAAAGTCTGTAAATATCATAAATCCTTTGTGTCTTCAGTATATTAATAAAGTTTTTTTTTCTTTCTGTAACCTTTCATAGATGCGCTACGTTACTTTGTCTTGTATGCCTATCCTTAAAAAGAAAGGAAAAATATGAAAGAAAATATGGAAGTTTAAAGTTTTCCTTATTAAGAAAAAGAATCTTCGATAATGCCTTTCCATGAGAATTTTACATTCAAATGGACAAAAGATCAAATCCACTCTTACTAATGGTAATGCTTCCCACAAACAACTTTACCAATGAAATTGTCTTGGAAATCTAAATGCAGTTGAGGTAGCTAACTTTTTTCTACGATATATTTTCAGAACATACGGAGTGCAGCATAGATATCTCCCACATAATGGTAAGATATTGTCTAGATGAAGACACCATTTACAGTAATATATTTCCATTATAAGGTGTGCATTTCTGACATACACACACATATATACTTCAGAAAAGGAAAAAACCTGTAAAGATATTTTAATATTGAATTTATTCAGAAATCACGAAATTAATGCAAATTACATTTGGCGGCCTTTAACTTCCAGACATTTATTAATATATGGAACAACTGCTTAGGCCACGTTGGCTAAAATGTTCAATGAGATTGCTTCACATGTTTTTGTTTTAATTTCTTCTCCAATATAGCGAGTTATCTTCAATACCCCAAATCCTTTGGTATCCCCACTATGTAAAAGTCTAAATACGACGAAAGACAATTTTTTTCTATTTCGAGAAGTGTGTATACATTTTTTGTTGATTCTGTATATCTATAACGCGTGGATCCGGGTTAAAATAAATGCTACTAAATTCTTAGACATTTATTGCGTAGTTATGAAGACATTTTGCAGAAATTCAAACATTGCTCAATACATATTCACAGACTAAATACATTGGCAGAGGAGACATTGGTTTGTAGTCGAGCATGCTAATTATTGCTACAGGTGTTCATTTTAGCTTAGTTTGAAAAACACTAATGGATGCACACACGGAGTTGTAGTCTCTGAGATTAGACTTATGAACAAAATCCCGCGGTTTCTATAGAGTTTAATACAATTTAAAATTAGATTGTCATTAGAGGTAGTACTTTCTATATTAATAATTGTTAACATCAATTTTCTCCACGGTACGGCCTCCTTTCATATTCAGTATAAATCTCAACATATACAAATGACTTGCTTCATTTAGTGTATAAAATACTTTACGTTTTAAAATTTTTATGTTTTTTCAAAAGTTGAAAATACTGTTCATGTCGCCTAATAATCTAGTTAAGTGCAGGTGATTCAGTCTTTACAGGCTTTGAAATAGAAATAAAATTCCGGCAGGGATCCTCATATTCACTTTCTCTCAAACGCCCTAGGGAAATCTATAAATTCATTTTTTCTTTCCTCATCTATGGATTAAACACTAGGGCTGTAGAATCTATAGCAATAGTTGGCAACCGGTATAGGAGAGAAAAAACTGAATTCAAAATCGTACGTGAACCTGACGGGGCATGTGAACTACAGTTTGTATCTACTCAGCATATGGGCAGTTTGGTTGTATGATGAAAAAAGCGAAATGTTCCTGAACAGAGGTGTATCATCAAAAAACGAATATCTATACTTAAACTAAGAAAACACGTAAATTTACAGTATACTCTCACAAAACAAACGTATATAAATAAACGGGGAAGTTAATGAAGAATTATTTAGATTTCAAATCGTTGTGCTTCGGACATTTGAAAGTATTTGATCCTTTTGGAAATTATACACTAAATTTTTTTTCCTTGATAAATTAAAACCACGCAGCTGTTTATTTCTTATTCTGCTTCGTTTCTATACATCACTATTCTTCGTTGATTTTTTTTTTTTTTTTTTTTTTTTTTTTTTTTTTTTTTTTGAAAAATGAATTCTGGGAAATTTAAGCTTATTGTGTCAAAAATAAAGGGTAACCGATTAGATTTATCGCACTAAATAGATTCCATTTCTCTTAAATAAAAATAATAAATAACGCTTTATATTATTTGTCAGTTGATTCCACTAGGAGGAAATTTAATTCATAATAATTAGAAAAAAAAAAGTTTTATCAAATAATTTTGGACGGTTTGATCTCTCATAAATATTTGTATATTTGTGCGGTAAATTTTGCATCCGTTAGGAAGTTTTGTAAAAAAAATCCTCGATTGTAGACGTATTTAGACAAATGACAACTACTCAAATGGACGCTAAAAAATAAAGGACAGAAGAAAGTAAACGTAATTAAACAAACAAAAGCGCCCTCCAAATTTTTCTTTGTAAATTTTCTTAAACTAAAGACACTGCTATTTTTATTGAAGTAGTGGTTTAAAGGCATTCTATTTTGCAGGATAATTTCACCATCCTCTGAGCGGGATAATTAAACGAATATTGGGGAAACAAAAAAGATTTCTGAATACCTCAATTTTATTGTCCATGCCCACACAAACACCTGAGAAAAATTTATTTAACAAATTTGTTTTGGTGAGAGGATAAAACGCATTTATTATTATGAATTCTGAGAATAGTAAGTCTTCATTGAAAATTTCTTTTGGATCACTCCTGGAAAATTATGGAATACGATCATTCTCCCCTTTCTTTCGGAGGTAGGATTTTAGAATCCACGCATTTCCGTCGATGAAAGAAATTTTGAGTAAAAATCTATCATTCTCGATTTCATTCCGAAAATCACGTACGCTGGGATGATAAACATGTCGAATGATATGGGTCTCACTCAGCAAAATATTAGAATAATAGAGAAAGAATGAAAAAAGAGGACAAGAGAAATATGAAATGATGATAGATAGGTTGAACCATAAAATAGCAGTGGTGGTGGTAGAATATTTAGCCAGCCCCCACGAGGGTTGCATATGGCACAAGGCCGGCTTTAGCGTGGGTTCTCCGAGCGCGTAGGCTCTGCCAATAAATGCCCGTAAAACCTGCATAACGGGATCGGGGTGGTCAACCTCCCTGAACGAGATTCTGTCCTTCGGCTGAGCCTCGTCCGGGTTCCTCTCTGCTCAGAGGCAGAGAGTTCGAACTTCTAGCCGAAAAGATTTCTGGTAGTTGCGGCGGTGGTGGTGGTAGTAGTAGTAGTAGTAATATTATCAATAAATAGTTGTAACCCAATGAATTGCAGTCGAATCCATTACATTCACTTACGTGCTAATACCCTTGGGAAAGTATGAACCTTTTCTCCCCCCCAACTATGGATAAATAGCAGGACAGAATAGCTTTGGATGGCAACTGGTCTACTTCAGAAAGAAATGGCAACCTACTGCGGGAAAAAATCTGCCTCATCAGTCATGTATTGAAAGATACATGATCGCCTAAGCGTGTATCACGCATGCCACTCAACTGACTGAACCCCTGGCGATTTCTACATCAATAAAATATCTGCAGAAATTCCCCTAACGCATTTTTGTAGTCGCCTTTTAACATGACAGGTAAATTACTAATTTTTATTGTGGGATCGAACTCTTTATTTTAGGCTATGAAATAAGCTTTCTATACAGTGTAACACGGATATAAGAGAGTTGTCGGGACTGGAGAATGAGTCTCTTATATCCGGGTTTGGTTTATTTTGTTTAGGTAAGTATGGCTCTAATTTGGGACCAGAGAAAATCTCTCTTGTATCCGGGTTTCTTTATATCCGGGTCACACTGTATATGGGGCTCAGATATCTGTCTCAATATAAAAATTATCTTTTATTTATTCACTTATTATATATAAATGCTTATAAAGTATTCGTGTATTTATTTGATGTGCATGTGAGACAAGATATTAGAATTTAATAAACAAATACACCCAGTGTTTTCTCCAAGAGTTTCATATCTGGAAACATTGAGATTTGGTAAATGTAAACACATATTTTCGACGCTGACTAAACTGGAAGCATAAAGAGAGATGCATGATTTATTTTCTATCGTTTCCAACTTATTTTACTGATACACTGTAAATATTGGCCTTATTTCTAGTGGCTTTAAACAGTAATAAAACAAATATTTGTTATCAAAAATAAAAATGAATTATTAACTTTAATAAAGATAAGGAATTCACTAGATTGAACCTGTTTTATGTTTATTGAAACGAACAGGAAAGGTGAGAAGAATCAATAATTACAACCAGGGTTGCTGAAAATAAAAAGAATGAAATCATCGGAATAAATTAAAGATATATCAATTTTAAAATAATTAATGCAATTTTTCATTTGACATTATTTCAACTGTTTTTCCTGGGTACATGTTTTCGACTATACATCCCTGTTTTAAAGAAATAAATTAATGTCCATTGGCACATAGATTGACATCGATATACTTAATCATGTAAATCGGACTCTTAACAAGAATTGATCATGTGTTTCCTTTGTAATTAAAAATCCACTTAGCAAGCCAAGTGTTCCTTACCGAAAACCCACAGCAAATCGAGCCATAATCGCCATATTTAAGAAGTAAATATATCTAGTTGTCATTGTTGGGTATCTATTTCTGTTAACTTTATTTTCGTAATCAATAGATAAACAAAGCAATATTAGGCAATTAATAATTTTTCTCATATACATAGTTCGCCAAAAATGTATAGAGACTTCAGGGAAGGAAAAATTATAAATATGCTGCAAATCATATTTATTGAGACACCAAAAGATTAATGCAAGTTAACTTTGAGCAGTAAAATCAAATCAGGTACTCAGAATGATGACCATTAACTACTATTCGGGCAATGTTAGCCAGTTTCCAATGAGATTGCACGATATGTATTTTTAATTTCTTGTCTAAACTCATTACGTTTTCTTTACTACAATTTCTACAATACACAGGCCGATAGAACACTGTAAAATAAACATGGGGCGGTCATTTTTTTATACGATTATCTACTAATTAATATTTGAATAATTAAAATATACAATATATAAGCAAAGCGGTCCGACGACGTATTCAGTTTTCCGCGATACATATCTTTTAAATTCCCGCCCCATAAGTGAAATTCTACAAACTAGGCAAGACAAGTTTTTCCTTTCTTGAAGTGTGTATACATTTTTTGGGCGATATACATACATATATACATACATACATACATATATATATATATATATATATATATATATATATATATATATATATATAGTGAATTCTGGAAGATCACAAACCAAATCATGAACAGAGGTAAATCGGTTGTGCCCACAATTAAAAATGGCCCCGAGGTCATATCGTTCTCGAAAGCTAAGAGGAACCTTTTCATCTAACTCAACGTTCAAGCTGAAAAATATCGACTCCTCCCCAGCTACCCATGTGTCACTGAGCACAATCTCAGTAATATTACCATCCCAACCCGAGAAGATTCTTATCAAAATTCCAGTGTTTGTTCTTGAGAACATCAACCCAAATTTATCCCCAATACTAGCAAAGTTTTTTCAACCGCTGATTGAAGGAGAAATTCTTCCTAATCCGTTGGAAAGTGTTAAGTGTATGCCAGGATTTCAAGAACGCGGGCGGGCGAATACCAACCTCCCAAGTACAGAACCATCAGTCTCTTTAGTATCATTAGTAATCTTTTTGAGTCCATAAGCAATGATGGTCGCCGAGCACGTATAAAATACCTCTTCAGCGACGAGCAGTATGAATATCGGTCGGACCGGATCTACTGCTGACGTTCTAATTAACATCACTCACAATATCAGATTTGTGACGACAAACACAGATCGAAAACCATAGCAATAGATATCTCAAAGGCCTTCGACAAGGTGATTGATCATGAAATTCATTTTAACAGGTAGCTATTAGTCCTCCAGAGACCTAGAACGCAGGAGTCCCCAGGGGTTACACAACGGACTAATACTACTTATGATCTGCATAAGAATATACTCAGATCATTTGCAAACATTTATACCGATGATACGACTATATCCGAGCGCACCTCGAAAACACTCGATGGTCAGAGTTTGGCGTCTCATCTCTCTACCGATCTCGCACAAACTATCCAATGCAAAAACTGACTGGTTTCATTCAATGCCTCAAATGCAAAAGCTAGTTACATTCCATCATCGCTGATCTGACCCCGAACTATCACCAATCAAGTGGAACAAGTATATACGATCCATTGGTAAGGATGCAAGCAAAATATTCGGCTCTCTGTAAAGTTCCAGAAAGTACCCGATACCTCTTGCTATCCTCTATCTTTACAAGAGCCAGATTCGACGACCCAAAAATGGCGTACTATTGTCTCGAGCCTTGATAGATTTCAAAGGTCTCTCCGAATACTTGGGGATGACGAATTATTCTCCACCCTTTAACCTCTCTCCCACAGGCGGGATGGGGCAAGCTTCTCACTGCCCTGTGGAACCGACTCCCAAGATTCTTCGATCAGTACACATAACCTGTTCAAGGCTAGGGGTAACCGTTATTTTCCAATCCTACACATAAAAATGGCCTCTAAAAGTAACCGTCTACCTCGAGTGGCCTCCGGGCCTTGTAAAGGTTTAACCTCGCTGTATATGATTTATTTTGTGTGATATACAGTAGAATCCCTAACAACCTGACTAAAAAGGTCTTCCGTATATGGGGAAATTGGTTACAATGTCATTATGAGATATTTAAATTAAAAAACAAAAAACAAAAAACAAAAAAACAAACTGAAATCTGGTTTATCATTTATTTTCAATATTTTATAGCAAACAAAATAAGTTAATAATTATGTGAAATATAACAGAATTGATTTCAAGGAAAAAGATATATGTACAGTGTAACCCGGATATAAGAGAGTTGTCGGGACCGGGGAATAAGTCTCTTATATCCGGGTTACACTGTAATGTTAATGAAGATTCATTGAATAAAGTATACGACGTACGCAAAACAAATAGCGTAACGAGAATTTTTTTAATCACTGTTGCATGATGATTCTTTCTCATTTATTGTCATTCGCAATTTTTTCCGCATTTCGTTTTGCTTTTGTTCTTGCAATTTTTTTAACGAAAGACACTTTTTACCTCTGCGTGAGTTATTCCAATCATCATAACTGAATGCTGGCTTTCTTTCCGTAAATCTGATAACCTTTTCAATAGCTTTTTCAATTTCAGTCCAGGTTTCATCACAATCATGTTTTTTTTTTCTTTTTTTCCTTGTTCACTGTGACAGTATGAACGCTGGAAAATAGTTTCTTTGGGAGATTTTATATCTTACAATGTTGACTTTTCTTTGTTGAACTCGGCCATAAGTTATTAGGTTGGTGCAAAAATAATGTCGTTTTCTCACATATGTTACTATGTGAGAAAACGACATTATTTTTGCACCAACCTAATACATCGAATTTCACTAGCGTCTAGTCTGTTTAAAATTTCCACTTTTTGCGATAACTCCAATGTTGTTCTTTTCCTTTTATTCCCATCAACTTTTGCGCAAAAAAAAAAAAAAAAAAAAAAGATATTGAGTGAAATGAGCATGCGCAATTTATCCAAAGTAAAGTTCCTGAAAAACAAATTTCAAATCAGTTATATATGACCGAAATAGTTCAACTATATACATCAAAATCACGTCCGGATATGTGGGATTTCGGATATGAGTGATTCTACTGTAGATTTATTTGCAGATATTCATTACGTATTTTTATAACAGTGTAAAATCAGTATAAACATCTAGAGTTCAGTCTAATATTGAATGAATGAATAAGCTATTTCTTAAATTATATACAATGTTCTCAGCAATTTACTCTTAGAATCTATTAACAATCTCAGCCATATGAAAAAAGTTTATTTCCATTTTCCCATTTATGGAAAAATGTTAAGCAGAGAAAAAAAAATAAATCTCTATATTTGCTCTTCGAATGAAAAACATTCCGAATACCGACTAGAGATGTTTTTAACTAATAACATGTATTTTGACCTCATGTTTCCCCTTTCAAAACAATCTGTATGTGAAGTAATATTCATTTGATAAATGGCAGTCGAGGAAAGGTCTGTCAGAAAACAGTTTATTTTTCACTCTTTGCTTAAAATAGTATATTGTGTACTGAGAAGAAGCAAAATTAATAATTGGTAGTGTTATTTAGTAACATTTGCGTTATGTTCTAAGAATTCTGTTTTCATACGAAAATTTTTTTTTTTTAAAATGGTGCGCATTCGAGTAACATGAAATGAGTTTCGATGTGTATATATCTTGGCAGATGTGGGCACCTCGAGGCGGTGTAATGGCTAGCAAGCTTGTCTCGCTAGAACAATTACAACTGAGTAGTGAGTTCGATCCTCACTGGGTGCCCCATACTTTCAGCCTTCTGCCACATCTAAGCTACGCTTGGAAAATCACTTGGGGGCACCTCGAGGTGGTGTAATGGTTAGCAAGCTTGTCTCGCTAGAACTATTACGACTGAGTAGTGAGTTCCATCCTCACTGAGTGCCACATACTTTCGGCCTTGTGCCACATCTGAGCTACGTTTGGAAAATCACTATTTGGGGTGCTTCGAGGTGTGGTAATGGTTAGCAAGCTTGTCTCGCTAAAACAATTACGACTGATTAGTGAGTTCGATCCTCACTGGGTGCCCCATACTTTCGGCCTTGTGCCACGTCTAAGCTACGCTTGGAAAATCACTATCTTGGCAGATGGTAATTTGTTTACTTTTGTCCACCAATTGATGCGCCGATATGCAATGCCATACCGTATGGAAACACCGAAATAAATTTCAAAGATAAAATATTTATTCTTAATCAATTCCCATCATGTTTATTTTCCTTGATATAACCGATTGATAAATTTGCTTGTATGTCTAAATAGAATATATTAGGTTGGTGCAAAAATAATGACGTAATAATGTCGTTTTTTGACGTATTCTTTAACGTCAAAAAAACGACATTATTACGTCATTATTTTTGCACCAACCTAATATATCACTCACCATTTGGAATAATATTTTGATGAATTTGTTTTTATGCTACCTACAGTTTCCTAATGTATTTATTGTTTGAAGGTCTCATGGCTCTTACCTGTTTCTTCCTCCTTATCTTCATTCCATAGGAACAAACCATTTCGACAGAATAACTTGATTGGTTGTTAAAGTCTAACGTGAGGTATGACAAAACACGAAGAGAATCTTTTTATGTTGGTAACTATTATAGAAAAAATATTTTTACGATTTTTATGTTAAAGAAATTGATGGGAAAAATGCAAATTAAATGAGAAATTATAAAACAATTCCACTTAACATTTAAAAAAAAAAACAAAACATCGAAATTGAAGTAATTAAATTAAGAAAACTATTTTGAGAAAATTATTTTTCATTGTAATATACTGTGTAACCCGGATATAAGATATGTCTTCTCCGGTCCCGACAACTTTCTTATATCCGGGTTACACTGTACCGTATGTTTTTATAACTTCGAATATTAATTTAATGGATATTCGTATTAGAAATAGACGACTTTGTTTTATTTTCAACAGTGCGTATTTCATCTGTCGGCCTGCTCATTTTAGAAATTAGAATGAAGATAATGATTTTCAGCAGAGATCTCACAAGCGTCCCCCTTTTGTAAGATAAATCACATTTTGAACCGGCGTGTTGTACCGCTCGGCTATCGAGGGCGTCTCAATACTGCAATGCACTATTTTCCCTTTTAAGGAAAGTTCACTTCTTCATTCCGATATTTTTCACGAAAATTCCATATCTGCTCAGTTTCCTATCCTAAATAGAAATAAAGCAGATTCTATCCTAAATCGAAATAAAGCAGTTTCTATCCTAAATCGAAATAAAGCAGTTTCTATCCTAAATCGAAATAAAGCAGTTTCTATCCTAAATCGAAATAAAGCAGTTTCTATCCTAAATCGAAATAAAGCAGTTTCTATCCTAAATCGAAATAAAGCAGTTTCTATCCTAAATCGAAATAAAGCAGTTTCTAAATAATTAATGTGTTTTTTTTGTTATTAATCCATCATTTTTCTTACTTGGAATGTTATTTTTTGTGTGTACTCGTATCGGAATCAGACGTCCCTTTTTCAAACTATGTGCATTACGCTCCCCACCACCACATTCGAGATGTTAATATGCTTGATAAATCAAAATTCTCTCCGGCAAAGATCGAACATGCGTTCACCTTTGGAGAAGACACGATGAAATTCTGTACTAATAGTTTCTTATCTCGCATTTTTCACTTCTGGAGAACTCTTCCAACTTCTCGCTACACAGTCAACTTTAATTTTCAAATATTTAAATTCAATATCAGTCGTTAATTTTTGTTCTTCTCTCATTAATACACACAGTAAGTCCTTGTGCCTTAGTGGCTTTTTCGCCTTGCATATGGTGAAATGATTAAATAAATTTAATGTAAAGTATCTGTAATGTCTGCATCTAACATTCTTAATTTACTCTATGTAGCTTCTGGGTGGAAATGATTTTTTTCATGATAAAACTGCTATTAAATTAACACTGATTATCTCGCTTTCACGAGATATTTGGGAATAATATATCTTGTGTCTTTCAGATTACAATACTTTTTTAAGTTACATTTTCGCTGCGTTGAAGTAGGTAATTGAATCCGAATATGAAGTCACATTTCTGTTGAAATTCAGTGGACGCCATATTTCTTAGCGTGTTAAATCTGGTGTAAAATAAATGTTTTATGACGTTTATGAAATCTTTTGTAATATAGAAAACCGTTTTTGCACTACTAAAATAATCTTTTGTGGATGTATAAAGCATGGAAGCAATTGTCATTCTCGTGTAATTGAATTAGACTTAGCTCAATATGGCGGCCAGTTTTTCATTTTTATTTCATTTTTGCAAATTGTTTCATCTTAATACTAATAGGCAACTTCACAAGCGTTTCTCTACGCTACCGCCATTTCTATGTGAAATATTTCGACGAGATAAATTCTTTAGTTTCACAAACTTTATCCCCTCCGTATGCTAAGAAAGAAGTTTAATTCTGGTATATATATATATATTTTTTTTTTTTTTTTTTTTGCTTTTTGCAAAAGGCGCTGCTTTGTGAAACACCCTCCCGAGTGGATTATTTCCCTATCACTACTAATTTCACGCCTGTGGCCAGAAGCTATTTTTCTCACATAATCAACTAGTCTTATCTACACCACATGCGATCATAAACAATGTCATTCAGTGAACCTCAATATTGCAGTTCCTTCTCATCCAACCACACATTTTGTCCTGGTTAGGAGGATTAACTACATCCAGCAGGAAGGTCTCTGATCAGGAGTCTTTGAGGAGCAGGGAACCATCTCTTAATTGCTGGTGTTCCCAAGTCCCCCCTGACTCGGGGTGGTAGCACATGTGAGGATCCCAGGCAAATAGTTAACCACAAAATTGGTGTCAAAACACTATGAAAATGTAAAAATCGGTTTCAATACAAGCGTTTTTGTAAAAAAAAAAAAAATGGCAGCAATATATTTTTGAAGAAAAAATTATTACCAGCAATACATTTTTTGAAAAAATGATACCAGCAATGGATTTTAGAAAAAAATATTATCAACAGTACATGTTTTAAAAAAAGAAAAAAACATTATCAGCAATATAAATCTTGTCGGCATTAAATACGCCACTTAATTTGAAATGTCGTAAAACAAACGAAACAAAACCAACCACGTATTATTTGTGTGTATTTGTCATTTCACTTTAGCAAGCAATAAAACGTTTCAGAATTTGCTAATTTAAAAATTGGATTTAAGAATTTATAACTACGAAGAAAAGCCAGAAATATGTACCCAAGATTTTTTTTATCCCTGATGCAAAATGGCATGATCTATTTGTAATTTCAGTTAAGTCTATTAACATATAACCCCTAAAATATCGATGAGTATTCACGCACAATTCTGATCAAAATGGTAATATCTATTATTTCCTTACAAAACATTCGTTTACTGCACAGCCAGTGCAGCCGTCGTATGAAATTTATAAAATATTTCCCTTAAAACAGAATTTCAGGAAAATTGCTTTTTAATCTTCACTATATAGCATAGCTGTTTCCACTATTGTTTCTTTTCTTTTAAATAGTATGGGACGCCTACATCTTTATATGCGTACTTTATCTTCTAGTTCCACTTGCTATCCATTTTATTTGTTACTGCTGCTGAATATCCTGATATGGTGTTTGTTAATTGGTACAGTTGTTTTTGTTCTTGTGTCACACCATCGCACGGGGCTTTATGAAAAGTGGTATTGGCTATGACCTAGAGTCTTGATTCAACTTCAAAAGACACGATAAAGAAAGAATATCTAATAATGAAGAGAGAAGTTTAAAAAAAAAAAGTTTCGGATTTTGCCAATCCTGCTTGTTAAAATGAATACAAAGAATAATACTTCGAGATAGTCATTTCATAGGAATCTTACGAAATAAAAAAAAATGTCATCAGAGATCTGCATAAGATTTGGAACTTTGGAAAAATACTTAATTGCAATTGTGTCGAGTATTATTAGACAAAATTGTCAGAAAGGGAATCAAGCAGTGTTTTAGTACGGCTGTGTGTTGTCATTATTATAATCGCTAAGACTAGACATTTGCATTGGTTTGTCATGCATTAATCGACAAAGACCCCCTCGGAATTCAAAACACAAGGAAGAATTGTCAACTGCACACTCATGTTACCAAGATCTCGACATCAAATCTTGGTTTGGCTTTCATTTCTTTTCTTTTTTAAATTTTTATTTTTGTGTCTTTTAATAAATGTTCTTCCTTTCTTTTCCGTTTTATTTTCTTGTGTCTCGTTTCTCTTCTCGTCTTTTCTCTATTATTCTCGGCTTTCATTTCTCCTCGCGTACTCGTTTTTGCAATTATCTTTCTCATTTCTATTCTATGCTGCCTTCTTTTTTTCGATTTGCTGATCATGCATCCGCCTGTCTTCTCTCATTTGCTTCATCTCTCCCATCCTCTTCTATTTCCACTCTCTCTTCTCAGCTTTTTCTCCATTCGATCACTTATCGAAACACGATCAGTTTTCTCCCCAATAGTCACACTTTATTCCTCCACATTCTTCTCTTTTAATTTTATGTATTTCGTCTCACTCTTGAATAATTTGGATCACCCCTTCTTTCTTTTTTCTTTTTTATTACATAGATTTATTTCCTTTTATCATTCATATCTTTTTTCATTTCAATTTCCACACCATTATTTCTTGTTTCTCTGCCTTCTATTCTTCTTATCTTTCGTCTCTTTTTATTTTCTCTTTTCTACACTTTTTGTGTTTTCTTTTTTACATTATTTTGTGTTTTTTCTCCTTTTCTTTTTTTGAGTTTCTTGACTTTTTTATATTTTGTCTTTCTTCTCTTTTTTATATTTTGTCTTCTCTTTTTTTATATTTTGTCTTCTCTTTTTTGTCTTTTTTTTGTCTTCTCTTTTTTGTCTTCTCTTTTTTGTCTTTTTTTGTCTTCTCTTTTTTGTCTTCTCTTTTTTGTCTTTTTTTGTCTTCTCTTTTTTGTCTTCTCTTTTTTGTCTTTTTTTGTCTTCTCTTTTTTGTCTTCTCTTTTTTGTCTTTTTTTGTCTTCTCTTTTTTGTCTTCTCTTTTTTGTCTTTTTTTGTCTTCTCTTTTTTGTCTTCTCTTTTTTGTCTTCTCTTTTTTGTCTTTTTTCTCTTTTTTTGTCTTTCTTCTCTTTTTTTGTCCTTCTCTTTTTTTGTCTTTCTTCCTCTTTTCTATTTCCTTTTTTCATTTTCTCTTTTTTTTTATTTCCGTGTTTATTTTTTATTTTATTTTCTCTTCTTCAATCCAGTTTTCTTTTCTGTTTCTTTACTTTTCTCTAACTTTTTCTCTTTTCCCCTTTATTTTCTCTTTTTTCATTTCCCTCTTTCTTCGTTTCCCTCTTTCATCTACTCATTCTACTTTTCTCTATTTGTCTTTCTTTCTCCTTCTCTTACCCCGCTGTCACATGTCATTTTTCAAAATCATATCTCTCTCTCCACACGTTTTCTCTTTTTTGCCCTCGTCTCTTTCTTTTATAGCTCAGTATCCCAAATCTCGGTGCCGCCTGGAACTGAAGCGGCGCCGAGCAAATATTAATCATGGAGGACTACTGGGTTTCCAGGCAACGACGTGGCCGCAAGGCAATATACCCATGTGGATACGAACGAGATTACATCGGTCATCCATATGACAGACACTTAGACCGTACACCAACCTCGTCCTGTCCACTCAATGAGGTCCGTGCAAACGAACCAGGTTTTTGCTTTTTCCCATCCCTTACTGCCATTGGACTGACCGGCCTACTGGCCAGCTGATAATAATTCCGCTCAATTTGTCTGTAGGAAATAGGAAGTAGTTTGCTGTACAGCCGTCTCCGATCATTTAGTTATAATGCTGACAGCTATTAGCAACAAAAATATATATTGATATTTTGACTTGGAATAATACATTTGGACCGAGACAGTATTTCCTAGTTGCAAATAAAGATATGCAATTTTTATGCCGTATTGCTGAGGGACTAATTTCAATGATGTTTCTTTATATAAAGAAACTGAACAACATTTATGTTTCGGTGATCAGTACAAATTGGCTTTAGTGGTCCTTACTAGATATACAGCAAAACTCATATTTCTATGTCTGAAATTATTCCAGATTGATATTGCGTTGTGATTTCTTAATCATAAATTTATTCTTAATATAATTAGTTTCAGTTCTGTGCCAAACGTTTAATCATTATTTTTTTTTTTAATAATCATGGAAATATATTAGTTCTGTTGCCTATTCGAAATTGTGTTAAGAGGAAATTACTTTTATCAATGAAACACATGTTTGTTGGGAAGGGCTCTCTATTTAGGATAAATGTACATCTTGAAAGAGACAGAAAGTTTTTTTTTTTTTTTTTTTTTTACGGTATATCAACCTCAATGAGTCATTTAATGCAGACGACATTTTTTTCCCCTGGTAATATATTTGTTTTGTCAAAAATCTATTTCTGTTAATATTTTTTTCCTCAAAAATGTATAGATATTTTTTCAAAAACGTATAGCTGTAATATTATTTTTTTCAAAAACCTATAGCTGGTAATTTTTTTTTTTTTTTTTCAAAAACGTATAGCTGGTAATATTTATTTATTTATTTTTTTCAAAAACGTATAGCTGGTAATATATATGTATTTTTTTTTTCAAAAACGTATAGTTTGTAATATTTTTTTTATTTTTCAAAAACGTATAGCTGGTAATATTTTTTTTTTTTTTTCAAAAACTTATAGCTGGTAATATTTTTTTCAAAAATGTACAATTGGCAACAGTATATTTCATAAACGTATTATCAGAGGCCTTGTTGTTGGACGTAATTTATCGTCTTACCAAGGACGCGGGTGTAGTTTATTGTCATACCCAAGTTATTAAAAATAAATGTGTAAACAGAAATTCAATATTTATCATATTATTGACTCTTTTAGATTGATCTTCGGTGGCAATCATAGCGAGCATCGAAGTGTAGATTAAACTTCTGTCACTCTTCCTGAAGACCTCTTTTGCTCTCAGTAATATAAACGGAATATAAGTTATAAAATGCCTACTAATACATCTGTTATATTTGTAGTTATCTCAGTAAGTCTGTGTCCAATGATAAAAAAATTCACAAATATTTATATTTCAGCGTAATCACACACCTAATCAATACATTTAAAACACAATCCTCTTAATTGCTTCTAATGGGATTAATCTCCAAATATTATATGCAATGTGTATTAGGAATATTATATAAGAATGCTTTATTTTAAATACTTTTAAGAGGTTTTCAATACTTTGTCAATAACATTAAATTATACGGACATGCTTTATTAATTTCTCCATATATATTTACAATTTTTTATAGGTTGTTGTACATCCAGATAATATCTGTCTGAATTTCTGGCATGAGCGTTTAACATAATTTACGCTATTGACATGCCGTACTGGTTAAGTCGATAAACTACAGCCAACAACAAGTCCTCTGATCAGAAGGCTTTAAGAAACATAGAACCACCTCTTAATTGCTATCGTTCCCATGTCAACCCTGACCCGAGGTGGTAGCAATTATGAGGGCCCTAGTTATGGGTAAATTGTTAATCCCCCAACTGGTGTCAAACACTATGAAACAGTAAAAATAGGTTTTAATAATAACAAAAATATTTTTGTAAAAAGTATTACCTATTATTAATACATGTCTGGAAAAATATTAGCAGTAATACTTTTTTGAAAAAAAAATATTACCAGCAATAAAAATCTTGTTGGCATTAAATAATCCATTGAGGTTGATATGCCGTAAAACAAAAAACAAACTGTTTGCATGCAGACTATTGTATCATCACAATTCACGCTGTTGTTCCCAACTGTGGTTTTCAGATGCTTCTTAAAACGGATGACTTTTAGGGAATTTCGAAGTGAATCCTTTATTGAATCTGATTGGTTGATTTGGTCTAATTCCACTGATCATGACTAGGGATTTTTTTAGGTAATATTCAGTTAATATGTTAAAGAATCTTCAAAATTCAAGTTTTAGATTAATTTCAACAGTGTTTTAGGAAGACTGCATCTCACATTTAAATACACCTTAATCGTGTCATTGACGTCCCGTATAGAAAGGTTTTGTACTAAAAATGGCAGCACCAGATGAGGAACACATGGTAAAATATCTCATGCAGATTTAAATAATTTTACATCTTTTCGTGAATTATAGACATTTGAAAAAAAACTTCAAATGAAAAAACATTTAATTTTCTTCTAATGAGTGGTGTTAACATAAAATATTTGACTTTTTTTTCGTGCGTTACAGTATTCTCCTCTTAGATATGTGTGAATAGGTGCGTTGTCAAGCGTTTAGAACGTATGCAATCAGACCATTAGACTCGAAAATGGATATCACTGTGTTCCCTTTATGCAGACGACCAACATGGAAAATTAAAATAAGCGTTAAAAAGAAAAATATATGATAGTAATAATAATAGGAATAGTTCTCTATATTTGATGGGTATTTTCCTTACAAAGTCAGTACAGTGTAATCCGGATATAAGTGAGTTGTCGGGACCGAAGAAGTCTCTTATATCTGGGTTTCTCTGATATCCGGGTTTGGTCTACATTTGTTTAGGTAAGTACAGGTTTTAATTTGGGACCAGATAAAATCTGTCTTATATCCGGGTTTCTCTTATATCCGGGTTACACTATATTATCAAATAGATAAATGTTGTAAAATATATTTGTCGTAAATTTCAGCTAATAATACTTATAATTAAAAACGCTAATAACTTGATTTACAGGTATTAAGTTCATTCATAAAAATGATTATACGTATTTATTTATTAATGAACGAAAATAATACAAGCATTATAAATAGATTAGTATATTAAACCAGATATATGAATAAATTGTTATTTGCTATTATACATGGTCGTGCTTACATCTTATATCATTGATAACCCTTTTACCATTTATTTTGTAAATGTATGTACCTTTTCCATGCTAAAATTACTTCTAACAGATCCTATTGCTTCCCATTGAGCGTCATTGCTTAAATATCGTTTACCATTCTTATAAATCTCATTTGAAGGAATGGTCAATACATGTTATACCAAACTTATATCTAGAGAATTTGGTGTTTTTTTTTTGTTTTTTTTTTCTGTTGGTATCTTTTAAATCTATGCTGTAAATTTACGCAACATTTCCGGTTTGGGTGACGTGAGAGTTCAATGACTTTACCTCTTGTTAATCAGCGTTTTTTCTTCCTATTATTTATTATTCATTTAAAAGTTAAAAAAGAGGTTGTTCCTTTTTACAGGAACTAGATGGACGGCAAAATGCTAAAACTCGATCCAAATAATCTAAATTGTTAACTCTGATGTCTTGCATGAATACAGAATAAGAATATTTATCTGCCTTTAGGCTTACACCAACATTATATTCGATGGAAGCCTTAATTCTACTCCCTACAATAAAACCATCAAAACATTACTCCATCTCCAGCTATTATACAGTGTAACCCGGATATAAGAGAGTTGTCGGGACCGGAGAAGAAGTATCTTATATCCGGCTTTGGTCTATTTTGTTTAGGTAAGTATCGCTCTAATTTGGGACCAGAGAAAATCTCTCTTATATCCGGGACACACTGTATTAAACGTTTCTCTTTTGTTATTTTAAAAAAAAAATTCAATTTGACTTCCTCCATGTTTTCAGATATCATTCTTAATATATTAATATCTTTTAATAGATTCATACCTGGAAAAATCATTCTTACCAGCAAAAATATTTAATGCAATAGTCACTCGCCACAAAAATAATGATACTATGTCTATATTTCTGAGATGAGGTATTATGTACATTATTTACATTATTCAGACTATTGTCCTCATCTTTATAGCCATATTTATTACAACGTTTCGGCCGTTGTACGCTCCGGCCTTCTTCAGGTGGTTGGAATGTCAAACTTAACCCTTTATTTCGCTCACTGGGGTAGACTGTTCTAGTTCTGCGTGCCATGTTTAATGGATGTCAGTTATCAGTTATCTCCTGTTAATTCCCCTCTCCAATTTCTCCACTGCCTTAACCTGATATTGAACTCACACTATTTGGATCGTGTCACTGGATCTAACCAACGCCTTTATCCACTGTGTCATGTGTCTTTGAGATTAAGTTCGACATTCCAACCACCTGAAGAAGTCCGGAGCGTATCATGGCCAAAACATTGTAATAAATATGGCGACAAATATGAGGACAATATTCCGAATAATGTAAATAATGTACTATTCTTACATTTTAAAATAATGTATGGCTTTAAATAACAAAGGGTTGATAACGGGTAAAAAATCAAATTACTCACACAGTCTACTAAATTAATACTCTGCGTAATTTCTAGTCTCTTTTTCACCACTAGTTTCTTCAAAAAAGTTCTTCTTGATCGATCTATTTATCTAGCTTTTAATTATTCTCAAGTTTCTTTCTTTGACTTTATTGAAACCAGTTTTGTACTGTTACGTTTCAACCCATTTATTTTAGTTCTTGTTTCATTGATTTTTAAAATTTCATTTCATTTCTACATTTTTATAACATTGTTACTTAGCAGTACTGGAAGATTTTTTTAAATAGGAAAAACATTACAATTTACTAGATAATGAACACATAAATAATGACGATTTTTTTTATTTTTTTTTTTTTTTTAGCGACGTCAGTCATTTTGATTTCGACCGGATACGCTGCAGTAATGACTAAACTAATCGACAACCCCAACACAATGAAATATAAACACATTCTGAAACAGAACGTGTTTTATGCTAGTGATTTAAAAAAAAAAAGCACGAAACACTTCTTCAGGACGTTGGAGATCATGGCTCTCTACATATTCTTATCCTTGTAGCTTGTAAAAGCTTTTGTTTTGTTATCTTTCCAAAACCTAGTTTTACCATCCATTTACTGAAAATATCTAACATGGTTATGCATTGATTTCCTCTTTCCCTCAATACTGCGGGTATTTAATTTTCCAAACCCATTTTCCTCATTACGCACCCAATAAATTTCAACCATCTTTTCTTGATAAGTCTCCTTTTTGTTTCAATTTTCTCTATATCGTTGTTCATTTATTCCGTCAGTGTTATTGCCAGCATCTTCTGTAGAACTACATTTGTTACTTTAAGTCACTACTTCATTCGTGGGGAGGAACAAATTTTGCACGTCATTTCAGTTCTCTTTTCATTGTTTCTAACAGATGTTTTCTGCTTCTTGCTACTTTGCTTAGAATCTTCAGGAAATCATTAGATATCCGAATGCCTCCTCGGTATTAACACTTTGTGTCTTCTGTTAAAACAATTCCCAGATATTGAAATGGTTTTACTTGTTTGAAGTTTGTATCTCTAATTTGTAATGTACATGATGGGCTATTTATTTTGCTAAAAATCCTGCAGTCTGTCTTGAAATTTGTTTTAATCCTTTCTTCTCGCTTTCTTCCACTGCACTCTGTAGGAGTTCTTGTAGTTTTCTTTCTTGGCTCTCAACATTTATCATCTTCATATCTGATGTTAAGATTGTGGCCGCCAATAATGAATCCTGGTAGGACTTCTAATTATCACAGAAACACCTCAAGGTAAACGTTGAATAAGTCCGTTCAGAAGACACATACTTTTTTCACACCACTTTCTATTGTTGTATATTTACATAATTCATTTTCTATTCGTATGTTGGCAGTTTTCAGAAAGTACAGATTCTAGATTATTCTGATAACTCAGAACTATGCCGAGGTTACCACTACTTTGTAACGTACTTTAGTAATAATTTGTTATAGACAAAACCCCAAGAACTGGCATTTCACGCTGTCTTGAGACTGTGTAAAATATAATATATTCAGTTTTTAATGGGCTTATTTTTATTTATATTTTTATTTGGCAGTATTACAAATGAATATTATATTTTATGCATTTTTGTTTCTTTTTCAGGTAAGTTAGTTTTTAAATATTTTCGCTGGAAATAACGCTACAGGTAAGTCTACTCTTTCGTTCAAATTCTATTAAAAGTCAGCTACGATGTTTATTTGTATTTTTCTTATTTTTTGCAATATCGCTAACTTTAATTTTTTTTTTTTTTTAATTATTGTATTTTTTTTAATTAGCCTCTTTTGAGCTTAGTGCGTGCCGTTGACTACAAAAATTAAAAAATATCCGATTTATATGTGTCCCAATGAAAATCAATATCTTCAAATGTTAACATTTTATGAAAATTTAACCAATAGTTACATGATCTCCGGTTAAGTAGACACGATTGATAATTTGGAGTAAGAAATGAGAGTTTAGCATTTTTATTAATTTATCGTAAAAATGTAAAATTTTTGAATAGCAGGAAAAAGGAAATAATACCTGCGTCATCAAATCTTAATCAAGTCAACAGATATGATGTCACATCGAAAAAAGACTTTTTCAATTTTCGAATTTCCTTTCAAATCAATTTTTAGATTGGCTACTTCAGAAATGACGAATTTACTACAAGTTGTGATGTCTCCTTCTTATAATCTTCCCTCTAAAAATAATAGGCGTCCCAAAATTTATTAATATTCATGTAATCCAGTCAATTCTCGCTCATCGAATAAAGTCCAGATTTTATAAAATTTTAATGTTTAATTATTGAGAAGAAAAGATAAAAAGTTTGTCGAGAATTAAAATTGCACATGAAAGAGAAAACCAAGAAAATATTTCGAAAAAGAAATTTACTGTAAACTGCTTTTCCAGGATTAATTTAATTCCAATTTGCAATACTTAAATGGTAAAAAAAAGTCTTTCGAACGATACAGACTCAGAACATATGTAGTTTCACTGGTTTATTCCTCATAGATTTTCCAAAGACTTCAAGTATATTCCAAGAAAAAAATCTTATATTGAGATTACATGACGAAGAAAATACGTGACACGAACACGTGTTACGTATTAATTATAATTAGAATCTAAGCATTTAAATTAATTAAAAAATAGATTCTCTTGAGTAAAACTTGTTGTTAGATCCACTGGTTTTCGATTTTTATACCTTGAGTCCCTGCACCTCATTTGAAACCCTAACCTGTTCATTCGAAATTCAAGCGTATGTCACAGTGATCTAGCCCGTAACATGAAGAGTCTTATTGGATTTCAAATTTAAACTAAACACAAATATTTCATAGTAAAGAAAGAATCTTAACTCGCATGATTTTCTTTTAACAACTATTTGTGATATTTTCGTAACACGTTTAATTTTCTAAAGAGTGCCTTTTTTATCTTTTTTGTGCGATTGTCGTCTTTTTCTTTTAACCTATCAATTATTCACAAGAAGATACTTCTGTCAATATTTTTTTAAAAAAGATTGATTTAGAAATAAAATGAAAAACTTGTTATTCTTATTTATCTTGTTGTATGTTAGCGGTTCTGAAATGCTCAATTTCTTGATGATTTCGAGGTAATGTATTTGTCAATGGTATAAACATGATTTCCCCTTTGATCAGTTTTAGCGTAAGATATGAAAAATGGCTTATAACTGCTATTTTAAGATAGATGAAAAGTAAGTGGATAAATGAGTGGATATATTAGAAGAAACTTTTTTTTAGGATGTAGGCAACAGTGGCTTTCTATATTTTCCTTTTCATTCACTTCAATGTCCCTATCCATTGAATGTAATAGAAAACTATATGGCTGTAGTTTTATCTTTAATACTAATATTATGAATTTTCCAAGATATTTGCAAAACTATTTGAATTCTCATAAACGTAACTTTTCTAATTTAAATTTGATTATACGTTGATAATATCTCAACTCACGCTCCACCTTATTATTCGACTACACAATGTGTTTACCCGTCAAAAATCTTGGAAGAGAATGAAGTAGTTTTGACTTTATAAAAGCCTTGAAATTTAAAAATATAAATTATCATATTATTTCGTGTCGCTTCGAGTTTGTAACGATTCTTCGCTTGCAAACGAATAAGTTCATTTCGAATTTTACATTGAAGTTAAATGTCGATCCGATAATTTACACGTGTCATGTAATGGAATTTATTTATTGATTTGAAATAAACTTTCAGCTAGGTTGTGAATTGAGGCATTGATTTAATTACACTTTTCGGAATATTTCCATTTAAATTGATTTCATATCAATTGGACTTCGATTTGCAAGTTTTCAGGTTTAATTTAAGTTCAAACAGTTTTATGTCCTGGCACATTTCGCTATTCGTTTCACTACATCTGGAAATGCAAATGTTTGTGTACCGAATTTCAAATGTCAGTGCACCGAAACACACATTTATTCAATAAACATCGAATCATTTCACCTTTTTCTTTCTAATTAAAATAAGATATACAATTTAAAATTGTCTTCGTCGTATCGTTTCTCAGTGATCGTGAAATCTTAATTATAGAACTCAGTTACATTAATATCCAAATTAAAATAATCTGCTTGTCTGTTCAAACAGCGAGTCGCATAAATTGCTGAATGTAGTCTCCTAATTTTCAAAGTTTTAATAAGAGCATCCGCTATTGTTTGAATGACAAGAATACAAAATGGTGCAAATTAAACATACTGCTCGAATAAACGCTGATATGTCAACTCAATTTAAGTGTTTCTTAATTTTAAAAAATTGTAATATGGTCTTGTCTTTCAGTTTATTCGAGAGACGTTTTTTTTTTTTGTTTTTTTTTTTTTTTTTTGGACATATTGAATATCAGAGGAAAGTTATGCCTATGAGCATTTTCATAAATTACGAGATTCATCATATTTTATTTGAGACCCTAAGCCATTTATTCGAAATTTAAGCATATGTCACATTGATCGATCATGTTTCATGAAGAGTCTTAATGGATTTCAGAACTGAACACAAGTGATTCAGGTTAAAAAGTAAATCCTTACACGATTATCCTTTTTTTTAACAGTTACATGGGTTATATTTCTTTGCCTATTAAACATTCTAAGCAATGATTTTCTAGTCTTTTTCGCGTTTGTCTTGTTTCTGTTTGGTTCAGGAGACAAGCAGTGCCAGCCGCTACTGTTGCCAAAAAAGATTAGGTTTAATAAATTAGAAATAGAATGAAAAAATTGAGTTTTATTTCCCTTGCTTTATTGTGGCAATTCTCAAGTTTTCTAGTATAATTGATTTTGTACTATTATAAAATTAATAACGTAATAAATGTGTTTTCCCTTCGATCTGTCTTAGCGGCAGATATAATGAAAATTAACTCAAAATGAACAATGTATGTAAATATAATAAAACAAACTTTATTGTCAAATGCCATGCTGCTTCAGGATTTAGTCAGTTGTGTCTCTCTGTAGACTCCATTTCATGGACTGTGTTCCTGTTGCATTCTTCAGACTGGCCGCTACAAAAGGATACACAGCCCAGTCTGACCTGATATTTAATATTAGGTTGGTGCAAAATAATGACGTGATAATGTCGTTTTTTGACTTTAAAAATACATCCAAAAACGACATTATTACGTCATTATATTTGCACCAACGTAATATATATTTGGAGCGTGAAACGTTGTATTCATCTCTTTCACTGAAAGACAACAGCTTACTGATACCAATTTTCATGCCGATAGCAATTGCTAGACACACTCATTTTAGAGCAAAAATGCACCCTTCATATTCGCTGACATGACAAAGCAGGACTTGGAGATTAAATATATCCCATAGTATCTCAAAACTTTACTATTCTCACTTAAATCAGTATTAGTTAAACTCTATTTTCTTTCTATCTTTATATATATATATATATATGACAAGTGTGTGTGTGTGTGTATATATATATATATATATATATATATATATATATATAATAATATACGCGGTACTTATTAGAAAGCGTTCAATATCAGAGATAGACCTAACATATTTGGTTGGATTGATGTGAGTATGTGACACTGAGTTTCACGTTTGACGATCGCAAAAGCGTGAAACCCAGGGTCACAAACTCACATCAATCCAACCATATATATATATATATATATATATATATATATATATATATATATACCTTGTCTTTGAGTGGTCATGTCCCAAATGCCTATGGTCCCGCCATATGTGAACACCTCTTAAATAACAGAGGGTGTGCTGCTAATTTTAGTGCTGATTGGTTCACTGTTTTGTCCCGGTCGCACTCGTTATTTCACCTCAAGGTGCTGGAGGCACTTTATATCGGGTCCCGCAAGCCTTCCCTGTGTAAACAGCGTAAATGTTTGTTGGGGATCGCTGTTATTTGTCTCTAGCTCCTTGAACTCATATTTCCCCTTTTCCTTCTCCTTGCACATTTTCTAGTGTTTTAATTTAAGTTGAATCTCCCGTGGAGGCCTGATGAGCGGGAGCGAAACCGGTTGCTTCACTTTTAATATGTCTAGTAATATTAAGCTTCACACTCTTATTTCTATTATTAAATTTTGTACCTACAAAAATATTTTCATATATATATAATGTTTATTTTTGTTTTAATCCTTTCCAGTTAACGAATCATTTTCGTAATCGCCAATAGAAAATTGATTAAGAAAGATCGCAAAAGTTTTTTCAAATAATTTATATTTTCCCAATTACTTTCAGTCTCATCTGAGAAAATCTTCAGCGTGCTTAAATTACTGGGTATACGAATTTCTGCAAATTCAGAATATTTTATTGTGTGTTTTAATGCGTTTGTTATAGTTCTGTATTAATTTCAATTTCCCGATTTTTTTCCCATACAATGGAGGCAACGTTTTTTTACCTTAATTCATTATATATATATATATATATATATATATATATATATATATATATATGGTTTGATTAATATCGAGAATATGGAAAGGGAGCAAAAGTATGCAAAGGGAAGCCGCTTAACACAGATTGTCCAAGAACACTGTCGAATATAAACCCTAAGTTATAAATTTCTCGCTTGCTACCTTTGTTCCCAGCAGAGTTTTGAAAGGAAGTGTGTATAGTGTAGTCGCTTCACCGTACCACACAGGTTCCATCAGTTAATATGCCTTGAATAGAAGTTTTTGGCCAAGGAGAATATCGCCCTGGTCTGACAATCACAATATTCCCAAGATTTCAAGATATCGAACAAATGCAAGCGTGGAGCAGGGCAACTGTTCACTATCCCTAAAAAGGAGTTGCAGTAATGCTTCCATGAATGTAGACGCTGGATAAAAGGCAGGCATTAGAATGGGACTGTTCCAAGTTTTTTTTTTTTTTTGTTCACCTCTGCTGAGGCCAGGTATTGAAGTCACAATTTTTGGGTTAAGTTACTAGATTACTTCAACCAACGCTTTTATCCACTGAACCATGTTTCCTTGAAGAGGCATGTCACGTGGAAGTAGAACAATATTAACCGGAGGACGAAATAAGTAGTGTACAGCTTCATGATCGCTTAAGTAAATACAAGCTACCATTTGCTTTCATTACATCATTCCATCAAGCGAATAGTTGGACGAAGCCACCTTTCCACTTTACCAATGAAATATACAAGGCGTGAGGACGTCGAACCTGTGTGCATAACACTGCGGCTCCTAGCGGTGAAGGTCTCGACTGGTAGAACCAAGGAATGTAACCAGTTTGAGCTTGTAGTGAGAGGCTAGCAAATTTCGTCTCATGAAAAGAGGCTTTAGATAAGAAATAATTATCCACACACGTAATTACTTTTAAATTCTCTCATGATTAGAGAGTTAGGATTGAACAAATCCAGACCTGTTATGCCAGAAATACTTCGTTCTTCGTCTGACATGACTCTTGTAAAATAGTTCATGGAAGGTGAATGCTACAAGGAAACAACTATTTTTGCAGAACCTTCAGCGATCGAGCGTATATACGAGTTCCACTTGAGGTAGAGAATAAGATTGAGTCTTAACAGGCGTTCAGGACAATTAGCCTAATCATTTTGTGATATTGGGAAGGCACAACAATATTCATGATGTTTCAAAAGTTCATATCATTACATTATCTGTTGCTGAATCTGTAAACTGAAATCACAATTTTACATAATGAATTTAACATAAGCTTTGTATAAAATGAATCTTGCGATTGTAACTCTCAAAGTTCAGTAGTTCAATTTTACAGCAATTAATTTGGTATACTACTAATAATACTTACCAGAGTCAGATAATACGACGAATTTCTGGCATAATTGAACCGGCGCTGCTCAGTCCTGTTTAATCTTGTGAGAGTACAAAAGCATTAACGCGATCTTGTGGGTGATGAATTATCCAATAGCCGAAACGTTGCTATCCTCTCAAAATTCGATCACTTTTACTATCGCAAATATTCCAATGAATTACATTCCTCAGAGCTATTAGGTTGGTGCAAAAATAATATCGTTTTTTAACGTCAAAAAAGATATTATCTTTGCACCAACCTAATATCAACGCAGATGTTAACAGCAAACCATTCCCTTCCATTTCGTAAGTACTAAGTTCTACTTGGACAGCACTTTCCCCAGGAGTTTTACTTTGTTGAACACACTCCCGAATGGAAAATTCTTAACCACAGCAACAGTAACCTGTTCCAGTCTAAGGTTAATCGATGCCTATCCTACATATCCTCATGACATACGGTTTGGGCTTTTGCCTTGGTCGTTGCATTCGGTAAGCTAAAATATAAAAAAATAATTAAAAATAAACACATACATAAGATCCCATTAAAACAGGTTTACTCCGATCAAGTATTATGTTGCAATACAGTCTTCTGCGGGAACTGGTTTTATGCCTTTACCCAGAAAACTGTTGCGAACACAAGCGTTATTAACTGGATTTTGAACTGGCCAGTACTGTTTTCTGTCTTGACAAATTCTACGCCGCCTCATACCTAGAATTGATACGAGTAATTTATTAACTACAATATGCCAAGCGAAAACTAGCAGTAATGAAGACAATAGCTGACCAGGTCAGTCTTAGTCAACATCGAAATGGCTCGATTACAACAATCCGACAGGGAGCGGAGAAGTTATCACAAAAGAAAAATGGAGAGGATAAAAGAGACGCAACAAAGTTAAAGACACGTGTCCAGAGTCTCAAGGGGATCCGTTCTGTGTATTCCTTGTCTCAATAGTCGACGATGACGTGACCATAACAACGACGTTATATCATTCATTCTGCAGAAAATGTTAGAACAAATGACAAAATGGCTGATATATGAGTCAGAAGATGACTTTAATATGCATTATTTCTTCGGTTTCCGCTTTCTTTCACATTTAAAGTTTTTTTCTTTTTTTTCCTTCCTTTGATTGTTTCTCGCTTTCTCCTATTCCGTTTATTTCATTCCCATTTCTAATCAGGGTAAATCGTTTAGACATCTAATCCTATGTTTTCCTTCCGTTTTTATTTTTTTCCATTCGATATTTTTTTTTTCTTCCTTGGATATTTCTATACTTATTTTCATTTTTATCTTCTCGATTCTTTTTTATCTTTTATGTTTTTGTCCGATATCCTTTCAGCATTTCTCTTCCTTTTACCTTGCTGCACCTTTTTTTCCTTTATCTATTGACTCTTCTTTCCCTCCTAAATTTATGAGTCTTCCATTTACTATCATTTCTACTATTTTAATCAATTTAATAATTCTTTTTATTGTCTTCATTAGTTTCTTCCTGTCTTTAATTTGATTTTCAACCTCTTTTATTTTTATTTAGTCAGTTTCCTTTCAATTTTTTTCTTGATCCAATTTTCTGAATTACCTCATTCCATACTATAATTTTCATGTTTAGTCGATTTTGACTGCTTTCATTTTAACATTTATTCTTCATGTAAAATAAAGAAAATATATTCGCATTCTTTTTTTTACTCCATTTTTGCTTATTAAACTTGTATCACTTTAATACGTATTCATAACTGCCTCATATTCTATTCATTTTCGACAGTCCTCCATTCATTTCTTTCCTGATTCTTAATTAATTCCCATGACTTTTGTTTCATTTATAGACATCCCTAACTCGTTTTCATTCATATTCCTCTTACTTCATTCATTTTAGTCCCCACCCCCAGGCTCATTTATCTTCGCAATCGGTTCATCATTCATTCATTTTCGTCACTGACATTTTCTTTCATTTTCATCTCAGACTACTTTTTCATTCATTTTCGTCCTTCCCATCGCTTTCATTCAAATTCGTCCAGGCTTCCTGTTTCTTATATTATCGTCTGGTTCAATTCTTACACTCATTAACGTCGCTGGCTCTTCTCCGTCTCATTTTACGCCATGCCACTTCTGCAAATCTTTCTTGAAACTGACTCCTCTTACATTCATTTTAGCACCTACTTCACAATTCATTCATTTCGTCCCTACATTTTCTTTCATTCATTTTCGACCCTGTCGAGTCTTCCCTTAATTTACGTACCTTCCACGTCTTCCTTTCATGTACGTCCTTGCCATGTCTTCCCTCCATTTACTTCCTTCCCATGTCTTCCCTCCATTTACTTCCTTCCCATGTCTTCCCTCCATTTACTTCCTTCCCATGTCTTCCCTCCATTTACTTCCTTCCCATGTCTTCCCTCCATTTACTTCGTTCCCATGTCTTCCCTTCATTTACGTCCTTGCCACGTCTTCCCTTCATTTACGTCCTTGCCATGTCTTCCCTTCATTTACGTCCTTGCCATGTCTTCCCTTCATTTACGTCCTTGCCATGTCTTCCCTTCATTTACGTCCTTGTCACGTCTTCCCTTCATTTACGTCCTTGCAACGTCTTCACTTCATTTAGTTCCTTGCAAAGTCACCTTTTCATTTACATCCCTGCCGCGTCTTCCCTTCATTTACGTCCCTGCCGCGTCTTCCCTTCATTTACGTCCCTGCCGCGTCTTCCCTTCATTTACGTCCCTGCCGCGTCTCCCCTTCATTTACGTCCCTGTCACGTCTTCCCTTCATTTACGTCCCTGCTCTTCTTCACACATTTTGTCCCTGAACTTCCTTTCATTCATTTTCGTCCTACCCTGCTGTTTCATACATAAACGTTTTGCCTTTTCCCTCATTCATTTACTTAGCTGCCTCTTTTTTCATTCACATTCCTCCATGCCTCTTCTTCTATTCATATTCGCCACTACCTCTCCTTTCTTTCATATATCCTTACCTCTTCTTTCAATAATTTTTGTTCCCGCCTTTTCATTTCGTCGCTGCATCGTCTTTCATACATTTCCGTTCCCCGCTCTTCTTTCATTTAGTTTCCTCCCCTCCTCTTCATTCCTTTATTTTCGTCCATGCTTATTCTTTCATTCATTTTTGTTTGCGGTTCATCTCTCCTTTATTTTCTTTCATGCCTCGTCTTTCATACACATTCATCAATGCCAATGTTTAAATTCATTCCCGTTCATCCTCTTCTTTCATTCATTTTTTCCCTTTCTCTTCATCGTTTATTTTCGTTCCTGCATATTCTTCAGTTCATTATCATCACTGCTTCTTCCTTCATTCATTTCGTATCTGTAAATTCTAGCATTCATTTTCGTCCCTGCATTTTCTTTCATTCATGTTAAAGAGTGCCTCTTCTTTCATTCATTTTTGTTCCCGAGTATTCCTCACTTTTCTTCCCGCCTATTCTTTCATTAATTTTATACCATGCATTTCTTTCATTCATTTTAGTTCCTGTTTTTTCTTTCTTTCATTTTCTTCCCTACCTCTTCTGTTATTCCTATTTGTTTCCATCACTGGCTTTCTTTCATTCATTTTCTTCATTCATAACTTTTCCCGCCTCTCCTTTCATTCATATTTTTCCGCCACTTCATTTACTCATTTTCGTCCCTGCATTTTCTTTCATTTAATTAATGTCTCCGCCTCCTCCTTTCACTCATTTTATTCATGCCTCATCTTTCTTTCATATTCTTCTCTTCTTCATCTTAAATCATTTTCATCACTGCGTGTTTTTTATTCATTTTGTTGCAACTTCTTTTTCATTCATTTTCGTTGCTGTCTTTTCTTCCATTCGTACCTGCCTTATTTTTATTATTTTTCTGCTTGATTATACTTTCATTTATTTTCACCCCTGCCTTCTCCATCATTGACTTTCCCCCTTGCCTCTCCTTCCATTCGTTTTCTTCCTTGCCTCTCCTTTCATACGTTTTCATCCTTCCTCCTCCTTCCATTCGTTTTCTTACTTGCCCCTCCTTTCATTCGTTTTCTTACTTGCCCCTCCTTTCATTCGTTTTCTTACTTGCCCCTCCTTTCATTCGTTTTCTTACTTGCCCCTCCTTTCATTCGTTTTCTTCCTTGCCCCCCTTCCGTTTGTTTTCTTCCTTGCCCATCCTTCCGTTTGTTTTCTTCCTTGTCCCTCTATTCATTCGTATTCATCCTTGTCCCTCCATTCATTCGTATTCATCCTTGCCCCTCCATTCATTCGTATTCATCCTTGCCCCTCCTTTCATTCGTATTCATTCTTGCCCCTCCTTTCATTCGTATTCATCCTTGCCCCTCCTTTCATTCGTATTCATCCTTGTCCCTCTTTTCATTCGTATTCATCCTGCCTCTTCTTTTATTCATTTTCCACCCTGCCTCTTCTTTCATTCGTTTTCCACCCTGCCTCCTCTTTCATTCGTTTTCCACCCTGCCTCCTCTTTCATTCGTTTTCCACCCTGCCTCCTCTTTCATTCGTTTTCCACCCTGCCTCCTCTTTCATTCGTTTTCCACCCTGCCTCCTTTTTCATTCGTTTTCCACCCTGCCTCCTCTTTCATTCGTTTTCCACCCTGCCTCCTCTTTCATTCGTTTTCCACCCTGCCTCCTCTTTCATTCGTTTTCCACCCTGCCTCCTGTTTCATTCGTTTTCCACCCTGCCTCCTCTTTCAATCATTTGTGTCCCGACCACTACTTCCATTCATTTCCGTCCCTATATAATATTTGCTTTATTTTCCTCCCTGCCTATTCTTTCATTCATTTTCTTCATTGCCTTTAGATTAATTAAATTTTCTCTGTGCCTCTTCTTTTATTTCCTTATCTACCTTCCAATTATTTATCCGCCTATTCTTTTTCATGTCCGTATCGTCATGTTTTTATTTCGTTCATTTCCGTATCTGCCTGTTCATCCTTCCTTTCTTTTCCCTATCTCCATTTTCTTCCTTTTTTTTCCGTAACTACCCGTCATTTCCTTCATTCTTTTCTCTATCCGCCTGTTTTTTTTTTCTTTCTTTGATTTCCGTATCTGCCAGTTTTTTGTCTTCCTTTCGTTTCCATATCTGCCTGTTCTTTCTTTCATTTCCGTATCTGTCTGTTTTTTTTTCCCCTTTATTCTCTACCGTATCTGCTTGTTTTTTCTTTCCTTCTTTACCGAAACTTACTGTTCTTTCTTTCATTATTGTATGTACCTTTTCTTTGATTCTTTTCCGTATCTACTTGTTCTTTCTTGAGTTCTTTTCTCTATCCAGCTTTTCTTTATTTCTTTCGTTTCTGTATCTGCCTTTTCTTTCGTTCGTTCGTTTGCTTAATTGCTTGAACTTTCATTCATTTTCGCCCTAGTCTCTTCTTTCTTTCATTTACTTGCCTGCCACTTCTCCTCTCCATATTTCGCCCTGCCAATTCGTTCATTCTTGTTTAATTTTTCCTTTTATATTCATACTTTCTTTTTTCACTAATATATTTTTCCTTTCCTTCACGTATCAAATATTTATATACACTTTATTTTCCGTCTAATTTCCTTACTTTTAACACTTTACATGTTATATTTTATTTAATGATATTTAATATCAATTTCTGTCTCTCCCATTTTTACTCTTTTCTAGATTTAACATTTCCCCAGTTTTAATACATTTTCTTTTCAGTTTTTGCTAATACTTTTCTTTAGTGTTTATTCTTTTTAATCATCACTTTGCTTTTCGTACACAGATCTTTACCCCGATTCACTCAGTTGTTCCCATGTTTCCGTTCTCTTAGCATATTCAAAAAAAGTTTCAGTAGACAATTTCAATTCGCACATTCTGCTTTGCAATTTCCGATGCAATTCTTTTTTTTAATGCTCTCTGTCTTGCATTCGATGCCGAATTGATTGTTAGAATTATTTCACAGATTGAAATTTTAAAAATACTGCTTTCTTTCTTAAGGCATTTTACCATTTTTATGTCATAATTTTTAGAATGACCGATTTTCAAAGCATGTGTCTACATGTAATGAAAGTTAGCTAAAGAGATAATCTCAGATTAACTAAAGAGATACCCTCAGAATTATAAATGTTGGCATAGTTTAAGGACGATTTAAATCATGGAAAATAATTTTTGTCTATTATAATAATATTTTAAATACGAATACAGTATTTATACCATACTCACTTTCAGAGTTTAATGTGATTACGCGGCCTTGTGAGTGATGAATTGTTCACCACCTTGCTAGTTTTATCAAACAGACGAAACGTTTGAAGCCTCTAAATATTCTATCAATATTACTATGGCAGATATTCGGACGGTTTGCGTTCAACAGTTGCAATAGCTGAGATATTTACAGCTAAAATAAAATCCATGTTATGTTGAGGAACTGACTGTCGAGAGGATGCTTTCCTGACAACTAACCAATCATGGTCGCTCTTAGTCTAGATTCAGACGATAACTACTCCAGATGTATTCATAATATGCTCTTCTTATTTCTTCATTCACTCCCCCTTACAACAATCTCACTTGTTAAACTTCTACCTTGAGTGTCCCATGGATCTTCTATTGGATGAAAAAGGAGTAAAAAAATTAAATTGTTTGACTTTTTGGCATGAAGAAATCTTTACCTGCTTATCATCCCGATGCTTAATTAACACTATCGAACACTTTCTATAACACACACACACACATACATATACATATATATATATATATATGTATATATATATAATGGATTACTTAATTTCTCTAACATCCAGACTGATAAATATAATTAATACTGTTTAAATAAAAAAAATAGTTTACTTAAATAAATTTTATCTACCAAAATAACGTACAGTGTAACCCGGATATAAGAGAGTTGTCGGGACCGGAGAAGAAGTCTCATATATCCGGGTTTCTCTTATATCCGGGTTGGTCTAATTTATATACATTAACGCAGGCTTTGATTTGGGACCAGATCTCTCTTATATCCGGGTTACACTGTATAAAAAGAATATATGTAATATTCTGATATTAATATGAATCGGCGACAGTCTGTTTCCTCCTAGAATGAAATATTCCGGACTGAAGATTGCTTTCAAGTCCGAAACAGACTGTCGCCGTACACATTTACATACGCTGTATCTCTGATATGTAGCACATTTGCCTATAAATGAAGCATACTGAAAAATTGTTTTATCACACACATTATATATATATATATATATATATATATATATAAATTTGATTGATCCTTCTAGAATTATTGCTGTGGCTAAAGGGCGTGTTATGTTCTGACAATTCGATATATTGAAGGTGTTAGCCTTCGTTGTTTCAGAACACGTGAATAACATTGGGCCAGTGATTGGGGCTCAAAGAGAGATAGATTAGGAAGCCACAAGTAACTTGAAAATGTTCCTTATTTTCCACACAATCTCTGACCTCCCTGCGAGACACCATCGCATGTTTGAAAAATAACTGTTACAATCGGCGATTTACAAATTGTTTAAATTGTCAGGTACTACTAATTTTGACTCTGGCTTTTTACAACAGTCTTCATATTTTTTAGACATTCTCTAGTTTCATTTATGAAGAAAGACATCCTGTTCACTGATGTAGCAACTTGTGTCAAGGCTTATCTATTTTGCTAACCGGTTTTATTTACGGATCCATTTTTTTTAATATCTAACAAGGCCAACATTTAACTTTACCACTAATCTACTTACTGTTAAAAATCTATAAGTGTCGACCTTTCATCGTCACATATGCTCTCTGCGACTATCAATAATAATACATATTTGTTTAATAATTGAAAGCAAATGAAAGAAATGTTGATCATTCATAAAAGACGATGACAACCTAAGAAGGCAGTGTGAAATGAATATTCTCTAAACCAAGCGGATTTTCAGTGCGTCCACGTCGCTACCGAATGTGAAACCGTTAACACCGTGGAATAAAATGGCAAGCCCCCCCCCCCAATCCTTGTAATGATACCAGCCCCTCAAAGCTTCCTATAGCAATTGAAATAAAAAATAAAAAATAATGAACCAGAATGGGAGATATTTTGAATTTATAACTGGAATGTGTAATAGGTAAAAAATAAATGAATTTACAGCTGTTACATAAATACACTGGTCTGCTCATTAAAAATAGAGTAGTTTATGTGGGAAATAATTTTTGGTAGATTAGAAATTTAAAAGTTATACTGTGTTACCCGGATATAAGAGAGTTCTCGGGACCGGAGAAGAAGTTTCTTATATCCGGGTTTTGTCTGTTTTGTTTAGGTAAGTATGGCTCTAATTTGGGACCAGAGAAAATCTCTCTTATACCCGGGTTGCTCTTATATCCGGGTTACCCTGTAAATGACTGGGCAATTTTCAGAATTGAAAATATTGTTTTGTTTTTTTTTGTCGATTTAGAAAGAATGTCTAAAATTCTATTCTACAAAAAGTGAACGATGTTGTAGTGAAAGAGATAATCAGTTACCATGTTACCAAACAGTAGTTAGCAAAAACTTATTCAATGACTAGAATCTATGCTAATGTTCTCCCCTCCCCTGAATGGCGAGACCAATCAGAAAGATCTTTCGATGAACCAAATACGTTGTTTTTTAGCTTATAAAAGTAGAAGATTTTCTGAGCTGGTGTGCCGGACATGCGTTTTTGATCGTGAGAAGTCAAGGTTGGACGTGTGACTCCATTTTGTCGTTTTCTACTTCGCTTGTTGGACTGTTATAGCGGACTATAGTTTGAACTCGGATTTGGCTACAAGTGTTGCGGTCGAGAAACAGAAGAAATCTATTGCAGACGTTAATAGTAGCAATAAACGTCTGCAATAGATTTCTTCTGTTTCAATACATTTATCCAGTAGAAATTATTTAGATACATGTGTTGTAGTAAAGAAACGAAAAGAAAAGACTGTCAACTTATAAGTTGACAGTCTTTTCTTTTCGTTTCTTTAAAAAAATCCAACATTAAAGGAACCGAGACCTGATAGAATAATAGACACAAATGTCTTAGTATCGAAGACATGTTTCCTGAGCTTTTCACTTTGGTAAACGTTTACATTTGCGATATATTCATTTTTATTAATTGCTATGTTGTAATTATTTACTTGCAGTCTATTATCCTCATCTTTGTTGTAGTAATCAAAAACTTCATCAGGTGAGTGACGATCAAGGTAAACTATAGAGAAATCCGAACTTAAGACTTTTAATCTACGTGGGTAGACTGTCCTCGTTACACTGCCCATGTCTTGTGTCATCTCGTCTATTTTTTTTTTTTTTAGTTTTAGTATTGTTCGGATACTGTTTCAAAGTACTCACTACTCGGCCCAGGAATTGAACTAACATTTAGTGTCTATATCCATTAAAAAGTAAGAAGTGAATCTTTATCATTACTAAAGTAAAAATATCTTGCAGGTTCATTTTTTTCCTTACAACTTGTTGTCTATACCTACTCACCGTCTTTACCACAAAATAAATTACTGGTTGCTAGTATCTGCTAGTCTCTATTGTAAACGTCTGCTTTGGCATATATACATGACGTCCAGACGTACAGAGATAACTTGTGGTTTCTACTGCAAATCTACTGCGCAAAATTTCCTGACAGTTTTCTGGGAGATAACGTGATCAAAGGCATCAACTAGTTAAGTACTCTAAAAGACTCGGTCACGAGGAAAGTGACTTCAGGCTAGCACAAACATTATCCGGTTCCAAAATGTTTGGTTTACTAAATTTCACTCACAAGTCTTAGATCAATCTCTGGTAGGCGCAAACCAACGCTTCTCAAGAAATTCCGTAAAATTCGACAATGGCAATTTTCGGGTAGTCTCATTGATTTCTTTCGCCGACTTACAAAAATAAATTTGTAAGAAACATTAAAATTCAACTCTCCAAGTACTTGTCCCCCTCTACTGTGCCCAGGTTTGAATTCACATCTCTTTGGATCAAGTCACATTTTGGATTTCACTTTTATCCACTGACCTATGTGGATAAAATTGTTGGTTGAAGTAATGTAGAAATCGACTTGAAATTAACTAAAAGTAAGATATCCAAATAAGGTATAACACGCGTGGAATAAATTAGCTTTGGTTCAAAATACCAACGTGTATCACCTGAAGAAGGCCAGTGCGTACAACGACCGAAACGGCGTGAATCTGGCAATAAAGATGAGGACAAATGTCCGAACAATATAAATAGGATAAATAATTCAAAATATGTTTCAGCTTTAAATAATCTACAAATATTTGATAAGAGATATATATATATATAATCATTAACGTTCTATTTTGTTTCATGAACGATTTCGAGTTTTTTTTCCCTTCAACATAATTTGGTCAAGTTAAATTTGCAGATAAAGATATTCGATTGGTTTCGTTAGGAGTACATTTCAAAGCAATCAGATCTTTTTGATGTGCGACATTGGCGTTTTAAAATACTTGTTATTTTACTGAATTCTCGGTTTTTTTCCTACAAAATCACAAATATATATACTGGGTGGTTGAAATAATTGCGTATTTTCATCTGGGGACGAAGATCGCTATTCGATGTGACAATACATGATTTCTAATAAGACCGTCCTGGGTATGACGATAAACTACATCTGCGTCCAGGGCAAGACGATAAACTACGTCCCACAGCAAGGCCTCTGATCAAGAGGCTTTGAGGAACTTGGAACCACCTCTTAATTGCAGGTGTTCCCAGGTCCACCCTGACCCAGGGTAGTAGCACATGTTAGGGTCCCAACTTTAGGCAAATACTTAACCCCGAAACTGAGGTAAAAAGCATTATGAAAGTGTAAAAATAAATTTTGATACCAGAAATTCTTTAAAATATTATTACAAGAAATGATTTTTTGAAGGAAAAAAAAAACTATTACCAGCAATACGGTTTTGAAAATAATATTGCCAGCTATACAATTTTGAGGAAAAAAATATTACTAGAAATAGATTTTTGACAAAACAAAAATATTACCAGGAAAGAAATAGTTGTCGGCATTAAATGACCCATTGAGATTGATATGCCGTAAAACAAACCAAACCAATTTGTAATAAGAATGTGCAAGGAGGTTATTTTTTATATTTATATTATTTTATTATCTTTAACAAATAATCTTTCAACATTTACCAGTTTTCAGTTAATCGTATATAAATGTCAGGTAAGGTTTCATTTGACCCCATCAAAACGTATACTACTAAAAAAAAATACCTGACTAAAATATCTTACATTTCTGCCTTATTTTAAGTACAAGTCAAAGGTGAAATGTAATTTGACCCATACGAACCACTCGGTACTTTTAATTATTGACTCAATGTATTTCTCCTTCTTTCTTGATGCTTATGGAGTTGCATAACAGATCATATTTACTGACTTAACGTCCGGTAATTGGTTCTGTCCCGTTGGCTGAAATTAATTATAAAGTTCAAAGCTAGATACAAAGAAAAGATAGAAAATTTGTCTGTGTTGTAGGTGAAGTACTTTATTACGGCTTGTCAAATGTCTCTTATTTGTTTTATTTTTTAAGACTTTCTCCGTTTCCTGTTCTACAACGCAGTAGATTGATAATTGCTTTTGAACAGAAGGAAGTAGCAATGAAATAACTACATAAAGTACAAAGAAATAAAAATATGAAAAAAATTGAAAGAACGTTAATCACTCGTTCTGACTGGTATAGTAATTCTTGACTTTGACCGAGAAATCGATAAAACAATGTGAATCGAGCAACCATCTTAGTAACGTACACAAAAATCTGTTCTAAAATCGACGAATACTCAATGCTCCGAAAGAGAGATGAGAATGCAATGCACGATGAGTTACTTACAGCTAAATATGAATATATGAATTTCACAGATTATTGTACATCGACATTCACAAATAAACTATTGGCATAACATTTCATCCATCTAGAATTGTCAAATTATTACATATAGATCGAAATGATGTTCGGTGTCTTCGGTCTTTGTTCCGTAGTGAGCAGACTCGGTTGTGTCGCTGAGATTGTTTTTGAGGCTCTATACGCAACAATAATCTAACGTTTCATTGACTCCTTCTCCTTGAGATTCAAATGTAATGATTTTTTTTTCATTAAGAGAAATGGTTTGTTGCAGTAATAAATGTAACACGATCTCTAATGGCTACATTTATTGTTCCCAGTATGGAGGTTTTGACGACTACTTGTCAGCGACGGAAAAGAACTAAGAGAAACTCAACTATCACATTTCAGATATCAATATCACATCCAGATTTATTGATAATTCCCTGAATACAAGACCCAAGGCTCACTCAAGTTCGGGACCTATCAAGTGATATCGATTCGAAAGAGGGGGAAAGATGGAGTAAGAAATGTAATTTATTAGGACATGCAGGATAGATATCCGTTGACCTCTTGAAATAAGCATCCCCTCAGGCGTTTGTTCTACAGTTCTGGAAAAGGTGAGTAGAATTTGATACTTATCAAAGAAACACGAACGTAATTAAAAATTTTCCTAGTAAGTTCGGATCGTTTATTTAAAAAAATTTTCTCGTCAGGAATGGGAGCTATAAGTGTTTTCTCCTCAAGACAAAGTTTACAGTTTGTTTTTTACTTATTTATTCTTGTAGGCTGAAGTTTTTCTACCAGTATATTTTTGGCCTGATTCGTTTTCGCTGTTAATTGCCCATATACATTTTTACAAAGCATTGTGATGTTCGTGTATTTACTATTCGTAAAGGATTTCTTTGTTTCCAGGGTGCTTCAGCTACTCATGTATATTTTTACTTCGTTATCTGCTGATTTCGCAGAGGCTTGGTATATTATGTTGTTCTGCAAGCTATTGCTGTTTAAGGGACATTCGTTATTTGCTCTGCAATTAGACGTGGATTTGATTTGTGCACGGCATTTTATTTTATTTTATTTTTTTTTTTGGTATTTAACATGAAACAAATAATAAAATAAATTACAATAGTGGAATTTGTTGTATAAAAAAAGTAATCCAAATTTTGCACTGCTGATTTGAGATTGAAGTTTTTATATTAAAGTTTTAGAAATAATGAATGGAATTCGCACATAGATTTTTTTTCTGTTATATTTCTATGATGTACTGGTTTTTCTAATGGTGCGGATATTCAATCGCAGATACATGGGTATATGCTCACTTAAAGTGTTAAATATAATTCTGGTCATTAAAATTTTGAAAGTTTTCGCAAGAAATTGTTCTATATTTACTACTGGAGTAAGTGCAAGCCTGCTACGTTTCTTAAATAACTATTGTCATTGTATAAGCCATCGATCCTTCAGATTATTTTAGAGACATAAATCATACAGACCATTGGTTTATATCTTTGAATAATACTTATTATGAATCTTATGATGCTTATTTAATTTTGATAAACTTTTTTTTTTATCAGGCCAGCATCGGCATCATTCATTTCTTATATGTTGAGTGCAAATTGTATAGGTAATACGTCATTATAATCTTGACATATCAGTGAACGGATATATACTGAAAAACTACAAACTCTCGATTGTCTCATGAGAAATGCCAAGAATATCTTTAGAGAGCGCATGCTGATCATATAGATATTTACTAAGATTAGTCAGTCATAAGTTTAAATTGGTATAAAACGAGAGAGATTCCAGAAGCCAAATATGAAAGTGGAATGACCATAGATATTTTGTAAAACAGCATTCAAGATTGAGTTAGATGTGGTCTGTGATTGAACACCACGCCCATCAATGATGTGAAGAACATATGTATGTCGTTTAAGAACTTGACAAATATTCATCCACGCGTAATAAGACTGTCTTAAATCAAATATACGTTGATAAACCGAAAAATTAAAACGAAATTTATCAATTGTATTTTTTCAAAATATTTTTTTTAAATCGTTACACGTTGTGCAAAAAATAAAACAACTATGACTTAAGTGATTAGGGAGTTTTAGAGACTATGAGAAAAAACTGCTATTAAGGGGAGAGGGCAATAAAAGAACGATTTTTACGAAGACAGGCGATAACGATTTGCACTCCTTAATTTTTTGAAGGTCAATTTGACTGGGAAACAATAAGCCGGCGGAGAATTCCAGAAGGAAGAAATGTGTGAGAAAAAACCATTAGCATAGAATCTAGACATTTCACTCTATGGAATGATGAGACATATCACCGATCCAGTACTGCGCTTAAATTCATAAACTCTAGACACCTTACAAGAATGTTCATTAGCAAAATTACTATGAAAGTATTTCTAGAAAAAATCACAGAGAAACTACATTATTACGGTGGAAAGCGACTGAAGCTGAAATGCCATATTAGGATCAATAACTTTGCAAATTCTTCTATGGATTCTATTAGGAATCTCTAAATATATAACAAAAGCACCCGACCAGATGTGGGAGCAATATTCAAAGTAAAGAAAATGCTGGATTTACGTCAGAAAGATACAGTGAACCAAATGACTTAGGTGCAGACTTAGTAATTGATTCAATATAACCTTTACGCTTCATGCCAGCTAAAATCTTCGTGAAGGCAAAATAACACACTCTTACGAAGGTTAGCTTCAGTCATATTGAATGCAGGTGAAAAGGCTTTTTTCTTAAATTTTTAAAAGGGAACAGTTTCGTTTTTGAGGTGTTAAAATTAACAAGCCCTTCCTTGCTCATTTAACAACAGATTGTAGGTCATTTTTGAGATCAGCTGTCAATTTGACCTTGTAAAACCGATCAAACTTATTAAGACAGGGCTAAATAGTTGCATAGATCCCGAACTGATGACACCAGGAATGTCATTTAGAAACAAAGTAATATTTAGCCACCCCCACGATGGTTACATATGGCACAAGGCCATGTTTAACGTGGGATTTCCGAGACTGTAGGCTCGGATAAAAATATTCCCTCTTTGAACCTGCATAAACGGGTTCAGGGCAGTCAACCACCCCGAACGAGACTCTGCCCTTCGGCGGAGCATCGTCCGCTTCCCTCTCCGCCCGAAAGCAGTCTTCGACTGTTACTTAGCCCGGAGGCAAGTCATTTAGAAACAAAGTAGGTACAAAATTCGGACGCTGCTTAACACCTGCTTTCATGCAAAAATATTTAGAAGAGTGAACATTGAATACAAGATTGCATCGGTTCAAAGATTCATTCAGAAATACCGTAACCTTTCAATTTGCGAAGAAGACCAGTATACCCAATCCTGTCAAATGTCTTAGTCCGTCCTGGGTATGAAGATAAACTACATCCGCGTCCAGGGCAAGACAAAAAAGTACGCCCAACAGCAAGGCCTCTGATCAGGAGGTTTTGAGGAGCGTGTAACCACCTCTTAATTGATGATGTTCCCAGGTCCACCCTGAACCAGGGTGGTAGTACCTGTTAGGTTCCCAGTTATGGGCAAATTGTTAACCCCTAAACTGAGGTAAAAAGCCCTATGAAAGTGTAAAATAGGTTTTAATACCAGAAAAACTTTGTAAAAAAAATTATTTCTAGAAATCAGTTTTTCAAGGAAAAAAATTATTACAGCAAAAAAAATATTACCGGTAATACATTTTTTAAAATATTACCGGTAATACATTTTTTTAAAATATTACCGGTAATACATTTTTTAAAATATTACTAGCTATACATTTTTGAGGAAAATTATTACCAGAAATAGATTTTTGACAAAACAAAATATTACCAGGAAAAAATTCCTTAGAGAAATCAAAAAGCAACAGCCTGAGCTTCATCATACTCATCTCAACCTTGATAAACACTTTCAGCAATAATTGTTAACACATCAAAAGAGAAACGAGAGGCATAATGTTTATCGGAAAGAAGATCCAGTCAGGTGAGATTTTTAACCACTTCAGAATTTATTAGAGCCTCTAGTATTTTGCCAAGAAGAGGTAGAATATTGATAGGACGATAGACGGATCAGATTCTTTAAATTTAAAGCATAATTTCTTCAAATGACATTTATTTTTTTTATAAGCATTTAATCATTTTCGCTTCGTCTGTATATCAAATACGTGATATGTCATCCTCACTTTTTAAGATTTTTCAAAGATGAAGAGAATTGAAATGAGATGTGTGTCTAGGGACCAATGCTGAGAATATCATAGATTATGTGGGTAATGAGGAATTTTTAAGATGAATATAAGCTACAACAATTATTCAGTTAGCAATCAGAAATTGTTAAATTTGAAATGCATAATGAAGCATGTATGTTTGGCAAATTTATCACTCTATAATCATATCGTAGGTAGAAGCAAGGTAGCGAACCCTGGATATCCTACATAAGATATTGAATGAATAGAAGTCAGAATGAGAAAAAGGGTTAGGAGAGTAGAAAGAGTTCCTTATACTAACCAAAGACAATTTTTTGAGAGTTATGATCACCGAGTTTCTGAAAAGAACGAAGAATGATTCCGTTAATTAAAGCTAAATTTTTCGTTTTTCTTCACGTGACTCGATTAAGTAATGAAGCCGATATATTAATAGCTTGTGGAAACGTTTCATCAAGAGAGAACACGTGATCGATCAGAATTTCTGGCGGCATGAACAGATGGGTTATAGAAATTGATTTACTTGAAGGTCATGGTGTCGGCACCTACCTCAAGAAAGATAATCATAAGAAAACATAGAGACAGGTTTCGGGTGTGGCATAGATGAGAGGAGGAAACCATGGTGCTGCCAAGCGAGAGGCAAGATTGCAAAAGAAAGAAATACCCCCAAAATGACCTAAATATGTTGATCCCACTAACACAAAAGACGTGGAGTTTAATAAGATATAACATTTATTAGGTTGGTGCAAAAATAATGATGTAATAATGTCGTTTTTTGACGTTAAAAAATACGTCAAAAAACGACATTATTACGTCATTATTTTTGCACCAACCTAATAGAAATATACTATTTCTTTACAGGAATGTTATACAGGCCATCATACTGTAAAATAAAGGATATATATATATATATATATATATATATATATATATA